>CM035417.1:79091589-80321589 GCA_020310875.1 Ceratopteris richardii | reverse complement strand
TGGTCATGTGCAAAGCTTAGAAACAGCCAAGGAAGTTTGGGAAGCATTGGAGAAGGTGTATGCTGCCTCAACAAGATCTGGGAGGATGCAACTCAAGAACGAGCTCAACAACATGAAGAAAAGCTCAAACCAAAGCATTAGTGAGTATACATTGAGGATCAAGGAGCTTCGAGATCGGCTAGCATCAGTTGGATGCAAGATAGAAGAGGAAGACATCGTCCAAACAACCCTCAATGGCTTGAGGAGAAAAGTGGAAGCCCCTCATCACAAACATTCTTTATAGAGACCCTCTACCAACATTCGACGAGATTATACCAAATCTTGTGGTTGAAGAGGTAGCTCAACAAGGAGAAGGCAACAAAGGTAAGGACAGCCATAGTCAAATGTTATATGGAAGAAGAGGTAGAGGAAGGAACTCAAGAGGAGGCTCAAGAGGAAGAGGAAGAAGCTACAACAACACAAATTTTAGCCAACACAACTCGGAGGACAACAAGGACAACTCAAATGACAACACACATGGAAGAGGTCAATGAAGAAATAGAGGAAGAGGTCGAGGTTCATACAATCCTCATAAAGGTATAACATGTTATCATTGTGGTAAACTAAGACATTATGCAAATGATTGTTTGCAAAAGAATGGAAGGCTGAATGGAGAAAACCAAAGGAGCCAAAATAACTATGCGAGTACATCAAGTGAAGGAAACCATGCTTGCCATGAAGCATGACTACAACAACTCTAGAAGTGATGACCAAAAATGGTTCATAGATTCAGGTTGCAGCAACCATATGACATGCCAAGGAGATCTATTCACAAAGCTACAAGCTCCAAGTGGAAAAGGATGTGTGGAGACCGGCGATGAAACTCAACACGCAATTGAGCATGTTGGAGATATCAAGCTTGGAGATAGAAAGGTATTGGCTGATGTTCTTCATGTTCCTACTATTGCAAAGAATTTGATTTCAGAAGGACAAATGGTAGAGAAAGGATATCATGTTATCTTCAATGAAAAAGGATGCTTTATAAAGAATCCAAAAGAAGGGTTCAAGGTCATTGCTCAAGGAAGGAAAGAAGGTAGGATGTTCACCTTGGACATTCAACAACCACATGGAAAGGTAATGTATATTCAGTTTGGAAACAAGAGGATTGTTGAAATCGATTTGTGGCACAAAAGGTTTGGACATATCAACATTCCCAAGCTCAAGGACATGAGGACCCATGAAGTGGTAAGAGGTCTTCCAAGATTCAATGATGTTGGACTACATGAGTTTTGTGAAGCATGCCGACTAGGAAAGCAAACTCGACAACCATTCAAGAAGAGCAACTATGTGGCAAGGAATGTCCTTGATTTGATACACACGGATGTATGAGGACCATCACAACAACCATCAGTGGCTGGTAATAGATATTTTGTCACTTTTATCGATGATCATTCAAGAAAAGTATGGATGTTTTGCATAAAACAAAAATCAAATGTGTTCTCCATGTTCAAGAGATTTAAAGCACAGGTAGACAAGGAAATAGGACGCTACATAAAGACCTTGAGGTCCGATGGAGGAGGAGAATATTTCTCCAAAGAATTTTCAGATTTTCTTTATGAAAATGGCATCAAGAGACAATTTACATGTAGGTGCACGCCTCAACAAAATGGAATAGCTGAAAGGAAAAATCGACATATCACAGAAGTTGCGAGATGCATGCTCAACGAGATGAAGATGCCACTAAACTATTGGGCTGAAGCAACTAGTACGGCCGTTTATTTGATGAACAAGTGCACAACGGCTAGAGTGCATAATCTAACTCCCAAGGAGGTTTATTCCGGTAAGAAACCTGACCTTACACATCTCAAAGTTTTTGGATGTGTATGTTATGTTCACATCCCTCAAGAACTAAGGACAAAGATGGAGGCAAAGTCTAAAAAATGTATTTTTATTAGATATTCATCGGAGCAAAAGGGATATAGGTGCTACAATCCGGTGACAAAGGAGCTACGAGTCTCACGAGATGTGGTATTTGATGAGCTAAGACCATGGTTTGGAGACAAAGGGAAAGAGAAGATTCTTGAAGAAGATTGTGAAGATGATGGAGGTGCTATCCAAGAAGAATTTCAGCAAACAAACACTCAAATGTCAGGTCTAGAAGCTTCTACATCACTTGGAGAAAGCTCAACATGGAAAGGGAGACTAAGGAGTCATTCCTCATCACCAACATCATGTTATGAAAGATCTAAAGCTGAAAGTGCTGCCCAAAATAGTGATTCAAATGCAAGTGCAGAAGAGTATGAAGAGGTGATCACACCAAAGGTAAAGTTGAACCGGTTGAAGAAGCGATATTCAAAAGAAAATGAAAGGAGGTCTTCGAGAGCAAGGTATCCAATTCAAAGGCTGAGCTATGATAGTTTTATTGCAAAGCATTTTGCATATATGACACAGGTGGTCAAAGACAAAGAACCGGATGCATATGAAGAAGCATGTACACAAAAAGAATGGCAAGAAGCTATGCAAGAAGAGATAAAAGCTCTCAAGGATAATCACACATGTGAGCTAGTTCCAAAGGCTAAGGTATGAAGATTGTTCCAAATAAATGGGTGTTTAAAATAAAGAGAAATGCTGATGGTTCTCTAGCTAGGCATAAAGCTAGACTAATAGCAAAAGGATTCAAGCAAACTCACGACATCGACTATGAAGAGACTTTCAGCCCGATTGCAAAGATGGGAACAATTAGAACCTTGATTGGAGTGAGTGTAGCAAGGAGATGGCCATTGTACCAACTTGACATAAAAAATGCTTTTCTCAATGGTGAACTTCAAGAAGAGGTATACATGAGTCAACCGATTGGATTTGAAGATAGAAAGCATCCAGATTTTGTTTGTAGATTGAAGAAAGCTTTGTAAGGGCTGAAGCAAGCACCACGTGCTTGGAATCAAAGATTGGTCGAGTAGCTCATAAGGTGTGGGTATAGTCCAAGTAATGCAGATCCCTCTCTCTACATGAATAAAGAAGAAGGCAAGCAGGTATATATTTGCATATATGTTGATGATCTCATCCTAACAGGAAGTAATGTTACAGGAATACAAGAGATCAAAAGGAAACTCGGTAAGGAGTTTAAAATTTCAGATCTTGGTGAGCTGAAATACTTTTTAGGCATTGAGATAGTCTATGGGAAAGATGGCATCTACTTGATGCAAAGAAAGTACTTGTTGGATGTTCTTTTCAGATTTGGAATGAGTGAATGCAAACCACTCACTCAACCTATGGACACAAATGTGAAGCTATGCTCAAATGATGGAGAGAAGTTACATGATGTAACTACATATAGGAGTATTGTAGGTTCCTTGATCTATGGTACGATCACAAGACCAGATTTGTGTTATATTGTTGGAGTTCTTTCTCAATTTACGCAAGCTCCTACAAGTGAACATTTAAATTCAACCAAACGAGTGCTAAGATATGTGAAGCACACTGTCAATCATGCATTGTTTTATAGATATGATGAAGAATTGCAGATAAAGGGCTTCAGTGATGCTGATTGGGCTGGTTCGAAGGAAGATAGAAGATCCACTTCAGGTTATGTGTTTATGATAGGTAGCAAACCTATCACATGGAGCTCAAAGAAGCAACCTACTGTTGCATTATCATCTACAGAAGCTGAATATAGAGGTTTAGCCTTTGCAACTTGTGAAGCTATGTGGATTAAGAAGCTCTTGGCTGATCTTGATGTGTAGGTGGTTGTTGGGGTGGTCGACATCTTCGGTAGTACCCCTTTTATACCTCTGATAGTAGTAAGCTTCCAGTACCACCCGTCTGCCGTAGCAAAGACTCGAACCTTATCGAGCCTGCTGAAATTCGCCGCGCCACCGAATTAGTGTTAAACTACAGTGATGTTAGAACACCTCTATAATCAACAGTAGCTTAACAAGGCTTCTGCCACTCAAACTCTGCTTTGAATTCTCTTGAAAATTCCACCGGAACTTCACCGGACTGTCACCAAAATTTACCGGAATCTTATCGGAATGATCTTCAATTCTGTTCATAATTGCTTCAAATGTTTATACGTGAAATAAGGAAGTAATGAGTGAACTTCCCTTACTGACAGAACTCTTCCTGAAGTTTAGAGAAAAAACTTCATCAGTTCAGAGTGCTATTTTCGGTCCGACTTTGTACTGTGTGTACATATCCATTTCACCGAAAACTTTGATCCATATAAAGTAGAGACTTCTAGCTACAAGATAAGCTATGTCTTATACAAAACTCTATATTATTTTGCGAGATATACTTCGTAGTTCTTCCTGAAAAACACGTTTATTGAGTAAACCGTAAGTGACCAAAAGTACGTATACGGTGAAACTATAACTGTTAACTAACTTTAATCGTAACATAGAATATTCAAACTTCTACTCATACGAAGAATGCGTGCAGAGCTTCCACATGAACATGTGTTTTCTATTAGAGAAGATGTGTACAAACAAGCTTGGCCTCTTCTTGCTCAAGCTATAGAAACTCTCCTACACTGAGTAGTTTCTTATTACCATCTCTCTCAGATGAATACCTGACATTTCAGGTTTTTGTTATTCATCTTTACATACGCGATCTATGGCGTCTTCTATACTACATACGCGATCTCTGGCGTCTTCTTTCTCTCTCTCTATCTGTATATTTGTATCTCTGCGTCTCTGCGCATCTTCTATATTTCATCTCTCTCTCTTGCTCGATTCTTGATTGATATATATATATAGTCTTCATTCTTCCACGCTCTTTCGCGCCTTTCACTTTCGGTATGCTCCACGATCCTTCTTTATGTGCGTTATGCACACTCCCCTGTTCACTACTCTGTTACACGTCCTGTTCTCATATTTACAATTCTTGATTCGGTTTTCTGATTCTGCACGTTTGTGCAGTTTGGTCGTGCTTCTTTAATTCTGCTTCTCTTTGTCTTTTCTCCTTCCCTTTTTGTCTGGCTGCCAAATTCGTGAGTGCTTCTTCAACAGTGGTGACCATTCCAATTTATGGTGACAACATGCAAGCATTCACTTGACAAACAATCCAATGTTTCATGCACGAAGCAAGCACATAGAAGTGCATTATCATTATGTTCGAGAAAAAGTTTTGAGCAAGGATGTGGATATAAAGTTCATAGGAGCTAATGACCAGGTTGCAGACATGTTTACAAAGTCTTTAGATGCTTCTAAGCTAAAGAGGTTCAAGGATGACATCAACTTGCAGGATATGGCTGAAGGTGCAAGCTCACATGTGAGGTTGAGGGGGAGTGTTAAAAATAAAGAAGTAAGCTCGTATATATTTTTGCAAAAAGGATTTTCTTCAAGTAGAAGGAAAATACAAAAATGAAAAATAGAAGCATTTACTTCAGCGAGTAGTGGAGGCCAAAAGAGAATCATTCAAAAGAGAATGAAATCCAAAAACTGAACTATAAGAGGAGTGGTTGTCCAAAGTAGTGGAGAAATGATGGAGAAGAGCTCTCAAACTCATCATGAGAGTTTTTGGTCACTTGGCTATAAAAGAGGCAAGAGAGGACACTCAAGAATAGTGGAAGAAGGCGTGGAAGCCCCCTTGTAGCTACTTCATTTGTTTTGAGTCATTTCGTTCAATCACTCTCATAGAGTATGTCCAGCCGCACACCCATTTCTGGGTAGTCTACTTGTGAGAGTCATATCTCTCAATATATGTATCGAATTTTAGTGTTTAAACATTCCTTGGAAAGCTTATCTTAAGTAATTCATCTATCTAAAACAGTTTTATGAAATTCTCTATGCTCTATGAGTTATTTAGTTTTTAGTGAAGTCTAGTTTTCAGCCTAATTGAGTGGACAGGTAGCCTGTTTTGTATCAATGAGTTGCCAACCCAAATCTACTCCAAATTGAGTGTTTCATAGCTCATTTTAAAGCTGTAGGTGTCTAGCTTGAGTGACCAAAGTTTCAAGTTAATTGCATTTTTTACTTGGTACCATTTTTCATTTGAAGGTTCAGTTGTTGGCAAGAGTCTTGATCCTGAGAAGGTCTTCTAGACTTTCCGCTGCGATTAGGAGAGGAATTCTCCAACAAGAATCACATGGAATTTTTGCATATATTGAGCTGATTTCTATGACATTCATGTGTTTAATTGTTGATTTTGATTCATGCTTGGTAGTGTTGTAGGATAAACACTCTTATGTGCACAACGAAAGCAAATGAACCCTCCTAGGATCCTAAATGTTTTTAGACATAGGCTCTACATTTTCTAAGTTTCTCTATGTACATGCAGATAATGGAATTGAAACTCTGCACATTATAACTAGAGTTAAAGAGGTTTTTAATGATTAAAATCACTTCGTTTGGATACTAGATGATGCCTCAACTAGCTGCAACAAAACAAATAACTGATCTCTTCACAAAGTCTTAGCTAACTACACAGAAACTATTTTGGACATTTCTTTGCACTAGTGAAAACACTCGTACCGAGACTTATACCACTCAACATAGAACATATATTCTTCTACCAAGATAAATCATTGAAAAGGGATTCGAGATGAGGGAGACACAACAATTACAAGATCAGGGGCTCTACAACAATCATCTACACAGATAGAGTATGTAAAAGTGAAATGTATGCAAAATATGCAATGAATAACTAGTAAGGGGTGTGCTTAAGCAAGGGGGAAGCTTGGACATGTATTTCCACCACTTTAAGTCATAATACAACTCATTAGAAGCTTTAAAGATTGCATACCAACCTCTTTAACCACTTAAAAGCATATACATGTCAGAACGTGAGGTCCAATCACATGAAGAGGTGACCTAAATCCTCTCTAATAAAATTCTTTCCATTATATACATGATTTGATGTCTCCAACTCGTGGAAATTATCATCTTTTGATTGTGGAGGATGTGGAAGGTTCAATTTGGGGCACGTTCCCACACTCTTGAGCTTGAAATAAGAAACTTTCAACACTCCCTCTCAAGCTCAAGTCTTTTGCCTTCATTGCTTCATCCTATGTGTCTTATGTTGATTGCTTCCTTGAATCCTCCAAGCTTTGTACCTTCAAGAAACTTTGTCATCATGTCTGAAACCTACACTTTAGTGTTTGCATACCTTATATCTGGCTCCTTTTTCATCACTTTTTCTCGAATGAAGTGGTAATTCACCTCTATGTGCTTGCTCCTTATATGAAACATGGGATTCTTAGCTAGGTAGATGCTTGAAATGTTGTCTCCCTAAAGATGAAACTCCTCCACTTCCACTTCCAAGTCCTTATGTAGCTTCTTAATCCATAATAGCTCACATGTAACTAATGCTAAATCTCTATATGCAGAGTCTATGGATGAAAGAGAACTAGTGGGTTGCTTCTTAGAGCTCCATGAGATCATTGTTGTACCTATCATAAAAACATAACTTGATGTACTCCTTCGGTCATCTTTGCTACCTGCCCAATCAGCATCACTATATCCTTTGACACTTAGATCAGGATCATCAAAGTAAAATAGACCTTGGTTGATGGTGTCTGCCATATGATGATCATGAGTGTGTGCATGCAAAAATTGAGAGAGTACACCTACTACATATGCAAGATTAGGTCTAGTGAATGTAGCATAAAATAATGACCCAATTATGATTCTACATAGTTTAATATCTTTGTTAGCCTCTCCTTCACTTGCAACCAACTTTGAATTGGGCTCCATGGGCTGAGAAAGTGGCTTCCAACTACTCATACCAAACTTGTATAGCACATCGAACAAGTATTTTCTTTGAGTCAAAAAGATGCCATTATGTGCATAGATTACATCTATTCCCAAGAAGTACTTTAGTGTTCCAAGATTAGATATCTTGAACTCATTTCCTAGCTTTGATTTGATATCTTTAAGAGCTGCAATATCACTTCCAGTGAAGATCAAATCGTCCACATAGATGCATATGTATACACTCTTGTCTCCTTGCTTGTTCATGTAGAGTGATGGATTTGCAACACTTACTTTATATCCAAAACTTGATAAATAATCCATTAACCTCTAATTCTAGGCCCTTGGAGCTTGCTTTAGTCCATATAATGCTTTCTTTCTTTCCTTAACTTGCAAACATGATTTGGGTACCTCATACTAGCAAATCCTTGAGTTTGGCTCATGTAGACTACTTCTTCAAGATCTCCTTTGATGTGGGAATTTTTCACATCTAACTGATATAAGCTCCATGTATTTGATGTGGCCACTACAATCAAAGTCCTAGTTGTTGGCATCTTGGCTAAAAGGCTGAAAGTTTCATCATAATCTATCCCATAGCTTTGGGAGCTGCCTTTTTCCACCAACCTTGCTTTGTATCTAGCAATGGAACCATTTGAATTTCTTTTAATTTTGTAAACCCACTTATTACCTATCATCTTCATGCCTTCTTAAGTTGGTACCAAGCTCCAAGTATGGTTTTCATCAAGTGCCATGAGCTCTTCCTTCATTGCCTCTTGCCATTCCTTGCAATCCTTACCTTCTTCATAACTAGTCAATTCTTTATCCTTTATTACTTGAGTCATGTATGCATAATGCTTTGCAATGAAATTATAATATGTTAAGCATTGAACTAGATATCTTACTCTTGAGGACCTTCTTTCACTTCCTTTAGGTGTGGTTTCCATCTTCTTTCTTTGTTTTGTGACTCCTAGAATTTGAATTTCTTCTATCTCTTCAGCTTCCAACATGCTCTCATCGACATAGCTTCCTTCTTCAATTGCAATCTGCCTTTGACTTTTCTTTCTTTAGAGCTAGTCTCTATTCCCCTAAGCCTTCCACTCCATGTTGAGGGTTTCCTTGTGTTGGATGAGTTGCTTCGACCACTTAAATACATGCTTTCTTGAACTCTATCATCATTCTTCTTATTTGCCTCACCTATTTCTTCAATCTGCAATGGACTCATGCATGTATACCAAGGCTTCAAATCATCAAAGAAAACATCCCTACTTACTTTCACTCCTTGATGATGGGATTATAGCATTTATACACATTTTTTCCATAGAATATCTTTTTGGCATCTAACTTTGACATCAACTCTTGAGGTACATGTACATAGCATAAACAACCAAAAGTTCTAAGCTATGAAATGCAAGGTCTTCTTCCACTCCATGCTTCCTTAGGGGTTAAATGATGTATACCTGATGTAGGACATCTATTCATGATGTATGTGGTTGTGTAGGTAGCCTCTCCCCAATAACAATGCAGCATATTCATTTTGTTGAGCATACATCTTGCTACCTTTGCTATGTGTTTGTTCTTTCTCTCTACTACCCCATTTTATTGAGGGGTATACCTGCATGTAAATTTTCTTTTGATGACATTGACCTTTCATGGGAGAAATACTCTCTCCTTCCATTGGATCTCAAAGTTTTGATAAACTTGCCAAACTCCTTCTCCACATGTGCCTTGAATTGCTTGAAGTAGTGGAACACATCTAATTTGTTCCTAATGCAATACAACCATACCTTTCATCACTGAAGGTTATAAAATACCTATTTCCAACAAGGGATACTTCTCTTGGTGGACCCCAAACATCTGTGTGAATGAGTTGTAGAACATTTTGACTCACATAGGTACTCTTCTTGAAGCGCAACCTTGATTGTTTTCCTTGTTACCAAGCTACACGAATTGCGTGCAACATTTTAGATGTAAATTTTTGTAGAACTCTTACCAAGCACCTCCTTTTCCTGTCCTTGAGCTTTTGTAGGTTGATGTGACCTATTCGTTTATGCCATAGGTCCAGCTCTGCTATCCTCTTGGCTCTATATGTGACTTATATTGAACGGTGTGGCTAATTTATGTCCATTGTGAACATTCTCCCTTGCTTTTTTCCTTTTTCAATGAGATTGAAACCTACCCTTGGATCCTCAACAAAGCATCCTCTTTCATTGAACCTAACTTGATAGCCTTTGTCTACCATATGGCCTACCTTCCCTTGGTTGGATGACCTTTCTGCATAGCTATATCCATAGTTGTTGCTTTGATTCCTTGGTATTTGAGCTCTATGATAACATTTGTTTGCAAAATGACCTGACCTACTGCATGCAAAGCATCCATTTGAAGTGGTTTGTCCTCTTCCACCAATTTTTCCACTTGTTCCTCTATTTCTTGCTCTTCCACCTCTTTGAATTGCATTTTCTTCTTTTCCTTCACCTCCTTGGTTGCTTTCATATCTTCCTCTTCCTCTTGTAGCACCTTAGTTGTGTCTTCCTCTTCCTCTACCTGCATACAACAATTGCCCTTGGATATCCTTGGCATTATGACCACCAAGGTTCATCTCCTCTTTCACCATGAGAGTGATTAGTAGATCAAAATCAGCAAGAGAGTCCCTTACATACATTGAAGTTGTAAAGGCCTTCCATTTTTCATCATCCCTAAGTCCATTTAGGGTCTGGCTACAAGATCGTCATCATCTAGGGTACAACCGATTGACCGTATAGCATTTGCAAGCTCTTTAAGAGTTAATATGTAATCAATAGTACCTTGAAAGGGGACTTTCCTAAGGTTTTTTAGATCTTTCTTGAGCTGATTTTTTCTAGCTTTTGTGGAGGTTGAGTACAATCTCTTCAAGCACTCCCACACCTTCTTTGATGTATCCAAATCTTCAATATGTCCTATCATGGGGTTGTTTATATGCTAAGATAAAATAAGAATGACTCTTTTGTCCCTTTCATCCCACCCTCTTACTGCTCTTCTCTTGTCATTGGTTGGATTTAACTCATCTATATAGTGTTTTGGCTCCCCACCACTCACAAGTCCCAACAAACCTTTCCCCATCAAAAAAATTGCTTATTCTAAATTTCCATGGTTGGTAGTTTCCCTTTTTGAGCTTCTCAATCTGAGCATTGAGATCAGCCATGGTTCCTTCTATCTCTTGATGAAATGAAGTTGAGAAAGATGTCTTTTACCTCAAAAAATAGAGCTACTCCTCTTGATCAATATCCCTTATTCTTACTCAAAAACCTATCTTGCAAGAATAAACCCACACTATATCTTTCCAAGTCATTAGAACAAATAAAACTAATAATCCTTGTCAAAAGATGCTTTAAACCTTAAAAAATTTTCTTATAATGAAACCCAAGGTTGAAGGTCCGAATGTATTTTCTTTTACCATGTATCATAATTTGAAGTATCATATCCTTTATTAAATACAAATATTGACCCATCTCTATAGGGAGATTGATCGAAACAATATCCTTGCAAGAAGAAGCAATCACAATGTAGATTATTTCCACAAAAAGAAGAACCAAATAGCCCTTCTAATTACAATTTTAGGTTCCATATTTTGTGGAAAAGTCTTAGGCTGAATAGATATATCTCTAGGGTTATGGGTGAATAACAATAATGATATAGCAAAATCTATTTTAACTTACACCCTACCTATGGCTTTGGAGTGCCAAAAGAGACTTATTGAAAATAGCAAAGAAAATTGATGTAATGAAATCAACTAGTGAAATAATACACTTTGCTAATTCATTTTTCCATTTCTCTTGAAATTGTAATGTGTATATCATATGTAAAAGTTTTTTGGATTGTTCTTCTCATTTGAAGCATATCTCACCCATGATTTTTATGTGTATCACACTAAGTGTTTTTATAAAGGCTAGAAAAGGCCCAACCATACAAATGCAAGAGGAGTCTCTCCAAATGTTTTGGAAATGATCCTCCCACATTTCTATGGTTGGGGTGTTTTTTGCATTTAAACTTTCCAATACTCCTAAAGATTTACTAGTTGTGATAACTTTCCAATACTTATGAAATAATAAAATGTACGAAATCACTTAAATGTGTGAGTTTACAACGTAAAACAACAAGGAATGTGATAATAGACAACATCATGGAGTAGAAATATTTCACAATAGTTAAAGTTACAAATAACTCGCTTCTATGGATAGATCGATTATAAATATTAGCTATGATCTCTACTAATTGTATCTATGATCGATTATAAATATTAGCTATGATCGATTATAAATATTAGCTATGATCGATTATAAATATTAGCTATGATTATAAATCCTATAGCATTGATATCAAATATGCTATTGATACCTCTTGTGAAGTCAATCCCGCACAATATCTTTATAACTTCTGCTTATTTACCCTTGCGAAAGATATTCTAGGTAGCAAATGCTCAACTATATCTTCTTCTTCATTGTGGTGCTCTTGTTGGGTGTTGGAGATATTTTTTGGCCATTTTGTTGTGGCCTTGGTTGTGGTGCTCTACAATAGGATCTCCTTCTTTTTAAATTTCACACACCTTGAACTTTCTCCTCATTCTAACTTTTTATTTTGGCTTTTTTTTCTCTCTCTCTCTCTCTTAATCATTTATTATGGATCCTTGATCTAGTGATAGTCTCTTGGTAGCTACGTTCATTCTATGATTTGATAATATCTTTTGCTTTACCCATGGTGCCTCTATTTGACTCTCCTCACTTGTCCTCTGTAAAGCTTGCCGAAATGGTTTGAATAAATTACCTTTCTTCCAGCATGCTCCTTCATCAATTTTTGGGATGATTTCTTGGTTTATGGAGGCTCATCATATGATTTTGGTAGCAATTGTGATTCATTTGAAGTCCATTGGAAAGTATGTCCATGCACCAATTCTTGTTCATGCAATTGTTCACTTTGTGGGTAATTTCTACTTGTACCACAATGGGATGTGGAGGGTGATCCACAACGTGGTCTTTTGAGGGGATTCATCCATGGTGGTCATTGGGCGCCTTGCATGTAGCTCGGAAACTTAATGTGATACTTCCTAGAAGTTTGAGTTGTTCATGCCATCCTCTATAGTGCAATAATGTTGAAGTGAAAGAATGAGCCTCTTCTTATAAAGTTTCATTTAAAATTCAGTTCACATTTGAATGGACAAAAATAGTAAAAAAATAGAATAATTCACCAAAAAATTATAGAATAGAAGAGAGTGTATTGGAAAATTTATGATTTATAATAAAAATACCCTAAGTGGATTATATTACTTCACTAACCATGTTGTGTGGAGTAATTCTTCAAGCTTTCGCTATATGTAACTCATTGGATCATTCCATAGAATATTTTCTTAAGAATGTAGTACAACAAAATCAATTGAACATATCTTCTATATGGTTGGCTTGCATTTTTACATCACATGTCTCGTGTTTTAGAAGTACCTCTAGCCTTGTAGAGTGACTTTTCAATTCCTTTTCTATGAAAAATCTCCAATGATCCATATCAATGCATGAAAAATGTTGCATGTGTAAAAAAAATATGTTAGATCTTTGTAATTACATATAAAAAACTCTTTCCAACAAATAATTTGAAAGATTAAGAAAGCTTAAAATGTACTGTATGATATTGCTGTCTCCCTAAGGTACACTTTGTGGACTAACGTAGCTTGAAACAATTGACATTGATTATCATTGAAGCTAGTAAGACTCATTAAGGCCATCAACTTATCCAAGTATGTTCAAAACTTCATGTGCTTATTAGTAAGGTCAATTCGAGAATATTTTTTAACACCCATTATTTCTAGTATTAATACATTTTCTAAAAAATTTTCTTGCTTCTTCGTTGTCATCAATACTTGTTGCAAAATAGCTTGGGATTCACTGGATTTTTTGACAACTAATGTTATGTTCCCACCATGATATCCAATTGAATTTAGAAGCTCCTCCAATCTACAGCTGAATTAAGATGCTCCTGTAATATTTTAATAGCTTGTAACAATTTATCAACTAAATTCATGGAAAATCAATATTCTATATGGAGCTTCAATCATTTACCAAAAATTCTCATGAAGGCATGCAAAGTGAAAAAGTGAACATTAATTAATGGAAATGAATAATGGGATTCAATTTTTTATGTGATGTGTCATGATTAGGTTTTTATAATAGGGGACACCTTAATAAAGGTATATCGCATTCTCTCACCTCACATGGCCAAGATTATAGAGCTTGAAGGCCCACCATGATAGAGCTTGGGAAGGGATAGTCATAAAGCCCAATAGAGAAAAATCATTTATATGAAATTCTCCCAACTCAAAGGTTGCTGGCAACATGCACCCAAAGATCGAAATTCATTGCTCCAAAAAAAATAGATCATCCTACTCAAAGGCACTTGGTGAGAATTGAGCCTCCATCCCCACCTTGTGTGATGATCCATTTCAAGGGGAAGCCTTCTCTACCAAGAGTGCAAGGAAATAGATGATCATTGAGCTAAAGTGGCAAATCCCTTTGAGCTACCGAAGAACAAGTGGGACTTAAGTTACTTCCCATCAAGGCTAGCTATAAATTGGAAGCGGGTGAATTTCATGCCTTTTTTCCTCCTCCTTAGTTTTCTATCTATTCTCTCATAGGGCCTAGGTGGTTTTCCTTAGTGTGACAAATTGTGTGAAACTATAAGGCAAGTGGTAACCATGTGTGCCTCTAGACAGTGGACTGGATAGGAGGGCCATTCAATAACCAAACAATGATGCACTATCAGGCATATGTGCTGAGCCTTCCCTTCCTCACTTTTCATGGGATGATTGGTTGCCCCTTGGATCATGGGTAGATGCCCAAATATGGGAGTGCCTCCCCATCAATGCCTTTGTGGGTTTCATACTTCGACGGTAGGGCAGTTCAGCACTAGGCTAGCCTGTACTTATCTTGCATGCTTGCCTCAAAAGGGGCTACGGAAGTGTGTGGCAACAAAAAGCCACCATGCCTCTAGGAAAACAACAATAGGACTTAACAACAACTCAATGCAAGGTCTTCTTGTTGTCAGTGGCTATCCCTTTGCATTTTCGATTTAAGTTTCTATATTTGGCCTTTGGGCCAAGTAACTTAACACCAAGGAGATTTGAATCAAGGAGATTTTAATCTTTAACACCATGGATGTTTTTTCATTACATTCTTTGCAAAGAATGCCTCGCCTTGGAATGGATCATCACACCTTGGAGGGGATTGGCCTAGCCGTTATGTCACTCACACAAGGACATACATAATGATTATTGCCTTTCTCAATTTGCAAACATTAAACAACATTTATAATCCAAGCTCTTCATTAAATGATGGCAAAACCACAACCAAGTGGTTCAAGCAAAAAGTCCATTGGCACAAAATGGGTATACGAATTGAAACATAAGCGTGATGGAAAAATTCATACGTATTAGGCTAGGCTTGTTGCCAAGGGTTATGCACAAGAGAGAGGCATTGATTTTGATGAGACCTTTGCTCCCACATATTGAAAGACCACAATTTGTAGAATTTTTTCACTTGAAGCTTATCATAGTTGGAATTAACATCAATTGCATTGGTGTAAATAGAAATTCTAAAAGCTTAGCATGAGGATTATGGACTACTTTCATAATGTATCTTATTTGAATATGATCATGAGAACACACACTTGTAAAGCTCCCAAGAGTAAATCTTGTATATCTACTTTGGTCATTTTTAATAGCTACAAGTGGCAAGGAATCTCATGATATAGGAAGCTAATTTCATGAACCACTGGTAGTTGGAATCAAATTAATACTACCCCTAAATCTAGGATCACTTTTAGGTGCAAAATCAATCTCCTTCAAATTTGTCATGATTAAATACATCCCTTTCAAGTCATAGGTTATATCAAGATATTATGAGAGCTTTGGACCAAGATATTGAGCTTACATTGTACTCACTATAAGTGAGAGTAATCCTCCATATCTCATGTATCATATGTTCAATATAGTACACATTTTGATTCATTACTTTGATTAATTCATTCTCTATATGTTGTTATAGTACATTCATGTACATAGTGAACTTGTTTTGTCTATTCCTCTATATGTGAGTATGGAATTGCTATACGTTCAACTTGGATCAGGTAGATTGAAGTCTTTATATCTAGTTATCAAGTTTCATCATCATTAGATCAGTAGATCACAAGATCTGAATGATTGAAGCTGATTGTGTTTGCAACTCATCTTGTTCTTGAAAATTCGGGGTGATCCCCCAAAATTGTTAGATTCGTTATCACTAAATGGTTCACCTAAATTTATCAAATAGCTTGCATTAGCTAGCTATACACTTCAATTATATGTGTGCAAAAGTTCTCTAGTCAATTCATACCATGTTATGAGCTCTGAGCATATTTCTATGAGCATCTCTTCTAAAAATAGGTTTCTTCAATCTTTGCAAAGTGGAAGTTATCTTTTTTGATGCAAACATTTGACAATGATGTTCCTAAGGACTTGATGGTTCTTTGTACATCTTTGGGGAGCTAAAAAAATATACTATGCATCCTTGGTATCACATTTGCTAGTGTAGAGTAGGCTTGTTGCAACACCACCTCATCTTTGTATACATCCCATCATCTCTTCATACTTGTATCAGAGCTTCTAAGAATCTTAGGTGATGGATTCCCATCATCTATGGTTACATATATGAAGATGAGTTGATGCCAATACTCGAAATCCAAGGACAACCAACACGAGGAACAAGAAAGGTTGAATGCATGATGCTCCAAGGATTCCTTAGTAGGATCATAAGTTCTTAACTCTATCTCTGATTTCTTACTTCCACACATCAGGAATTGCAAAACTTCACAAGAAACATGGAGTGAACTTGAAGGATTTTCTCATTAAGCACCAAGGCAAGAAAGAACCAATTATGGATGGAGCTTACAACACTCAAGAAGATGCACAAGTAGGGTGTGTCAGATTTTGTCACCAAGATGGACATTGTAGACCAACTTGGATGCATTTGATAGTCATTGATGAAGACCAATTAATAAAGTAAGTAATCATTGGTATCAAGGCTGATTACAAACGGGAAGTCTTCACCACAACTATGGATCTCTACATGGACATGCAAGTTCATGAGTTCAACTTACTCATGGGACACATGAGGCAAAGCTTATGAAGAATGGAGAAAACCCAAAAGGTAATCAATCCTTTTCTCTCTATAAAAATAAAAATAAAATCAAGGATAAAAAAGGCAAAGGCAAGAGGTTTGATGATGAAGGTCGTACCTCTCAAGCAAAATTTTTAGGTAGAGGTAGAGGCTCAAGAGCAAGAGGCAGAGGACATAGACAAGGTAGGGGGAGAGCTCAAGGCTCATCTGCATGTGCCATATGTGGTCTCACCAATCACATTACTGAGAATTCCTCAAGGAACCCAAGGAACCAAAGAGGAAGATGTTATAATAGAGGAGACTATGGAAACTCAAGAGGCAGATTCAATAATTCTTATGGATAAAATAACAAATCATACAACAACAACCACAAAGACCAACGTGGATACAAAGGAAGGAGAGACTACAACAACTATGTAGATCAATATGTGTTTTATATAGACTCAAGAAGACTCAATTCTTCTCATGAGCATGACTATGAAGGAAGGCAAAGTAGATCAATATGTGTTTTATATAGACTCAAGATGTTCAAATCGTGTGGCAGGAAATGTATCTCTACTATGAGATTTTGAACTTAAAATCCTTGAATTCTTCTCCTCCATGTCTTCTCAATTTGTGATTCACCTCCATTGGAGTAGGCGCTACCCTAAAATCTTCCATTTCAAATTTGACTAACAAGTTCTTCAAATACCTTTCTTGAGTCACATATACTCCATGTTGAGTATATGAGACCTCCATGCCCAAGAAATATGACAAGTCTCCTAAGTCACTAATCTTGAACTCTTTCTCCATTTGCTTCTTGAGACTTTGTATGCCCTTCTCATCTGTGCCTGTAAGGATTATGTCATCAACATATATGCACATATAGATGAACCCATCATCACTTGCTTTGACAAACAAGCTACTATCTGCTTTAGATACTTGAAAACCAAGTTCCTTCAAGAACTTCACAAGTCTATAATTCCATGCCCTTGGGGCCTGCTTCAAACCATACAAAGCTCTCTTGAGCTTACATACATAATCTGTATACCTTTTATCTTTCAATCCTTCTGGTTGCTCCATGAAAACATCGTTTGAAATATAACCATTTAGAAAAGCATTCTTCACATCTAATTGATGTAATCTCCAACCTTTGCATGCAGCAATGGCTATGAATGTCCTTATGGTTGTCATCTTTGCCACAAGACTATAGGTCTCATCATAATCTATACCATATGTCTGAGCATACCCTTTCACAACAAGTCCAACTTTATACCTAGACACACTTCCATCTACATACCTCTTTGTCTTGTAGATCCATTTGCATCCAATAATCTTCTGACTATTTGGTTTAGGAACCAAATCCCATGTCTCATTTTCCATCAATGCATCATATTCTTCTTGCATAGCTTTTTCCCAATTTTCGTTACCTTTTGCCTCATCATATGTAGAGGGATCTTCCTCTCCTTTCACCATATAAGCATAATCTTTAGTAGTCAAAAAAGAAGTGTCATAGCTATACCTTGTAGGTTGCCATGTATGGCTTGATGACCTTCTGAGTTCTCCACTTCTTGAAGTTTCTGGTTCATCACATTATGGATCAAACCTTGGCACTTCTTCAACTTTAACTTGTGCCTCATCGTTCTCTTCTTCATCAAATGTTTGAACCTTTGATTTATCTTTCTTCTGATTCAAAACTTCTTCATCACCTGCATGAATATTAATTGTTCGTGCATACCAAGTACCTTGCTCATCAAATGTAACATCCTTAGACACAAGAAATTGCTTTGTGGATGGACTCCACAACCTATAACCCATCTGCTTATCATCATAACCAATGAACACATACTTTTCAGCTTTAGGTTCCAATTTATGCCTCAACTGAGATGGCACATATGCATCAGCCAAACATCCAAATACTTTGCAATGATTCAGGGTAGGTCTCTTACCCCACCAAGCTTCATATGGTGTCATACCCTAGAAAGATTTACATGGTACCATATTAACCAAGTATGTAGCTATATTTACAGCCTCAGCCCACAAATAATTGGGATAATTTTTCTCCTTCATCATTGATCTTGCAAACTCAACAAGAGTTCTATTTCTCCTCTCTACTACACCATTTTGTTGAGGAGAGTACCTGCAAGTAACTTCTCTCTTTATACCTGCATTCCATAAGTAATCATTGAACTCATTAGAGAAATACTCTCCCCCTCCATCTAACCTTAGTCTCTTCAACTTGTTCCCTGTAATTCTTTCTGCCTGGTAGCATCATCAACATAAATCACATAATATCTTGAACCATTAATACTAAAATCCTTTGATGGCCCCCATACATCTGTGAGTACCAACTCAAGCTTCTCTGAATGCATGAAACCATGCTTAGTATATGATTGCTTATGAGCCTTGCCTAATTGACATGCCTCACATCTATATGTCATATGTTGACCTGAAACATTAGGTAATCCAAGCACTTAACCATACTTTTAATACCTGTTTCATTGAAACATCTAAGCCTTTTATGTCAAAGATCTAACTGAGAGATCTTATGTCCTCCATAAGTGAACAAGGCATGACCAACATTGCCTTGAATCTTCAGTGTGAATAATCTTCCTTCTTTCTTCCCTGAAATAATTTGTTTATACCCATTGCTAGGGTCTTCCACAAAAACTCCATCATTAATGAACCTTCCTTCATAACCTTTCTCAACAATTTTCCCTACACTTATCAAATTCTTTGGAATTGTAGGAACATACAAAAACTTACTCAGAATAGTGCTCCCATCCTTGGCCTTCACTGATCCAATGGACTTTACATTATGCTTTGTATTATCACTTGTTTGAACTACATGATTAGTTATCTTATTCTCCAAATTAGTCATCAAAGCTATGTTACCACTCAGGTGATTTGCTACACCCTGAGTCAATGTAGAAGACTCTTTGGTCTTCACTTTGTCTTTCACAAGTTGCATTCATAATCAAGGTTGAATCCTCCTTCTGATCTGAATCATAATTGTAGTAGGTATTGTTGTAAGATTGACTTTGGAAACCTCTACCTGCATTTCTTCCAAAGTAACCTCTACCTTTGAAATTACCTCTTTGGTTTCTACCACCTCTTCCTCTTGAATTAAAGTTCTGACTATATCCTCCATTATTATGATTATTATGCCAACAATCATGAGCTAAATGATTTGTCTAACCACAAATCCAGCAAGCTTTGGCTCCATCTTTATTGTGTCTACTTCTTCCTCTACCTTTGCCACCTCCTCTTCCTCTTAGGAAGTTGGCTTGGCTAGTTGTACCTTCTTCTTCATTTAATTGTTGCTTGCCTTTGTATTCTTCTTCTTGTCCTTTGAATACATTGCTTTGACCTGTACTCTTATCAACATCACCTTTGACATCCTGCTCAAAGGTTAGCATATGTCGTAGCAATTGATTCAAGTCAGGAGTGAAATGATCTATTGATAATTCAATAGGCAAATGAATGGCTTCCATTTCTCATCTCCTCTCAAACCTGTGAGTATTTGCCTTACTAATTTATCCTCTTCAATATCTTCATCAAATGCTCCTAATGCATATGCAATTTCCTTCATCCTTGTTACATAATCAGAAATGGATTGAGAAGCCTTCTTCTTGAATGTGGTAAACTCTGCCCAAAAGGATGCCTTCCTTGAATTTATAGTATTTTGGAAATGCTTTTCCAAAGCATTCCATATGTCACTTTCACTTTCACGTCCTCTAATATGAGGCAGCAAGTATTCATTGACTCCCATGTAGATAATGCTCCTTGCTTGAGCATCCTTCTTCATCCAAGTCTTCAAATCTAAGAGTTCATCCCTAGTTGGAACACTAGGATCTCTCAATTCTGGTTTTTCTTCTTCACCTGTGATATAACCTGTTAGGTCTTTGTTCATGAGATGAGCTTCCATTCTCATTGACCAAGCTGGATAGTTTTCTCTATCCAATTTCTCTATCTAAAGAGAATCTCCCATCCTTTCTTTACCTGTGTATTAAATCTTCAAGCTTTATGAGGAATAAGTGTAGCTTTACTTTGAATGAAGTTCCTTTTGGTCTTCGTGATAGCTTTAGGCCTCCTTCTTTAGCTTTCACTTCAAACTTTCATCTTTTGAGTCTTCAGAAGTTAATCTTTGTATAACTGCAGCAGTTGATGTCCACCTTTCTTCTATTTTGATGACTCTTGCTCTAATACCACTAATGGAGAGTGTTAATCTCCAAAAGAACAAGCTATCACTGATGTTAGAGCACCTCTAAGAATTACTCAAAACCTCTACCAATTTGGAGGACCAATACCAGATCATCAAAATTCTGAACTTACTATGAACAAACTCAATACACAGAAAGTCTGCTTCACTTTATTGACTCATAGACTGATCAAACATGTAAAGTTTTCAATGAAACATCGTATGACGTGTTGTCTAGTATTTTCACACCTTGTCCAAGTTAAAAATCTCAAACGTTTTAGTAAATCTTGAGATTTATTCCAAACAATTTACCTATGTCTAAACCTGTACTTCTATACAATCGAATTTGAAACTTGTACCTTCTAATGCATAGTTCTCTCAAAATACAACCCTTTTATTCAAATTCTTTCATCCATAGGTAGCTTACCTTCCAATCTAAAGAATGAGTGCTTGCTTGCTCAAAAGTTTACACTATGGAAGGAGAACTGACCAAAACATTAGCATCTAATTTGCGCCTATTACAAACTTCACTTCATCACATTTACACATGTAAATGTTCCTACTCTCAATTCTCTCAGCCTGATCATGATAAGGATCTAAAAACTTTTACAGAGGTCAATCAACTGTAGATTCAGACTTATACAAAAGCATTTCACAAGATGATAAACACAGAAGGAGTACTCAGCAAAATATCGGGCACAATTTTTACTTCTACTCAGAAAACTTTTCATCTAAATGATGAGAGAGATCTTCTTCACTTCTAAAGTGTTTAATGACTATTACAACTTCTAGTTCATCACATCTCATAATCTCTCATACATGCTCCCACTTTCTACTCGTATATATAGGCATATATGTACAAGCTCATGACCATAACAAAAGTATAAGTGAGCTAATTACAAGTTTAATGTAAATATGTATACAAGTCTTCATTTCCTGAATATGCACTACCTTCAAGCTTCATTTATTGGTCTTTTCTTCATCCTTTGACTTCAAACCTTTATTCAAGACATCAATTGATGGTTTTCATGCACAACATAAAACCCTAAAGAAACTAACTAACGTGGAGGGGGATAATACTTCTCCCATGACTTTGATTCTTTTCACCAAGAGAGAGGAATCAAAAGGGAAATCACTACGAAGTATACTCTTGAGAAAAATGAAATTGTAGAGAGAAGAGATAGAACAATTGTGAAGGTTGCATGATCAATGCTTTGAGGCAATATCAAAAGCTACATATTTAATTAATAGAATTCCATCAAAGGCTTTGGATGTCATGATACCATATGAAGCATGGATTGGAAAAAGACCTAAACTTGATCATTGAAGGATCTTTGGGTGCATAGCATATGCACACATTCCTTCATAGATTAGAGGCAAGTTGGACCCTACGGCAAAAAAATGCATCTTCGTTTGCTAGCACCTTAATAAAAAAGGTTATAGGTTATACAATCCAAGAAACAAAGGCTTCATTGTAAGTAGAGATGTTGTGTTTGATGAAAACAAGTCATGGTTTCAAGATGATTGCAAGAAAATCAAACTCCCTGATGACCTAGAGGAGGACTTTCCAACCTTATCAAATAGGAATGAGCACACACTTGAAGAATCAAGTGATTTTGATGATGATTAGAAGAATCCAAGGAGAGAAATCAATTCTTCAAATTCTAAAGGAAAAGACAAAGTGCAAGAACTGAGAGATGTGGAAACATCCTCTCAAAAAACCATTTGAAGATCAACTTGAGAAAAGAGAAAGCTAGAAAGGTATGGATATGATACTTCATTGGTTACTAAACATTCAATATATCTAGCACAAGAATGAAATTTTGAGGAACCCTCATCATATGAAGAATCCAAGAAGAAGGTTGAATGGATGAATGCTATGGAAGAAGCGATATATGCTTTACCAGAAAATCAAACTTGGGAATCAATAATCAAGACTCTATCTATAAAGATCATAGGTTCAAGGTGGATATATTAGGTAAAGAAAACTTCTAATGGATCTATCAATAGGTACAAAGAAAGGCTAGTGACCAAGTGATATGCATAAACAAAAGGTATTGACTATGAAGAAAATTTTTCACATGTCCCATTAGGGTACTTTTGAGTGTTGCATCTTCCAAGAATTCGAAGATTTATCAAATGCATGTAAAAACTGCTTTTGTGAATGGATGGATATTTGAGGAGGTATACATGGTCAACCTCGTGGTTTTGAAGATTCACCATGTACAAAATACGTATGCACATTAAGAAAAGCCTTATATGGCCTAAAACAAGCCCCTATGGCTTGGAATCACAAACTTGTTACCTACTTGAAGGATAAGGGACTCGATGTGAGCAAGGTAGATCCTTCCCTCTTCATTAAGAGGAACCAATGACAGGTCATATACCTATGTGTATATGTAGATGAAATTATAATTAAAAGTAATGATGCTAAAGGAATTAGGAAAATTAAGCTTTAGATGAAAGAGGAGTTCAAAATCAGTGATCTAATTCCACTCACATACTTCCTAGGTTTGGAAGTAGCATATATAGAAAGAGGTATGTACCTTACTCAAAGGAAGTATATCAAAGACATGCTTGTCAAATTCAAAATGGAAAACTCAAAGGTTGTAGGTACTCCTATGGCGATGAACTTGAAACTGAGTGCTCGTGAAGGTGAGAAAATTGAAGATGTAACTAGCTATCAAAGCCCAATTGCTAGTTTGAACTATGCAACTCTAAGTAGAGTGGATATTTTCTATGGAGCAAGTGTCTTATGCCAATTCATGCATACTCCAAGGAAACCTCACATGGAAGCAGCCAAGAGAATCCTCAAATATTTGAAGGGTACTATCAATGAAGGTTTGTACTATCCTTACACATCTAATATCCACATCAAACTCTTCTCTGATGTAGATTGGCCAGGCTCCAAAGATGACAGAAGAAGCACACCTAGATCCGGTATACTTGCTAGTACAAATTTGATTTCATGGTCCTCAAAGAAGCAACCCACAATTGCACTCTCATCAACTAATGTGAAAACATAGAGGACTTGAAAATGCTACATAGGAAGCAATGTGGATTAGAACCCTACACTATGATTTAGGTCTTAAGTCTTCCACTCCATATATCTTTGGGGATAACATCAGTTCATTACATCTTGTTGCTAACCAAATTGATCATGTTAGGGTTAAACATATAGAAGTGCATTATCATTATGTCAAAGAAAAGATTACAAGCAAAGAGATTCAAGTATCCTATGTGTCAAAATATTAATAATGTGTTGATATGATGACAAAGGTATTGGATGGAGTCAAGCTAAGTAGGTTCAAATCAATGATCGGATTACAAGAGATCTTAAAGGATTGAAGACTCAAGATTCTTAGGCTTGGTGGAAATAGCAAGCCTAAAATCTTGGCATGAGGATTATGGACTAATTTCATAATTTATCTCATTTGAATATGATCATGAGAACACACACTTGTGAAACTCCCAAGAGTAAATCTTGTATATTTGATTTGGTCATTTGTAATGGCTACAATTGTCAAGGAATCTCGTGATAATAGGAAGCTAGTTCGATGAGTATTTGTTAGTTGGAATCAAAGTAAAACAATTCACAAATCTAAGATCACTTTTAGGTGGAAAATCAATCTCATTCAAATTTGAAAATAAATATAAATACATCCCTTTCAATTGTAGGATATATCAAGCTATTTTGAGAGCTTTGGACTGAGAGATTGATCTTACATTGTACTCACTAAAAGTGAGAGTATCCTCCATATCTCCCATGTATCATATGTTCAATAGCATAAACATTTTGATTCATTTCTTTGAGTAAGTCATTCTCTATATGCTGCTATAATACATTCATGTACAAACTGAACTTGTTTTGTATATTTCTTTTGTATCTAGAGTATCAAGTTTCATCATCATTGGATCACCAGAGCTCAAGATATGAATGATCGAAGCTAATTGTGTCTACAACTCATCGTGTTCCTAAAAAGTTTGGGTGACCCCCGAGATTTGTTAGATTTACTTCTCATCATATGGTTCACCTAAATTCATTATATAAATTGCATCGATGGAAATCAATCCACAAAAGGAAGTAAGCCCAAAGATTTGGACAAAGCTTGAAATGTTTGCCTTGGAAGAGCCTTTTTGAAAAGTTCTACAACATTATCATGTGTGGGCACACGATAACAAAAATTCGTCTTCCCAATAGAGAACCTCTCCATGACATAATGATAATGCACTTGAATGTGCTTTGTGTGAGAATGGAACACAGAGTTCCTCACAATTGCCAATGGGCTTTGACTGTTGGTGAAGATGGTGGTGGTCGAAGATTGACTAACACCCAAATTAGCTGAAAGGCATTTGACCTACACACACAAACACTTAGTAGTTGCTATATACTCTACCTTATACTCAGCCTCACAACTAGAGGTAGGCATAATAGGCTGCTTCTTGCTCTACCAAGATATGCATGAGCTACCAAGCAAGAAAGGAAAAAACACTAGTCACATGAGTATCATAGAAACTAGCCATGTCAGAGTACGAAAAATCATTAGATTTGGTGGTAATGATCATCCCTTTGGATAAAACAAGCCAAGTAGTTGAGTACCACTCAAGAAGCAAAATATGGGCTTAAATATCTTCCAATGCTTGACACCTAGGCAATGTATAAAGTTGCTCATATGAGAGACAACAAACTAAATATTAGGCCAAGTTATGCATAATTAAGTGAAGCATCCAACAACCTACTAATAGATAACAACATCAAATGCATTTCCAACATCCTTAAAACTCAATTGTAAAACTGTTTCCATGGGATTTGCAATAGTTTTGCAATGTTCAATGACAAAATGTTACGTTAATGTTACGTTGACATCTCAAAAGAGGCATGGAAATCAGCCTTGAATTCAGAAATAAGTTTCTAGTTAGGAACAATGGGCAACATATCATCAATATATACAACATAAAATAAGTACATCTTTTGCACACTTCACATATAAGGTTCTCTCAATTTTACTATTCTCAAAACCATGTGCTAGAAAGTAGGCATCTATCTTCTCTTGCGAAGCACATGGTGCTTGGTTCAAACCATCTCAATCTGCACACTTTGTTTTCATTCCGTTTTGCAAAAAATAACAAGGCTGAAATACGTACGCTTCTTCATGTATATTTCCATTCACAAATGCATTTTTTTTAATGCCCAATTTGTGAAGAGATTATGGGATGTATGTAGAGATGAGATGTTGCTACAGCAAACTTGCTCTACAATAGCCAATGTGACATTAGGGATGGCTATTCTAGCTTCCTAAATATGCACAAAGAATCATCAAGTCATTTGCAACATCATTGTCAAATGTTTGCATCAAAAGCGATAACTTCAACTTCACAAGGCTTGAAGAAACCTTCTATTTTTGGAAGATAAGGTCACACAAATATGCATAGAGCTCACACTTTGGTATGAATTGACGAGAGAGCTTTTGCACACATCTAACACAAGTGTATAGCTAACCACAAAAATATTATCATTCTTGGAAATAGGTTTATGGTTTTGTTTTAATGGTGCTAGAGATGCATTTTAGGATGTTCTCTATCAACAATGGGTTGTATGATTTATTTATTTATGTATAACTTGGCCTAATATTAATTCTGATGTCTCTCATATGATTAGTATTATGCGATGCCGAGGTGCCAAACATTGGAAGGCAGTTAAGCCCATTGTTTTGCTACTTGAGTGGTACTTGGCTACTTGTATTATTTTTTCCCAATGCATGATCATTCTGGCCATACTTACATGCTTTTACTCACTTGCATTGGGTTGATTCTATCACACTCATGTGTGTAAGAGTTTTTTTGCTTCATACTTGGTAGCTCATACATATATTGCATTTGCAAGAAGTTGTGTACTATGTCCATTGTTGAAAATGTGAACTATGCAAGCTTAAGGTGGATAAAGGGGTCAAAAGACCTTAATAAGAACAAAAGTCATGACTCGAATCACTTAGGGTAGTCTCATAGTTAGGATAGGTCGGGAAAGACATTCGTAAGATGGTGGAAAGTCGGGAGAGGGATCCAAAAGCTATAGAAGGAGGTGAAGAGACATCAAATGTGTGGACGTCTTGTAGGTCATTGAAGACCAAGAGACATATACTCAAGGAGGCTCAAGGAGAGAGTCATCCAAGGCTTAGGGAGTTGAAATGTAGCAGTCCAAGCTAATAAAAATATAGAGGAGGAGATTACATGCACGGAGGAGGAGCAAGGAGAACCTATCAAGCATGCACCCCCTCTAGTCTCTTGTAGGTATAGACATAGCCTACTTATAATAGTTTTAGCTCTTGGTGTACATATCCAATTAAAGAGATTTAAAGTGAATTGTGTAGCTTATACATGTCTTTTACTTTGCTACAGGCGTTCTTGAAATCAATTCTATATGGAGCTAATTTCTACATATGCTACATCTTTGCATAGTCTATTTTGTACAAAGTTGCTGACTAACCTAAATAGATCCATTTGAGGTTTTGTGTAGCTTGTTGGAAAGATTATGAACCATAAAAGTGTGACTAAACATGTAGGTGGTTTGGATCAGTGTAAGGTAGGTGAATTAGAGTTTTGCTACAACGTAGCAAAAAAGGTGTATGAAGGGACCTATGTATTGGGTTCATTTCACTTCTAGTGTGAAAATATGAGGGATTAAGTTCCATTAGTTGGTATTAGAGCATGAAAAATCTTTTGAAGACTCGAGGAAAAGGACACAAAAGCTTGAACATCAAGGATAAGAGGTACATTTCAATGTAACCCTAATTTCTCATTCATTATGGAAGGCCTATTCAAGAAAAATGGGAATTACACAGGATTTTTTAATATTAAGGATGATTTTATTATAAATGGGGCATCAAGGTTGGGTTCAAACTTAAGAAGTTAACATAGTAAGTAATATAAATGGGACTTGAATAATGTCCAAATTTCTTGAATAGGCCTTATGGAAGATCTATGTCAAAAAGTGACGATTCAGATTCAAACAGAGATAGCAAGGCATCATCTTCAAGGAAGGCCAAGATTGGCAAAGGGAAGAAGAACCGTCATCAAGGTAAAACTTGTTTTATATGTGGTAAGCAGAATCATATTTCTTCAAATTATTGGTTCAAGGATGACAAAGGCAAGAAGAAGAAGAAGGAGCAAGGAAATTATGCTAACAACACCAAGAAGGATTATGAGAAGGAGACCCTCTTAGCCATGAGACATGGATACACTAGTGATTCCAAGGACACAAAAGTGATATATAGACTCTCGATGATCTAATCACATGTCATGTATGGAGGAATCTTTTGTTCATAAGTAGGTCCCAAGCTCAAAAGGCTATGTGGAGACACCAGATAACACTAAGCATCCCATTACACATCTGGGAGTGTGAAGCTAGGTGAAGATAAACCTGTCAATACTCGTAAAGATGTGCTCCATGTTCCATCTATTTCCAAGAACCTTATCTCTATAGGACACATGATAGAGAGAGGTATGCAGGTTATATTTGATGCAAAAGGGTACATGGTGAAGCAATGAGGCAAGGTCATTGCCAAGGGAAGGAAAGAAGTCACATTGTTCACACTAGATGTTGCTCCTACACACAACAAGGTATGTTATGTGATGATTGGTAACAAAAGGATTGCAGAGATTGATCTTTGGTAGAAGAGGATAGGACATACCAATATTCCCAAGTTAAAAAGCATGTGCAAAGTAGGTTTAGCTCAAGGACTACCAAATCTTGAAGGTCAAGGTCTACATGAGTTTTTTTATGCTTGTCAGCTAGGCAAGCAAGCAAGGATGCCATTTCCAAAGAGTGAGTAGAGATCCTCTAAGCTCTTGGAGCTTATACACTCTAATGTATGGGGCCCTAGCTGAGAGGCTTCATTGGGAGGAGCTAGGTACTTTGTCACTTTCATTGATGACCACTCAAGAAAGGTATGGCTATATGTTATGAAGGAAAAATCAGAATTGTTTTCATGCTTTCAAAATTTTAGGTCCCTTGTTGAGAAAGAATGTGATGCACACATCAAGACACTGAGGTGAGATGGAGGGCAAGAGTATTTGTCTAAGGAATTCACAAATTACTTGCATGAAAATGGCATGAAAAGGCACTTTACATGCAGGTATACCCCTCAACAAAACGGTGTTCCAAAGAGGAAGAATAGGCATTTGATTCAGAAAGCTAGATGTCTCATAAATGAAGGTATGTTACCATTCTCCTATTGGGTTGAGGTTGTGAATATAGCTTGTTACTCGATAAATAAGGTTCCAGCAAGTGGTGTGCACAACTT
This sequence comes from Ceratopteris richardii, assembly GCA_020310875.1. NCBI lineage: Eukaryota > Viridiplantae > Streptophyta > Polypodiopsida > Polypodiales > Pteridaceae > Ceratopteris > Ceratopteris richardii. The sequence goes on along the minus strand of CM035417.1, from coordinate 80,292,272 downwards.
GACTCCACGTGAAGTCTATTATGGCAAGAAACCAACCATGGAGCACCTCAAGGTTCCAGCAAGTGGTGTGCACAACTTGACTCCACATGAAGTCTATTATGGCAAGAAACCAACCATGGATGTGTATGCTTTGTTCATGTTCCTAGTGAAGTGAGGACAAAATTAAAGCCAAAAAGTGAGAAATGTGTATTCATTGGCTATTGAAATGAGCAAAAAGGCTAAAAGTGATACAAACCTCTCTCAAAGAGGCTATATGTGTCAAGATATGTTGTGTTTGATGAGTCAAGGTCTTGGTATGGAGTCAAGGGCAAGGCAAAGTTGGATGAACAGGATTAGGAATAGTATGCAAACTTTGATGTGCAGATTCAACCTTAAGAGTCAATCAAAATCAGTGGATCAGAGGCTTCTACATGTAAGGTACATTCATATGATCACTCTTATACTTATGATTATGAAACACTATCCCCTACTTCAAAGTATAGGAGGCTACAAGAGATATACTCATACTATGGAAGCTCAAGAGGAGTCAAAAGAGGAAGAGCTTGAGTAGGTCATTATTCTTAATATAAAGCTCAATAGACTCAAGAACAAATATCCCAAAGGTCAAGAGAGGAGGTCTACAAGGAAGAAGGCAGCCCCAAAAACGTATACGTATGGTTCTTTCATGGCAAAGCACTATGCATACATGATGAATGTCATTGCACATCAAGAGCCAGATTCTTATGGGGGGGCAAAGACCAAACCAAAGTGGAGGAAGGCTATGTATGAAGAGTTCAAAGATCTTAAGGAGAACAACACTTGGTAACTAGTACCCAAGAAGGAAGGCATGAAGATAGTCCAAAAGAGGTGGGTGTACAAGACCAAGAGGAATGTAGATGGCACCTTGGCAAGGTACAAGGCTAGACTAGTAGCCAAATGCTTCACACAGATACAAGTGGTGGATTATGAGGAGACCTTGAGCCCTATGGCAAACAAGGCTACCATTAAAGCTCTCATAGCCTTATGTGCAGCAAGGAGGTGGCCTATCTACCAAATGTACATAAAGAATGCTTTCTTGAATGGTGAGTTACAAGAAGAGGTGTTCATGGAACAACCTCAAGGTTATGTGGATCCAGAGCATTCCAACTATGTTTCTAGGTTGAAGAAGGTCTTGTATGGCCTAAAGCAAGCCCCAAGGGCTTGGAATAAGAGGCTAGTGGAATTCTTGAAGAGATATCGTTTCTCTCCAAGTGATGCAGATTCATCCTTGTATGTGAAGATGACAAATGACAAGATATGTTTGAAATGCATATATGTAGATGATCTTCTTGTGACAGGTGATGATGATGCAGGGATAAGGAACATCAAAAAGAATCTTGGAAGAGAGTTTAAAATATGAGATTTAAGTGTGCTAAAGTACTTTCTTGGCATTGAGGTGATCTATGGGAAAGAAGGCATTGAGGTGATCTATGGGAAAGAAGGTATTGTTGGAGAAACAATCACTAATTGGACATATATTTGAAGGTCAAATCTTAGGAAGAAAACCCCATGCCTATGTGAAGGGACAAATTCACAAGTGTATCATATTTGTAAAGTTAGTTCACTTTAGTTCTAGAAGTTTTTTAAAATCACGAGAATACGAAAATCTATATAAGTTAGTTTGTATCAACTGACGTGGAGAGAGAGAAAGAGAGAGAGAGAAGAAGTAGAAGAAGGAGTTCATTTTATACGACTGAATATAGTCGGACTTCTCTGAGTGAGAAAGCATCTGTAAACTTCTGAGTTTTCATAGCTATGAGAAAGAACTGAGTAAAGTTCTGTGTATGAGTCTCTTTCCATCATCTCCATAATTACCTAGTGTGTGATGAGTTAAAAAGATCAAGTTTTCCAAGCAACTCGATGCCTGGCATCGAATCTCTGCTGATAAGTCATATTTTTCATTTATATTTTTCATTTAGTACTGAAGTGTTTTGAAAACATGATGTTGGAGCAACTCGATGCCTGGCATTGAATTCCAGTTGATAAGTCATATTCTAAGTGTGCATGAAATCACCTATAGTTTTGGTGTCCAAAAGATCAAGGTTTTATGCGGGAAGTCGATGCCCGGCATCGAATCCCTGCTGAAAAGTGGCCAAAAACATCCCAAGTCGATGCCCGGCATCGAATTCTCATTGCAAATCGATGCTAGGCATCGAATTCTAATTTTAAACAGGCGCTCTTACTATAACAGGAAAGATTTCCAATTTTGGAAGGTCATAGAGGGTCATCTTGTGAGAGCCATAACTTGAGTTCTAGAGATCCGTTTGATGCATATGATAGCTTCTTGGAAAGCTCTACTCTTCTAGTTTCAGCCTATAAAGTTTCATGGAGAAATAATACTTGAGCTAGGAGAAACTAGCAAAATACGGAATGTATGTCATTTCGGTGACTAGGAATTTCTGTAGAAGCAAAGTTCTCACTTTAGGCTATCATTTCTCAAAGTTTGGAGTGGCAATGAGTTAATGGTGACCATAGAGGTGTTCTAGTGTCACATTATTTCATTTCTTGTGGTGTTTCATACATCAACAAGTGGTATCAGAGCAGAAAGATTCTCGAGAGCAGAAGACGACAAAGGTACGAGAAGTTTTGTAAAGTTTTGCATTAAAGTTTGAAAGGTGAAGCATTTGAAGACACAAGGCATCAAAAGGTTACTTCAAAAGTATCCTCATACACAAAGAACTTCAAAAGGTATTATCCTTTATCCTTTAAGCTCACAGGTTGCAGCAGAAGGAAAGAACTATGGCAGATCATATCTCCATTGACAAACTGGACAGAGATAATTACCCCGCATGGGTAATGAGAATGGAAGCCTTACTTATGAGTAAGGATCTCATGATATATGTTACAGGTGAAGAAGAGAAGCCAGTATTTGAAGATGAAAGCCGACCAAAGAAAGAAGAACTTGATGCTTTAAAGCATTGGCAGAAGAAGGATGCAAGTGCAAAAGCATACATCTACAATACAATCTCTGATCATTTGCTACCACACATCAGAGGATTGGAATCATCTGAAGATATATGGAATGCATTGGAGTATCATTTCCAAAGTACTACTAAAGCACGGAAAGCAAGTCTATGGTTAGAGTTTACAACATTCAAGAAGAAGCCAAGTCAAACCATTAGTGATTATGTCACTAAGATGAAGGATCTTGTAGATAGTCTTGGATCCATAGATGAAGATGTTGAAGATCACAGATTGATTGCTCAGCTACTTGCAAGTTTGAGAGGGGATGAAAGGTGGAAACCTTTTGTCTTATCAACAAAACTTTCATTAAATCATTATGTTCCAGATTTGAACCAGTTGCTTGGTTTGATGCTCACATATGAGCAAGACTTGAAGGGAGATGGAGATAAAGGACAAAGTTCTGCAATGTACATGAAGAACAAGAAGAAAGGAGATAAAGGTAAAGCAAAGGATGAAGAGGAGTCTAGTTCTCAAGCTTATTATGCAAGAGGTAAAGGCACTGGCAGAGGAAGAGCAAGAGGTTTTGGAAGAGGAAGAGGTAATCAAAATAACAACAAGAAGGCTTGCTGGATCTGTGGATTGAGTAATCATTTGGCTCATGACTGTTGGCACAACCAACAAGGTTCAAACCAGACTCAAAACAACAATAGCAGAGGTCGAGGTGGAAGATATCAAAGTAATTTCCAAAGAGGTAGACAAAGTCAAAGAGGAGGCTATGGTAGAGGTGGAGAAAGAAGTTGGGGACAGAATCAATCCTACAACACCACCTACTACAACTATGCAAATGACACACAGAATGAAAGTCATACATCATTGATGATGAACTCAATCAACACATCAGATAAAGAAGATCTAAAGGTATTTTACATTGACTCTGGATGTTCTAATCATTTGTCAGGAAACATAGAATTGATGTCAGAATTGAAAAAAGGCATTTCTAGTCACACAGTTCAAACTGGTGATAATACAAGACATAGTGTACATTCAATTGGAAAAGTGAAATGCAAGAGTGGAGCAGATTTGCTAACCAATGTTTTGTATGTTCCAACAATACCTAAAAACTTGATTAGTGTGGGACAGATAGTTGAAAAAGGTTTTCAAGTCAGGTTTACAAATGAAGGAGTATTTGTGGAAGATCCAGAGAATGGATATAATCAGATTGTCTCTGGTAAGAAAGAAGGTAGACTCTTTACTTTAAGAGTGCAAGGGAACATTGGTCAAGCTTTGCTCACACATGGTGAAGCAGTGATTACAGAACTTGATCTCTGGCATAAGAGATTAGGTCATTTCAATGAAAGAGGAATTAAAGCTATGGTTGCTAATTAGTCTGTACTAGGATTACCAAATGTGCAAAGTCAACATATGGTTTATAAATGTGAAGCATGTCAAATGGGTAAAGCACACAGGTTACCATTTCAAAAGAAAGGATTCAAACATGATGAAGTACTTGAGCTCATTCATACAGATGTATGGGGACCAACAAAAGAAGGATCTATCAGTGGCTCAAGGTATTATGTTCTTTTCATTGATGATGCTACAAGATGGATAACATTATATGTTTTGAAGGAAAGATCAGAAGTGTTTGGAGCTTTCAAGCATTTTCATGCATATGTAGAGAGAGTCACAGGTCAAAAGATTAAGAGACTGAGGTCTGATGGAGGGGGAGAATACTTCTCCCAAGAGTTCAATGATTATCTTTGGAATGCAGGTATTAAGAGAGAAATAACTTGCAGGTATACACCACAGCAAAATGGTGTAGCAGAAAGAAGGAACAGGACTCTGGTTGAGCTTGCTAGAGCTATGCTAAAGGAGAAGAATTGTCCAAATTATCTTTGGGCTGAGGCTGTAAATACAGCTACATATCTTGTGAATAGATTACCATGTGCAGCTCTGAATGGAATGACTCCATATGAAGCTTGGTGGGGTAAGAAACCAACACTAGATCATTGTAGAGTGTTTGGATCAATTGCATATGCTTATGTGACATCACAACTTAGGCATAAACTTGAAACAAAGGCAGAAAAATATGTGTTCATTGGTTATGATGAAAAGCAGATGGGTTACAGGTTGTGGAATCCTCTAACAAAACAATTTATTGTTTCTAGAGATGTTACATTTGATGAACAGAAAAGTTGGTATGCAGATCAAAGTCATACAGCTGAAGAATTTGAAGAAGAGGTAAGAAGATGTGAGAAAGGAAAATCAATTGTGCAGGTAAATAGAGATGAAGACTATATGCAAGCAAGTACATCCACAAGTGGATTAACAAGAAGAAATGAAGAAGCTCCTATATTTGATGAAGAAGTGTATCCAGACACTTATGAAGAATGTGAACCAAGAAGGTCAAGCAGGACTAGAAGACAACCAGAAAGGTATTCTTATGATACTTCTTACATAACTCAGAAGAACTATGCATATATGGTGAAAGATGATGAAGAACCTCAGAACTATGATGAAGCTAAAGGTAAGAAACAATGGGAAGAAGCAATGAAGGAAGAGTTCAATGCACTGGAGGAGAACAAGACATGGGAACTTGTTCCTAAACCAAATGGTAAGAAAGTAATTGGAAATAAATGGGTTTATAAAGTGAAGAAGCTTGCAGATGGAAGTATAGCCAGATACAAAGCTAGACTGGTGGTGAAAGGCTATGCCCAGACCTATGGCATAGATTATGATGAGATATTCAGTCCCGTAGCTAAGATGTCAACTATAAGGACAATCATTGCTATTGCAGCTTCAAAAGGATGGACTCTAAGTCAATTGGATATAAAGAATGCATTCTTGAATGGATACATATCAGATGAGGTATACATGGAACAACCTCAAGGGTTTATAGATTCCAGGTGTCCAAATTTTGTTTGCAGGTTGAGAAGAGCATTGTATGGATTGAAGCAAGCTCCAAGAGCTTGGAACTATAGACTGGTGAAGTATCTCAATGATCTTGGATATCAAAGTTCAAAAGCAGACCCAAGTCTACTTATCAGAAGAACAGAGGAAGGTACAATCTACATTTGTATTTATGTAGATGACATTATAATCACAGGTACTTCAGATGAAGGAATCAAGGAGGTAAAGAGATTACTTGAAAAAGAATTCAAGATCAGTGATCTAGGAAAGTTGTCATACTTTCTTGGAATGGAAGTTACTTATACAGATCATGGCATATATGTGTCACAAGAAAGGTATCTTCTGAACTTGTTGAAGAAGTTTGATATGGAAAATTGTAGAGAAGCTTCAACTCCACTTGAAGTTAATCACAAGCTCAGTAAATATGATGGTGCAGAATACAAAGATATGAGGAAGTATCAATCTCTTGTGGGTAGTTTGATTTATGCTACACTAACAAGACCTGATCTTAGTTATGCAGTGGGAGCCTTGTCACAATTCATGCATTGTCCAAAGGACCCACATTGGATTGCAGGTCAAAGAGTTCTCAGATATATCAAAGGAACTATAAAAGAAGGATTATATTATCCTTTTACATCAGATTTGAAGTTGAGAGCCTATAGTGATTCAAATTGGGCAGGTAACCAAGATGACAGAAGATCAACTCATGGGTACATGATATACATTGGTGATAAGCTTGTAAGTTGGTGTTCAAAGAAACAACATACAGTAGCATTATCATCAACTGAAGCAGAGTACAAAGGACTTGTGGAAGCAGCTAAGGAAGTCATATGGATGCAGACATTGTTCAAGAGCTTATGCATTGATCAAGGTACACCTACAATACATGGAGATAATATGAGTTCACTTTATCTTGCAGCAAATCCAGTATTTCATGCAAGGACAAAGCACATAGAGATACAGTATCATTTTCTCAGAGAAAAGGTAATGGAGAAGGAGATTGAAGTGGAGTACATTTCTACTAAAGATCAGTTAGCAGACATAATGACAAAGAGCTTGGATGGTGTGAAGACCAGCAGATTCAAAAGCATGGCAGGAGTAAAAGAAAAGAAGATGATATGAAGAAACAGGGAATGTCAATTAGTGATTGAGGGGGAGCTGTTGGAGAAACAATCACTAATTGGACATATATTTGAAGGTCAAATCTTAGGAAGAAAACCCCATGCCTATGTGAAGGGACAAATTCACAAGTGTATCATATTTGTAAAGTTAGTTCACTTTAGTTCTAGAAGTTTTTTAAAATCACGAGAATACGAAAATCTATATAAGCTAGTTTGTATCAACTGACGCGGAGAGAGAGAAAGAGAGAGAGAGAAGAAGTAGAAGAAGGAGTTCATTTTATACGACTGAATGTAGTCGGGCTTCTCTGAGTGAGAAAGCATCTGTAAACTTCTGAGTTTTCATAGCTATGAGAAAGAACTGAGTAAAGTTCTGTGTATGAGTCTCTTTCCATCATCTCCATAATTACCTAGTGTGTGATGAGTTAAAAAGATCAAGTTTTCCAAGCAACTCGATGCCTGGCATCGAATCTCTGCTGATAAGTCATATTTTTCATTTATATTTTTCATTTAGTACTGAAGTGTTTTGGAAACATGATGTTGTTGGAGCAACTCGATGCCTGGCATCGAATTCCAGTTGATAAGTCATATTCTAAGTGTGCATGAAATCACCTATAGTTTTGGTGTCCAAAAGATCAAGGTTTTATGCGGGAAGTCGATGCCCAGCATCGAATCCCTACTGAAAAGTGGCCAAAAACATCCCAAGTTGATGCCCGGCATCGAATTCTCGTTGCAAGTCGATGCTAGGCATCGAATTCTAATTTTAAACAGGCGCTCTTACTATAACAGGAAAGATTTCCAATTTTGGAAGGTCATAGAGGGTCATCTTGTGAGAGCCATAACTTGAGTTCTAGAGATTCGTTTGATGCATATGATAGCTTGTTGGAAAGCTCTACTCTTCTAGTTTCAGTCTATAAAGTTTCATGGAGAAATAATACTTGAGCTAGGAGAAATTAGCAAAATACTGAAGGTATGTCATTTCGGTGACTAGGAATTTCTGTAGAAGCAAAGTTCTCACTTTAGGCTATCATTTCTCAAAGTTTGGAGTGGCAATGAGTTAATGGTGACCATAGAGGTGTTCTAGTGTCACATTAATTCATTTCTTGTGGTGTTTCATACATCAACAGGTATCTATCTTTCTTGGCATTGAGGTGATCTATGGGAAAGAAGTATCTTCTAGATGTGTTGTTTAGGTTTGGCATGACAGATTGTAAACCAATAGCTCAACCTATGGATTCAAATGTCAAGTTAAGCAAGGAAGATGGTAAGAAGAGTGATGTAGATTGGACAGGGAGTGATGATGATAGAAGATCAACTTTTGGCTATGTTTTCATGCTAGGTACAAAAGCAATTTCATGGATGAACAAAAAGCGGCCCACAATTGCATTGACTGCAGTAGAGGTAGAATATAGAGCTTTAGCCCTCACTACATGTGAAGGAATGTGGCTTACGAAGCTCTTCAAAGATCTTGGCATAAAACTTGGACCAATTCCACTGTATGGAGATAACATGTCAAGCTTACATCTTGCCAACAATCCCATGAATCATGCAATGAGCAAGCACATTGAGGTGCATTACCATTATGTGAGAGAAAAGGTTGCAAGTGGGGACATTAATTTTCATTTTGTAGGTACAAAGGATCAAGTTGCAGATATCTTCATAAGCATATTGGATGTGACCAAGTTAACAAAGTTTTCAAAGGCTATGAGCTTGCTTGATATGGAGAGTACGACCTTAAGCTTGAGGGGGAGTGTTGAAAATATGAACTATGCAAGCTTTAGGTGGATAAAAGGGTCAAATGACCTTAATATGGACAAACATCAGAATGCAAATCACTTAGGGTAGTCTCATGGTCAGGCAAGGTCAGGCAAGGCAATCTTAAGGCAGTGGAAAATCGAGGAGAGACATCCAAAAGCTATAAAAGTAGGTGAAGAGACATCAAATGCATGGAAGTCTTGTAGGTCATTGAAGACCAAGAGACATATACTCAAGGAGGCTCAAGGAGAGAGTCATCCAAGGCTGAAGGAGTTGAAACATAGCATTGCAAGCTAGGAAAAATGCAGAAGAGGACGTTGCATGCACAGAGGAGGAGCAAGGAGGAGCTATCAAGCCCACACCCCCTCTATCCTCTTTTAGGTGTAGACATATTCTACTTATAACACTTGTAACTCCTTGTGTATTGTTGAAGAAGCGTAAAAAGTGTTAAACGTATTAAACGTACGACGTGTTTATGACTAACCGAAATCGTTACCGAACAAATATTAAACGTAAAATAGTGATTTCACCATAAACTGTATTAAACTTTCTATTACCGAAAGGCGTTATCAGACCAAGTGGGTTCTTGGGAGTGGTAGGGGTCTGTTAGACAGAGGCCCTGTACTCTTTTCCCAATTCTTAATCACAACATCAAAACACTAATGCACGTCTTAGCTTAGTTACTTGCGGTAACTAGACAATATTGGGTTTCTTTACGCCTGCGTATCGAACTTCTTCAGACTATTCTGCTATTGGAACAGAGCAATAGTCCATTCTACAGATTCGCTATTATACCGTAAACCAACCAAAGTGAAGACTATGGCTGACAGATTCATTCGTCACCACACTTGCCAGTGATCTCAAAAGTCCACGTTACCGAAGATACTAATTCGTACTCATATTCGGGGTCACAGTTATTACACTGAATGCAATGAGTCTGATAGAAACACACAGAACATACTCTGACAGGGCAACAGATTACCTATTCGATTCACATAGCCAGATAACTACTCAAACTGACTCAGGGTACTTCAATAACTGAAGAATACGCAGCAATACAACACGATAACAGTACTCAGACACACAATCCGTCATTCAATCACTCGTTACGTGAACTTCAATGTGAGCATCCGATACAGAACTCAACATTCACATTACTCAGACTCCACAACAGTGTAAACAGTACTCTGACAGAAAATTAGGCGAACAAACTGGCAATTCCAGAAAAGACGTCTCTTTCGACCATTCTTCTTTCATTGCTTTATATAAATTTTACAGGATGCGCGTCCCAACTTTTCGCGCGTGATTCAAGGAACTCCGTTACATTCGGCAGTCATTACATTTGTCTCACTCGGCGGCCGACTAACACTGGCACGCACGGTGGACTCGAACCCGCAAGTGATTTTTATTACAAAACTACTGTTCATCTATGATACCTTCTAAATACATATTCCTGGCTAATCTAAATGTCCGGCCTATTTTTTTCTTAAGGGTTTCTAATAATTGCTTAAGGGTGTCGGGTTCTAAAATCTACGCATCTACTCTAACGGAACTGAGGGCAATGGCTTCGGTGAGCAAAATTTCGGCCTGTGTTTGCAAAAAGGCCTCTTGTAAATAAAAATCGTTTGATAATGCCGCATCTCTTACTGTCTTCATGTCCGTTACTTGTTTCTGCATCTCGTTGATTCGGTCTTTCTGATTGCGTACCTGATTATCCAGTCTTCCGAACTGTTGGTTCTGGAACTCTATGGTTTGGTAGTAAGCATCTCGTTCTCTGCGGGCATTTGCTAAGTCCTTTTGATATTTGATTCTCTGTTCAGTTGATGTTTCAGCATATTGTTGACGTCATCTAAGGATTCTTTTGTTCTTTGTAGCTCTTCTACTGCCTGCTTTGCTTCTCTCTGCTGCTCTTGGTATTTCTGTATTGTGTCTTGCAACTGGACTCTTGTTTCTTCCAGTAGGTTTCCTAGTGCTATTCTTGTATCGTCTGTATCTTTGATTGTTTGATTTAACTTTATTATTTCGGTGTTGGCAGCTGTGAGTAATTCGTCTTTTTCAGCTAATGCCTTATCTCGCTAGCTTGAGCTTTCTTCTTGTGCTTGGAGTGTTGCCTGTAGTTGCTTGATCTGCTCATGGAGTGCATGATTTTCTGCTCTTGCTGCTTGTAATTCTTCCTGAAGAGGGGTGATATCCGCCTCCATTATTTCCAATTTCCTTTGGAATTCTTCTCGTGCACTGTCTGTGGCTTGCTTCAGGTGTTGCGACAGTTGTTGGGATAGATTAATTAAAAGGTGACCCATGGCTTCTAATTCCGAAAAAATTGGAATGGGGTGGGGTGGCAGAGGAGGGCGAGGTTGCGACGAGGTTTTGGTGAGCAGTTGTTGTGAATTAGGTGGTGAATAATTGAGGGAGGATGTAGAGGCTTCAGAAGTTCCAGTGGGGTGACTGGGCTTGATGGGGCTGGGGGGTGGTTCCGGTTGAGAGATGGGGCTAGCAGGCGGGGTTTTGGGGAGGGCAGAGTTAGTAGTTGTTACCTTGTTTGTTTGTTCCGTTTCTGCATTGTGTGCTTCTGTGGATTCCACTGCCTTCAGTAGCTTGTCTAGTGCATCTTGATTAGTTTGCTGCTCATTTTCTTGGTGCTCTGTTTCTTTTTCGGTCGAGATTGATTCTGTTTCTGCTTGATCCTGTTGTTCTTGTTGTTCTGCCGATGATTCGTTATGCATTGACGTAGCTGTATCGTGGAATGTCTCCTCTTCGTTCTTCTCTTCGTTTTTATCGTCATCGTTATCTTTTCCGGCTGAGCCTTGTGCTTCACTTTCTGAGGAGCTAATTCTGATACGTTTTCGGCGGAACAACTGATTGAGCTCTTCTTCATCTTCTTCTTCCTCATCTTCTAGTAGCTGAACTGACTCTTCATGCCTTAAAACTGGTCCTTGTGGTGGTGGTTGAGCGGTGAGTATGGCTGGGAAGAGGAAGGAAAGAATGTGGGGAAGTCTGGATCGAGGGGTGGTTCCTTTGTTGATTTGTTTCACTATGGCGACACACTCCTTATGGATTCGGTGAAAGAAAAATGAGGCGAAATTAACGGGTTCTCGTGCGGCAAGGTCGATGGCGGAATAGAATGGTCGGGAGATATCGTATGTGCGCTTTTGGAGGTTAAGGATTGCGACTAAGAACTGTAATGCAGTTCTTTCAGGTTCGGGGCGGCAGAGAATGGCGTATTCGTTCGATGAATGGCGGGGGAAAAGTTCGGTCATGCGGGCTACGGGGATACTTGGGCCATTCTCGCGGCCTTGTGGAGTGAGGCGGAAGGCTTCAGCGAAGGCTTGGAAGGTTATTACGGTTCAAGATGGTAGGGAGGGGAAGAGCCATTGTCGTTCAGCGATGGGGGATTGGGCGATGGCTGGGATAATTTGTGCGAGGAAGGGATAGGCTTCCACTGAGTGCCAAGGCAGCTCAGCGAAGTTGGCCAACCCTCGGATACGCAGGTATTCTCCTACCTCGATAGGGATACCATCACAAAAAGTTGTGTAGTTTGCCAATGCTTCCATTGCGCATGCAAACACGAATACACAGGACACAGCACACGGATACACAGAACACAGAACACACAATTACAATCACAAGAACACAATAGCGTTTTTTGACGCAACCGAAGAGCTTAAGTACATATATTACGGTGGGGGGGTAGGAAGTGATGGTTATCATTGTGTAGTGCTGGAATGATATTGCTTTTAATTTGGCGTGCATGCTTGAGTAATTGGTAAGGAGGGCGGTTTATGACAAAACACGGCAATTTAAATTAGAAGAGAAAGAACATAATGAAAAGTAAAAAACAGAAGCTAAAAAATGCGGTCCACCGCCGAATGATTTAATGCGGACTAGTAGCGCTTTGATACGGCCGCAGCTTCGAGTCGTTGATTGCTTTTGGAAGTGGATTTCCGATCAACGTAGTCAACCGAAAAGTTGCTGGACCGATTTGCTCTGAGATTTTGTAAGGGCCGAACCACCGTAATTTGAATTTGCCGGCGGATCTATTGGACTTTGCATTATAAAAAAGTACAAGCTGTCCTACCAAAAACACTAGAGTTTTCAGGTTTCTATCGTGCATCCTTGCCTGTCAGTGCATAGTTAAGAAGCTGAGCCATCGGTGCTCATCTAACTCTCTGAGTGTGTCCAACCGAATTGACAGTGAGTCTTCCGGTAGAAGTTTCTGAGTAATGGCTACTCGTAAACTTGGTATAACTATCTCCATTGGTGCTATTGCTTCTAAGCCATAAGCTAATTTGAAAGGTGTCAATCCTGTTGTTACCTTGTAGGTAGTCCGGTATGCCCATAACACTGCAGGTAGCAGTTGATCCCATCTTTTCGGTGCTTCCATGATCAATTTCCGAAGTATATTTAGCAGAGATTTGTTTGTACTTTCGGCCAATCCATTAGCACGAGGATAATAAGGAGAACTAAATTTATGTGTGACCTGGAACAAATGTGTAAGTGCCTTCATTAGATTGTTTACAAAATGAGTGCCTTGATCTGAGACAATTTCCAGTGGTAAGCCAAAATGTGGAAAGACATCGGTTAGCAGACACTTTGCTACCATAACGGCTGTAGCAGACCGTAAAGCCCAGGCTTTTGCCCATCTGGTTGCATAGTCTGTGCAGGTCAGTATGTAACGGTTGTTACTGAAGACTGCTAGAGGTGTAATCGGACCGATAAAATCTAAACCCCATTTCTGGAAAGGTTCCAATGGTAAGATGGGTTGCAGAGGAAAGAGATGTCGTTGCAAAGTCTGGCCAGATCTTTGGCAAGTATCACATTGTTTGACAAACTGTGAGATATATCTGTACATTGTTGGCCACCAGAGACCACTCTACAAAATTTTCCGGTGAGTTAGATCTGCAGCAAAGTGGCCACCGGAAGGAATCAAGTGAGCCAAAGTGATAATTGAGTTAACTTCATGCGGTGGAATACATCGAAGTAGGATTCTGGTGTGATCTACATAATATAATTCTCCAGCAATTAACCGAAATCGGCGGCTAAAAACTGCAATTTTCCTGCATACTGCTCTAGAAGTCTGAGATGGAAGGCAACCATCAGTGAGAAAGGTCAAGATCTGATCATAATATGAAAATGGGATAGGTGGGTCTGCAGATTCTTCATTAATTGGTTCTGATACATAAATCGCGGGTGTCTTGTCATCTATGCCCACCGGAGCTTCACCGGAATCTAAGCGGGATAAAAAATCTGCTAAGGCGTGTGAACTGCCTGGCTGGTGAATGACTTCGTAATCAAATACCTGCAAGAGTAAGACCCATCGCGCTAATCGACCACCTAGATGCTGTTGCCGAACTAGATAGACAAGTGCAGCGTGATCTACATGAAATGTGAATTTACGGCCTAGCAAGTAATGTCTGAATTTCTTGACCGAATATACTAGCCCTAGACATTCTCTTTCTGTTACAGAGTAATTTTTCTCAGCAGGTGCTAATCTTCGACTTGCATAATACACTGGTCTGAACCATTTATCAATTTGTTGCATCAATACACTTCCTATTGCTATATCTGAAGCATCAACAAATATATGAAATGGGTGATCCCAGTCCGGCGGTTGTAAGATAGGAACTTGTGTTAATAAATGCTTTAAACGATCAAAGGCTATCTGGCATTCCTGGGTCCATTCAAATTGTCGAGGTGTTTTGTTGATTAGCTTGTTTAGTGGTATAGCCAAATGAGCAAGCCACCGTAAGTGTCTTCCATGCCATCGAACTTGACCCATAAAGCGCATGACTTCTTTTGGAGTAACTGGCACCGGAGCTTCTAATACTGCCGAAATTTTATCTGGATCTACTTGGATACCTTGTGCGGATACAATGTGGCCAAGTAACTTGCCACATGAAACCGCAAACATAGATTTGTTTGGGTTTAAGCAGAGTCTATACTCTCTGCATTTCTGAAAGCAGCACCGTAAATGGAACAGATGTGCTATCATCTTACCAAAAATTGAAAAATCGTCGAGATATACTTGCATAATTGAAGTGAGATATGGAGAAAATATCTCCTGCATACATCTTTGAAATGTGCTTGGTGCGTTTCTCAATCCAAACCACATTACCGTACAAGCAAAGACACCCCAGTTGGTAATAAATGCAGTTTTTGGTATATCTTCTTCAGCCATTCTAACTTGGTTGTAGCCACTGTATCCATCTAGGAATGAATACATCTCGTGACCTGCTACTCTATCAAGCATGGTATCCAAAAAGGGGATTGGAAAGGGATCCGGTACGGTTGCTGCATTTAATTTTCGGTAATCTACAAAGATTCTCAATTGCTTGTTTTTCTTAGACACAATCACAATTGGAGAGATCCATTCAGCATGCTCTACTGGTATGATGAATCTGACTTTTAATAACCTATCCAGTTCTGCCTTTACCTGAGATGCATAATGGGGATTCATTTGGTAGCTGGTTTGCTTTATCGGCCTTGATTCTGGCTTTAGCATGACCCTGTGCTGGTAGATACGGGGGTCCAATCCTTTCATGTCTTTTGTAGTCCCATGCAAAGACATCAGTGAATTCTTGGAGTAGCTGGATTAAACCTGCTTGAAATGTTTCCGGTAAGTTTTGCTTTATCTTCACAGGACGCGGATGATCTTCATCTGCTAAATTGTAAGTAATCAGCTGATCTTCGGGGACATAGAACTGTTGATGTTTCTCTGTGTTGTCTGTTGGTTTAAGAAGTTGCTGCAATTCATCGTCATGTGTCGAAACAGTGTCTTCCTTCTTAGCCTCTTCTGTGACGGGTATTACTGTATGTGAAGAGATGGATAGGTATGTGCTTGAAGATGAAGAGGTGTTGCAAAATCCTTGATCTACACCAGCCAAATGAACTCCAGGAGTATATGGTGGGCCCTTTTAGCTTGCCAATGGATGTATTAGACACCCTATGTACCTTGGAAGATCACTCTCAAAAAGATAGATCAAAACAGATAAGTTGGAGTTAGCTCAGAGGTGAAAACTTGCTATTCTTGGTTCATACACCTGTCTAGTGTTTTACATAATTCTCTGATCACAGCAGCAATTAGCTCAATTCCTCTTGGGGAAGTCTAGGAAACTTAAAGAGCTAACTTTCAAGAGTAATCTCATAAAAAATAATGAACCATACACTGAGAATGAGGTTTAACAAGTGATGACATCATCCCGATTTTCACGGGCTGCTACAGAAATAGACCAGTGAGCAGAAAAATCAACATAACTCAAAATTTAGGAATCCAATGATCATGAAAATTTGTATGCTTATACTATACAGTAAGCTGAATCCAACAAGCTTTAAATCACTGTATTTGGATAAGTAACCACTGAGAAACAGCTCTGACACGATGAGTGAAAAAGTCGGGTACCTGACAGAGAGGTGAAGATGAACAGACCCTGTTGACTTCAAATGAACATAACTCAAGATTTCAACATCCAAATGACATGAAAATTTATGAGCATATAGTAGACTTATAGATCTAACTTTACCAAGTTAAATCACTGAAAATGATGCACCAAGCTCAGAGAAAACATCTCTGCAAGTTGACTGAGAAAACTGAGAGTAATGGCAGTGAGTAGTACACTTCACAAGAACATGGAAAGATGAACTCAAATAATCATGAAAATGAAAGTATATTGCTTGTACAATACAATGACTTACTGATACATATGTGTGCCTTATAATCACACCTTGATATGGCATAAAGCTCAGCTCTTGGAGGTCTTCACATAGGTCTCTTTAACCACGACTAAAACTGCCGTCTATTTATAGTTGAGTTTGGGAGGCTAACTTCCCTCAATCACTCTCCAATCAATCAATGATTGATTTGATTCTCTACCTACCACAAATCACGAATTCGTGGCTCCTCTTTCCATTCTTGATCAAGTGGACTCAACCACTTAAGATTCTCTTACTTTTACATTAAGTAAACTCTTCAAAAGTTACAAGAGGTAGTTCACAAGTGAACTTTACATAGTCTTCTTTTTAAAGCTTCTTCTAAGACTTTGTGAGACTCAAGCCAATACTTAGGCTTGTCATAGACTTGCTCCAATAGCTCCCCCTCAAGCCAAGTATGCTTGAGGTCTTCAATCTTCCAAGATTACCTGCAAACCAATCATAGCCTTGAATTTGCAAAGCTTTGTACCATCCAATGCTTTGGTTAGAATATCTGCACATTGTTGATGAGTGGACACATATGATATTTGAATCTCTTTGCTTAGAACCTTCTCTCGTACATAGTGATAATGAACTTCAATATGTTTAGTCCTTGCATGAAAAATAGGATTAGCAGCCAAGTCAATAGAACTCATATTGTCACCAAAAATAGTTGGAGTTCCGAACTCCAATCCAAGATCTTTGAATAATGTCTTCATCCACATAGCTTCTTGTGTAGCTATAGCAAGACCTCTATATTCAGCTTCAGTAGAAGAGAGAGCAACTGTGGGTTGCTTCTTGGATGACCATGAAATAAGCTTTGAACCTGCAAAGGTAAGATAACCTGAAGTGCTCCTTCTATCTTCCTTGGAGCCAGCCCAATCTGCATCAGAAAATAGCTTCAAACCTAAATCAGATACATAAGGATAATAAAGTCCTTCATTTATGGTTCCTTTGAGATACTTGAGAATCCTTTTGGCAGCATCCATATGTGGTTTCCTTGGTGTGTGCATAAATTGGCTTAGCACACTCACACTGTAACAGATATCTACTCTTGTCAATGTGGCATAGTTGAGACTACCCACTAGACTTTGATATGATGTGATGTCCTCTATGAGTTCACCTTCATGTGAGCTCAATTTGTGATTGACCTCCATTGGAGTACCTGCAATCTTACAATCTTGCATCTTGAATTTTGCCAACATGTCCTTAATGTACTTCCTTTGAGTGAGAAACAAACCATGATCTTTGTAGACAACTTCCAAACCTAGGAAGTAGGTAAGTGAACCCAAATCACTTATCTTGAACTCTTCTCTCATCTGATCTTTGATCTTCTTCATACCATCTGCATCATTTCCTGTCAATATAATATCATCTACATATACACATAAGTAGATGACCTCGGAATTACTCTTTTTAATAAAGAGTGAAGGATCTGCCTTGCTTGGTTGAAAGCCTTTGTCCTGCAAGAATGAAACAAGCCTGAAATTCCAAGCTCTTGGAGCTTGCTTGAGACCATACAATGCTTTGTTAAATTTACACACATAATCAGGATAAACTTGATTCTCAAAACCAGGTGGTTGTGCCATATATACCTCTTCTGTTATCCAACCATTCAAGAATGCATTCTTTACATCTAGTTGAAGTATCTTCCAATTCTTGGAAGAGGCAATACTAAGCAAAACCCTAATAGTAGGCATCTTTGCCATAGGAGAGAAAGTCTCCTCATAATCAATTCCCTGAGTTTGTGCAAAGCCTTTTGCCACAAGCCTTGCCTTATACCTGTTCATTGAACCATCAGAATTTTTCTTGAGTTTATAGACCCATCTTGAGCCTATTACCTTCATGGATGAAGTCTTGGGCACCAAATCCCAAGTGTTGTTTTCCTCAAGTGCTTCAATCTCTTCCTTCATTGCATGCTTCCATTCTGTTTTTGCTTTGGCCTCTTCAAATGATGATGGCTCCTCTTGGTTTATGTCCTGTGCTATGTAGATAGAATGTTTAGTTACTAATGAGGTGTCAAACCCATACCTTTCTAGTTTTTTCTTTTCCCTCATAGATCTTCTTAGGCCATGATGTGATGATTCTGCCTCATGTCCAAGTTCCTGCAATTTTGCTTTACCTTTAGACTTCCATGCTTTGATCTTTTCCATGTGAGATTCTTCATCATCCTCTGAGGTGTCTTGTTCTTCAATCTTTGATTGTTCTCTACCAAGCTTTGGAAAATTTTCTTCAAGATCATATGGTAAATTGATCTTCCTGCATGAATCTTCATACCATGAATTGTTCTCATCAAAAACTACATCTCTGCTTACCAAGAATCCTTTGTTGGTAGGGTTGTATAACTTGTAGCCCTTTTGATTGTTGTCATATCCAATAAATACACACCTTTCTGCCTTTGGATCCATCTTGCCTCTAACATGTGAAGGAACATGAGCAAAAGCAATACATCCAAAAATTTTACAATGATCTAAGCTTGGTCTTCTTCCATTCCAAGCCTCATATGGAGTCATCCCATCAAGGGATTTTGAAGGCAACCTGTTAATCAAGTAAGTGGCTGTAGATACAGCCTCGGCCCATAAGTAATTAGGTAAATGCTTTTCATTTAACATAGACCTTGCAGCTTCAACAATTGTCCTATTCCTCCTTTCTGCCACTCCATTTTGCTCAGGAGTGTACCTTGTAGTTACCTCTCTTTTGATTCCTCTTTCTTGAAGAAAAGAATCAAAATCATGGGAGAAGTATTCTCCCCCTCCATCTGACCTTAGCCTTTTTAGTGATTTACCTGTTTGATTCTCCACAAGAGCCAAATATCTTTTGAAACATGAAAAAACTTCATCTTTGTGTTTCATAAAGAATAGGATAGTCCATCTGCTGCAATCATCAATAAAGGAAACATAATACCTTGATCCAGATATTGAAGCTTCCTTGCTAGGTCCCCATACATCTGTATGAACCAACTCCAAGAGATCTCCATGCATATAACCTTTCTTCATGAATGGTAACCTGTGAGACTTTCCAAATTGACATGCACTGCACTTATAAATCATATGTTGTTTTGACAAATTAGGAAGTCCAAGTACACTTTGGTCCCTGCAGATTTGCTTTAATGACCTTTCACCAATATGTGCTAACCTTTTGTGCCATACTTCCAATTCTGTGAGTGTCTGACTACCATAATTAAAGAGAGCAATGTTTCTAGTGTTCTGTAATTCAAATGTGAACAATCTACCTGTCTTTTCACCTTTTGCAATTCTTCTGAATCCTTGACTTGGATCTTCAACAAATGCTCCTGCTTTTGTGAACCTGACTTGCAACCCTTTCTCTACTATCTGCCCAACACTTATCAAATTCTTTGTAATGGTAGGGACATAGAGTACCTTACTGAGTAGGTTGATGTTTCCATCAGGTGCTTTGACATTGCCTATTTTCTCCACAGGATGTTTTGTATCATCTCCTGTTTGTACCTCATGCTTATTCCTTGGATCTTCTAAATCTGATAGGAGTGCCACATTTCCTGCCACATGATTTGAACAACCTGAATCTATGTAGAAAACATGCTCATCAGATTTACCTTGTGGCATAGCCATGTTCATGATCAATAATGAATCCTCTTTGTTTGAGTCTTCTGTGTAGTTATTGTAGTCTCTCCTTCCTTTGTAGCCTCCTTGATAGTTTGAATGATTGTAGTTGTTGTAGTTGCCATGGTAGTTGTTGAACCTTCCTCTTGAGTAGCCATAACTTCCTCTATTGTATCCTCTGCCTCTTTGATTCCTGGAATTCCTAAAGCAATTTTTAGTTGTATGATTAGTTAATCCACAAATAGAACATGAGTTGGAGTCTTGGGATCTCCCCCTGCCTTGTCTACCTCCTCTTCCTCTACCTCTGCCATGTCTTCCTCTACCTGCATAGTTAGCTTGATATGTACCTGCTTCATCATCCACTTTCTTTGCCTTTCCTTTGTTATCTTTAGACTTGCTTTTATCCGTGTATAAAGCTGAAGATTGATTACCTTTAGAGCTATCTCCATTTTTGATAAGCTTTGCCTCTTGAGTAAGTAGTTGTCCAATGAGTGTGTTGAAATCAGGTACATGCATGTCCATGTACAAATCCATAGCTGTGGTGAATGCTTCCCACTTATCATCTGCCTTCAAGCCATTGATGACCTGCCTTACAATTTGCTCTTCATCTATTACCTCTCCAATGCTTCCCAACTGATCCACTATGTCCTTGAGCTTTGTGACAAAATCAGTCACATTTTGTTTGGGAGCCTTCTTGAGAGTGGTGAACTCCAGCCATAGTTGATGCTTCCTAGCTTTGGTACTTGAAGAAAAGAAAGCTTCAAGTGCATCCCACACTTCCTGAGATGTCTTACAACTTCTAATGTGAGGCAACAAAAAATCTGAGATAGAGTTGAGGAGATAAGACCTTGCAAGTGCATCCTTGGAGCACCATGTGCTCAATCTTTCTTGCTCTTCTTGTGTTGGTTGACTTTTGTTCCTGAAACTTGGCATAACTTCATCTCCAGCCACATAACCATATAAACTTCTACCTTGGAGATAGGCTTCCATTCTTAATGACCAAGCTGAGTAGTTACCTCTGTCTAATTTGTTAATTGATGAAGGAAATCCATCTGCCATGTTGTCCAACCTTGCTCTGATACCACTGTGAAGAGATGGATAGGTATGTGCTTGAAGATGAAGAGGTGTTGCAAAATCCTTGATCTACACCAGCCAAATGAACTCTAGGAGTATATGGTGGGCCCTTTTAGCTTGCCAATGGATGTATTAGACACCCTATGTACCTTGGAAGATCACTCTCAAAAAGATAGATCAAAACAGATAAGTTGGAGTTAGCTCAGAGGTGAAAACTTGCTATTCTTGGTTCATACACCTGTCTAGTGTTTTACATAATTCTCTGATCACAGCAGCAATTAGCTCAATTCCTCTTGGGGAAGTATAGGAAACTTAAAGAGCTAACTTTCAAGAGTAATCTCATAAAAAATAATGAACCACACACTGAGAATGAGGTTTAACAAGTGACGACATCATCCCGATTTTCACGGGCTGCTACAGAAATAGACCAATGAGCAGAAAAATCAACATAACTCAAAATTTAGGAATCCAATGATTATGACAATTTGTATGGTTATACTAGACAGTAAGCTGAATCCAACAAGCTTTAAATCACTGAATTTGGATAAGTAACCACTGAGAAACAGCTCTGACAAGATGAGTGAAAAAGTCGGGTACCTGATAGAGAGGTGAAGATGAACAGACCCTGTTGACTTCAAATGAACATAACTGAAGATTGTAACATCCAAATGACATGAAAATGTGTGAGCATATAGTAGACTTATAGATCTAACTTTACCAAGTTAAATCACTGAAAATGATGCACCAAGCTCAGAGAAAACATCTCTGCAAGTTGACTGAGAAAACTGAGAATAATGGAAGTGAGTAGTACACTTCACAAGAACATGGAAAGATGAACTCAAATAATCATGAAAATGAAAGTATATTGCTTGTACAATACAATGACTTACTGATACATATGTGTGCCTTGTAATCACACCTTGATATGGCATAAAGCTCAGCTCTTGGAGGTCTTCACATAGGTCTCTCTAACCACGACTAAAACTGCCATCTATTTATAGTTGAGTTTGGGAGGCTAACTTCCCTCAAACACTCTCCAATCAATCAATGATTGATTTGATTCTCTACCTACCACAAATCATGAATTCGTGGCTCCTCTTTCCATTCTTGATCAAGTGGACTCAACCACTTAAGATTCTCTTACTTTTACATTAAGTAAACTCTTCAAAAGTTACAAGAGGTAGTTCACAAGTGAACTTTACATAGTCTTCTTTTTAAAGCTTCTTCTAAGACTTTGTGAGACTCAAGCCAATACTTAGGCTTGTCATAGACTTGCTCCAACACTGTATAGACTGAAGCATTCCAATTATCTACAATGGGCTGTAGATCAATAGTCCCTAAGGAAATTAAGTCAGCGTTACTCTTCAGAAACTCTTCTTCTTCATCATCTGACAATCCATCTAGCATATGGACTGGTTCAGCAAAATACGGTCTAGCGTGTAGCTCGCAAGGTTGTATAGCATCTAATTTTACCACATATCTTCGATTGGCATTTTTGAACGCAAGCTCTTATGCAGACCAGTCCTGTATTACCTTCGCATGCTTCAGCCAAGGTCGGCCAAAAAGAAGGTTGTAATCCAAAGTGGATTCCGGCAAATCTAGTATAACAAAGGTCATTTTAAAGGTCGTACCTTGCAAAGTGATGGGTACATTTTGCACAAGTCCTACGGGATGGACTCTTGATTGATCTGCCATTCTGACAAAAAATTGAACTGGTTCGATTTCGGTCCATCCTAATTTTTTGCATAAGGCCGCAGTCGCAATGTTAACACCAGAGCCTCCATCAATCAATACTTGCGTAATCTTATGATTCTTATACCATACTGTAATCAAGGGGACTGAATGATCAACCGTAGAATCAGGTTCCGGTTGAACTGCTGCTATCGCCGGAATACAAGAAGGTACAGGACTGAACTATTGTTGGAACTGTTGGCGAGTTCCAGGTACTAATGCCAATAGTTGGCCCAAAGGCAGAGTGATAGATGCCTTAGATAAGATTTCCCAAGCCTGTTGAGATTGATTGACAGGCTCTATTGATGTTGAAGTTGATGCCTCTCCTGATGCGGAGGTGTCTACGGTGGGCAATGTATCTGTTGCTGATGATGTTTCTATTGCTAACTCCCTTTGTTGTGTTCCTTCCTTTGTTAACGAGGGCTGGGCTATAGGCTCTGGAAAGACTGATGGTTCTGTTGTGGTCCATTGACTAGCTTTGTTGTACATTTTGTGTTGTTCACGTATCCCTGGTTCAAATATTTCTGCTGCCGGTTGCAATTGTTTACCGGAACGGGTCTGGATTGCAGCAGCCTGTATCTCCACCGGTGTGATTTTTACCATGTTGGCCATTGGATTTTGACGTTCCTTTTTCTTTTGATCATACTCAGCTGCATCCTTGCAAAATCTCCTAATATGTCCAAATTCACCACAAAAATGGCAGCGTGGTGGTGGTAAATTGGGATTTTCCGGTGGTGGTCCGTTTTGCCAGCGGTTTGGATTATAATTGTTATTCCTCTGTCCTCGGTAATTTCGATATCCTTGCTGTTGGTTGTTTCTCATTTGTGGAGGCACATAGTGATTGGCTGGCTGTCCTTGTTCCTGGATAATTGCATTGACAGTCGCTGTTCCTTGCACTCTAGCATTGTATGCGCAGTTTTTGGTGGTGTGTCCGGCAATGTTGCAGATAGCACAGAATGTCTGATTAAGTGCGCAATTGGCACTGGCATGTCCTGAATTTTTGCATATGTTGCAGTATACTTGTCTAGTCCTATCTTCTGCAACATTTTTGTTTGCTTTTAACCATTCCAAGTCTTCTGTAAATCCACCGACTTTGTGTTCCAGTTGCAGAGTCATTGCAATGACTGCATCGAGGGACATGGCTCCGACACATCTTATGATCATGATTTGCTTAAGTTGTGGAACCAAGCCATTGATGAACCACTGAGTGATAACGTCATCTGGTAAGTTAGCATGGGCCGGTGGTAGCTGCCTTAAGTGTGTTCTGAAGAGAGTAGCATACTCCTGTACAGTTTGATTTGGTTTCTGTCTGTTATTCTACAGATAATCAAAAATTTCGGCTGGATTCTTTTTTAGCCTGAATCACTGCAAAAAAGCATCTCGTACTGCTTCGTAGTTGCCGAAATGATTAATATCATATTTTGTAAGCCATCTAGCTGCTTCATTAACAAGTGTAGATTGGAAGACAATGGCTTTGTAGGCCTGATCCGGTGGATGATTGAGAACTGCGTAGCTTATCTCGAAGGTGCGTACGTGAGCATCCGGATCATCTCCTAGAAATCCACCAAACTTCGTGTATGTCACTCCCGTTGGAGGTGGCCTGGGTGGACATAACTGTTGTTGTCCGTTCATCGTGAGCGTGTTATACTTTCCTTCTGAACTACCAGAATCTGTATCGTCGGATGATGCACTTTTCGATGCGATTATCTTGTCTAATATGCTTCGAATCTCTATTTCGAACAACCTTCCTTCCTCCTTGATGTCCAGTGTATGGGAACTCGCTTCCAAGCACGGCAGATGGGTTGAAGATTCAGCAGAAAATGCTAAATTGTCACCGAAAAACTGTGATTCTCTTACCAAAATTTCACCGGAATGAACCGAAATTATGCCCGAATTCGGCGTTTTTTCTCCTTCGCCGATTTCTTTGACTAAAGCGTTTCTAATCGTAGATGAATCTGAATCTTTTTCCAAGAGTGTTAAACTAGATTCCAACTGCGTCTTGGTAGGTTCTGGAATTATTATATTTTTGACAGGCTGTGCCGAAATAGTATCGGAATGTACCAGAGGCGTAACAGGTTCTATCGGAATATGACCGGAATCAGTTTTAACGTTCTTAACTTTCTTGACAACTAGGTCAGTCCTAGTTGTACTTCCACCTCCCAAAGTTGGTTTTAGTACTCTAGACTGATGGTTCTTGGGATACGTTTCACCGGATCGAGTAACCGGCATGTATCATCTTTTGTACTAATCGCGTAGTATTACTAACGGGACAGTCTGCAACAATCTGGTTCTGTTGCTACTGCCAATCGAACGATAATCTAATTCTGACAGATGACTGGCAATCTAGATGCCACCTTCCCACAGACGGCGCCAAGTGTTGAAGAAGCATAAAAAGTGTTAAACGTATTAAACGTACGACGTGTTTATGACTAACCGAAATCGTTACCGAACAAATATTAAACGTAAAATAGTGATTTCACCATAAACTGTATTAAACTTTCTATTACCGAAAGGCGTTATCAGACCAAGTGGGTTCTTGGGAGTGGTAGGGGTCTGTTAGACAGAGGCCCTGTACTCTTTTCCCAATTCTTAATCACAATTTCAAAA
The DNA here is from genome assembly GCA_020310875.1 of Ceratopteris richardii. Lineage (NCBI taxonomy): Eukaryota > Viridiplantae > Streptophyta > Polypodiopsida > Polypodiales > Pteridaceae > Ceratopteris > Ceratopteris richardii. Next base: position 80,266,894 of record CM035417.1, on the reverse strand, counting down.
CACTAATGCACGTCTTAGCTTAGTTACTTGCGGTAACTAGACAATATTGGGTTTCTTTACACCTGCGTATTGAACTTCTTCAGACTATTCTGCTATTGGAACAGAGCAGTAGTCCATTCTACAGATTCGCTATTATACCGTAAACCAACCAAAGTGAAGACTATAGCTGACAGATTCATTCGTCACCACACTTGCCAGTGATCTCAAAAGTCCACGTTACCGAAGATACTAATTCGTACTCATATTCGGGGTCACAGTTATTACACCGAATGCAATGAGTCTGATAGAAACACACAGAACATACTCCGACAGGGCAACAGATTACCTATTCGATTCACATAGCCAGATAACTACTCAAACTGACTCAAGGTACTTCAATAACTGAAGAATACGCAGCAATACAACACGATAACAGTACTCAGACACACAATCCGTCATTCAATCACTCGTTACGTGAACTTCAATGTGAGCATCCGATAGAGAACTCAACATTCACATTACTCAGACTCCACAACAGTGTAAACAGTACTCTAACAGAAAATTAGGCGAACAAACTGGCAATTCTAGAAAAGACGTCTCTTTCGACCATTCTTCTTTCATTGCTTTATATAAATTTTACAGGATGTGCGTCCCGACTTTTCGCGCGTGATTCAAGGAACTCCGTTACATCCGGAAGTCATTACATTTGTCTCACTCGGCGGCCCACTAACAATACATATCTAATTCAAGATATTTAAAGTGCACTATGTAGCTTATATGTATTTCTTAATTTTCCTAAGAGGGCTTCTTGAAATCAATTTTATCTACAAAGGAATTGGTGTATCTCTTTAACCCTAATTTTTGTATATCCTAGATCTTTGCATAGTTTGTTTTGTATAGAGTTGTTGACTAACCCAAACAGATCCATTTGAGGTGTTCTATAGCTTGTTGGAAAGCTTTATGAACCATACTAAGTGTGGCTAAAAATGTAGGTGATTTGGAGTAGTGTAAGGCAGGTGAATTAGAGTTTTATTATACGGTACCAAAGAAGGTGTATGAAGGGACCTAGGTATTGGGTTCACTTCTAGTGTGCAAATCTAAGGGATCAAATTCCATTAGCCATTTCTAGTTGTAAGTATGAGCATAGGGGAACTTTCATAGCGAATGTTGAGTGTGTGTGGCTTAGATGCCTTTTGGCTCATTTGAGTGTTGGTTAGACTTCTACCACCACCATCTTCAATGACAGTCAGAGCACAATGGCAATTCCAAACCCTTTGTTCCATGATTGCACAAACCACATTGAGGTGCACTAAATTAGTTAGTATCAAACCATCATATGAATAATTTCATCTAATTTTCCTAACATCTAAATGTAATCATAGTGTTTCTATATTATACCATATGTATTAATCCTATATCTTATGAAAATGCTATCAAGAACCCCATTTATGAGGATTATTATGAGATCAATTATATAGAACCTAAAAAACGTCTTAAGAGTTAATCAAATACTAAGAACCATGAACCATTAAATAAGTCAATCAAATATTATTCAGTCTCCCATTTGATTCCTTGAAAAACTTCCATGCAAGAATAACTCCACAATATATCTTTCCAAATCATAAGAAACTAATAGTACTTATCAAAAGATGCTATAAAACTCACAAAAATGACTTACAATGTCACCCTAGATTGAAGTTCTCAACCTAATTTCTTTTACCATGTATCATTATTTGAAGAACATTTCCTTTCTCAAATACAAAGACCGACCAACTTGGAGAGGGAGCTTGACTGGAACAATAGCATAGGAAGAAGAATCCATTCCAAAGTAGATTGTTTCCATAGTAAAAAACAAATAGCCCAATAGGTGTAGGAGGTAGAAGACCCTTCCCCTTCACCACTGGTGACAAAAATATAACACATTCCAAATTCTTAATATCACATTAGGAAGTTGAGAGCACACAAACACTTTAGATGATATATACAATTTAAAATATTATTGCCATAAATAAAAGCAATGATATGGACCACAATACCATCCATAAGAACATTTTTTCTTTGGGTTGTGGCATACGAAGTGTGCAACATCATAGAAGTTTATAAATAGATGAATTAATGGACACCAATACCTGGACATGCTGCTTGATAGCAGAAGCTGATGGAGAGTGTTAATCTCCAAAAGAACAACCTACTCTTGAATTTAGAACACCTCTATATCAAGAGTAATTCACAATCTTTACCTAATTAGAGGTCCAATCTCCAAATTATCAAAAGTTGAGAAATTCTGTGAAGAAGATAAAACACAGAAAGTCTGCTGCACAATTTCTTCTCATTGACCTATCAAACATGTAAAGTTTTCTATGAGATTTTGTATGGAGTGTCATCTAGAAGTTGCGCACCTCCTCCAAGTTAAAGTTTTTCAAAAGGTTTAGTATAACTTGAGAAATCAACTTCACAAGTTACCTATGTCTAAATCTGCACTTCTGAGAAGTCGATTTAGACACCCCTAACTTCTTAACTTCAATTCTCTCAGTACAAAACCCGTTTAAGCAAATGCTTCTAGCCACAAGTAGATTACCTTCCAACTTAAAGATTAAGTGCTTGCTTGCACAAAACTTTAAACTATGGAGTGAGAACTGACCAAAAGATTAAGATCGAAATTTGCGCCTGTTTCAGAGAACTGTGAACACTCAACACATATGAATGTTCCTACTAACAATTCTCCTAGCCTGTTTTCAATTAGACTCTGAAACTTAAGCCATAGACTCATTAACTATGAACTTAGATATCCTCAAAAGGATTTCACAAATGATTTACCACAGACGGAGCAGACACGAAAAGATCGGGCGCAATATTTCTTCAATTATTCAGAAAGTTACAGTTGAGTGATGAGAGGAAACTCAACTAACTTTTCACATGTCTCATGACATCTCACTTCCTCTTTCTTAACTTCTATCTATTCTTACATATGCTCTGATATCACGCCTCAACATTTTCAGGGTATATATATAGAAATTTGTACAAGTCTATGACTAATCAAAGATCTAAATGAACTATCACTATACTAATGTACATATGTGTACATTCCTCATATACTCTGAATGTATCCTTCTTCCAAGCTTCAAGAATTGATCTCATCCTTCATTCTTTAGTCTTCAAACATTCAATTGGTGATTGATCTGCACCAACAGCTCCCCCTCAATCATCAATTGAGGTTTCTCCTTTCTTCTTTATACCTGCCATGTCTTTAAACTTCTGTAGCTTTGGTCCATCCAAGCTCTTTGTAAGCATATCAGCTATCTGATCTTTTGTTGAAGTATGTATGACTTCAATCTCCTTATCCATCACTTTCTCTCTTAGAAAGTGATACTGAATCTCAATGTGTTTGGTCCTGGCATGAAAAACAGGATTAGCAGCTAAATACAATGAACTCATGTTATCTCCATATATAATTGGTACCCCATGCACAATGTCAAAACTCTTCATCAAAGTCTTGAGCCAAATCACTTCCTTTGCAGCTTCAACCATGCCTTTGTACTCTGCTTCTATAGAAGACAAAGCAATTGTATGTTGCTTCTTGGAACACCATGAGATAAGTTTATCTCCCACATAACACATGTATCCAAAAGTTGACCTTCTATCATCTGGATTACCTGCCCAATCTGCATCACTATATATCTTGATGTTTGTATCTGATGTAAACCCATAATACAAACCTTCATTGAGTGTACCCTTAATGTACCTCAACACTCTTTGACCTGCAATCCAATGTTCTTTCCTTGGACAATGCATGAATTGAGACAAAATCCCTACTGCATATGATAAATCAGGTCTAGTTAAAGTAGCATAGATAAGACTACCAACTAAACTCTGATATTGTCTCATGTCCTTGAATTCTTCACCTCCAAACTTACTCAATTTGTGATTCACCTCCATTGGTGTAGGTGCTACCCTGCAATCATCCATTTTAAACTTGATTAACAAGTTCTTCAAATACCTTTCTTGGGTCACAAATACTCCATGTTGAGTATATGTAATCTCCATGCCCAAGAAGTATGACAAGTCTCCCAAGTCACTTATTTTGAACTCCTTTTCCATTTGCTTCTTGAGTCTTTGTATTCCTTCTTCATCTGTACCTGTAAGGATTATATCATCAACATATATGCACATGTATATGAAACCATTATCACTTGCTTTGACAAGCAAGCTACTATCTGCTTTAGACACCTGAAATCCAATTTCTTTCAAGAACTTTACAAGTCTATAGTTCCATGCCCTTGGGGCCTGCTTCAAGCCATACAAAGCTCTCTTGAGCTTGCACACATGATCTGGATACCTTTTATCTCTGAACCCTTGAGGTTGCTCCATGAACACATCATCTGAAATATAACCATTCAAAAAAGCATTTTTCACATCAAGTTGACATAACTTCCAACCTTTACATGCAGCAATAGCTATAAGTGTCCTGATGGTTGTCATCTTTGCCACAGGACTATAAGTCTCATCATAGTCAACACCATATGTTTGAGCAAACCCTTTGACAACAAGTCTAGCTTTATATCTAGACACACTTCCATCTGCAAACCTCTTGGTCTTGTAAACCCACTTGCATCCAATGATTTTCTGACTATTTGGTTTTGGAACCAAATCCCATGTTTGATTCTCCAATAGTGCATCAAATTCTTCCTGCATAGCTATCTCCCATTTTTCCTTACCTTTTGCCTCTTCATATGTAGAAGGGTCTTCATCTGTTTTCATCATATAAGCATAATCTTTTGTGGCCAAAAATGAAGTATCATAGCTATACCTTGTAGGTTGCCATTGATTCCTTGTAGACCTCCTAAGCTCTCCACTTCTTGAGGTTTCTGGTTCTTCATATTCAGGATCAAATCTTGGTGTTTCTTCTACTTCAACCTGCACTTCATTATTCTCTTGTTCATCAAATATTTGAACCTTTGATTTACCTTTCCTTTGGCTCACTTCTTCTTCATCATCTGTATTGATATTGATTGTACCTGCATACCAAGTGCTTTGCTCATCAAATGTAACATCTTTAGAAACCATGAATTGTTTTGTAGATGGACTCCACAATCTATAGCCCATCTGCTTATCATCATAACCAATGAAAACATATTTTTTAGCTTTAGGCTCCAACTTGTGCCTTAATTGTGATGGCACATATGCATATGCCACACATCCAAAAACTCTGCAATGATCCAAGGTAGGTCTCTTACCCCACCAAGCCTCATATGGTGTCATACCCTGCAAGGCTTTACATGGTAACCTATTGACCAAATAAGTGGCTGTATTTACAGCCTCAGCCCACAAATAATTAGGGCAATTTTTCTCCTTCATCATGGATCTTGCAAACTCAACAAGTGTTCTATTTCTCCTTTCTGCTACACCATTTTGTTGAGGAGAGTACCTGCAAGTAACTTCCCTTTCTATACCTGCATTCCACAAGTAATCACTGAACTCATTAGAAAAATACTCTCCCCCTCCATCTGACCTTAGTCTCTTCAACTTATGTCATGTAACTCTTTCTGCATATGCATGATAGTGTTTGAATGTATTAAACACTTCTGACTTATCTTTGATCACATAGATAGTGATCCATCTAGTAGCATCATCAACATAAATCACATAATACCTTGACCCATTTATACTGAAATCCTTTGATGGTCCCCACACATCTGTGTGTACCAATTCAAGCTTCTCTGAGTACATAAAACCATGCTTGGAGTAAGAATTCTTATGAGCCTTACCTAATTGACATGCCTCACATTTGTATGTCATATGTTGACCTGCAACATTAGGCAATCCAAGCACTGAACCATTGTTAATCATGTCTTTAATACCTCTTTCATTGAAATGTCCAAGCCTTTTGTGCCAAAGATCTAACTCAGAGATCTTATGTCCTCCATATGTGAACATAGCATGACCAATATTGCCTTGAATCTTCAATGTAAATAATCTTCCTTCTTTTTTCCCTGAAACAATCTGTTTATACCCTTGACTAGGGTCTTCCACATATACCCCATCATTAGTGAACCTTACTTCATATCCCTTTTCAACAATTCGTCCTACACTTATCAAATTCTTAGGAATTGTAGGAACATACAAGACCTTACTCAATAAGGTGCTACCATCCTTGGCCTTCACTGATCCAATTGACTTCACATTGTGCTTTGTGTTGTCACCTGTTTGAACAACATGATTGAAAACCTTATTTTCTAAATCAGTCATCAAAGATATATTACCACTCAGGTGATTGCTACACCCTGAGTCAATGTAGAAGACTCTTTGATCTTCACTCTGCCTTTCACAAGTTGCATTCATTATCAATGTTGAATCCTCCTTTTGATCTGAAGCATAATTGTAGTAGGTGTTGTTATATTGTTGACTTTGGAAACCTCTACCTGCATTTCTTCCAAAGTAACTCCTACCACCTCTGCCTATGAAATTACCTCTTTGATTTCTGCTTCCTCTTCCTCTTGAATTATAGTTCTGATTATATCCACCATTACTCTGATTATTATGCCAACAATCATTAGCTAAGTGATTTGTCTTACCACAAATCCAGCAAGCTTTGCCTCCATCTTTGTTATTCCTGCCTCTTCCTCTACCTTTTCCACCTCCTCTTCCTCTTAGGAAGTTGGCTTGACTAGTTGTACCTTCATCTTCACCTGCTTGTTGCTTTCCTTTGCTATTCTTCTTCTTGTCTTTTGAGTACATTGCATGACCTGCACTCTTGTCACCATCTCCTTTAACATCCTGCTCAAATGTTAGCATATGACCTAGCAACTGATTTAAATCAGGAGTGAAATGATCAAGTGATAACTCTGTAGACAAAATGAATGGCTTCCATTTGTCATCACCTCTTAGACCTGTAAGAATTTGCCTTACCAATTTATCCTCCTCAATGTCTTCATCAACAGCTCCTAATGCATCTGCAATGTCTTTCATCCTTGTTACATAGTCTGAAATAGATTGAGAGGCCTTCTTCTTGAAGGTTGTAAATTTTGCCCATAAGGATGCCTTCCTTGACTTTGTAGTATTCTGGAAATGCTCCTCCAAAGCATTCCAAATATCAGTTGCACTTTCAAGACCTCGAATATGAGGTAACAAGTAATCATTGACTCCCATATAGATAATGCTCCTAGCTTGAGCATCTTTCTTCATCCAATTTTTCAAATCTGCTAACTCTTCCCTAGTTGGAACACTAGGATCTCTGAACTGTGGCTTTTCTTCTTCTCCTGTGATGTAAGCAATTAAATCTTTGCTCATAAGATGAGCTTCCATCCTCATTGACCATGCAGGATAGTTTTCCCTATCCAATTTCTCTATCTGTAGAGAATCTCCCATCTTGTGTCCACCTGTGTATTGAAATCTTCAAGCTTTATAAACAATATATGTACCTTTACTTCGAATTAGACTCCTTTTGTCCTTCTTGATGTCATATGGTCTCCTCCTCAAGCTTTGCCTTCAAAATTTCACCTTTTAGTTCTTCAAATGTTGATTTTCTTGAACCTGCAGCAGTCGGGATCCTCCTTTCCTTGATTTTGATGTCTCCTGCTCTGATACCACTAATGGAGAGTGTTAATCTCCAAAAGAACAACCTACTCTTGAATTTAGAACACCTCTATATCAAGAGTAAGTCACAATCTTCACCTAATTAGAGGTCCAATCTCCAAATTATCAAAAGCTGAGAAATTCTGTGAAGAAGATAAAACACAGAAAGTCTGCTGCACAATTTCTTCTCATTGACCTATCAAACATGTAAAGTTTTCTATGAGATTTTGTATGGAGTGTCACCTAGAAGTTGCGCACCTCCTCCAAGTTAAAGTTTTTCAAAAGGTTTAGTATAACTTGAGAAATCAACTTCACAAGTTACCTATGTCTAAATCTGCACTTCTGAGAAGTCGATTTAGACACCCCTAACTTCTTAACTTCAATTCTCTCAGTACAAAACCCGTTTAAGCAAATACTTCTAGCCACAAGTAGATTACCTTCCAACTTAAAGATTAAGTGCTTGCTTGCATAAAACTTTAAACTATGGAGTGAGAACTGACCAAAAGATTAAGATTGAAATTTGCGCCTGTTTCAGAGAACTGTGAACACTCAATACATATGAATGTTCCTACTAACAATTCTCCTAGCCTGTTTACAATTAGACTTTGAAACTTAAGCCATAGACTCATTAACTATGAACTTAGATATCCTCAAAAGGATTTCACAAATGATTTACCACAGACGGAGCAGACACGAAAAGATCGAGCGCAATATTTCTTCAATTATTCAGAAAGTTACAGTTGAGTGATGAGAGGAAACTCAACTAACTTTTCACATGTCTCATGACATCTCACTTCCTCTTTCTTAACTTCTATCTATTCTTACATATGCTCTAATATCACGCCTCAACATTTTCAGGGTATATATATAGAAATTTGTACAAGTCTATGACTAATCAAAGATCTAAATGAACTATCACTATACTAATGTACATATGTGTACATTCCTCATGTACTCTGAATGTATCCTTCTTCCAAGCTTCAAGAATTGATCTCATCCTTCATTCTTTAGTCTTCAAACATTCAATTGGTGATTGATCTGCACCAACAGAAGCCAAACTCATAATTGGACATACAAAGCCCTCCACAGACAACAAACCTCAAGCAAAACATGAGCCCCTAAGAAAAGCCATAAACAGTATGTATTAATCGAGGTCAACAATCCCATGATATGATGAGAAGAGGGCTCCTTGTGACCTTCTTCTTTACATTCGCAAAGGTGGTGAGTCATTTGCAAAGAGTTTCAAGCAGTTCCAAGTGCTTAGAGAGGAAGCAAGGCACGTCCTTGATGAGACAATGCCATTAATTAGAAAATTAAATAAGAAATTCAAGATGGGTGCAAAATGCCTATCTTTCGTTGTTGGCACCATTTTCATTATCAATGAGGAATGAGATCTTGCTCCACATGACATCCCTCATCTTCTAAGGAGTGGTTTTATTGATGATAAAAAGAAACCATGACAAGAACCCTTGAACCTCTTGTTAGAGAGAGAAGCAATCAAAACAATTTATTATCATTGTGTGGATGATAAGTTGAAGAAGAAAGCGTACCATCCACCTATACAAAACCAAAACGAGCTCTATGAGTGGTGGGATCAAAATCTTTTTGATTGGTTCTTTTTGAAACACAAAAACATTTATCTTTTTATGATGTCAAAAACATTTATCTTTGTATGATACAAATCAATGAATGCCTAAGTTTATTTTGTATCATGCAAGAGTGCTCTTTAGCTAGCAACTTTGCTTTATTGGAGAATAAGTGTTTGCCATTTGGTGACTCGGTGGAATAAAGACCACAATAAAATTGGTTTATGATGACATAATCACAAGTGAACATTAGAAAATCATTGAAGAAGAGTTTATTATGTACAAGATAGGATATTAGAGTCAAGTTCCCTACTTCACCAATCACTAAGAAGAGTGGGATATTTGACTCTAGCATTTATTTAAATATTCTAGAGAGTGGAGAAGAGGAAGACAAAGTTCAAGATGTAAGTATTTTGAATTGATTTCATACCTTCTTACAACCTCATGTAGACACTAATACCAAGAACTTGTGTAGGGGGCAATCAAAGTTAACAATTTTACATCCAAGAGCAAACGGGATCAAGTCTTTTGTGGAGATTGTTCTTCCCTTGCAAAGTACATTGGGAAAATACCCAAAGGATATTTTGTAGTTATCCATAAATACTATAGTTATTAAGTGAACTTAATGACATGGTGTGTGAAGCCCTTCAGTAAATTTCTTTGTTTATCAACCATTATAGCGGGGACCAATTTTGTCTTCCGAATTTAAAAAATCCATTGTAATTACAACTTTAGTCCTTACGTCAAATATGTAATCTCTAGGGTTAGGGGTGAAAAATAGTGATGATATAGTAAAGTCTCATTTGACTTACACCCTACCTATGGCTTTGGGGCACCAAAAGAGACTCATTGAAATTCTCAAAGTCAATTGATATACTGAAATGAATTAATCAAATACTAGACTTTGCTCAATTTCTTTCTCCATTATCTCTTGAAATTGTTATTTGTATATTACATTTTAAAGTTTTTTGGGTTGTTTTTGTCATTGGAAGCATATTTCATCCATGGTTTTTATGTATATCACATTAAATATGCTATCTATGGCTAAGGAATATCAAAATAAGGCCTAGCATAGAAACATGGGAGAAGGGACTATAAAACATTTGAAAGATCTACTTTCTATGGTAGGGCTGTTTTGGCCTCCATATGCCATATGGGCACATGAAATTGATATTTCAAGGATGTTTTATGCATGAAAATGACTTAGGCATAAATATCTTCTCGGACTGAATATTTGAACCATTTGAGTTCACATGCTTAATTTATATGAGTCAATGAATCATATTTCAATATCCCGAGAGATCCCAAACATGGTACAAATGTTAGAAAAGGCCCAACCGTAGGAATGTGTGAGGAACATCTCCAAATGTTCTAGAAAGGCTCCTCCCATGTTTCTATGGTTAGGCCGTTTTTGGCATTTAAACCAAAATACAAAGCTCCGAAAGACTTACTTGCTGAGATAACTTTCCAATACTTATGGTACTAATAAGAAAATGTATCATAAGTATTGGCAACGTGGAAACAACCTAGATTGTGATAATGGGCAACATCATGGAGTAGAAATGCTCAAGTTTCATTCATAATAATCAAAGTTACAAATAACTCTCTTGTATGGAGAGATCAATTACAAATATTAGCTATGGTCACCCCTAATCTTCCTAGCTAATCGTATGTCCTTTGGTTTTATAGTAACCCACTTAGCATGGATTAAGGATATGGGTTAGAATCCCGAAGCATTGATATCAAATATGTTTCCATTACCTCTTGTAAAGCTTCTAAGGCTAGAGCTTGGATCCTGAATCTCACACAATATCTTTATAATCCTCTTTAATTACCCTTGCGAATGGTCTTCTAGGTAGCAAAAGTTCAATCATCTTTGCTAATCTTCTTCATTATGATGCAGATGGTGTTGGAGATCTTTTTTGGACATTTTGTTGTGGTCTTGGTTGTGGTGGTCTATGGTAGGGTTCGAATACCTTCTTTCACATTGCATATGTCCTGAGCTTTCTCCTCATTCTAATAATGATGTTGGCTTTGCTCTTTCTCTCTCTCTCTCTCCATCATTTTGCATGGCTCCTTGATTTAGTGGTACTCGCTTGGCAACAACATTCATTCTATGATTTGATGGCATCTCTTGCTTTACCCAAAGTGCCTTTGTCTGAATCTCCTCACTTGAATCTTATGAAGCTTGTGAATGTTGGGTGTGTGTAGAAGTGCGAGAGACACACAAGAAGCACATACAAGGAGCACAAACGCAGCAAGACAGACGGAGAAGACGATGGCTGGAATAGCTTGCTCTATTGATCGATGAACTGAACTGAAGTAAGAGCTGAATAATATCCCTAAGTACAAAGTACCACCACATATGAGAGTATCAAGTATGTGGTAACATGGGGAAAAAACCTCTAGCCAGCACTAGAGTAAAAAGTGCCCATGTATAGGGAAAAGGTTCATATCAAAGCTACTCGAGGAACACATAAGTGTAACAAACCCCCCTGGAGCGAATGATGTGAACACATACAGGGAGTGACAGATCATCCCCCACAAGGTAATAAGCCTAAAGCTTTGCAAAAAGCTTCAAACTTTTCCCGTGGAAGAGCTTTGGTGAATATGTCTGCCACATTATCTTGTGTAGGCACATATACCAAATCAATATCTCCTGCATGAAGGCACTCTCTCACATAGTGATAATGCACCTCAATATGTTTGGTCCGTGCATGAAACACTGGGTTTCGTGCAACAGCCAAAGCACTCTGACTATCTGTGAGAATATGCGTAGCAGCATCAATCTCCATGCAAAGATCCATCAATAGGCGTCTCAGCCATATACACTCCACTGTCGCTGTGAAAACTGCCCTGTACTCACCTTCACAACTCGATGTCGCCACTGTAGGTTGCTTCTTCAACCAAGATATGCATGAGTCTCCAAGGAAAAAGCAATTACCACTAGTGGACACGTGAGTATCATAACAACTAGCCCAATCACTATCTGTAAAAGCATGCAAGCATGGATGAACATCTCTGCCATAAAAGAGACCTAAGCTCAAAGTGCCTCGAAGATATCTAAACACACGTTTCACCGCTTGCCAATGCTTAGTGCCAGGGCTATGCATGAATCAACTCAACTGGGAAACTGCATACTGTATATCCGGCCTTGTGTTGCATGCATATATAAGACATCCCACAGCCTGCAGATAAAGAGAAGTGTCAAATGCATCACTGGAATCCTCAACGGAGAATCTAAATCCTGTCTCAACTGGTGTGGAAACTGGCTTGTAATCCTCAAAGTCAAAACGCTGAAGTAGTTTTTCAACATACTTTGCTTGATGCATAACAATTCCCCCCTCAACGGATACAAACTGGATGCCAAGATAGTAGCTCAAAAGACCAAGATAAGTGACATCAAAAGTATGCTGCAAATCAGCCATAAGAATGTCAAGTTTTGCATCACATGACCCAGTCAAGAGTATGTCATCAACATAAAGAACAAGCACTATAAGATCAGCCCCATTTTTGCGTACATAGAGTGTGCTTTCAATCGGACTACATGTGAAGCCAAGAGCAATCAAGTGCTTATGTATTTTGTCATACCATGCACGTGGAGCTTGCTTGAGACCATACAAGGCTTTATGCAAGCGACAAACCATATGCTCTTTCCCTTTCATAGCAAATCCAGGAGGTTGCTTCACATAGACCTCTTCTTGCAAATCTCCATTCAAGAAGGCTGTTTTTATGTCCAATTGATGCACTTTCCAACCTCGATGGGCAGCCAATGCAACCACGGTAGGAATGGTAGTCATGCGTGAAGTAGGTGCAAAAGTTTCCTCATAGTCAATGCCATATTGTTGCGCATATCCTTTGGCAACCAATCTAGCTTTGTAGCGATCAATGCTACCATCAGATTTTCTCTTAATCTTATAAACCCACTTTGTACCAATGGCATTCTTTCCTTTTGGCAATTCACATAACTCCCAAGTACCATTCCTATGTATGGAATCCATTTCTGATTGCATAGCACTCATCCATTGTGGATCGTCACATGCATCTTCAAAAGAAAGTGGCTCTTCATTACATGATGTAGCAATAAGAGAATAATCCACAAAATTACTTGATGCATGGTGAGAGCTTGACCTTATTCTACCAAGTAAAGGTGCACTCAATTTGCTGTCCTGCAAAGTTTGTTTCAACCACTTTGGCATAGATTGTGCACTCTAGATAGACATGTGTTCATTATGTAAAACATCTTCAATATGTACATCATGCGTGGGCTGAATTTCATGCTCAGTTTCAGTCATATTTTGTCGCATATGTTCAGCCATATGTGGCTAGAAATTTCCAACAGTTTTGACATTTTTTGGCTGAATTTTTTCAGCCATGTTTGGCTGAAAATTCTCTGCATTTTCAGCCCTATTTGGCTGGAATTTTTCAGCCCTTTGAACCTCAGTTGGCTGGTCTACATGGCCATAGTCAAGCGCACCATTTTGGAACAAAGGCATGAGTGTATCGAACACATCTTGTGAGCTAACTGTTGGCAGTTTTTTGCATTCAAGTAGAGGGGAAACTGAATTTTCAGCAAATACCACATCTCGACTCACAATAATTGTGTTCGTCAATGGATGGTACAACCGATATCCCTTACTTTCAGCATTATAACCAACAAATATACATTTCTTTGCCTTGTCATCAAGTTTGTGACGTTGTTGTGATGGCACAAGAGCATATGCCAAACAACCAAACACACGCATATGACTAACCATAGGCTTATGACCATTCCAAGCCTCATAAGGAGTGATGATTCTCAATGCTTTTGTAGGGCAGCGATTCAACACATAATTTGCACACATGACCGCTTCCATCCAAAACTTATGAGGAAGATGCTTTCCTTTAACCATACATCGTGCCATTTCAAGTAAAGTTCTATTTTTACGCTCGACAACACCATTTTGTTGAGGTGTATATGGCACCGTACATTGGTGTGAAATACCTCTTTCATGAAGAAAAGCATTAAACTCATGTGACATGTACTCACCACCACGATCTGTGCATAGAGTCAAAAGCTTTTGTGAAGAAAAATTTTCAGCCATAGCTAAAAATGCTTTGAAGCAAGAAAATACCTCATTCTTTGCTTTCATAGGATACACCCATGTATGGCGAGTAGCATCATCAATGAAGGTAACAAAATATACATGCTTCCCAAAAGATGGAGTCTTGACCGGACCACATACATCACTATGAACAAGTTGCAATTTTCTTGTAGTGTGTGTGTGACTATCTTTTGGAAAAGAAGCACGATGCATTTTTCCAAGAATGCAACCTTCACATGCATGCTTTTCAATGGACTCAAGTGTAGGCAAGCCAATAACAATGTCCTTCTTTTGCAAGTAGAGAAAACTATTGAAGTTCAAATGACCAAAACGAGCATGCCAAAGCTCCATTTCAGCCATGGAAGAAGTATGAGCAACTAAGGCATTCGAGGCAACCCTCTTGTATGTATCCATGCGATACAAACCATTACATAATGTACCGGACATCACGATAACATCGCCATTGGTGAAATCATGAACCATACACTTATCATCAACAAAGTGTACATGAAGTCCAGCTTTGGCAATCAACGGAACTGAAATTAAGTTCTTCTTGATACCGGGCACATACAATGCATTTTTCAAGAGAATCACACCTCCATTTGTAGCCGTAAGCTCAATTTCTCCTACTCCAATGATAGGATAAGAGGCATTGTTTGCACACACCACATGTCCTCCTTTAGGTGCATCTTTCAAAGAGGCAAAAAATCTTTTGCATGATGTTATGTGCTTTGAAGCACCACTATCAAAGAACCAATCCGAATCAGCCTCACTCACAACCATACATTTAGAATGTAAAGAAGCATCATAATGACATGTAACAACACATGCCCAGAAATCTTGAGCCATGTTAGCTTCATCATTCTTTGCATTTGCTGAATTTTCAGCAATAGACATGCTCGATTCCTTCTTCTTTTCATTGCGTTTAGCAAGCTTTCTACACTCATCAATAGTATGACCAGCCTTCCGGCAATATTTGCATCTCTTCTTCTTTTGCAAATCACCATCATTAGAGGAATGAGTGGAAGAGGAAGCTTGAGGCTTTGGTTTTGATGAACCAAAAGCTGAACCATACTTGCTTTTCCCCTTTTGTGAGATAGCAAGTGCTTGCGTTCCTTCAATCAAACCACTCCTATTCACTCTAGATTGCTCTTCTTGCAAAAGAAGAGACACAACCTCATCAAATGCATACATATTAGGATTTCCTTTTGCAACCAAACAAAGTGTAGTAGCAAAGCTTTGAAAAGATTCCGGTAATCCTTTCAACAATGTAGAAATGAGTGATGCATCCGGAATGATCTCATCTATGTTTGCCAATTGCTCTTTCAAGTCCTTGATGCATGTCACATACACATCCACTGACTCATTTTCAGCCATACATACATCCTCAAGTTGCTTCCTCAAGTATGCAACATGTGCTTCATTACGCACGGCATACAAAGAAGCAAGAGTATCCCATGCCTGTCTCGATGTAGAACATGACCGAATGTGTGGAACTATATGACGCTTCATTGAAAGCGCAATCAAAGCATGAGCTTGAGCATCTTTTCCATCCCATCTAAGCTGCTCCTGTGTAGGTGGAGAAGGAGAAACCACTGTACTCGAAGAAGAAGCTCCATCTGTGACAGTAGACTGTGAAGTAGAAGCACCTGCCGGTCTTCGATCTACATCTGCCACTATGTTCCAAAGTTGTTTTGCAACAAGAACGTGTTTCATCATGTAAGACCACATCGGATAGTTGGTCCCATCAAGCTTATCTTCAGCTTGAAGCATGCCAAACAAGTCATTGCTGCCCGCCATTTCACTAAGGAACAAGAATGTGACAAAATCTTCACTTCGACGAAAATTGAAATGAGTGCTGAAATTTCAGCTCACAAACCGTCACTTTGATGGCGATTCTGACTGCACGAATGGCTTCGAAATTCACACTTCTATGCTCCGAAGTCAATTTGCACTGTTAAAGTGCGCGCGCACTGCGACGCGAAAAACCGAAACTTGAGAAGAAGCTGAACCTGCTCTGATACCACTGTTGGGTGTGTGTAGAAGTGCGAGAGACACACAAGAAGCACACACAAGGAGCACAAACGCACCAAGACATACGGAGAAGACGATGGCTGGAATAGCTCGCTCTATTGATCGATGAACTGAACTGAAGTAAGAGCTGAATAATATCCCTAAGTACAAAGTACCACCACATATGAGAGTATCAAGTATGTGGTAACATGGGGAAAAAACCTCTAGCCAGCACTAGAGTAAAAAGTGCCCATGTATAGGGAAAAGGTTCACATCAAAGCTACTCGAGGAACACATAAGTGTAACAGTGAAGGAGTCCAATATTATTATGAATCATCCTCTAAAGAAACAATAGAATGGTTTGAGTAAATTACCTTTCTTCGGTCATGGTCTTTCATCCCTTTTGCAATGATTTACTCGGTGGAGGCTCATCACATGATGTTGGTGTCGATTGTAATTGATTTGAAATCTGTTGGAAATTCTGTTCATGCACCACTTCTTGTTTATTCAATTGTTAGCTTTAGGAGTGATTTGACCACTTATATCATAATGGGTAGCTTGTATTGTAGTTTATATATAATTATCAAGTAACTTCACGGAAAATGTGTATTTCCTTGCATGCTTGGCAAAGAAGGCCCCCCCTAGGAACGGATAGTCACACCTAGGCCATTGGACTAACCACTACAAGCGATTGGGCTAACCACTACGTCACTCAAACGAGGACGCACATAATGAATATTGTCTTTTCCCACTTGGAAACATTAAACAGCACTCACAATCCAATTTTTTTCATTAAATGATGGCGGAATCACAATTAAGTGGTACGAGGTCTCATTCTATAGTCTTCAATTATTGTTGGATGGATGAAGTTTTGACAAAGAGCTTCTACCATCTTCAGCAGCTGCTTTATTTGGTCAACAATAATTCGGTCATGTTCTCAATGTTGGTCAACAATAATTGGGACTGTTTAGTAGGCTCTGGAATGCAGACTTTCTTATCAGGAGACATTGTCGATGCGATGGTAATCTGCAAGCTGAGATCGTAAGAACACGGATCTTCCGCCAAAAGCTGAACCTCATCATGCAGGCTTCTCAGGTGGGAAGTCTAAATCGAACGTAGAGATGCTAGTCAATGCTGCAAAGATGACCCCGCACCAGCAGTCTCTTTTGGTATTACAAAAATTTCGCGTTCACATCTCGCATGTCTGAAGCTTTGGCGCAACTTGCGCGTGAACTCACCCGAGATCTTGCAAGCTTTAGCGATGGATTTAAAGCGTGGGCTCCGATATAAGCGTTCAACAGGTACATGATGATGAGGAAGATGATGCGATATCAGCGTTAACAGTTACATGATATACGATTCAGAGTGTGGGTTCCGATATCAGCGTTAACAGGTACATGATGATGACGAAGATGATGCGAGGCGAAATTGCGAGTAGGCAGACATGGCGATAATGCCGACACAGTTATAAAGCAGCGAGATATGACCACTCTCATCATCACCTGATCGCTATGAAAATTGTACCAGCCACGCCGTCAGTATGATTTTTACAAATCAGGCAAGTCATGGAGAAGATGATTCGTCATTGACATAGAATTGAATGTGTGTGACTCGATGACATAGAAGTACAAATCTTAGCAGGCATGCAGCTTTCATCAACTACATGTAGGAAAAGGAAAAATGTACTGCTAGCTAGCCACTACGGTAGAGGGCCGAGAGGGTAGTTGAGAGGCCATAAGAACATCAGGCTGTTCTTTACTTGAGGCGCATTGCACATGTACACACAGGCAGGGGGATGCCAATGATTGTAACTTGCCAACCCCCGACTTGACACATGCTCATGATTGGAACTTGCCAACGAAAATCCTCATCTTTTTTACGCGTGCGAGATGAGAGAGAGAGAGAGAGAGAGGGGCAATATAACCTAATATATATGTGACCTCGTGTATATGATCGCGTAACACACACCACACACTACATTTATTATTCCTCCTTTGTATTACAAGTTCCAAGGCCTAAAATTGACGGCCTTTTTTCCTATCAAGGCCATTTCTCCTCTCAAAACATGTAGTTTTTTTTTGGTTCCTCACAAATGACAAGGTGGTATAGAAATTTCCTTGTGATATGCCTAAAAATACATCTCTCATTTAACAAGTAAGCTTCACCAGAATGCTTGTCATTTTATAAAGTAGGTAATAGATGTATATACTATGATATGTCATAAATGTCTTGGGTATTAGGCACTCAATGGACCAGCGGTTCCAACTTCCAAAAAAAAACAATTCTACTTTGGGCCTAAAATTCATGGATAGGTGAACCGGTGTAAAATTGATTGCTCATTCGACCTTACAAATTGATGTAGGTCTAATTGTAAACCCATAATGAGTTTCGAATCTCGACTCTCGACTCTCAAGAGTCGTTAGTGCCAGAATCCTGTTATAGATTGCCTACACAAAAGTCATCTTGGACTCATGATTGCATACAGGCCTTACAACTCATACAGGTTGTAGCTATTAGTGTTTGTGGCATCAACCATAGTGCACATTGTAGACTCCTCACTCCTGAGTCCTCAGTGCTCACTCCTCACTTGATGGAGAGTAATAATCTCCAAAAGAACAAGCTATTCTTGATGTTAGAGAACCTCTATATCAAGAACAACTCAAAATCTTTACCAATTTGGAGGATCAATGCTCAATTACCAAAATCTTGAACAAACTGTGAAATGAGCTGATACTCAAAAAGTCTACTCCACATATTTTAGTTATTGATTGATCAAATGTGTACTGTTTTTATAAAACTTTGTACACGGTGTCGCCTATAGATTGCGCACCTTCACCAAGTTAAATCATTCCAAAAGATTAAGTATATCTTCATAAATGAATCAAACAGCTCACCTATGTCTGAAACCGTTCTCCTGAATAGTGGATTCAGACACCTGCAACTTCTAACACATAGTTCTCCCAAATTAGAACCCATTTAAGCAAATGCTTTTAGCCACAGATGGCTTACCTTCCAACTTAGATTTTGACTCCTGATTTGTGCAAAACTTTACATTGTGCATTGAGAACTGATCACTTCTTTGACAATCGAGATTGCACATGTTCACAAAACATGTTGGTGCAGACCAATCACCAATTGAAGTTTGGAAGACAAAAAGATGGAGATAAGATCAAGTCTTGAAGCAAAGAAGGTGGTTACATTCACAGGATGAATGATATGTACACATATATACATTAGTGAAGACATAGATCACTTATACTTTTGTCTAGTTATAAGCTTGTACATATTTGCCTATAAATACCTTGGAAAAATTTCAGGGCAATAGAGGAGACAATAGGAGAGTATGAGAATAGTGCATTTGTAAGTTGTAAGACTCATTAGAGTTCATAGGAATGAGTAGATTTCTCTCTCATAACTCAGTTGTAATTTTCTGAGGAATAGAAGAAAAAGTTGCGCCCGAAGTTTTTGTGTCTTCTCCTTCTGTGGTAGATATTCTGTGGAATGCTTTTGTACAACTCTAAGTCTAGAGTTGATCAACCTCTGTACAAAATTTCAGCTTCCAATTGTAATCATGTTAAGAGAATTGTGTGTAGGAACATTCATATGTAAAGAATATTCACAGTCTTATGAAACAGGCGCAGATTTCGAGTTCAATGAAATGAGTAGTGCTCAGTGCACAGTGTAAAGTTTTACACATATGATAGCTCAAAATCTAAGTTAAGAGATAAGCTATCTATAGCCAAAAGGATTTGATAAAACGGGTTCGACATTGTGAGAACTAAAGCTAAGAAGTTAGGGGTGTCCAAATCGACTTCTCAAAAATGCAGATTTAGACATAGGTAACTTGTGAAGTAGATTTCTCAAGATCTACTGAATCTTTTGGAGTGATTTGACTTGGAGGAGGTGCGCAATCTTTAGGCGACACCTTGTGCAAAGTTTCATAAAAAACTTTACACATTTACTCAGTCAATGAGAAAGATATATGCAGCAGACTTTCTGAGTAATTTCCTTCTTCACAGTTTGTTCAAGAATTTGATATTTGGTCATTGATCTTTTAAATTGGTGAAGGTTTTGACTTACTCTTGATATAGAGGTGTTCTAAGTTCAAGAGTAGGTTGTTCTTTTGGAGATTAACACTCTCCATCAGTGGTATCAGAGCAGGAAGCATCAGAATCAAGGAAAGGGAGACTCCGACTACTGCAGAAATACAAACTTTACATCTTGAAGGATCAAAAGGACAAAGATTGAAGAAAGCTTGAAGGAAGACACATTGAAGTTGTCAAAAGGATCAGAAGAAGTAATATTCGAAGTCAAGGTACATTTATTCCTCATAAAGTTTAAAGATCTGTTAATATAGGTGAAGGAAGATGGGAGATTCTCTTCAGATAGAGAAATTGGATAGAGAGAACTATCTTGCATGGTCAATGAGGATGGAAGCTCATCTAATGAGCAAAGATTTGATAGCTTACATTACAGGAGAAGAAGAAAAGCCACAATTCAGAGATCCTAGTGTTCCAACTAGGGAAGAATTATCAGATTTGAAGAATTGGATGCAAAGAGATGCTCAAGCTAGGAGCATAATCTATATGGCAGTCAATGACTACTTGCTACCTCACATTAGAGGTCTTGAAAGTGCAAGTGAGATATGGAATGCTTTGGAGGAGCATTTCCAAAACACTACAAAGTCAATAAAGGCATCTTTATGGGCAGAGTTTACTACTTTCAAGAAGAAGGCTTCACAATCAATATCTGATTATGTGACAAAGATGAAGGACATTGCAGATGCATTAGGAGCAGTGGATGAAGACATTGAAGAATATAAATTGGTAAGGCAAATTCTCACAGGACTAAGAGGTGATGAGAAGTGGAAACCTTTTATTTTGTCCACAGAACTTTCATTGGATCATTTCAATCCTGATTTGAATCAATTGTTAGGACATATGCTAACTTTTGAGAATGATATCAAAGGAGATGTTGACAAGAGTGCAGGTCATGCAATGTATTCTAAAGACAAGAAGAAAACTAACAAAGGAAAGCAACAAGCAAATGAAGAAGAAGGCACAACTAGTCAAGCCAACTTCCTAAGAGGAAGAGGAGGTGGCAAAGGTAGAGGAAGAGGCAGGAGTAACAAAGATGGATCCAAAGCTTGCTGGATTTGTGGTAAGACAAATCATTTAGCCAATGATTGTTGGCATAACACTCAGAGTAATGGTGGATATAATCAGAACTATAATTCAAGAGGAAGAGGTGGCATAAATCAAAGAGGTAATTTCAGAGGTAGAGGTAGTAGGGGTTACTTTGGAAGAAATGCAGGTAGAGGTTTCCAAAGTCAACAATATAACAATACCTATTACAATTATGCTTCAGATCAAAAGGAAGATTCAACATTGATAATGAATGCAACTTGTGAAAGGCAGAATGAAGATCAAAGAGTCTTCTACATTGACTCAGGGTGTAGCAATCACCTGAGTGGTAATATAGCCTTGATGACTCATTTGGAGAATAAGGTATCTAATCATGTTGTTCAAACAGGTGACAACACAAAGCACAATGTGAAGTCAATTGGATCAGTGAAAGCCAAGGATGGTAGCACCTTATTGAGTAAGGTCTTGTATGTTCCTACAATTCCTAAGAATTTGATAAGTGTAGGACAAATTGTGGAAAAAGGTTATGAAGTAAGATTCACTAATGAAGGAGTGTTTGTGGAAGACCCTAGCAATGGGTATAAACAAATTGTTTCAGGGAAGAAAGAAGGAAGATTGTTCACATTGAAGATTCAAGGTAATGTTGGTCATGCCTTGTTCACTTATGGAGGACATAAGATCTCTGAGTTAGATCTTTGGCACAAGAGACTTGGACATTTCAATGAAAGAGGTATTAAAGACATGATTAATAATGGTTCAGTGCTTGGATTGCCTAATGTTGCAGGTCAACATATGACATACAGATGTGAGGCATGTCAATTAGGTAAGGCTCATAAGCAACCCTATTCTAAGCATGGGTTTATGTATTCAGAGAAACTTGAGTTGGTACACACAGATGTGTGGGGACCATCAAAGGATTTCAGTATCAATGGATCAAGGTATTATGTGATTTATGTTGATGATGCTACCAGATGGATCACTATCTATGTGATCAAAGATAAGTCAGAAGTATTCAATACTTTCAAACATTATCATATGTATGCAGAGAGAATTACAGGACATAAGTTGAAGAGACTAAGGTCAGATGGAGGGGGAGAGTATTTCTCTAATGAGTTCAGTGATTACTTGTGGAATGCAGGTATAAAAAGAGAGGTTACTTGCAGGTACTCTCCTCAACAAAATGGTGTAGCAGAAAGAAGGAATAGGACTCTTGTTGAGTTTGCAAGATCCATGATGAAGGAGAAATTTTGCCCAAATTATTTGTGGGTTGAGGCTGTAAATACAGCTACTTATTTGGTTAATAGGCTACCATGTAAAGCCTTGCAGGGTATGACACCTTATGAGGCGTGGTGGGGTAAGAGACCTACACTAGACCATTGCAAAGTATTTGGATGTTTGGCCTATGCATATGTGCCATCACAATTAAGGCACAAATTGGAACCTAAAGCTGAAAAATATGTGTTTATTGGTTATGATGATAAGCAGATGGGATACAGGTTGTGGAGTCCATCCACAAAACATTTTCTTGTATCTAAAGATGTTACATTTGATGAGCAAGGTACTTGGTATGCAGGTACTATCAATATTAATACAGATGATGAAGAAATTGTGAGCCAAAGGAAAGGTAAATCAAAGGTTCAGATATTTGATGAGCAAGAGAATAATGAAGTGCAGGTTGAAGTGGAAGAAACACCAAGATTTGATCCTGAATGTGAAGAACCAGAAACCTCAAGAAGTGGAGAACTTAGGAGGTCTACAAGGAACAAATGGCAACCTACAAGGTATAGCTATGACACTTCATTCTTGACTACTAAGGATTATGCTTACATGATTAAAGCAGATGAAGACCCTTCTACATATGAAGAGGCAAAAGGTAAAGAGATTTGGGAAAAAGCTATGCAAGAAGAATATGATGCATTGATGGAGAATCAAACATGGGATTTGGTTCCAAAGCCAAATAGTCAGAAGATCATTGGATGCAAGTGGGTCTATAAGACAAAGAGATTTGCAGATGGAAGTGTGTCTAGGTACAAAGCTAGACTTGTCGTTAAAGGGTTTGCTCAGACATATGGTATTGACTATGATGAGACTTATAGTCCAGTGGCAAAGATGACAACCATCAGAACACTCATAGCAATCGCTGCATGCAATGGTTGGAAATTATGTCAATTAGATGTGAAGAATGCTTTTTTGAATGGTTATATTTCAGATGATGTTTTCATGGAGCAACCTCAAGGATTCAGAGATGGAAGATATCCAGATTATGTGTGTAAGCTCAAGAGAGCTTTATATGGCTTGAAGCAGGCCCCAAGGGCATGGAACTATAGGCTTGTAAAGTTCTTAAAGGAACTTGGATTTCAAGTATCTAAAGCAGATAGTAGCTTGCTTGTCAAAGCAAGTGATGATGGGTTCATTTACATATGTATATATGTTGATGATATAATTCTTACAGGTACAGAAGAGAAAGGCATACAAAGCCTAAAGAAGCAAATGGAGAAAGAGTTCAAAATCAGTGACTTGGGAGATTTGTCATACTTCTTGGGCATGGAGATTTCATACACTCAACATGGAGTGTATGTGACTCAAGAGAGGTACTTGAAGAACTTGTTAACCAAGTTTAAAATGAATGATTGCAGAGTAGCACCTACTCCAATGGAGGTGAATCACAAATTAAGCAGATTTGGAGGTGAAGAGTTCAAGGACATGAAGAAATATCAGAGTTTGGTTGGTAGTCTTATCTATGCTACATTAACTAGGCCTGATTTATCATATGCAGTTGGGGTGTTGTCTCAATTTATGCATTGTCCTAGGAAAGAGCATTGGATTGCAGGTCAAAGAGTGTTGAGGTACATTAAAGGTACACTCAAAGAGGGTTTGTATTATGGTTTTACATCAGATACAAATATCAAAATATATAGTGATGCAGATTGGGCAGGTAATCCAGATGATAGAAGGTCAACCTATGGATACATGTGTTATGTGGGAGATAAGTTAATCTCCTAGTGCTCAAAGAAGCAACATACAGTTGCTTTGTCATCTACAGAAGCAGAGTATAAAGGCATGGTTGAAGCTACAAAAGAAGTGATATGGCTTAAGACTCTCATAAAGAGTTTTGACACTATACAGAGCATACCTATCATTTATGGTGATAACATGAGTTCATTATATCTAGCTGCTAATCCTGTTTTTCATGCCAGGACCAAACACATTGAGATACAGTATCACTTTCTAAGAGAGAAGGTGATGGATAAGGATATTGAAGTTATACATACTTCAACAAAAGATCAGATAGCTGATATGCTTACAAAAAGTTTGGATGGACCAAAGTTACAGAAGTTCAAAGACATGGCAGGCATAAAGAAGATAAGAGAAACCTCAATTGATGATTGAGGGGGAGCTGTTGGTGCAAACCAATCACCAATTGAAGTTTGGAAGACAAAAAGATGGAGATAAGATCAAGTCTTGAAGCAAAGAAGGTGGTTACATTCACAGGATGAATGATATGTACACATATGTACATTAGTGAAGACATAGATCACTTATACTTTTGTCTAGTTATAAGCTTGTACATATTTGCCTATAAATACCTTGGAAAAATGTCGGGGCAATAGAGGAGACAATAGGAGAGTATGAGAATAGTGCATTTGTAAGTTGTAAGACTCATTAGAGTTCATAGGAATGAGTAGAAGTCTCTCTCATAACTCAGTTGTAATTTTTTGAGGAATAGAAGAAAAAGTTGCACCCGAAGTTTTTGTGTCTTCTCCTTCTATGGTAGATATTCTGTGGAATGCTTTTGTACAAGTCTAAGTCTAGAGTTGATCAACCTATGTACAAAATTTCAGCTTCCAATTGTAATCAGGTTAAGAGAATTGTGTGTAGGAACATTCATATGTAAAGAATGTTCACAGTCTTCTGAAACAGGCGCAGATTTTGAGTTCAATGAAATGAATAGTGCTCAGTGCACAGTGTAAAGTTTTACACATATGATAGCTCAAAATCTAAGTTAAGAGATAAGCTATCTATAGCCAAAAGGATTTGATAAAATGGGTTCGACATTGTGAGAACTAAAGCTAAGAAGTTAGGGGTGTCCAAATCGACTTCTCAGAAATGTAGATTTAGACATAGGTAACTTGTGAAGTAGATTTCTCAAGATCTACTGAATCTTTTGGAGTGATTTGACTTGGAGGAGGTGCGCAATCTTTAGGCGACACCTTGTGCAAAGTTTCATAAAAAACTTTACACATTTACTCAGTCAATGAGAAAGATATATGCAGCAGACTTTCTGAGTAATTTCCTTCTTCACAGTTTGTTCAAGAATTTGATATTTGGTCATTGATCTTTTAAATTGGTGAAGGTTTTGACTTACTCTTGATATAGAGGTGTTCTAAGTTCAAGAGTAGGTTGTTCTTTTGGAGATTAACACTCTCCATCAAAACACTCAACAGTTCTTCACATATAATTGTTCCTACACATAATTCTCTTAGTCTGTTTATAATTAGGCTCTCAAAATTTAACCATAGACTCATTAACTATGAAATTAGACACGTACAAAAGGATTCTTGAAATGATCAAGTAGAGAAGGAGAACACTCACAAATATCGGGTGCAACATTTCTTCATTTCTTGAAAATTTTACATGTGAGTGATGAGAGAAATCTACAACACTTCTAAGTGTCTAATGACTTCTAATTCTTCAAATCTCTTGCTCTTACATGCTCTCTCTCATATTTGCCCCGACATTTGTCCTTGTATATATAGGCAGATTTGTACAAGCTCATAACCATACAAAAGGTATATGTGAGCTATCTCTAAATTAATGTACATATGTATACAAGTCTTCATCTTTTGAACATGTACTTTCTTCATGCTTCACAAATTGATTTTTTCTTCACTCCTTGACTTCAATCCTTCATCAAAACCTCAATTGGTGATTGACTTGCACCAACAGCTCCCCCTTAATCATCAATTGAGGTTTTCTCTATCTTCTTTATATCTACCATGTGTTTGAATCTCTGTATCTTTGGTCCATGCAAGCTTTTGGTTAGCATATCACCTATCTGATCTTTAGTTGAAGTATGTATAACTTCAATCTCTTTATCCATCACCTTCTCTCTTAGAAAGTGATACTGAATCTCAATGTGTTTAGTCCTAGCATGAAAAACAGGGTTAGCAGCTAGATATTTTGAACTCATGTTATCTCCATGAATAGTGTGTGTACTCTGAATGATGTCAAAACTCTTCATAAGAGTCTTTAGCCATATGACTTCCTTTGCAGCTTCAACCATACCTTTATACTCTGCTTCTGTAGATGATAAAGCAACTATATGTTTCTTTTTAGAGCACCAATAGATTAGCTTATCTCCCACATAACACAAGTATCCATATGTTGATCTCTTATCATCAGGATTACCTACCCAATGTGTATCACTATATATCTTGATGTTTGTATCTGATGTAAAACCATAATACAAACCTTCTTTGAGTGTACCCTTAATGTACCTCAACACCCTTTGTCCTGCAATCCAATGTTCTTTCCTAGGGCAATGCATGAATTGAGACAACACTCCAACTGCATATGACAAGTCAGGCCTAGTTAATGTAGCATAGATCATACTACCAACCAAACTTTGATATAGCTTCATGTCCTTGAATTCTTCTCCTCCATATCTACTCAATTTTTGATTCACTTCCAGTGGAGTAGATGCTACCCTAAAATCTTCCATTTTAAACTTGATCAACAGATTCTTCAAATACCTTTCTTGAGTCACATACACTCCATGTTGAGTGTATGAGATCTCCATGCCCAAGAAATATGACAAGTCTCCTAAGTCACTAATCTTGAACTCTTTCTCCATATGTTTCTTTAGGCTTTGAATGCCTTTCTCATATGTACCTGTAAGGACTATATCATCAACATATATGCACATGTAAATGAACCCATCATCACTTGCTTTGACAAGCAAGCTACTATCTGCTTTAGATACTTCAAAACCAAGTTCCTTCAAGAACTTCACAAGCCTATAATTCCATGCCCTTGGGGCCTGCTTCAAACCATACAAAGCTCTCTTGAGCTTACATACATGATCTGGATACCTTTTATCTTTGAATCCTTGTGGTTGCTCCATGAAAACATCATCTAAAATATAACCATTTAAAAAAGCATTCTTCACATCCAATGGACATAATCTCTAACCTTTACACGCAGCAATGGCAATGAGTGTCATGATGGTTATCATCTTTGCCACAGGTCTATAGGTCTCATCATAGTCTATACCATATGTCTGAGCAAACCCTTTCACAACAAGTCTAGCTTTATACCTAGACACACTTCCATCTGCATACCTCTTGGTTTTGTAGACCCATTTGCATCCAATAATCTTCTGCCTATTTGGTTTAGGAACCAAACCCCATGTCTCATTCTCCATTAATGCATCATACTCTTCCTGCATAGCTTTCTCCCAATTTTCCTTACCTTTTGCCTCTTCATATGTAGAAGGGTCTTCATCTTCTTTCACCATGTAAGCATAATCCTTAGTAGCCAAAAAAGAAGTGTCATAGCTATACCTTATAGGTTTCCATTTATGTCTTGATGATCTTCTGAGTTGTCCACTTCTTGAGGTTTCTGATTCATCACATTTTGGATCAAACCTTGGCACTTCTTCAACTTCAACTTGTACTTCATTGTTCTCTTCTTCATCAAATATTTGAACCTTTGATTTACCTTTCTTCTGATTCATAATTTCTTCATCACCTGCATGTATATTGATTGTACCTACATACCAAGTACCTTGCTCATCAAATGTAATATCCTTTGATACAAGAAATTGTTTTGTGGATGGACTCCACAACCTATATCCCATCTGATTATCATCATATCTAATAAACACATAGTTTTCAGCTTTAGGTTCCAATTTATGCCTCAGTTGAGATGGCACATATGCATAGGCTAAACAACCAAACACTTTGCAATGATCTAGGGTAGGTCTCTTACCCCACCATGCCTCATATGGTGTCATACCCTACAAAGCTCTACATGGTAATCTATTGATCAAATATGTAGCTGTATTTATAGCCTCAGCCCACAAATAATTTGGACAATTTTTCTCCTTCATCATGGATCTTGCAAACTCAACAAGAGTTCTATTCCTCCTTTTTGCTACACCATTTTGTTGAGGAGAGTACCTGCAAGTAACCTCTCTTTTTATACCTGCATTCCACAAGTAATCACTAAATTCATTAGACAAATACTCTCCCCCTCCATTTGACCTTAGTCTCTTCAACTTTTGACCTGTAATTTGTTCTGCATACACATGATAAT
This sequence comes from Ceratopteris richardii, assembly GCA_020310875.1. Classification (NCBI taxonomy): domain Eukaryota; kingdom Viridiplantae; phylum Streptophyta; class Polypodiopsida; order Polypodiales; family Pteridaceae; genus Ceratopteris; species Ceratopteris richardii. Next base: position 80,238,199 of record CM035417.1, on the reverse strand, counting down.
GCTTGAATGTATTAAATACTTTTGATTTATCTTTGATCACATATATTGTGATCCACCTGGTAGCATCATCAACATAAATCGCATAATATCTTGAACCATTGATACTGAAATCCTTTGATGGTCCCCACACATCTGTGTGTACCAACTCAAGCTTCTCTGAATACATGAAACCATGCTTGGAATAAGATTGCTTATGAGCCTTACCTAATTGACATGCCTCACATCTGTATGTCATATGTTGACCTGCAACATTAGGCAATCCAAGCATTGAACCATTGTGAACCATATCTTTAATACCTCTTTCATTGAAATGTCCAAGCCTTTTGTGCCAAAGATCTAACTCAGAGATCTTATGTCCTCCATAAGCGAACAAAGCATGACCAACATTACCTTGAATCTTCAATCTGAAAAAGTCTTTCTTCTTTCTTCCCTGAAATAATTTTTTTATACCCATTGATAGGGTCTTCCACAAAAACTCCTTCACTAGTGAACCTTACTTCATAACCTTTTTCAACAATTTGTCCTACACTTATCAGATTCTTTGGAATTGTAGGAACATACAAAACCTTACGCAAAATAGTACTTCCATCCTTGGCCTTCACTGATCCAATTGACTTCACATTATGCTTTGTATTGTCACCTGTTTGAACTACATGATTAGTTACCTTATTCTCCAAATCAGTCATCAAAGCTATGTTGCCACTCAGGTGATTGCTACACCCTGAGTCAATGTAGAAGACTCTTTGGTCTTCACTTTGCCTTTCACAAGTTGCATTCATTATCAATGTTGAATCCTCCTTCTGATCTAAAGCATAATTGTAGTAGGTATTGTTGTAGGATTGACTTTGGAATCCTCTACCTACATTTCTTCCAAAGTAACCTCTACTTTTGAAATTACCTCTTTGATTTCTGCCACCTCTTCCTCTTGAATTAAAGTTCTAATTGTATCCACCATTATTCTGATTATTATGCCAACAATCATGAGCTAAGTGATTTGTCTTACCACAAATCCAGCAAGCTTTGGCTCCATCTTTATTGCTTCTACCTCTTCCTCTACCTTTGCCACCTCCTCTTCCTCTTAGGAAATTAGCTTGGCTAGTTGTGCCTTCATCTTCATTTGCTTGTTTCTTGCCTTTGCTATTCTTCTTCTTATCCTTTGAATACATTGCTTGACCTGCACTCTTATCACTTTCACCTTTGACATCCTGCTCAAAGGTTAGCATGTGTCCTAGCAACTGATTTGAATCAGGAGTAAAATGACCTAGTGACAATTCAATAGACAAAATGAATGGTTCCATTTGTCATCACCTCTCAAACCTATGAGGATTTGCCTTACCAATTTAACCTCCTCAATATCTTCATCAACTACTCCTAATGCATCTGCAATGTCCTTCATCCTTGTTACATAATCAGAGATGGATTGAGAGGCCTTCTTCTTGAATGTGGTAAACTCTGCCCACAAAGATGCCTTCCTTGACTTTGTAGTGTTTTGGAAATGCTCCTCCAAAGCATTCCATATATCACTTGCACTTTCAAGACCTCTAATGTGAGGTAGCAAGTAGTCATTGACTCCCATGTAGATAATGCTCCTAGCTTGAGCATCTCTCTTCATCCAAGTGTTCAAATCTGATAACTCATCCCTAGTTGGAACACTAGGATCTCTGAATTGTGGCTTTTCTTCTTCACCTGTAATGTAGCCTATCAAATCTTTGCTCATGAGATGAGCTTCCATCCTCATTGACCAAGCTTGATAGTTTTCTCTATCCAATTTCTCTATTTGAAGAGAATCTCCCATCCTTTTTTCACCTGTATATTAAATTCTTCAACCTTTATGAGGAATAAGGTTACCTTTACTTCGAATGAAGTTCCTTCTGATCTTCTTGATATCTCATGGCTTCCTTCTCAAGCTTTCCTTTCAAGCTTTCACCTTTTGAACCTTCAAGTGCTGATTTTTGTATGTCTGCAGCAGTCGGGGACCTCCTTTCTTCAATTTTGATGCTTCCTACTTTGATACCATTGATGGAGAGTGTTAATCTCCAAAATAACAAGCTATTCTTGATGTTAGAGCACCTCTATAGCAAGAAAAACTCAAAATCTTTACGAATTTGGAGGATCAATGCTCAATTATCAATATCTTGAACAAACTGTGAAATGAGCTCATACTCAGAAAGTCTGCTGCACATATTTTATTCATTGAGTGATCAAATGTGTAAAGTTTTTATAAAACTTTGTACAAGGTGTTGCCTATAGAGTGTGCACCTTCTCCAAGTTAAATCGTTCCAAAAGATTAAGTATATCTTCACAAATGAATCAAACAGTTCACCTATGTGTGTTCTCCTGAATAGTCGATTCAGACACGTGCAACTTCTAACACATAGTTCTCCCAAACTAGAACCCATTTAAGCAAATGCTTTTAGCCATAAATGGCTTACCTTCCAACCTAGATTTTGACTCCTCATTTGTGCAAAATGTTACTCTACGCACTGAGAACTGATCACTTCTTTGACCATTGAGATTGCACCTGTTTCAGAAAACACTCAATAGTTCTTCACATACAAATGTTCCTACACATAATTCTCTTAGCCTGTTTATAATTAGGCTCTCAAAATTTAACCATAGACTCATTAAATATGGAGTTAGACACCTAAAAAAGGATTCTTGAAATGATCAAGTAGAGAAGGAGAACACTCAAAAATATCGGGTGCAACATTTCTTCATTTCTTGAAAATTTTACATCTGAGTGATGAAAGAAATCTACAACACTTCTAAGTGTCTTGTTGGCTTCGTGACAAAAGCTTAATAATTAAGCTGTGGAATTTTGCCACACCATAACAAGAACTAAGCTAAAGTGATATTTGAACACCTCTATAATCATCAGTAGCTTAGCAACCTTTCTAAAGTTAAAACTTTATTAACTATATTTAGTGAAATCTGAAAAAATCACTTTACAGAAAACTTCGCCTTTTCTTCAGGCTTCAATTCTGAACTGATTTACTTCAAACTTTACAATTATTTGTTTGCTAACTATTAGATATTTTTTCTGTCACTCAAATGTTCCAAAACTATGTTTTGAACTCACCGGAATATCACCGGAACTTCACTGGACTGTCATTGGAATGTCACCGAAATTAACTGCTATTTTGTTTGTAATTACTTCAAATGATTGTTGATGAAGTAAGGAAGTCATACCTGAGCTTTCTTCAGTGAATGAACACTATCTAAAGTTTAAGAAAAAACTTCACAGTTCTCGATGTCTTTACTTTCAGACATAGTACTGTGCGTACTTGTCTCGTTTCACATAAGTCTTTTGATCAACTTATAGTTGAGACTACTAGCTGCAAGATGAGCTATCTCTCATGAAAAACTTTACACTATGTTGTGAGATCTAACATGTAGATGTACCAGAAAACATTTACTGAGAAAACTGTAACTGTTAACTAACTTTCACAGTAATATGAAATCACTCAGATTTCTTCACATACGAAGAATGCGCTCAAACTTCCACATGAACATGTGTTTTCTATTAGAGAAGATGTGTACAAAAATAGCTTGGCCTCACTTTGCTCATAGCTATGGAAAACTCTCCTACTCTGAGTAGTTATTCCTTACCATCTCTCTCAGATGAATACCCGATAGTTCAGGTTCTATTATTCATCTCTACATACGCAATCTCTGGCGTCTTCTATATCACTATCCTTATTTTCTATATGCGCTATTCTATTCCGATTCTATGAGCACACTACTCTCTTCTTCTCTCATCATTATGATCTTCTACCTCATATATATACATATTGTTCCGAGATTCAAAACTCGTATTTTTGGAAGTTTCTATGAACTATATTACAGTCCTGAATTTGTCCCTTCACTAAGGCTTGATTTTTTGAATGCTTTGTTTCTGCTTCTCTTTGTCTTTCTTCATCTTTATGTCTGTCTGTATGTCAAATTTGTGAGTGATTCTTCAACAGCTCCCCCTCAATCACTAATTTGCATTCTCTGATCTTTCATATATTCTTCTTATTCTTTTATACCTGCCATTTCTTTGAATCTGCTTGTCTTTACTCCATCTAAGCTCTTTGTCAGAATATCTGCTATCTGATCTTTTGTAGATGTGTTATTATTTCAATATCTTTTTCAATTACCTTTTCCCTTAGGAAATGATATTGAATCCCTATGTGTTGTGTTGTTGCATGAAATACTGGATTTGCTGCAAGATACAACAAGCTCATATTATCTCCATGTATGATAGGTATACCTTGATCAATACCCATGCTTTTGAACAAGGTCTGCATCCATATCACTTCTTTAGCTTCTTCTACAAGTCCTTTATATTCAGCTTCAGTTGACAATAAAGCCACTATGTGTTGCTTCGTTGAACACCAGCTGACAAGCTTATCTCCTAGGTATATCATATACCCATGTGTTGACCTTCTGTCATCTTGACTTCCTGCCCAGTCTGAGTCACTGTATGCTCTCAGCTTTATATCCGATGTAAAAGGATAATATAATCCTTCTTTTATAGTTCTTTTGATATATCTGAGAACTCTTTGTCCTGCAACCCAATGTTGATCCTTCAGACAATGCATAAACTGTGAGAGAATTGCCACTGCATAACTGAGATCCAGTCTTGTTACTGTAGCATAAATTAAGCTTCCCACTAACGATTGATACTTCCTCATATCTTTAAACTCTACACCACCATATTTGCTGAGTTTATGATTTACTTCAAGCGGTGTTGAAGCTTCTTTGCAATTCTCCATGTTAAACTTCTTCAGTAAGTTTAGGAGATACCTTTCTTATGAAACATATACACCATGATTTGTATATGTGACTTCCATTCCAAGAAAGTATGATAACTTTCCTAGGTCACTGATCTTGAACTCTTTTTCAAGTAATCTTTTTACCTCCTTGATTGTGAAGAGAGATGGTGGATGCAATCCAAAGATGAGTAGGTGCCGCTACAACCAGCTTCACACCAGCCAACTGAGACTTCAGAGTTGATTAGTAGACCCTTTGAGCTTCCTAAATCCACCAAAATATCAGCCAAGTACTTTGGAACATGTATCCCAAAAGTTTAAGTCAAGACCGACAAGTTGCGAAATGACTAGCTCCCAAAACTTGCTATTTTTGGACATACACCTGCTGGAAAAAATGAACAGTGCTCTCAACCTGGAAGGAATTAGAAAAATTCCTTTTGGGCATAGCAAATAGACTTAGCACGCTTCCTATTCCAAGTTAAAACACTTCAAATGATGGACTGAGCACTGAGAACAAGTTTCATCAAGTTCTGGAACATTCCCACAATTCTCGGGGCTCTGCAGAGATAGACCAGTAAGCAGTAAAATGCAGATATCTCCAAAAGTATAAATCCAATGACCTTGAAAATTTACAGGTAAAAACTAGACAGTGAGAGCTATCCAACGCACTTTAAAACACTGAAAAAGGTTCAGTAAAACTCGAGATATGACCTTCTGAAGTTACTGCTCTGAGTGAGTATAGCAGAGAACAAAACAGAGAGGTAGATGATAATAAATGTATAGATTTACATATGATTACAACCACATTGGCAATGAATCTTTGCACAATGGGAGTAGAATGATAGAGCTATGGAGTAAGCTCTTCAATCTCTACAAAATGACATCAAGTGGTCACGTACAAGGCTTGCTAATCGCCTCTTCCTTCTTGCTCCTTTTATAGCTATTCTTGGAGGGAGTTTTGAATTCGAATTCGAATGGCTCCACCTAAAAGTGATCGCCAAAGTTAGGAGAGATTCCCTCAGCTCAAAAATTCGTGATTTTGGGTAGTTGGAGCCACGAATTTGCTTTTACATCATGGATGAGGTAAGCCATCCTTTTACTTTTTTCTTTTTCCATTTACAAGAGATAAAATGTACTCTTTTACAAGAGGTGTTCACATGACTACTCATGTGACTTACAAATGAGGATAATATCAAGCATATCAAGCATGTAGGCTTGGGCAAAATGCACCAACAGCTCCCCCTCAAGCCTAACATGCTTGGCCTCCAAATAAGTCTTCAATTGTCCTTGATTTCCTGCAAACCAATCATCAACTTGAATCTACTTAATTTCGTACCATCAAGAGCTTTCGTCAACATGTCTGCACATTGCATATCTGTAGAGACGTAGGATAGTTGAATATCCTTGCTCATTAGCTTCTCCCTTACATAATGGTAGTGGACTTCAATATGCTTGGTTCTAGCATGGTATACCGGATTAGCTGCTAGATGTAGTGAGCTTGTGTTGTCACCAAAAATGTGAGGTGTTGAAGAATGAAGTCCAAGATCTGTGTACAAAGATTTTAACCACATGATTTCTTGAGTTGCATTAGCCAAACCTCTATATTCAGCTTCAGTAGAAGATAATGCCACGGTTGGTTGCTTCTTCGATGACCAAGAAATGATTTTTGAACCTGCAAATGATATATACCCTGATGTGCTTCTTCTATCATCTTTAGATCCGGCCCAATCTGCATCTGAGTAGACCTTTAGCTCAATATCTGAAGTAAATGAATAAAACAAACCTTCATTCATGGTCCCCTTTAGGTACTTGAGGACTCGCTTGGCCGCTTCCATATGTGGTCTTTTCGGCTTATGCATAAACTGACTCAATATGCTAACACTATAGCATATATCCACCCTTGTGAGTGTTGCATAGTTCAAACTTCCAACCAAGCTTTGATAGCTTGTGATGTCTTCAATTGGCTCTCCTTCATAAGCACTAAGCTTATGATTTTGCTCCATAGGTGTACCTGCACACTTTGTATTTTCCATCTTGAACTTGATGAGCATGTCATGGGCATACTTCCTTTGTGTGATGTATATACCTGAATCTGTGTAGATCAACTCCAATCCAAGAAAATAAGTGAGTGGTCCGAGGTCACTTATTTTGAACTCCTCCTTCATTTGACTCTTTACCTGTTTGATTCCTTCAAGATCATTGCCTGTGATAATAATATCATCAACATACACACATAAATAGATCACTTCAGATCCATTCCTCTTTATGAACAAAGAGGTATCCGCCTTGCTAGCTTTGAATCCTTGGTCCTGCAAATAAGTAACCAATCTGAAATTCCAAGCTCTTGGAGCTTGCTTCAATCCATACAAAGCTTTCTTTAGTTTGCATACATAGTTAGGATGATGTGCATCCTCATATCCAGGAGGTTGTGCCATATACACTTCCTCAGAAATCCATCCATTCAAGAAGGCATTCTTTACATCAAGTTGATAAAGATTCCAATTTCTAGATGCAGCAAGACTTATGAGAACCCTGATTGTAGGCATTTTTGCAACAGGAGAGAAAGTCTCCTCATAATCAATACCATGGGTTTGAGCAAACCCTTTAGCAACTAACCTTGCTTTGTGTCTATTTATACTTCCATCTGGATTCCTCTTGATTTTGTATATCCATCGAGATCCGATTATCTTCATAGATGGCTTGTTAGGTACAAGCTCCCAAGTGTCATTCTCCTTCAAGGCTTCCATTTCTTCATCCATTGCATCTCTCCAAGCTTTCTTGCTTTGTGCTTCTTCAAATGTGGTAGGTTCTTCATTGGTTGAATCCTTTGCAATGTAGATTGAGTGCTTGGTGACCAAAGAAGTATCATAACCAAACCTCTCTGGTTTCTTCTTCTCCCTCGAAGACCTTCTAAGTGGTTGATGTGAGCTCTCGGGTCCATATGTAGCATCCTGCATCTTTGCTTTACCTTTGTTCTTCCATAGCTTTAGTCTTTCCAAGTCTTCTAGGTCAATCTCCGAATCACTTTCTTCAATCTGCTTTGGCTCCTTTGGTTGAAGTGAGGGAAAGTCTTCATCCAAGTCATACGGCAGCTTCACTTTCTTGTCATCATCAAACCATGATTTGTTTTCATCAAAAATTACATCTCTACTCACAGAAAATCCTTTATTGGTTGGATTGTACAATCTATATCCTTTTTGGTTTTGATCATAACCAATGAATACACACTTCTCTGCCTTGGGATCCAATTTCCCTCTTACTTGAGAAGGAATGTGAGCATAGGCTAAGCATCCAAAGATTTTACAATGCTCTAGACTAGGTCTTCTTCCATTCCACACTTCATATGGAGTGGTTCCATCTAGTGACTTAGATGGAAGTCTATTTATGAGATATGTGGCTGTCGACACAGCCTCTGCCCATAGGTAGTTCGGCAATCCCTTTTCGTTGAGCATGGACCTTGCAGCTTCGACGATAGCTCTATTCCTCCTCTCTGCTACACCATTGAGTTCGGGTGTATACCTTGTAGTGACTTCCCTTTTAATGCCTCTTTCATGCAAGAAGGCATCAAATTCAAAAGAGAAGTATTCTCCTCCACCATCTGATCTGAGTCGTTTCAAAGTCCTACCTGTTTGATTTTCAACAAGAGCAATATACTTCTTAAAGCAATTAAACACTTCATCCTTGTGCTTCATGAAAAACAGAATGGTCCACCTGCTACAATCATCTATGAAAGACACATAATATCTTGAGCCTGATATAGATGGCTCCTTACTTGGACCCCACACATCCATGTGCACTAGATCCAAAGGATTTTGATACATATATCCTTTCTTATTGAAAGGTTGTCTATGAGCCTTGCCGAGTTGACAAGCTTCACACTTATAAATCATGTGTTGCCTTGTGATATTAGGCAAACCAAGTACACTTTGGTCCCTGCAAATCTGTTTGAGTGTCCTCTCACCAATGTGAGCAAGCCTTTTGTGCCATATCTCCAACTCTGTTAGAGTTTGAGATCCATAGCTAAACAAAGCTATGTTCTTTGTATCTTCCACTTCAAAAGTGAAAAGCCTTCCTGTCTTTTCTCCTTTGGCAATCCTTCGAAAGCCTTGCCTTGGGTCTTCAACATATGCTCCAAATCGATTGAATCTAACCTGCAATCCTTTTTCAACAATCTGTCCAACACTTATTAAATTTTTGGTAATTGTAGGGACATACAAGACTTTGCTTAAGAGGTTCATATTCCCATCTGATGTCTTCACATTACCTATCTTCTCCACTGAGTGCTTTGTGTCATCTCCTGTCTGCACTTCATGCTTGTTATGAGGATCTTCCAAATCAGAAAGTAAAGCCACATTTCCTGCTACATGGTTCGAGCATCCCGAATCAATGTAAAATATGTGATCATCATCCTTACCCTTCTTCGTTGATAGATTCATAATCAATAATGAATCTTCTTGACTTTGGTCCTCTGCATAGTTATTGTAATCTCTTCTTCCTCTATGGCCACTTTGATAGTTGTTGTTGTTGTTGTAATTGTTGTTGTAGTAGTTGTTGTTGTAGCCTACATTGTACCTGCCTCTATTTGATCCATAGCCACCTCTATTGAATCCTCTTCCTCTTGAGTTCCTCGGGTTCCTGAAACATTCTTCAGTAGTATGGTTAGATAAGCCACATATGTTGCAAGGTTGAGATGATTGGAATCTCCCCCTGCCTTGCTTTCCACTTCTGCCTCTTCCTCTAGCTCGTCCTCTACCTGCAAAGTTTGCTTGGAAAGAGCTTCCTTCATCTTCATTCTTCCTATTCTTTGACTTGTCCTTGACCTTAGCTTTATCAGAATATAAGGCAGAAGTTTGATTACCTCTTGAGGACTCACCACCTTTGCTAATCTTTGCTTCATGAGTGAAGAGTTGGCCCATGAGTGTGTTGAGGTCGGGTACATGCATATCCATGTATAAATCCATGGCTGTTGTGAATGACTCCCACTTGTCGTCTGCTTTGATTCCATTCATGATTTGTCTTATGATTTGCTCCTCTTCAATTACCTCTCCAATGCTTCCAAGTTGGTCGGAAATCTCCTTCATCTTTGTGACATAATCAGTCACATTTTGCTTCGGGCTTTTCTTCATTGTTGTGAACTCCATCCACAATTGGTTCTTCCTTGCTCGAGTGTTGGAAGAGAAGAAAGAAGCAAGTGCATTCCAGGTTTCTCTTGATGTCTTGCATCCCTTAACATGAGGTAAAAGAAAATCAGAGATTGAGTTTAGAATATAAGACCTTGCAAGTGCATCCTTCGAACACCAATTCGAAAGTCCTTCCACTTCTTCATGTGATGGTTGCCCTTTGTTCCTCATGGTTGGCATTGCTTCATCTCCGGATATGAATCCATATAGATTCCTCCCTTGAAGGTAAGCCTCCATCCTTAGAGACCATGCCGGATAGTTGTTTCGATCCAATTTGTCAATTGTTGATGGAAATCCATCTCCCATGTTGCTTGACTATGCTCTGATACCACTGTGAAGAGAGATGGTGGATGCAATCCAAAGATGAGTAGGTGCCGCTACAACCAGCTTCACACCAGCCAACTGAGACTTCAGAGTTGATTAGTAGACCCTTTGAGCTTCCTAAATCCACCAAAATATCAGCCAAGTACTTTGGAACATGTATCCCAAAAGTTTAAGTCAAGACCGACAAGTTGCGAAATGACTAGCTCCCAAAACTTGCTATTTTTGGACATACACCTGCTGGAAAAAATGAACAGTGCTCTCAACCTGGAAGGAATTAGAAAAATTCCTTTTGGGCATAGCAAATAGACTTAGCAAGCTTCCTATTCCAAGTTAAAACACTTCAAATGATGGACTGAGCACTGAGAACAAGTTTCATCAAGTTCTGGAACATTCCCACAATTCTCGGGGCTCTGCAGAGATAGACTAGTAAGCAGTAAAATGCAGATATCTCCAAAAGTATAAATCCAATGACCTTGAAAATTTATAGGTAGAAACTAGACAGTGAGAGCTATCCAACGCACTTTAAAACACTGAAAAAGGTTCAGTAAAACTCTAGATATGACCTTCTGAAGTTACTGCTCTGAGTGAGTATAGCAGAGAACAAAACAGAGAGGTAGATGATAATAAATGTATAGATTTACATATGATTACAACCACATTGGCAATGAATCTTTGCACAATGGGAGTAGAATGATAGAGCTATGGAGTAAGCTCTTCAATCTCTACAAAATGACATCAAGTGGTCACGTACAAGGCTTGCTAATCGCCTCTTCCTTCTTGCTCCTTTTATAGCTATTCTTGGAGGGAGTTTTGAATTCGAATTCGAATGGCTCCACCTAAAAGTGATCGCCAAAGTTAGGAGAGATTCCCTCAGCTCAAAAATTCGTGATTTTGGTAGTTGGAGCCACGAATTTGCTTTTACATCATGGATGAGGTAAGCCATCCTTTTACTTTTTTCTTTTTCCATTTACAAGAGATAAAATGTACTCTTTTACAAGAGGTGTTCACATGACTACTCATGTGACTTACAAATGAGGATAATATCAAGCATATCAAGCATGTAGGCTTGGGCAAAATGCACCAACATTGATTCCTTCATCTGAGGTTCTTGTGATTATTATGTCATCTACATAAATACAAATGTAGATATTCATCTGTTCTCTTAATGAGTAGACTTGCATGAGCCTTTGAGCTTTGGTATCCAAGGTCATTGAGATACTTCACAAGTCTATAATTCCAAGCTCTTGGAGCTTGCTTCAATCCATAGAGAGCTCTTCTTAATCTACAAACATGTAACTAGAACTTACAAACCCTTCAGGTTGTTCCATGTAGACTTCATCTTATATATATCCATTTAAAAATGCATTCTTTATATCCAGTTGACTTAGCTTCCATCCTTTTGATGTTGCTATAGCAATCAATGTCCTTATGGTTGACATCTTTGCCACCGGACTAAACGTCTAATCATAATCTATGCCATGTGTCTGAGCATATCCTTTGACCACCACTCTAGCTTTGTATCTGGCTATCCTTCCATCTGCAAGTTTCTTAAATTTGTAAACCCATTTATTTCCAATCACTTTCTTACTATTTGGCTTTGGAACAAGTTCCCAAGTCTTGTTCTCTTCAAGAGCATTGAACTCCTCCTTCATTGCTTCTTCCCATTGTTTCTTACCTTTTGCTTCATTGTAATTCTGAGGTTCTTCATCCTCCTTTACTAAGTAAGCATAATTTTTCTGAGTCAAATAAGAAGTGTCATAGGAATACCTTGTTGGTTGTTTCCTTACTCTGTTTGGCCTTCTTAGCTCATATTCTTCATGTGTATCGGAATACACATCTTCATCAAATCTTGGTTCATCTTCGTTTCTCATACCTTATCCGATTCTGGACGTACTTGCCTACATATGGTCTTCATCTTCATTCACCTGCATATGTGATTTTCCTTTTTCAATTCTTCTCATCTCTTCTTCACGTGTTTCAACACTATGCTCTTTATTTGTATACCAGCTCTTTCCTTCATCAAATGTCACATCTCTGGAAACAATAAACTGTTTGGTTAGAGGACTCCATAACCTATAACCCATCTGCTTTTCATCATATCCGATGAACACGTATCTTTCAGCTTTTGGTTCAAGCTTATGTCTCAGTTGTGATGGTACATAAGCATAAGCAACTGATCCAAACACTTTACAATGATCAAGTGTTGGTTTCTTGCCCCACCAAGCTTCATAAGGGGTCATCCCATTTAAAGCTGTACATGGTAATCTATTTACCAGATATGTTGTTGTATTTACAGCCTCAGCCCAAAGATAATTTGGACAATTCTTCTCCTTTAGCATTGCTCTTGCAAACTCAACTAGAGTTCGGTTTCTTCTTTCTGCTACTCCATTTTGTTGCGGTGTATACCTGCAAGTTATTTCTCTTTTGATACTTGCATTCCACTGAACTTTCGAGAAAAATATTCTCCTCCTCCATCATTGAACTCTCGAGAAAAATATTCTCCTCCTCCATCAGACCTTAATCTTTTTGAGTTTCTGTCCTCTAAGTCCTTCAACATATGCATGAAAATGCCTGAAAGCTTCAAATACTTCTGACTTCTCTTTCAAAACATAAAGAGTTATCCATCTTGTTGCATCATCAATAAAAAGAACATAATACCTTGAGCCACTGATAGATTCTTCTTTTGTTGGTCCCCATACATCTGTATGTATGAGTTCTAACACATCATCGTGTTTGTACCCTTTCTTCTGAAATGGTAACCTGTGGGCTTTTCCCATCTGACAGGCTTCGCACTTGTGAATCATATGTTGATTCTTCATATTTGGTAATCCTCTCACGGATTGTTTCTCCACCATAGTTTTGATTCCTGTTTCATTAAAATGTCCTAACCTCTTATGCCAGAGGTCTAACTCTCTAAATACCTCATCACCATGTGTGATCAAGGCTTGACTAACATTCCCTTGTACTTTAAGAGTAAAAATTCTACCTTCCTTTTTACCATGGAAAATTTGATTGTATCCATTCTCTGGATCTTCAACAAATATTCCTTCATTTGTAAACCTGACTTGAAAACCTTTTTCTACTATCTGTCCCACACTAATCAGATTCTTCGGGATTGTTGGAACATACAAAACATTTTTTAGTAGGTTAGCTCCATTCTTACACTTTACTTTTCCAATTGACCTTACATTATGTTTTGTGTTATCACCTATTTGTACTATATGATTTGAAATACCTCCTTCAAGTTCTGATAACAATTCTATATTTCCTGACAAATGATTTGAACAACCAGAGTCAATATAGAATACCTTGAGGTCTTCATTTATTGATATACTTATCGAGTTCATCATCAACCTTGTATGACTGTCATTCTGCGTATCATTCACATAGTTGTAGTAGCTAGTGTTGTGAGACTGATTCTGTCCCCAACTTCATGCTCCATCTCTTCCATATCTGCCTCTTTGTCTTTGTCTTCCTCTTTGATATCTTCCGCTTCTGCCTCTACTGTTATTGTTCTGATTCTGACTTGATCCTTGAGAATTGTGCCAGCAATCATGAGCCAAATGATTGCTTAATCCACAGATCCAACAAGTCTTCTCGTTGTTAGTCTAATTACCTCTTCCTTTACCTCTACTTTTACTTCTTACGTTACCTCTTCCTCTTGCAAAATTTGCTTGAGTAGACATCTCTTCTTCATCTTTTTCTTTTCCTTTATCACCTTTCTTCTTATTCTTTGCATACATAGCCAAACTATGTCCTTTTTCTCCGTTTGTCTTCAAATCTTGGTCAAACGTTAGCATTAGTCCAAGCAACTGATTTAAATCTGGTACAAAATGATTTAAAGAAAGTTCAGTTGAGATTATGAAAGGTTTCCACCCTTCATCTCCTCTCAGTCCTGCAAGCACTTGTGCTATCAACCTGTGATCTTCGATATCTTCATCAATAGATCCAAGACTATCCGCCAAGTCTTTCATCTTAGTGACATAATCACTAATGCTTTGACTTTGCTTTTTCTTGAATGTTGTAAACTCTGACCATAAGCTAGCCTTCCTAGCTTTCGTCGTATTTTGGAAATGATCTTCCAATGCACTCCATATGTCTTCCGCTTTCTCGAGACCTCTAATGTGCGGTAGTAGATGATCTGTAATGGTATTATAGATATAAGCTCTTGCCGTTGCATCTTTCTTCTGCCACAGCTTCAAGGCTTCTAACTCTTCTTTCTTTGGTTAACTGTCATCTTTGAAAGTCGGCTTCTTTTCTTCTCCTGTCACATATATCATTAAGTCCTTACTCATAAGTAAGGCTTCCATGCGCATTACCCATGCAGGATAATGATCTCTCTCCAATTTGTCAATAGAGATATGATCTGCCATAATCTTCTTGTTTCTCCTACTTTCGGTGAGTGTAATGTTAAAAATTTTTACCTTTTACAAACCTTTACCCTTAAGAATTACTTCGGAACATTTCTTGATGCCGTTTATTATTGATCATCTCAGCTTTCACCTTTCTTGTGAAATTTCTTCGAATTCTCTTGTATCTTCACTTTTGTTTACTCTTGAGGATCTTTTTGCTCTTCAGAATCTTTTTGCTCTGATACCACTTGTTGGCTTCGTGACAAAAGCTTAATAATTAAGCTGTGGAATTTTGCCATTCAATAACAAGAACTAAGCTAAAGTGATATTAGAACACTTCTATAATCATCAGTAGCTTAGCAACCTTTCTGAACTTAAAACTTTATAACTGTATTTGGTGAAATCTGAAAAATTCACTTTATAGAAAACTTCACCTTTTCTTCAGGCTTCAATTCTGAACTGATTTACTTCAAACTTTACAATTATTTGTTTGCTAACTGTTAGATATTTTTTCCGTCACTCAAATGTTCGAAAACTTTGTTTTGAACTCATCGGAATATCATTGGAACTTCACTGGACTGTCACCGAAATGTCACCGGAATTAACTGCAATTTTGTTTGTAATTACTTCAAATGTTTGTTGATGAGGTAAGGAAGTAATACCTGAGATTTCTTCAGTGAATGAACACTATCTGAAGTTAAAAAAAAAGCTTCACCAGTTCTCGATGTCTTTACTTTCAGACATAGTACTGTGCGTACTTGTCTCGTTTCACATAAGTCTTTTGATCAACTTATAGTTGAGACTACTGGCTTCAAGATGAGCTATCTCTCATGAAAAACTTTACACTATGTTGCGAGATCTAACATGTAGATGTACCGAAAAACATTATTGAGAAAATTGTAACTGTTAACTAACTTTCACAGTAATATGAAATCACTCAGATTTCTTCACATACAAAGAATGCGCTCAAACTTCCACATGAACATGTGTTTTCTATTAGAGAAGATGTGTACAAAAATAGCTTGGCCTCACTTTGCTCATAGCTATGGAAAACTCTCCTACTCTGAGTAGTTATTCCTTACCATCTCTCTCAGATGAATACCCGACAGTTTAGGTTCTATTATTCATCTCTACATACGCAATCTCTGGCGTCTTCTATATCATTATCCTCAGTTTCTATATGCGCTATTCTATTCCGGTTCTATGAGCACACTGCTCTCTTCTTCTCTCATCATTATGATCTTCTACCTCATATATATACAAATTGTTTCGAGATTCAAAACTCGTATTTCTGGAAGTTTCTATGAACTATATTAAAGTCGTGAATTTGTCCCTTCACTAAGGCTTGATTTTCTGAATGCTTTGTTTCTGCTTCTCTTTGTCTTTCTTCGTCTTTATGTCTGTCTGTATGTCAAATTTGTGAGTGATTCTTCAACATGTCTAATGACTTCTAATTCTTCTAATCTCTTGCTCTTACATGCTCTCTCTCAAATTTGCCCCGACATTTTTCCTTGTATATATAGGCAGATTTGTACAAGCTCATAACCATACAAAAGGTATATGTGAGCTATCTCTAAATTAATGTACATATGTATACAAGTCTTCATCTTCTAAACATGTACTTTCTTCATGCTTCACAAATTGATCTTTTCTTCACTCCTTGACTTCAATCCTTCATCAAAACTTCAATTGGTGATTGACTTGCACCAACATCACTCGACCCTCAGCTCGTGAATCACGATTTGTTCAATGTCCAATGTCATCCCTTGTTGTATGAGATGGGAAATCAGGCTCGCACACAACTGATTCGGGAAAGTGGATGGAATCAAACGAGTGAAGCCTCATCTCTAGTGCCACAGTTGGCTCTACTCTACAAAGGTGAGCCAATTTAGGATTCTAGTTGAGGTATTCATCTTCTATGAAAACTCTGATTGTTCTATCAAAACTCTGATTGAGAGGTGCTACTTTTTTGTGCACTGAGAATATGTTGGATAGTTGTATGTTAGTTGAGACATCAAGTAATAGAATCCATGAATTCTAAAGTGACCACTTAGAGTATCTCAGTATTTCATGCTTGGAAAGAGAAATGCACAATAGATTTCCATTGATAAATCTATGCACACAACTATATTGTAAACGCTTCTTATCTTTTCTTTGTCATAAGAATGGATGGTAGGATAGTTAAGCATTATGTAGGAGAGAAGCATATTCCTTGTTTTATCATAGTGCATTTCTTTGGGGAAGAATCATGTTGGCAAAGGTGGAAGAATAGGGAAGAAGGATATGGGTAATGGATCAATTCAACACACATTGGTTTAGTCCTCTAATTGAGACATAACCAGAGGAGTGAAAGGGAGAACTATGGCACTTTTGCACAATAGACGATAGCAGAGAGAGAAGGTGTCCTCATAGTCCATGGAGAAGAGAGAAATGGACTAGAGGCATATTTGGCATGGGTACTACACGTCAAAAGGAGGATCAAAGCCTAAAGTGTTGCAGACTAGCAGAGGTCAATAGTAACAATGAAAGAATGAGAAGAGACCAAGCATGAGAGGGTAGTCCATTATATAGAAAGAGTAATGATTGCTTTGTGCATGCTACTATAATATGAGAAAGAACAAAAGAGATTGTAGGGATGTCACTATCGTAGAGAGAGAGAGAGAGAGAGATCATGAGGACACAATTGGCTTGAAACAAGACTACAGCTAGTCCATATTGAGTAGTGGGATGAGGATCATTTCTTTGTTGCTGGTGTGCCATTCGATGAGCAAGTGGTTATTATAGTTGAAGAGAAAGTAAAAGATGGTAGGGGTTCTATCGCATACTGTGTTGCAAAGTGTGGTGAAAAATGAGTCTAAGCACGAATTGTTATGGATAGCTTTCAGACTTGTTGGATTGAACTATATACATGGGAGGGCTATGATCCATGCACTGTGCTCATTGTTGGTGTCTTTGATAACTCACATATGCAGCAAGCTCAGAAAGGGGGTAAGAAAGATATCTCCATAAGTAAGGTCTGGATATGCTTATCTACTCTAGAAGCCTTTGGTGTGTATGCTAGCTCCTATGCAGTTCTTGTATTGCAGACCTGCAACCCTTTGGTGCTAAGAGGATGGGAGAGTCAGAGCTTGTTGTTAATAGAAATCTATTGCTTTGAGTATTGTAGTTTGGTTAAGCTAACCAACGTAACTTTCCTTTTAAGACTTGGAACCTTTGGTTTACCTTATGAGCTTGAATTCAATGCAGCAAAACACCTCATGTTCTTTCTAACAACACTATGAACAAGATAGTGCAAAACACACCACTTGCACATGAAGGAACCTGAAACGTTTCTATCTATGGATGAAAGATGCTACTTAAAATACTTAGTACTCATAGCCTCTTTACAACTGATCAAATCCCTCTTAAAGGATGATGCCTTATAGAGATAAGAAGCTATTATGTACCAGAGTACAATTAATTAACAAGGCATGCTCTAATTATGAGTTGAACGCTCCTAGATGGTCATCCCAATTTTTTAGGAAAGAGTAGAAACAAATCTCGAGAGAAAGAACAAGACCCATCTCACTATAGAAGAATTCAAATAATAAAAGGTCCTTTCACTAAAAGTAGACATGTTTAGAATGAATCATTAACCTTGAGCATTTTAATTTTGAGTAGAGAGAACCAAGCTCAAGAAAGCGTGTTGATTCTGAAGAAGATGATGCAAGGAAGGGATAGTGAGCAAGAAGGTGATTTGGACTTTATTGTGTTCACTATCTCTATGGTACAAGTTGTAGAGTGATTACATACACTCATACAAGTCTTCTCATGATATTCCATGAATCTTGACAACCATTTTTATCTCATAAGCCATGCCAAAATGAGATTATTGTGACATATTCTCTCTTCCTACAATCTAAGAAATGAAGTATCTAATTAATAATTGATTGAATTTTGGTGGGAGACTCCAACCACTTGACATATGGCCGAAGGCTTTAATTACAACCCTTAATAAAGAACTAATGCTATGGTACATAAAGAATTTCTTTAAATATGTGAATATTCAACGAGTATATGAAGCCATATAATTCTGCCACATGAGTAAAACTTTATTGTTCTTCAGGAGAGCTTTACACTCCAAGCATGTTGAAAGCTTGCTTGTTCTAACAACTCACCCTCAAGCTAAACATGCTTGAGTCTTGAATCAACCATGAATTGTATACCTACAATAGCTTTGAGTTTGCAAAGCTTTACTCCATCTAGAGCCTTTGCCATCATATATGCCACTTGTTTATTTGTTGGAACAAATGACACATATATCTCTTTTGATAAGAGTTTTTCTCTGATAAAGTGGTTATGAATCTCTATATTTTTTGTTTTTTTCTAGTATACAAGGTTAGTTTCAAGATGCCTTGAGTTTCAAACCTCATATCCCCAAAGATATGAGGTTTGGAGCTCACAAGCCCTAAATAAGTACACAATTCTCTTTACCATAATGCTTCTTGTGTGGCTATTTTCAAGCCTCTATATTTAGCTTTAGTTAAGGAGAGTGCTACTATATGTTGTTTCTTAGAACTCCAAAATACAATTTTTGATCTTGCAAATGATACGAATCATGATGTACTTCTCCCATCATCCTTGAATCCTACCAAATATGCATCTGAATATAGTTTGGGATCCAAATTAGATGTATAAGAGTAGAATATACCTTCATTGATAGTTCCTTAAATATACTTGAGCACTCTTTTAGTTACATTCATGTGTGATCTTCTAGGAGAGTGCATAAATTGACTAAGTACTTTGAGCATATAGGAAATATCTACCCTTGTGCGTGTAGAATAAATCAGACTACCCACAAGACTTTGATATTCTTTCACATCTTCTATGTGTTCCCCTTCATACGTACTAAGTTTGTAGTTCATCTTCATAGGTGTACCTATAGGTTTGGCATTATCCATTTTGAACTTCAAGAGTAGATCATATATATATCTCCTTTGAGTCAAATACATCCCTTGATTTGTATACATAACCTGCATCCCTAAGAAAAATGTAAGTTCTCCAAGATCATTGATCTTGAATCCCACCTTCATGTGCATTTTAGTCCTTTCTATCCCAATCACATCATCACCTAACACATTATGTCATCTACATACACAAATAACTAGATAACTTCACCATGAATCTTCTTGATAATAATGATGGATATGCATTGCTTTATTTGAACCCTTGATCTTGCAAATAGATTACTAACCTGCAGTTCCAAGCTCTAGGAGCTTGTTTCATACCATATTTAGTTTATTAATCTTGCAAACATAATTAGGATATTTAGGGTTTTCATACAAAAGGGGTTGTGACATATGTGCGTCTTCACTAATCCATCCATTGAGGCAAGAATTCTTCACATCAAGTTAAAGTAGCTTCCTATTCCTTGCAATTGCAACCCTTAACAAGGTTCTAATGCTGATCTTCTTGGCAACATGTGGGAAAGTTTCTTCATAATCTATGCCTTTTGTTTGAGTGCATCCATTAGCAACCAACATGGCTTTGTACCTTCAATTAGAGCTTTCTGAATTCCTTTTTTCTTATACACGCATCTGTAGCCTATTACCTTCTTATTGGTCTACATAGGAACCAACTCCCATGTGTCCATCTCCTTTAGAGATTCTATTTCTTCTTTCATGGGTTTCTCCCAATTAGGGTTAAATTTGGCTTCTTCATAAGTAGAGGGCCATTTTCAAATTGAATCTTTGGCCAAATAGATGGTATGTTTAGTAAAAAACTATGTATCATAACCATACCTTTCAAGTTGTCTCCTATCCCTTGTTCATCTTCTATGAGCATACTTGGAGCATTCTCCATATTCTTACATCCTTGCCTTCCCTCTTGATTTCTAGAGTTTGTAATCCCTCTCTTTTTCTTCTTTTTCTTCTTCTAAATCACTTCTAGATCTCTACACTTATGCCTCACGCTTATTGTCTAAGGGAATAAAATTTGTATCAAGGTCATAGGGTAGCCTTACCTTTTGCTTATCTCCTTCATACCATAATGTGTGTTCTTCATATATAACATCCATGCTTATTGTGAATTTTGTTATAGTTGGATTGTAAAATGTATAGCCCATTTGAGTTCATTCATAGCCAATGAGTAGAGCCTTGGTTGCTTTTCATTCAATTTTCCTCTTATTTGTGAAGGTACATGCACATATGCTAAACAACCAAAGACCTTGCAACGGCCTAAGCAAGGATTTCTACTATTCCAAGCTTCATAGAAGTGGTACCTTGAATAGATTTAGATGGAATTCTATTGAGAATATGTACTCCAATAACATTGCTTGTGCCGATAAGTAGTGTAACAACTTCTTTTCTTCAAGCATAGGCCTAGATGTCCCAACTAGGGTTTTGTTTCTCCTTTCAACAACACCATTTTGTTGAGGATAGTAACTTGTTGTGACTTCTCTTTTGATGCCTTTATCCTGTAGGTATTCATCAAATTCTCTAGAAAAATATTCTCCCCCTCCATAAGATCTAAGCTTCTTTAATGATGTGACATTGTAGTTCTCCACATGTTCTAGATATCTTTTGAAGCAATCAACGACTTCACTCTTAGTTTTTATAAAGTATAACATTGTCCATCTATTGAGATCATCAAGAAAAGATACATTATACATTTAGCCTACAAGTGATTGTTCTTGACTTGGTTTCCATAGATCTGTGTGTACTAGCTCCAAGAGGTTGTTGTGGATGTACCCTTTTCTATGTTAAAGTTGTCTTTGTGGCTTCCGAACCTGACAAGCATCACATATATCAATCATATGTTGCTTCAAGATATTTGGAAGCCATTGAAAACTTTCATCCCTGCATATATCTTTTAACTTTTTCTCATTAACATGAGAAATCCTCTTATGCAACAATTCTAGCTCACTTAGGGTTTGTGACCAAAGCTGCATAGAGCTACATTTCTGGTTTCTTTCACTTCAAATGTGAAACCTTTGGCTATATTTTGACGTGTTGGCATGGATCCTCCAGATAAGCTCCATGTTGGATGAGCCTAATCTCCAAGCCCTTTTCTAAAATCAAGCTCACACTTATTATGTTTTTGGTAATAGTGGATACATAGAGAATCTTACTCAAAATGTTTTTTTTTTCCATTGGAAGCATTGCCAATCCTTCCCACATTATTCTTGGTATCATATCTTTTCTGTACCTCATGTTTATGTTTAGGTTTCTCCAATTCTGGTACAAGAGCAACATTTCCTGCAACATGGTTTGAATAACCAAAGTATAGAATAAGTGCTCATCCTCTTTACCTTATTTGCGGCTCAAGTTCTTTAGAAATAATGAATCATCATGTGATTGAACCTCTATGTAATTGTTGTAATCTCTTCAACCCTTGATTCTATTCTTGTTGTCTTAGTTTTCTCCATCTCTACCTCTTGTATTGCCAAAACCACTTCTAGCTCCACCTTTTTGTGTTCTTCCATCCAACCAACACTTTTGAGTGGTGTGGTTTGACTTGTTACAGATGACACAAGATTGAACTTCTTGTCCCTTAGACTTGTCTTGCTTTGCTTCTGTCTTCTTTCCTTCGCATTTGCTTTTGCCTGCATAATTGGCATGGGAAACTTCCTCATCATCATCTTCCTTATTCTTCCCTTTTCTCTTCTTATCCTTCTTATCTATATAAAGAGAATTTCTAAATTTACCTTGAAAAAATTTACCGTCCTTCATGTTGTTGTTGGCTTCTTGATTGAACACTTGACCAAGAAATATGTTGAATCCATGATGAGATGATAGGTAGTTATGAATGATTGCCACTGCCTATCAATCCTTATACCATTCAGGATGTACCTCACATAATAGCTTCATCTTTGGTAATAAAATATATTATTGTCAGCTTAGGTGCTTTCTTCATATGATTGAATTCATTTACAAGTGATGCTTCCTATCTTTGGTGTCAGCACGGAAGAATTTCTCAAGTGCATCCCATGTTTCTTGCAATGTCTTACAAATTCTAATGTGTGGAAGCAAGAAATTAGATAGAATTTAAGAATTGGCTTGACCATCTCTTACACACCATCATGTCAACCCTTTCTCTTTCTTCTTGTGTGGGTCCTCCCTTGGATCTAGGTATAGGCATGACATCATCACCCTTTACTACTCCATAGAGATTTCTACCTTGTAAATAAGCTTCCATTCTATTTTTCCAAGGAGCATAGTCATTCCTATCAAGCTTCTTGATCATGGAAGCAGATCCATCTACCATTTTGATTGAAGAGATCTTTGATACCATTGAGTGAGCTTGAAAGGAAGAAAAATAGTAGAAATATGTTCCTTTGAGCAGTGAGGTTTGGTTCAACTAATCAACATAGAACCTTCATTTTAAAACTTGGAGGATTTGGTTGACTGTATGAGATTGTTTTAGTGCAAAAACACACATCATGTTCTTTCTAAGATGAATGTGAACAAGATAGTGCAAAATAGACTACTTGTACATGAAGAAAGTAGGAGAAATTTCTATTTATGGATGAAAGATGATACTCAAAATCCTAAGTACTCAAAACCTATTTACAATTGATCAAATCCCTATCAAAGGATGATGCCTCATAGAGGTAAGAAGCTATTATGTACCAGAGTACAAGGAATGCTCCAATTGTGATCCTTACACTCACAGGTGGTCATCTGATTTTTTAGGAAAGAGCAAAAACAAACCTAGAGAGAAAGAACAAGCTCTATCCCACTATAGATATATATAATAAACTTAGACACTACCAAAAGGATTCTCAAATATATGAAAGGAATGAACATAATAGCCATCTGTTGCTTTGAGTCATGAATTTTGGTTCAGTAGCTTTCAAGTCATGAATTTTGGTTCAGCATAGAACTTGTCTTTTATGACTTGAAAGCTTTGCTTGGCCTTATGAGCTCCCATATAGTGCAACAACACACATCATGTTCTTTCTAACATTGTGAACAAGATAGTGAAAAATAGACTATTTGCACATGAAGCAAGTAAGAAAAGTTTCTATTTATGGATGAAATATGATGCTTAAAATACTTAGTAATCACAACCTATTTACAATTGATCAAATCCCTCTTAAATTATGATTCTTCATAGAGTTAAGAAGCTATTGTGTACCAAAGTACAATTAATTGAAAAGGCATGCTCCAATTATGATCTTAATGTCAATACATTTTGGTAGTGATGTGTGTGAATACACGAGGACTGTCATTGTACTTTTTTCCCTCTTTAGGAGGTTTTTTTCCCTGGCTTCTACATTCTCTTGGTAATACATTCAATATTGTGTGTTGTTTTCCAAGGTTCTTCTTCTTCCTTGTGCTGTTTGCATGCTTCTACAGACCTCACACTCCAACAATAGGTGTTAGAGGAGGTCAAAGCTTCATTTAGGGAATCTTTGACACCCCTCCAGTCATAGTCTCAAAGTCATACAAAAATTGGTGAGCATACTCAAGGGAATAGGAGCTCAAAACAACTTTTCTTTGTGGCATTGAAATCATGATTTGAGCTCATTTTGGCCTTCGAACGCACTATCAGAGTGCTTGTGTAGGCAATTTTTTCTTTAGGTCTTGGTCCATCGGTATAAATGCACCAAAGTCTACTACAAGTTTAGTAGAACTCGACAGGGTGGTTCTGTTCAACTTTTTGGGATATAGTCATTTCTTTGCATTGGGGTATTTTAGTCAATGGCCACAGCTAAAAGTTGTGATATATTCCATATGTTGGGTATTGAGGATAAGTTGGATTTTACCAATCAACCATTATGGGCGTATGTGATGCTCCATGTATTAATCACAAAAGGACTATGGAATATTGTGCAAGGGGTTGAAAAATGTCCTACTACAACTCCAAATACAATTATTGAAGGTGATGCAGATGGTGATGAAAATGATGATCTTCAGGTTCCTATTTGTGCTAGGGTTCTTACTGCACCTACTACAAAGCAACTTCATTGGGATGGTAGAGATGCTCACGCACATGCATTGATAGCATTGTCTATCAAACATGCCATTATTCCTCACATTCACTCCTACAAAATAGAAAAGGATGCTTGGGATACACTTACCACTTTATACCAGACAAGGAATGAGGTTCATGTTGCTTACATCCGAAAATAGTTGGAGAGTGAGCACATGAACAAAGATATTCCATGGATAGTTTTTTTACAAAGATCAAAGATTTGAAAGAGCATGTTAGGCCGCCGTAGAAAGTTATGTATTTTTTAGCTATTTTTGTAAATAGTTAGCTAAAACATCGTAATGGCTAAAGCAATGTAACTAGTATCTCATTAATATAAAAGAGGATGTATTCCTATCGCTTGGCACGCAGAAGAAGACGCATGATAGAGCCTCACTAGACTGCCTTTGGTGAAGCAATTGAGTGCAGATTCGCAGCTATCTAATTCTATGTATTTATAGAAGTTTTGTCTAGTGTTAGTGTGTATAGATAAGTACCTTTATTTGATAGCAATGATTAATTACTAAAGAAGTTAATTGAAGGTGGTCGAGTACATATTGAATTCTTATCTTTAATAAAGTATTCAGTGTTCATGGTGTATTGTTTAACATTCACAAATTTCGTAGTAGTTATTGCAAGCAAATGTTTTGCAAAAATCAATCACTAAGTGCTGTATTAGTCTGAAGATTGTGTTTGAACATCAAATTGTCAAAACTCTGAGTATTAATCAGTTACATTAATTGATATTGGTATCAATGGTGATAATGAATAGTTAATTGTGCTATAGTGGGGAAATTATAATAGGGCCTCTATTCACACAGACCCTTGTCCAACCTAAGAACCTAGTAGTCACCTCTGACACTTTTATCTTCATTGGATACAGTAAGTTTAGGGCAGAGGGCAAGAGAGATATAGCACTGGAGCCGGCCATGGGCTTGGAATATAAGTCCTATTAGAAGCCTAGGATATACCTGGTAGGGAAGATCTCGTAATACATGCCTGTAACACGCTCTGGTGAAAGTTATCCGAAATACCGAAATGATAAAAACCCTTGCCAAGTAAACAATGTAGTTGGGACACCACCACATGGTAATAACAAAGGCCAAGAATCTGAGGGAGAAGGTGTAGTACAAACTATTGGGGTTGCGCCACAACACTTTCTGATTTCCAGGTTACAAATTGAGCTTAGTACAACTCCGTGAGATATTGGTGAGTGGCCTCGGTATCAAACTCGGTGACAATCCAGTACCAACTGATAATGATTCCAAATTAGGATCGATGTCCGATGGCAGTGGCTTGATGTTTGGTGGAACTATCGAGTTCAGTAGCGTTTAGATATATACTTAAGCGATCGAAGGAATTAGTGAGGAAACTAGTAGATCTATTGGGACTCTGGAGAAAACTATGAATTTTAATCTCGAACCAAGAACTCCTACTGAGCAACTAGTACAAGATGAATCCTTTAACTTTGGGAGCAATAGGAGGGTCTTGGTCACTAACTACCTATCAAAAGAGTGGGATCCTACATGTTTCTTTAAGTTTACATTCCTAGAAAGTTCATTCCTCAACTGCAAGTCACTAAACTTATGGAATATCAGTACATCAATACCATCAGAGGGGTCCACGAATAGCTACGTAACAAGTCAACCTATAGACTCCTTTGAGGTGCAAGATTTTGATCAATGAGCAGATCTTAATCCTGACAATATGGAAGATTACTAGAACTAGTAACAGCAATAGCAACAACAACAACAATATAGTAGGGTGGTCACCGAAGACCCTCCATTGCAGGGGTTACCTATGCAAATTTTGGAGGTTTCCCTGGTGATGATCCAGATGCACACGTATATACTTTCAATATTAACAATGGAGTAATAAATAATCCAACGGACCCAGCATACAAGGCTATTGTGTTCTAATCAATTCTAATTTTTGGCCATTTTTGTAAATACTTAGTTGAAATGTGGTAATGGCCAAAGCAATGTAACCAATATCTCATTAATATAAAAGAGGATGTATTCATGTCGCTTGGTGCATGAAAGAAGGCACACGATAGAGCCTCACCGAAATGCTTGTGGCGAACTGATCGAATGTAGATTTGTAATTATCTAATTTTGTGTATCTGTAGAAGTTCTATCTGGTGTTAGTGTGTATAGATAAGTACCTTTATTTGATAACAGTGATTTATTACTAAAGTGTTGAGTACATTTTGAAGGTGGTTGAGTACATATTGAATTCTTATCTTTGATAAAGTATTTAGTATTCGTGGTATATTGTTTAACATTTGCAAATTCGGTAGTAGTTATTGCAAGCAAATGTTATACAAAAACCAATCATTGAGCGGTGTATTAGTCTAAAGATTGCATGCGGACATCGAAATGTTGAAACTTTGAGTGTTAATCAGTTAGATTAATTGGTATTGGTATCGACGATGATAATGAATAGTTAACTATGTAGTGGGGAAATTATAATAGGGCCTCTGTTCACACAGACCCCTGTCCAACCCAAGAACCCACTAGTCACCTCTAACACTGTTATCTTCATTGGATATAGTAAGAGTAGGGCATAGGGAAAGAGATATTTAACAAGCAGTTGATTTTTGCTGACGAAGTCTTGCTAGAGAGTTCAATTGTGCAGATTGTTTTGAATTGTCTTCCTGATTTGTATGAGAGTTTTGCTTCAACTCTTCGATTGATGATGAAACAAAATCCAAATGCCTTAACGCTTGATGAGTTATCTTTTTTGTGTTGTAAGAAGATCTGTCTAGGAAGAACATGTCCATTATGCATGTTGCAGATCAAGCTTTCCTCACTGGTTAGAAAAGCAAAGGTAAATGGATCTCATCTACTAGTAAGCAGAAATCTGCTAGTTCTACAAAATCAAGAAGGATGAAAAAGACGAGAAGAAAATAGAAAAGTGCTCTCAGACTGGCTACTTGTTATGACACTCATGTGTCCACCAGCGATTCTTGCTTCATGCTTGGTAGCTCATGCATGTCTTAGTTGAGCGAGAAGCCACCTATTGTGGCCACTTCTAGTTGTGAGGCTGAGTATAGGGTAGCTTTCACAGTGACTGTTGAGTATGTGTGGCTTAGATGCCATATGGCTGATTTGGGTGTTGGTTAGTCTTTGGCCACCACCATCTTCACTGACCTTCAAAGCACATTGGCAATTGTGAGGAACCCTCTTTTCTAGGCTCACACTAAGAACATTGAGGTGCACTATCATTATGTCAAGGAGAAGTTCTTCGGTGGAGAGATCATTTTGGCATATGTGCCCACACAGGAGAACATTGC
This sequence comes from Ceratopteris richardii, assembly GCA_020310875.1. Classification (NCBI taxonomy): domain Eukaryota; kingdom Viridiplantae; phylum Streptophyta; class Polypodiopsida; order Polypodiales; family Pteridaceae; genus Ceratopteris; species Ceratopteris richardii. The sequence continues at coordinate 80,210,340 of CM035417.1, read as the reverse complement.
ACACCTTCTCACAAAGCCTTTCCATAGGGAGAAGTTTGAAGCTTTTCCCAAAGCTTTGGGCTTACTTCCTTTTGTGGATTGATTCCACATAGTTTGGCACTTCCTTATACATTAGTGTCAGTTCCTTATTCACTGCATCACTCTCGGCAGGATTTCTTGATATATTTTGGTACTGATGTGTGTGAATGCACTAGGACTACTGGGGCACGTTTTTCCCTATTTAGGAGGGTTTTTTCCCCTAGATTTTATATATACCTATAACCCTAACGGTGTCGTCGAGATTTTCTCTCCTCTCTCACTTGTGAAGGCCTACAAAAAAAACATATTTGGTGAAGGTAGCCAGAATTCCCCGAGAAGTCCAGGATGCATCAAGGATGTCAAAGGAAGGTCACATACAAAGTTTCAAAGAAATCAAGAAAGTCCATGGTAGCGGTCAAAGTTGGTCAAAGCTGGTCAAAGTTGGGAAATTAGGGCAAAAATTTCATTGTCACCAAATTAGATGAAAATCCATATACTTGTAAAGATTGTCAAAGGCAGTCTATAGCCCAAATTTCAGCAGAAAATGGATTTGGTAGCACATTGATATGCTATGTTCATTTTGTAAAAATGTATTTTTTCTAGTTTGACCCTACAAATTCTTGTATAGAAATTTATGTTAGCGATATGGTTTGGCATGTATAAAGACCATATGTGGCTACATATTTGTATAAAGTTTCAAGGCTATCCGAGCTTCCTAGACACCTTAATGCCACCTTGCAAGCTTCCAAATGTAGTCAAACTTGTACAAGTTAGATTCAGATGGGAGTTTTTTCTGCATATTCCTGAAGGAGATCTTTGGAAACATAGTCCTACAATGTTTCATCTTCATCAAAGACTTTTTGGAGGGTCAAAGAGCACAAAGTCCAGTTTTCAAGGTCACCGCAGTTTTCTAGAATAAGAAAATTGAAGGCTTGAATGTCTGCCACATGTCAAAATATGATTGAACCATGTTGTACGGTCAAGATGAGCTCATATTCAAGGGTGGAGATGCACTAAAGCATAAAGGAAGGAAGATCCACGAATTTTTTCCATAAAAGAAGACCTTTTTTACAATCAAAGATCAATAATGCAGCATTTCTCCAAAAATAGTGGCTTATCTTATCCGAATTGATGTCAGCACTGATCTGACGGTCCAGATCATCCCCAGATCCAATGGTGGAGAATGAGGGCGCCTAAATTTCACTCCTTTACACTAGATTTGATAGAAAGAACAATTCCAAGCCATTGATTTGATTAATCAAATGGTTGTAATCAAAAGTAGTGATCCTAGAGTTGAGAGTTGATTTCTCTAGATCCAAGGGCCCAAATTCATTCAAAAAACTATATAAACCCCCCTCCAAACTCCTAGAGCATCATTGTTAGGCATCCATAGGGCTCATGCTAGCTTACGGTTTCCTTGAGACGATCACCCTCGGTTGAGCGAGTGAGGATCCAAGGTGAGCTAGTATGAGTATAGAACCTAGTTTCAAATTTAAGTTAGAACTCCAATTTAGGATAGGCTCTTGAAACCAGCATCTCTATCTTGACTCACCCTCGGTGGGCGTGTGAGTGAGTTAGAGCTGATTTTAATGAGTCTTAGACTTCTTTAGTTAGACGTTACGAGCCTAGACAGACATAGGGTCACTGGAGTGGAACTCACCTTCTTACGTGTGACATTCGGTTGAACTGTCATGGTTTGAGGGTCGGAACCACCTTTGATCAGTAGACTGCTTAGCATGACGTACCACGACGATCTTTTACATGTAACTTAATTCAAATTCTTTTAATTCATGTCACTTGTCACTTGTCTCTTGTCACCTCTCTCAGTCTCTTAAGTATTTTTACATGTCTTCTATTTCTTCTATGTGTGAGAAGGCTCCGCAGTATTGCGTTGAACCAGTGAGGATGTTTCTTTGAGCTTGTGAGTAAAATCCATCATCATAATTCACTTGCATGCATATAATCCATACAAATCCATACATATTTATTAGTTTCTAAAAGTGTATAAGAAGCTCCAATATTGGACCATTCTTCCTTTCGAAACTGATTTATGTGTAAGGATTCCATCTATTCTCATCATGCATACATATCATCCAAAGAAGGCTATACATATGGATTAGAATTAGGAAGTGTTTAAGAAGCTCCTCCAATGGACCATTCTTCCTTCCAAATTTGATTCGTGTGTATGGTTCTCTTTCCTTCTTATCATTCATGTCATCAATCTAACTTGCACACCTACATTCCCATTCCCATAATTATTTCAACATCTCTCTCTTCTCCATACTCAACATTAATTTCACCTTCACATCTTTAAACCTTCCAACATTCATTAGCTTCATACACCCTGTGTGTGCCACGACCGGACCCGATCCACCCGGATTGCGATCACCTCCACATTTGAACCCGACGTGAAACGCTTCGTGGTATTTGCTTCTGATCTTGTTGGGAGGTTGTGATCCATATCCTTTGTTTCATATTTTTCATCGTCATCATATCATCATCATCATTCTTGAGTGTTAAACTGGATTTCTCACAGTATCGTGCACATCTTCGTCGCGAAGTAAACACATTTGTGAGAGATCTAGAACATCGTGCATCACTTGCTTATTCACATAAGATGGAGGAAGGATTCAAATCCCTTATTGTTGAGAAACAAGGCCAAAGAATAGTCTCTTCTATGTTGAGAGAGAAGGGAAAATTCAATGGCATCAACATCACAAGCTACTTAGATTTGTTTGAAGACCAAGCTATGATTTTTGGTCTTCCTGAAGATCTTTTGATATCATTCTTTGAACGAATTGTTGATAGCTCTATCATAAACCGTGTCACTCAATATGATAGTCTTCCTTGGAGTGATTTTAGAAAGGAGATGCTCAAAGAATTCTATCTTGAAGATTATAGCCAACATAATCGAGATGGATTCTTACGATGGGTCAATTCTCCAAAGCCTAGTAGCTCTATTACTCACTTACAAAATGAGTATATTAGACGCTATGAACAACTTCCTGATGAGGATAAGATAACTTTGGAACTTGATCTTGTGATCAATTTTCTTAAGCTTCTTCATCCTAAAACTCGTAGGGAAGTTGAACGGCGATTAGAAGAACCAGATAAGCGCTATGGTCTTACTGACAATTGGCAAAAAGTGCGTAAAGTAGTAGAGGCTGTAGCCCATAGACATCAAAGACAATCCATGCTTTATGAGCAAACTAGTCTTCCTCAAGCTAGCCTTTGTTAGAGGGCCGCCGAACCAGGACGAATGAACCTGGACAGGTGCCGTAAAAAGTGGATTCGCGGAAACATTGTAGCAGACTTCTATTTAAAGCGCACAAAGGAAAGCGGTAAAGACCGATAGTTTTGGGAAGAGTCTCTGTTTCTGTTGGGTATTGTAGTGTGTTGATTAAGTCTCGAGCCGAGGTGTTTGAAGATTACAAGTGCAGTATTGTGTATGTACGTATTTTGTTCAGTCGGTTTTACTTAGTCCGTTTGGGAAACTGCGAGCACCCTGTTTGAGATTGTGTGTAAGGTGTTGATGAGAATATTGAGTTCTATTCTGTTCTATTTGCATCTAACTATTCTGCTATTCTTCCTGTCGTGCCGAGTTCTATTCGATAGTCTTGTGTTGTGAGTCTGTTTGGCGATAAGTTATATGCGGTTCTGGATCTTTTTCGTCACGAAATAGTGTGGTTTGTCATCCTGCGAGAGACTGTGTAAGGTCGAAGTGAATCATTTGCATTTTAGTATTTTTCAGTTAAGTGACCAGATTCGATACAATAGTCTGCGAGGATTCCGATCTTAGGAAGAACTTGTATCGGTAAAAGTCTGTACGTGAACAGAAGTATTGATAAGTCTGTGATGAATCAACTGTGGTAGGAACTTGTGGCTTGAGTCGGTATACGGTAAGTTTGCGTAATCTCGATTATAGTTGTCTGTTGTATTATTGTTCGGTATACCTATCTGTCACATGGAAGCAGCATATTGAGTAGTATCCAATTAATGAAGTTGAGTATTCTATTAGTTAAAATCAAAACAGGACCTCTGCTCCATTACTATAGCAGATTCAGTCCAGAAGTCTTAAGTTTCCGCATGCCGAATAGTTGTCAGTAGTCAGAATCAACCACTGAGCTAAGACGTGGTGGAGTATTTATGAGTGTGTGAAAAGTTGGGAAAATAGTACAGGGCCTCTGTCTAACAGACCCCTACCACTCCCAAGAACCCACATGGCTAAGAGATCGATTGCGGTTAAAGATTTGGAACCAAGTGAAAGAGGAGCATTTGAATAGAACGTAAAGTAACGCTTAATCAGTATCAGTTTAACCCATAACCCATTTTTTTTCATTTAACATTTGGCGCCGTCTGTGGGAATGTGGCAACTGTTTAACAATCTCTGCGGTAAAGTAGTATTTGATTACGAGTTACTTGCGAGAAAGTGGCATTAGAGTGCTAAGCGGTTTGTAAGAAGCAAATATCCAGTAATATTTGATTTACTGACAGTAGCAACAGACCCAGATTGTTGCAAACTGCTCAGATAATATTACTGGGCAATGATACATGCCGGTTACTCGGTCTGGTGTAACGTATCCTAGGACCCAGACAACGGGAACAAGAAAAGTACAAAAAACAACTCTAGAAGAAGAAGGTATAACGCGACCAGACTCAGTGGTCGAGCAAGTTAAGGACGCTAGAATTAATTCCGGTCATATTCCGGTGGAGCGATCAACGCCTTTGGTACATACTGGTGTCACTTCGACCGAGCCTAACCAAAGTACAGTAGTTCTGGAATCTATTAAGGCACCACTGGATATTAGACAAACTCTAGGAAAAGAAATCAGTAATAGCGAAAAACCGCTACAGTCTGGGAGACTGTTAGCTCATTCCGGTGATATTCCGGTGATAGAAACACCAACTGGCGGTCAAGGCTTAGCATTTGTTGCAGAATCCTCAGCCAGACCCGCGTGTCTGGAAGAAAGATTTCGGATATTAGATATCCAAAAGGAAGGAGACTTATTCGAAGCAGAGATCCGAAGTATCCTGCGCAAAAACAGCACACCGGAAGGTGCGCTGTCCGGCGAGCCAGATTCTGATAGTTCAACTAATCAACCTCAAGATACAGGATCAGAGACACCCACGATGAACGGACAACAACAACAACAACAGTTAGGTCAACCAAGGCTGCCTCCAACAGGCGTAACCTACACGAAATTTGGTGGATTCCCAGGAGATGACCCGGATGCTCACGTTCGCACTTTCGAAATCAGTTATGCAGTCCTCAACCATCCACCGGATCAGGCATACAAGGCCATTGTTTTTCAATCTACCCTGGTTAATGAAGCGGCTAGATGGCTTACGGAATACGACATTAATCATTTCGGTACCTATGATGCAGTACGGGATGCCTTTCTACAACGATTCAGATTAAAGAAGAATCCTGCTGAAATCTTTGATTATCTACAGAACAACCAACAGAAGGCAAATCAGACTGTCCAGGAATACGCTACTCTCTTCAGAACACATTTACGACAGATACCACAGGCACATGCTAATCTACCTGATGACGTCATCACTCAATGGTTTATCAATGGCTTAAATCCGCAATTGAAGCAGATCATGATTATTAGATGTGTCGGAGCAATGACATTGGATGCAGTCATCGCTATGGCTTTGCAACTGGAATCCAAGGTTGGTGGATTTTCAGAAGACTTGGAATGGTTAAGGACAAACAAAAATATGACTGAAGATATAACCAGGCAAGTATACTACACCACGTGCAAAAATTCAGGACATACAAGTGCTAACTGTGCGCTAAATCAAACATTCTGCGCTATCTGCAACACAGCCGGACACTCCACCGAAAATTGTATCTACAATGCTAGAATACAGGGAACAACAACACTCAATGCTGTTATTCAAGAACATGGGCAGGCAGCAAATCACTATGTACCTCCGCAACTGAGAAACAATCAACCACAGGGATATCGAAACTACCGAGGACAAAGAAACAACAATTATAATGCCAACCGATGGCAGAACGGACCACCACCGAAAAACCCCAATTTACCACCACCACGCTGTCATTTTTGTGGTGAATTCGGACACATTAGAAGATATTGCAAAGACGCAGCTGAGTATGATCAAAGGAAGAAGGAGCGGCAAAACCCAATGGCCAATATGGTACAAATTACTCCGGTAGAAACGCAAACTGCTACAGTCCACACCCGATCAGGTAAACAACTGCAGCCAGCAGTAGAAGTATTTGAACCAGGGATAGGAGAACAACATAGGATGTATAACAAGGCTAGTCACTGGACCGCTACAGAACCACCAGTGTTCCGAGAACCCATTCCGGTGACTCAAACCTCGGAAGCAAAGGAAGGAATGCAACAAAAAGAAGCAGCAGTAGAACAACCATCGGCAGAAGACATAACAGCAGAAACTTCAAGTTCAAAAGAGCAGGATAACCAATCTCAACAGGCCTGGGAAATTTTATCCAAGGCATCTATCACCTTACCTCTCGGCCAACTTTTGACGTTAGTACCTGGAATCCGGCAACAGTTCCAACAACATTTTACCCCGGCACCCTCTTGCATTCCAGCAACCGCTGCAGTTCAACCAGAATCTGATTCTACGGTTGATCATGTAGTGCCCTTGATTACAGTATGGTATAAGAACCAGAAGATCACGCAGGTATTAATTGACGGAGGCTCCGGCGTAAACATTGCAACCGCAGCATTATGTAAAAGGCTAGGCTGGACCGAAATCGAACCAGTTCAATTCTTCGTCAGAATGGCTGATCAATCTAGAGTCCATCCCGTAGGACTTGTACGGAATGTACCCATTACTCTACAAGGTACGACTTTCAAAATGACTTTTGTTATACTAGATCTACCCGAATCCACCTTGGATTACAACCTTCTTTTCGGCCGACCTTGGCTGAAGCATGCAAAGGTAATACAGGACTGGTCTGCGCAAGAGCTCACCTTCAAGGATGCCAATCGTAAATATGTGGTAAAACTAGATGCCATACAACCCTGCGAACTTCACGCCATACCTTATCTCGCTGAACCAGTTCATATGTTAGATGGACTATCAGATGATGAAGAAGAGCAATTTCTGAAAAATAACGCCGATTTAATGTCTCTAGGAACTGTTGATCTACAGTCTGTCATTAATAACTGGAACACTTCAGTTTGTGCAGTAGTAGCTATCACCGAACAGTCTGACCAAGCAGATACTGAATAACAACCATTATTCAAGCCAACAGAAGATACAGAGAACCCACAACAATTTTATGTCCCTGAAGACCAGCTGATTACGTACAATCTAGGAGACAAGGACCATCCTCGACCTGTAAAAATAAGGCAAAACTTACCGGAAATCTTTCAGACTAATTTGATTCAGCTCCTTCGCGAATTCTCAGACGTCTTTGCATGGGATTACAAAGATATGAAAGGATTAGATCCGCGCATATACCAGCACAGAGTCATGTTGAAGCCTGAAGCTAAACCAAATAGGCAGCCCAGCTATCGCATGAATCCCAATTATGCCTCTCAGGTAAAAGACGAACTTGACAGATTATTAAAGGTAGGATTCATCGTACCAGTAGAACATGCTGAATGGATTTCACCAATTGTGATAGTGCCAAAGAAAAATAAGCAACTACGAATCTGTGTAGATTACCGGAAATTGAACGCAGCAACAGTACCAGATCCTTTCCCGATCCCTTTTTTGGATACCATGCTTGATAGGGTAGCAGGCCACGAAATGTATTCATTCTTAGACGGATACAGTGGTTACAATCAGGTTAGAATGGCTGAAGAAGATATAGCAAAAACTGCTTTCATTACCAATTGGGGTGTCTTTGCATGCACCGTAATGTGGTTCGGATTAAGAAATGCACCAAGCACATTTCAGCGATGTATGCAGGAGATATTTTCTCCTTATCTTACTTCATTCATGCAAGTATATCTTGACGACTTCTCGATTTTTGGGAAGATGATAGCACATTTAAGTCATTTACGATGTTGTTTTCAGAAATGTAGAGAATATAGACTCTGTCTTAACCCAAACAAATCCGTGTTTGCGGTTTCATGTGGCAAACTACTTGGGCATATTGTATCTGCTCAAGGTATCCGAGTAGACCCAGATAAAATTTTGGCAATATTAGAAGCTCTGGTACCAGCAACTCCAAAAGAAGTAATGTGTTTTATGGGTCAAATACGGTGGCATGGCAGACACTTACGATGGCTTGCCCACCTAGCAGTACCGTTAAACAGGCTAATCACAAAAACTCCCCGACAGTTTGAATGGACTGAAGAATGCCAAACCACATTTGATCGGCTCAAGTATCTCTTGACACAAGCTCCAATTTTACAACCACCGGACTGGGACAATCCGTTCCATGTTTTTGTCGACGCTTCAGATATTGCAATTGGCAGTATTCTGATGCAGCAAACAGATAAGTGGTTTCGCCCTGTTTATTACGCCAGTAGAAGGCTTGCACCGGCAGAAAAGAATTACTCTACTACTGAAAGAGAATGCCTAGGATTGATTTACTCAATTAAAAAGTTTAGACATTATTTATTAGGCCGGAAATTTACCTTTCATATGGATCATGCTGCCCTTGTTTATCTAGTAAGACAGCAGCATCTAGGAGGACGGTTAGCACGATGGGTGCTACTTTTACAAGAATTCGACTATGACGTCATTCACCGACCCGAAAATGCACATGCCTTAGCAGATTTCTTATCTCGCCTGGATTCCGGTGAAGCTCCAGTGGGCATAGATGACACGACTCCTGCGATTTATAATGCTGAACTACTATCCGATGAGATGGCCCACCCACAAGCACCATCTACATACTATGATCAGATTCTAACTTTTCTCACCGAAGGATGCTTCCCATCTGAGACGACCAAGGCAGTTCGAAGGAAATTGGCAGTCTTTAGCCGTCGATTCCGGCTAATAGCAGGAGAACTATATTATACAGATCATACCGGAATCTTACTTCGCTGTATTCCACCTCATGAGGTTAATTCAGTTATCACTTTGGCGCACTCAATTCCTTCTGGTGGCCATTTTGCAGTAGACTTAACTCACCGGAAAATTCTGCAAGGAGGTCTCTGGTGGCCAACGATGTACAGAGATGTCGCACAGTTTGTTAAACAATGTGATACTTGTCAAAGAACTGGTCAGCCTTTGCAAAGGCATCTTTTTCCTCTGCAACCCATCTTACCACTCGAACCATTTCAGAAATGGGGATTAGATTTTATCGGTCCAATTACACCCCCAGCAGTTTTCAGCAACAACAGATACATACTAACCTGTACAGACTATGCAACAAGATGGGCAGAAGCATGGGCTTTAAGATCTGCTACAGCGGTTACGGTAGCAAAATGTCTACTCACGGATGTCTTCCCACGATTTGGCTTACCCCTGGAAATTGTCTCAGATCAAGGCACTCACTTTGTGAACAATCTAATGAAGGCTCTTACACAATCATTCCAGGTCACACATAATTTTAGCTCTCCTTATTATCCACGTGCCAATGGATTGGCCGAAAGTACAAACAAATCACTTTTGAATATCCTCCAGAAATTGATCATGGAAGCACCGGAAAGATGGGATCAACTACTACCTACAGTATTATGGGCTTACCGGACTACATATAAGGTAACAACAGGCTTGACACCTTTCAAACTAGCTTATGGTTTAGAAGCAATAGCACCCATGGAATTAGTCATCCCAAGTTTGCGTGTAGCAATCACTCAGAAAATGCTACCAGAATATTCACTAACAGCAAGAATGGACGCACTCAGAGAACTTGATGAGCACCGGTGGATCAGTTTTTTAACTATGCGCGAAGTACAACTAAGGCAAGCCAAGACACACGATCGATATTTGAAGACTCCAATCTTTTTGGTAGGCCAGCTTGTACTCTTCTATAACGCAAAATCGGATAGAGCAGCAGGAAAATTCAAACTACGATGGTTCGGCCCTTTCAAGATCTCAGAACAAATCGGTCCGGTAACTTTTCGGTTGACTACGTTGACCGGAAATCCACTTCCAAAGGTAATCAATGGGTCGAAGCTGCGGCCGTATTATCCCACTACTAGTACGCATTAAATTATTCGGCGGCGAACCGCGTTTTGTATAAATTTTTGCGTTCTTCTTTTTTCTTTTCTCCCTTTTTAGTAGTGTTTTGTACGAATCTTTATGTTACCAGCCGCCTCTCCCTACCGGTCACTCAAGCACACACGCCAGCATGCAAACAGTACCTTTCCCGCACCGCACAATGATACCCACTCCCCTTCCCCCTCCCATCGTGTTCTCCTTATTTAACCCCCTCAGTTGCGCCTAAACACTATTGTGTTCTCGAGACTATACGTATTATCCTTGTCTTCTGTGTTACCTGTAAGTGTGCTTGTAAACACCATGGAAACGCTAGCCAACTATGCTGCTTTCCGTGATGGTATCCCGACAGACGTCGGCGAATACCTGCGCTGCAGAGGATTGTCCAACTTCGCTGAGTTGCCCTGGCACTCAGTGGAAGCCCATCCCTTCTCCGCACAAATCATCCACGCCATCGCCCAATTCCCCATCACCGAACGACAGTGGGTCTTTCCTTCCCTTCCATAAAGAACCGTCATCACCTTCCAAGCCTTCTCTGCAGCCTACCGCCTCACCCCGCAAGGACGCGAAAATGGTCCTAGCATCCCTGTCGCTCGCATGACCGAACTCTTTCCCCGCTCCTCATCAAATGAATATGCCATTCTCTGCCGCCCAGAACCCGAACGATCCGCCCTACAGTTCCTCGTAGCAATCCTCAACCTGCAAAAACGAACCTACGGCATCTCTCGCCCCTTCTATTCCGCCCTAGAATTAGCCACTCGCGAACCCGTAAACTTTGCCTCTTATTTCTTCCAACGAATCCATAAAGAATCCGTCGCTATAGTAAAACAACTCCGGAAAGGCAGCTCTCCGCGCTCTCGCCTTCCCCACATCATCTCCTTCCTCTTCCCAACCATTCTCGCCGAACAACCCCCACCCACAAGCCCAGCACTTAGGCACGAAGAATCAGCACAACCACCGAGGAAACTGAAGAAGACGACGAAGAGATCAATCAACTCTTCCGCACGAAGCGAATCAGGATCAGCTCTTCAGAAAGTGAAGTCCAAGGATCCGCCGGAAAGAAACACGACGCCGACGAAGATAAGCAAGAAGAAACTTACCACGACACCGATACTTCAATACACAACGACACTTCGACAGAGCAACAAGACCAACAAAACCAAGCAGATACAGAGATACTGTCCACCGAAAAGGAATCTGAGCATCAACAGGACGAACCGGAAACCGCCACAAAAGCACTGGATGAATTGATCGCGGCCATCAATCATACAGAAGCCGAACAACAGACCGTTGCAAAGGTAACCACAATTGACTCTGCTCTGCCTACCCCACCTGTCAACCCCGACCTCCCACTGGAACCATCCCGCCGACCCGGTCCTGAACCTACACCCTCCTCCTCTTCCTCCCCTAACTACTCTCCGCCAAACTCCCAAAACCTACTCACCGATACCTCCTCTCAGCCTCGTCAACCACCACCACCACCCACCGTATTTTCGGAACTAGCCTCCATGGGGCAGTTCCTCATGCAGTTATCACACCAACTGCCCATACAATTTAAGGAAGTCACGGACAACTTGAAGGCCGAATATCAATACAAGGTCGACGTACTGGAAGCTGACATCACCCCCCTCCAGGAAGAAATCGAAGCCACAAAGATTGAGAACCATCAGCTCCAGACGCAGTTAGCAGAGCTCCAAGCCAAATTCTCGGCAGAACAGACCCTAGTAGAGCAACGAGATACAGCCATTGAGCAACTTGCAGCCAAAGATCGACTCCTACACGCCGCAAATGAAGAAATCCGCGCCCTGAAGGCCACCCTCCACGAAAATGAAGATATCAACGCCTCCCTCGAAGAATTGATCGCAGAGACAAAGACTCAATTACAGGAGTCCATCCAGAAGAATCAGGATCAACAGAAAGAAACCGAACAAATCCAAGAACAGTTACGGCGAGCCGAAGAATGCGCAAATGAAGTTAACAGTATCCTAAAACGCCAGCTGCTACGGGAAGGACAATACCTCAAGGATATCGACAAGACGCGCAGAGAACGAGATGCATTTAAGAAAACTCTTGATTTCCAAACCCAGCAGTTTGAACGCCAAGACAACCAACTGCGCAACCAGAAGGAGTATATTGCAGAGCTAAAGACCAAATTGGACGAAATGAAGACTTCTAGGGACGCCGCACTATCCAACGATTTTTATCTACACGAAGCTTTTGTGCAGACCCAGACCGAGAATGTGCTCACCGAAGCAATCGCACTTAGCTCTGCTAGAATAGATGCACAGCTTCTAGAGCCTGATACGCTAAAACAACTATTATAAACTCTTAAGAGAAAGATAGCTCGAACATTTAGATCGGCTAGGAGTATGTATCTCGAAGGTCTCATCGACGAATAAGTATATTCGCCCATCCAAATTCATAATGTATGAATATGATAATCAACTTTTGGTTTTCTAACATTTTTGCACATGAAAAGTCTTGTTCAGTCTAGCACCAATCTGCAGTATAACACGCGGCATAATGATTTTTACTCTGATACAAATATTATCAAGGAAGGGAAGAGTCATGTCCTACTGACATACAATCAGTATAGCAAATGGCTGTTCAAGCACCAGTGTTTATAAAATGCGTATACAGAGCATAGCTTTCTTCATTAGTATTCTTCGAGATTCAGCCCCAATTAGCAACTTCCAGCATATTCTTCTCAACAACCCTTAACCAAGCATGTCGGAATCTGACATTCTCCGCTGGCAACTCAGAAAGCGCGCCCATACGCAGACCCATGTGGTAACGACAACAGATACTACCTTACAAGATGAAGCAGATGACGCAGTAACTTCTACATCAGAAAAGACTCAGCATAAATTCTCCACCGAATTCAAAATCGAGCTCGACATCAAATCGCAAAAAAATGAAGACTGGCTGCGAAAGATAGGGCTCCTCCAGTTTGCCCAATTACCGTGGAAACAGTGGGTTGCTAATGACGACGCAGAGGACCAATTACATAGTATGCGACAAACCAGCGGCTTCATTCTTAATCAGGTACGATTTTCGCCCCAGCTCGTCTCAGCCGTATTTAAACTACCACTCTATGATGGTGCCCGATATCTTAAATGTTCAAATGAGGACCTGAAGAAGGAATTTGGCGACTGTGAAGGCCCCCGACGGTATTACATGTTGAAAAACGCCACCTATCACCGACGAGAACAATTTAAATGGTATTTAGAAAAGCTTTGTTTACTAGTAAAATTCGACTTAATGTCGAAAGAAAATTTTTCCCCCCTATTGCATGCCGAAGAAGGAGGTCCGGTTAGCTGGACACATTGGCTCTATAACCACCTCTACGCGCAAATCATTGTCGGGGATAAGAGAAGATCCCACACCAACAGCAGACTAGCAGCCTATTTAGCTGCTATATTTAATTTTGTCCAATCTATAAAGGATAAGCAGCTACACTGGTCCCCCCCTTTTTATCCCGGTGAACATGGTCAAATAAATTCTGAACACCACACAGAGCCTGAGGAAGCAGCTCAACCCTCCACATCGTCTGCATCTTTCTTTCACACAGATAACAGCGCACAGAATCAGACAATAGGGACGCCGTTTCGGCTATCCATTAAACGACGAATGGCAGACAATTTGCCAACTGCCAGTCCAGAGCAAGCACCGGACGACCCCCAACCCGATTTTGTCATAACGATGCAAAACCAACTTCAAGAGGTTTCTCAATATTTACAGCAACAAGAACAAGTGATTCAGCACAAAAACGAGTTATTATTTGCCACGATGACTAAGTCCAATTCATTAATGACACAGATGCAAAAAGAATTGGATGACAAAGAAGCTTTAATACAGGTGTTACAGAGTAACAACCGGCATCTAATGGCAGAATTGATCACCGCAAAAAAGTGTGTCCAAGACTTTAATCAGTGGCAGCAAACTATCCAAACACAAATTCAAACCAAAATGTCAAGTTTTTCTACTCTGAATGCTCACCTGCAAGTCGAAAATGAAATTTTGCAGTCAAGGATACAAGTGTTGCAGGAGTTCGAAAAGCAGATATTAAAAGATGAGGGCGTAGAACTAAATGCCACATTGATGACAAATGTGGACATCGACTTATTAAAACAACAGTTGGATAGCCGTGTTCAAAATAGCTGGACACTTTTTCGCAGGAGATGGCTGGCTATACTTGTTCCGCCACTAGAACAAGTGCGGTCAGAAAGGATTGGGGAGTCAAACCCTGGCATGGACCGACAGGCAGTGCAAAAGGATGTTGCAGACAGTAATGCACCTGCGGGTTCGAGTCCACCGTGCGTGCCAGTGTTAGAGGGCCGCCGAACCAGGACGAATGAACTCGGACAGGTGCCGTAAAAAGTGGATTCGCGGAAACATTGTAGCAGACTTCTATTTAAAGCGCACAAAGGAAAGCGGTAAAGACCGACAGTTTTGGGAAGAGTCTCTGTTTCTGTTGGGTATTGTAGTGTGTTGATTAAGTCTCGAGCCGAGGTGTTTGAAGATTACAAGTGCAGTATTGTGTATGTACGTATTCTGTTCAGTCGGTTTTACTGAGTCCGTTTGGGAAACTGCGAGCACCCTGTTTGAGATTGTGTGTAAGGTGTTGATGAGAATATTGAGTTCTATTTTGTTCTATTTGCATCTAACTATTCTGCTATTCTTCCTGTCGTGCCGAGTTCTATTCGGTAGTCTTGTGTTGTGAGTCTGTTTGGCGATAAGTTATATGCGGTTCTGGATCTTTTTCGTCACGAAATAGTGTGGTTTGTCATCCTGCGAGAGACTGTGTAAGGTCGAAGTGAATCATTTGCATTTTAGTATTTTTCAGTTAAGTGACCAGATTCGATACAATAGTCTGCGAGGATTCCGATCTTAGGAAGAACTTGTATCGGTAAAAGTCTGTACGTGAACAGAAGTATTGATAAGTCTGTGATGAATCAACTGTGGTAGGAACTTGTGGCTTGAGTCGGTATACGGTAAGTTTGCGTAATCTCGATTATAGTTGTCTGTTGTATTATTGTTCGGTATACCTATCTGTCACATGGAAGCAGCATATTGAGTAGTATCCACTTAATGAAGTTGAGTATTCTATTAGTTAAAATCAGAACAGGACCTCTGCTCCATTACTATAGCAGATTCAGTCCAGAAGTCTTAAGTTTCCGCATGCCGAATAGTTGTCAGTAGTCAGAATCAACCACTGAGCTAAGACGTGGTGGAGTATTTATGAGTGTGTGAAAAGTTGGGAAAATAGTACAGGGCCTCTGTCTAACAGACCCCTACCACTCCCAAGAACCCACATGGCTAAGAGATCGATTGCGGTTAAAGATTTGGAACCAAGTGAAAGAGGAGCATTTGAATAGAACGTAAAGTAACGCTTAATCGGTATCAGTTTAACCCATAACCCATTTTTTTTCATTTAACACCTTCCACAAATTAAGGAGCAATTTAGAGAACAATCCCATGCTATGCTTTTTGACTCTACTCCTATTCCTCAAATGATGGAGCCTACTCAAGGTTTTAAAGTAGAGCCAAATAAAAGTGTAGTTGAACAATCTCAAGTGGATATTCTCACTAAGC
Source organism: Ceratopteris richardii (assembly GCA_020310875.1). Classification (NCBI taxonomy): domain Eukaryota; kingdom Viridiplantae; phylum Streptophyta; class Polypodiopsida; order Polypodiales; family Pteridaceae; genus Ceratopteris; species Ceratopteris richardii. The sequence continues at coordinate 80,194,599 of CM035417.1, read as the reverse complement.
AAATGGAAAGTCTTATTGCTACACAATCCAATTTGGCCAAGACTATAGATGCTTTACAATCTAATTACACCAAAACTTTCCAAAATCAAATGAACCCAATGACTTTTCAAGAGCCTAATCAACATGTTATAGCTACCAATCAAAATCCACAAGTAGCTCCTACTCAAGCATATCAAGTTCCTCCAATGCATAATCCTCCCATGCATAATCCTTCAATGCAAAATCCTCATCCTCATGTGCAAAATCCTCAAATGTATCAAAACCTGTATCCTCAAGCTTCTCAAATAGCTTTTCAAAATCCTCAAAATCAAAATTTTCAAAATCATCAACCGTATAATATGGAAGCTCCTCTTGCACCTCAAGTACCACATGTTGCTCCCCAAGCTCCTCAAATACATCAATTGCATTTTCAAAATCCTAATTATCCTGTTCAAGCAATACCTTATCAACAAAATCCTCAATTTCAAAATTTCCCACCACAAGTTAATCAAAATCCTCAAAATCAAAATGGTTTTGTGCGTGGCCCTCGTAGGTGTCCTTGGTGTGATTCGTTAGAGCACTTTTTGAGAGATTGCGAACTATTGAAGGATGCTAAGGAGCAACGACTAGTAATAGACATAGACAAGAAAATCTGTGACTATCGATCTAGGCTACCTTTGCAAGGAAATTATGGTAAGGGAGGAATGAAAAAATATTATGAAAATATAACCATAATGGACGTAGGAACTAGAGGAGTGAAACTAGAAGCTCTTGATGAACAACAAGTAGAATCAAGTAAACCTACAAAGGAAGGTGATTTTTCCATAGAGGCTTTAGTAAGAGCACGGGATGAGATTAGGAGAATAACGGCTTGGGAGTCACCGATAGAAGATCAATCTCTTATTTCTCACATATCCAATGTAGAAGAAAAACGAAAAAGAGATGAAGCTGAGCCTAGTGAAAGAAGAGTGACTCGAAAACAAACCTCAGAGGGAATAGAAACAATCATAGAGCAAGGAGAAACATCACAATCTAAAGATAAAAAACAAGAATTAGAACCCAATGAACAAAAACAAGAGGAGAAACAAAAAGGGAAGAAGACAAAGCAAAGAAAAACAGAACTAAAGCCTTTAGATAAACCAGAACAATCAAAACAAACTGAAGACCAAACACGAGAACATGAACAAAAACAAGATCCTGAGCAAAAACAAAAGAAACCAAAGAGAAAACCTAAAGCCATCTTGATTTCAGAAATTGAGAGAAAAATAGATCCTATGGAAATTTTAGATGACATTTTGCTTAAGAGTCAAGTGACTATGTCTTTAGAACAAGTTTTCTCTATTGCAAAGCCTGTTTTTAAAGATAACTTTATCGGCCTAATTAAAAGGAAGAGGTTTCCGCTTAATCTAGATACTGAGATGCAAGATTCTCTAGATCAAGATCAAGCTATGAATGAAGCCTTAAACTTTGATGAATCTGATGAAGAGAACTTTGATGATGATGAAGTAAATGTTAATAAAAATTTCTTAGGACCTATTCAACCTGACCATGAAAATCATGAAAACAATCCTGAAAGTCACTTTAAAAGAACATTTTGGTCTAGAGGTACATCAGAGATGCATGTTAAAATAGGAAATGATAAGAACACTATCACTGTAAATGCATTAGTAGATTCCGGCTCTGAAATCAATGTGATTTCAAGAGAAGTCTATGATAAGCTTCGATGGCCCATAGATAAAGATTGTGGATGGCGTATGAGAACTGTAGATAATGGTGTAGGTACCCTGTATGGAGCTTGTGCTAGTGTGCCCATATCCATAGGGGGAATCACAAAAGAGTTTCACTTTTTTATTCAAGATAATTGCTCCTATGAAGTTCTCTTAGGTCAACCCTTTATTTGTGAGAGTCGTATGGAAACTAAAGCCATGGATGATGGGTCTACCTATGCTAGATTTAAGTCTAAGGATGGAATGCAATCACTTCAAGTCATGACAGTAGGAGTGAATCATCCTAGGAATCGATTGTCAATTAGAAAGAAACCTATTGTTACTCAGGGTCACGAGCATGCTTGTAGTGATTGTGCACCTCGATTCATGTTTGGAGCTACATATGATCAAAATTTCAGATAGAATCCATTGTTGAGCGGGACAACAGTGGATATTGGTTTGACATCTCGCATCCAACCAACATGTACAATAGTTTGTCACTTTGTTTTCCACATTCTAGATTAGATTTTCTTCATAAGAGTCAATTGTCCAAGTCTTTTATCCAAAAAAGCCAAAAAAATTATAAAAACAACAAAATCATGGAACATGATGAGAACATTGAGCATGTGATTGAGACATCTCATTGTTTCTCTACTCTTGAGGAGTTAGAGTTATGTCTTCAACAAAATTCTAATTCCCATATTATTCTTATTTCTTCCCTTGATGAGTATGCTCTAATCCAAGAGTATGCTCTCAATGTTGACAAGTGCTCAAAATTTAACCAAACACATGATGCCTTAGTTGAAACAAAGTACAAAACTGTAGACAAAAAAATCAAACCCATAGCTCAACCATTACCTCAAGGAAGTAATGAAAAAATTATTGATGTGAAAAATGATCCAATTCTTCGGGATAAGAAAAACATAGGACATACATTCACGGATGAGACAATCAAACAGGTGAAAATTGGTAGAGATGATGACTTTCTTTTGCGAGCAGAGAGAGATAAATTTGAGAGAGTTATACGGAGCCATGGAAAAGCCTTTACTATGTATCCTCATGAGATTGGTTGTGTAGATCCTAAGCTAGTTGCACCCATGATAATCTTTACTATTCCACATATTCCATGGAATCTTCGTCCTATACCTGTTCCAAAGGCTCACTTACCTGAGCTAATGAAACTACTTAAGGAGAAGATAAACATGAGAATTTTAGAGCCATCTTTTGCACCTTACTCAAACAGATGGTTCACTGTGCCTAAAAAGAATGGAAAACTACGTTTTATTCAAGATCTCCAACCCGTCAATAAAGTCACCATAAGGAATGTAGGAACAGGACCCATTGTAGATGAGTTTGCTGAATCATTTTCAGGACATTCTATCTATTCAATGGGTGATCTATATTCTGGATATGACCAATTCCAATTAGCAATTGATAGTCGTGACATAACCACAATGAAAACTCCTTTAGGCTTAGTGCGAATGTGTACTTTACCTCAAGGAGCGACTAATTCTGTGGCTCATATGATGAGTGCTATGAATATGGTCTTACATGACTTTATCCCTCATATAACTATGCCATTCATTGATGATATTCCAATTAAAGGGAGTGAGGAACGTGTAAAGGACATTACTTTAGATTCATCGGGATGTCGTAAATTTGTTCTTGACCATATCTTTGATTGTGAAAGAATATTTCAACGATTTGAAGAGGTAGGTCTCACATTTTCCATAGAGAAATCTGTTTTTGGTGTCAACGAGGTACTTATTGTTGGACATTTATGTGGCCATTATGGTCGAAAGCCATACCCACAAAAAGTTGATGCCATTAGCAAGATTTCTGAAACATGTAACAACGTGAGTGAGGTACGTAGATTTCTTGGTGCTTGCATCTTTTATGTTATTTGGATCCCTCACTTTGCTCATGTTGCTGATTGTCTTTATGACTTGTTGAGGAAGAAACGAAAATTTATTTGGACTGACAAACACACTCAAGCTATGCGTAAATTGAAGAAATTATTGCTTGAAGCTCCCATCCTTAAGCGTGTAGACTATTTTGCTAACAAACCTATTATATTGACTGTTGATACTAGTCCTATTGGTATAGGTTGGGTCATAAGTCAAGATGATAGTGAAGGGAATAGATATGCAATTAGGTTTGGTGCCAAAATTCTACATGAAACACAACGAAAATATCCACAGATCAAACGAGAACTATGGGGTATGGTAACAGCTTTGAAAACAGACAAAGAATATTTCATTGGTGCAAATGTCAAAGTTGAGACTGATTGTTTGCCTCTCATTGGAATGATAGCCAATTGTTCATCTCCTGATATAGCCATGCTTAGATGGATCTCATATATTAAGTTCATAAATCCTGAGTTAGTTCATATTTCAGGTAAGTCAAACTCAGTTGCTGATATGTTATCGAGAGCTAGATTTGATGATGATCTTGAAAGTGATCTAATAAAGAATGTGAATTTAGTTGACTATGTTCCACATATATATGAGTATGAGAAATTTCATGAGTCTGAGTACGAAGATGAATGGAGAGACATAGGAAAGTATCTGAGTACACTACAACCATTACCTAGCTGGACTACGAATAGATTTCGTAACATTAGGAAACGAGCTTATAACTTTTTCCTATGTAATGGTTATCTTTGGAGACATGCTAAGGGTAAGGTTAAGAATCCACAACGAGTCCTAGGAAAGAGAGGTCTTCAATTGCAAGTAATGAAGGAAATGCATGAGACATTATGGGCAGGTCATAAAGGATTTTTTGGAACATATGAAAAAATTAGAAGTACCTATTATTGGCCTAGGATGTATGTTGACATTAGTAGCTATGTTTCTACATGTTCTACTTGTCAACTTCATTCATCAGTCAAACATAGAGATCCGTTGCATCCTACTTATCCACCTTGTATTCACTACAAGTGGGTAGTAGATCTTGTAACTATGCCTAAAGGTATCGACAAAATGCGTTACATTGTACTTGCAAGAGAAGACTTAACTAATCATGTAGAGGGACGTGCACTACGATCTAAGACCACTTACAATGTTTGCAAATTCTTGCTTGAAGATGTCATAAGTCGCTTTGGGTACATAGAGAAAGTAGTTGCCGATCGTGGAGAGTTAAATGCGAGAGAAGCTAAAGAGTTCTTTGAGCGTCACGGTATTCGTTTGTCTCTCACTACTGCATATAATCCAGAGGCCAATGGTAAAATAGAGAGAGGGCATCCACCTATTGTGAAAGCCATATCTAAAGCATGTAACGGTGACATCAAACAATGGCCTAGATTCTTACCTTTTGCACTTTGGGCAGATAGAATGACATGCACACGTACTACTGGGTATATGCCTGCTGAACTTATGTACTGTCAAAAACCATTGTTTCCAATTCAATCTCATATTTTTGCATGGTCAAATTTGCCTTGGTCTGAAAACATGTCTACTGATGACTTTTTGAGTTTGCGCATTAAACAGTTAGAACAAGGTAAAGTAAGACTTGATGATGCTGTTGAAAAATTAAGAGAATCTAGAATGAAGAATAAGCATTATTTTGATAAAACTCATCGACTGCGTCCTAATCCAATTGAAGTAGGAGATTGGGTGCTCATTTATGATAGTACATTTGACTCTCAATATGATGCACGCAAAAAGCTCACTCAACGGTGGTTTGGGCCATACATTGTATCAAAAGTCAACAACAATGGTACGTATGCTCTTTGTGAATTAAATGGTGTTGCACTAAAAACTTTGATTGCAGGTAAAAGGATAAAGCTATTCAAGAAACGTGATAATGACGAGTACATTTTGGATGAGGACATTGAAGAAGATGACAACAATGAGGCCGATTCATAAACAGGAGTATCCATGCTATAAAAAATAAAAATATAAATAAAAAAAGGAAAAAAAAAACATATAAAAATATCATTAATTTTTCAAGTTCATGTTGCTTTGTTTTTTTTCAAGTTCATTCTATTTTTTTTTTTTTTTTCCATGCTTGTTTCATGCATGTTTTTTTTCAGTCTTTGCATTGCATTGCATATCCACATCACTTGAGTCAAAAAGGGCAAATGATGATTTCTCTACTTGTGTAAAATTGTATCTTAAGTAGTAACTTATCTACTAAGGAATTGATTATAATCTAGGATTGTGGAAAGATAGGGCATGTAGATTTGGAGGTTTATTTTAGTGACATGACTTTCATATATAAACATGCATATGTATCCTATATCGAAAGCATAATTGTTGAAATCCTAGCTCCTGCTATTGCATGTTTCTACATCCTTAGTCCATCTCATAGCACTTGTATCGGAGTTTAAATGACTGTTCTCCGTCATCAAAAATGGTTGTACCTTGTATCGGGGTTTAACTTTTCCTCGTCAAAAAAAAAAAAAAAAAAAAAAGCTACATGTTACCAAGAAGTTTACACTTTCTTCCACCCCAAAAAAGTGATCGTAACCATAAAGTTGCCAAATCATCATCATCATCGGAAAAAAAAAAAAAAAAGAGCAAGCCAAAGGAGGATAAAGAGGCATAGTAGAATAAATCACGGGCTATATAAGCAGATTTATGCATTAGTGGAGTTTAGTTAGATTTCCTTGCATGTTATTAGAGAAAGAGCATATTCATATTTATGTAGGAAAGGAGTTGATCTAAAATAAGCTAAAGATGAAAGATGTCTCTTGAAAATCCTAAATCTTTGTTTATAATCATATTTAAGGTAGATTGCTTTATGAAAAAGGTACAAAATTTTCTTCAAGATGAGAGGAACTGATGCTTAAAACGACTCAATACAACCACTTCCACTTCATATTGATGCTTGTTTTTTTTCTTTCTTGTTGCCAATGTTGCTTGTTCATTTGCATATATGTTGCCTATTTGTTCATGCATATTCATGTTTCCTGTTTCAATTATTTCTTTCATGCAAATTTTGCTTCATGTCACGTTACCTACTTATTCATGCATATAATCAATTTTCCTTCCATGTTTCTTATGTTGCCTATAAAAGAATTTGATGCCTGGAACATTTTGTTTTTCTCAGATGCTAGAGTGGCCCTTCCGGAGGAATCGCAGGTTTAGTGGGGGCGAATGTCGTCGAGATTTTCTCTCGTCTCTCACTTGTGAAGGCCTACAAAAAAAACATATTTGGTGAAGGTAGCCAGAATTCCCCGAGAAGTCCAGGATGCATCAAGGATGTCAAAGGAAGGTCACATACAAAGTTTCAAAGAAATCAAGAAAGTCCATGGTAGCGGTCAAAGTTGGTCAAAGTTGGTCAAAGTTAGGAAATTAGGGCAAAAATTTCATTGTCACCAAATTAGATGAAAATCCATATACTTGTAAAGATTGTCAAAGGCAGTCTATAGCCCAAATTTCAGCAGAAAATAGATTTGGTAGCACATTGATATGCTATGTTCATTTTGTAAAAATGTATTTTTTCTAGTTTGACCCTACAAATTCTTGTATAGAAATTTATGTTAGCCATATGGTTTGGCATGTATAAAGACCATATGTGGCTACATATTTGTATAAAGTTTCAAGGCTATCCGAGCTTCCTAGACACCTTAATGCCACCTTGCAAGCTTCCAAATGTAGTCAAACTTGTACAAGTTAGATTCAGATGGGAGTTTTTTCTGCATATTCCTGAAGGAGATATTTGGAAACATAGTCCTACAATGTTTCATCTTCATCAAAGACTTTTTGGAGGGTCAAAGAGCACAAAGTCCAGTTTTCAAGGTCACCGCAGTTTTCTAGAATAAGAAAATTGAAGGCTTGAATGTCTGCCACATGTCAAAATATGATTGAACCATGTTGTACGATCAAGATGAGCTCATATTCAAGGGTGGAGATGCACTAAAGCATAAAGGAAGGAGGATCCACGAATTTTTTCCATAAAAGAAGACCTTTTTTACAATCAAAGATCAATAATGCAGCATTTCTCCAAAAATAGTGGCTTATCTTATCCGAATTGATGTCAGCACTGATCCGACGGTCCAGATCATCCCCAGATCCAATGGTGGAGAATGGGGGCGCCTAAATTTCACTCCTTTACACTAGATTTGATAGAAAGAACAATTCCAAGCCATTGATTTGATTAATCAAATGGTTGTAATCAAAAGTAGTGATCCTAGAGTTGAGAGTTGATTTCTCTAGATCCAAGGGCCCAAATTCATTCAAAAAACTATATAAACCCCCCTCCAAACTCCTAGAGCATCATTGTTAGGCATCCATAGGGCTCATGCTAGCTTACGGTTTCCTTGAGACGATCACCCTCGGTTGAGCGAGTGAGGATCCAAGGTGAGCTAGTATGAGTATAGAACCTAGTTTCAAATTTAAGTTAGAACTCCAATTTAGGATAGGCTCTTGAAACCAGCATCTCTATCTTGACTCACCCTCGGTGGAGCGTGTGAGTGAGTTAGAGCTGATTTTAATGAGTCTTAGACTTCTTTAGTTAGACGTTACGAGCCTAGACAGACATAGGGTCACTGGAGTGGAACTCACCTTCTTACGTGTGACATTCGGTTGAACTGTCATGGTTTGAGGGTCGGAACCACCTTTGATCAGTAGACTGCTTAGCATGACGTACCACGACGATCTTTTACATGTAACTTAATTCAAATTCTTTTAATTCATGTCACTTGTTGTTGAAGCAAGTCTATGACAAGCCTAAGTATTGGCTTGAGTCCCACAAAGTCATAGAAAAAGCCTTAAAAAGAAGACTATGTAAATTTCACTTGTGAACTACTTCTTGTAACTTTTGAAGAGTTTACTTAATGTAAAAGTAAGAGAATCTTAAGTGGTTGAGTCCACTTGATCAAGAATGGAAAGAGGAGCCACGAATTCGTGATTTGTGGTAGGTAGAGAATCAAATCAATCATTGATTGATTGGAGAGTGATTGAGGGAAGTTAGCCTCCCAAACTCAACTATAAATAGATGGCATTTTAGTCGTGGTTAGAGAGACCTATGTGAAGACCTCCAAGAGCTGAGCTTTATGCCATATCAAGGTGTGATTACAAGGCACACATATGTATCAGTAAGTCATTGTATTGTACAAGCAATATACTTTCATTTTCATGATTATTTGAGTTCATCTTTCCATGTTCTTGTGAACTGTACTACTCACTGCCATTACTCTCAGTTTTTCTCAGTCAGCTTGCAGAGATGTTTTCTCTGAGCTTGGTGCATCATTTTCAGTGATTTAACTTGGTAAAGTTAGCTCTATAAGTTTACTATATGCTCATAAATTTTCATGTCATTTGGATGTTGCAATCTTCAGTTATGTGCATTTGAAGTCAACAGGGTCTGTTCATCTTCACCTCTCTGTCAGGTACCCGACTTTTTCACTCATCTTGTCAGAGCCATTGCTCAGTGGTTACTTATCCAAATTCAGTGATTTAAAGCTTGTTGGATTCAGCTTACTGTCTAGTATAACCATACAAATTTGCATAATCATTGGATTCCTACATTTTGAGTTATGGTGATTTTTCTACTCACTAGTCTATTTCTGTAGCAGCCCGTGAAAATCGGGATGATGTCATCACTTGTTAAAACTCATTCTCAGTGTGTGGTTCATTATTTTTTATGAGATTACTCTTGAAAGTTAGCTCTTTAAGTTGCCCAGACTTCCCCAAGAGTAATTGAGCTAATTGCTGCTGTGATCAGAGAATTATGTAAAACACTGGACAGGTGTATGAACCAAGAATAGCAAGTTTTCACCATTGAGCTAACTCCAACTTATCTGTTTTGATCTGTCTTTTTGAGAGTGATCTTCCAAGGTACATAGGGTGTCTAATACATCCAAGGGCCCACCATATACTCCTGGACTTCATTTGGCTGGTGTAGATCAAGGATTTTGCAACACCTCTTCATCTTCAAGCACATACCTATCCATCTCTTCACAGTGGTATCAGAGCAAGGTTGGACAACATGGCAGATGGATTTCCTTCATCAATTGACAAATTAGACAGAGGTAACTACTCAGCTTGGTCATTAAGAATGGAAGCCTATCTCCAAGGTAGAAGTTTATATGGTTATGTGGCTGGAGATGAAGTTATGCCAAGTTTCAGGAACAAAAGTCAACCAACACAAGAAGAGCAAGAAAGATTGAGCACATGGTGCTCCAAGGATGCACTTGCAAGGTCTTATCTCCTCAACTCTATCTCAGATTTTTTGTTGCCTCACATTAGAAGTTGTAAGACATCTCAGGAAGTGTGGGATGCACTTGAAGCTTTCTTTTCTTCAAGTACCAAAGCTAGGAAGCATCAACTATGGCTGGAGTTCACAACTCTCAAGAAGGCTCCCAAACAAAATGTGACTGATTTTGTCACAAAGCTCAAGGACATAGCGGATCAGTTGGGAAGCATTGGAGAGGTAATAGATGAAGAGCAAATTGTAAGGCAGGTCATCAATGGCTTGAAGGCAGATGATAAGTGGGAAGCATTCACCACAGCTATGGATTTGTACATGGACATGCATGTACCTGATTTCAACACACTCATTGGACAACTACTTACTCAAGAGGCAAAGCTTATAAAAAATGGAGAAAGCTCTAAAGGTAATCAATCTTCAGCTTTATACACGGATAAAAGCAAGTCTAAAGATAACAAAGGAAAGGCAAAGAAAGTGGATGATGAAGCAGGTACATATCAAGCTAACTATGCAGGTAGAGGAAGACATGGCAGAGGTAGAGGAAGAGGAGGTAGACAAGGCAGGGGGAGATCCCAAGACTCCAACTCATGTTCTATTTGTGGATTAACTAATCATACAACTGAAAATTGCTTTAGGAATTCCAGGAATCAAAGAGGCAGAGGATACAATAGAGGAAGTTATGGCTACTCAAGAGGAAGGTTCAACAACTACCATGGCAACTACAACAACAAAAATCATTCAAACTATCAAGGAGGCTACAAAGGAAGGAGAGACTACAATAACTACACAGAAGACTCAAACAAAGAGGATTCATTATTGATCATGAACATGGCTATGCCACAAGGTAAATCTGATGAGCATGTTTTCTACATAGATTCAGGTTGTTCAAATCATGTGGCAGGAAATGTGGCACTCCTATCAGATTTAGAAGATCCAAGGAATAAGCATGAGGTACAAACAGGAGATGATACAAAACATCCTGTGGAGAAAATAGGCAATGTCAAAGCACCTGATGGAAACATCAACCTACTCAGTAAGGTACTCTATGTCCCTACCATTACAAAGAATTTGATAAGTGTTGGGCAGATAGTAGAGAAAGGGTTGCAAGTCAGGTTCACAAAAGCAGGAGCATTTGTTGAAGATCCAAGTCAAGGATTCAGAAGAATTGCAAAAGGTGAAAAGACAGGTAGATTGTTCACATTTGAATTACAAGACACTAGAAACATTGCTCTCTTTAATTATGGTAGTCAGACACTCACAGAATTGGAAGTATGGCACAAAAGGTTAGCACATATTGGTGAAAGGTCATTAAAGTAAATCTGCAGGGACCAAAGTGTACTTGGACTTCCTAATGTGTCAAAACAACATATGATTTATAAGTGCAGTGCATGTCAATTTGGAAAGTCTCACAGGTTACCATTCATGAAGAAAGGTTATATGCATGGGGATCTCTTGGAGTTGGTTCATACAGATGTATGGGGACCTAGCAAGGAAGCTTCAATATCTGGATCAAGGTATTATGTTTCCTTTATTGATGATTGCAGCAGATGGACTATCCTATTCTTTATGAAACACAAAGATGAAGTTTTTTCATGTTTCAAAAGATATTTGGCTCTTGTGGAGAATCAAACAGGTAAATCACTAAAAAGGCTAAGGTCAGATGGAGGGGGAGAATACTTCTCCCATGATTTTGATTCTTTTCTTCAAGAAAGAGGAATCAAAAGAGAGGTAACTACAAGGTACACTCCTGAGCAAAATGAAGTGGCAGAAAGGAGGAATAGGACAATTGCTGAAGCTGCAAGGTCTATGTTAAATGAAAAGCATTTACCTAATTACTTATGGGCCGAGGCTGTATCTACAGCCACTTACTTGATTAACAGGTTGCCTTCAAAATCCCTTGATGGGATGACTCCATATGAGGCTTGGAATGGAAGAAGACCAAGCTTAGATCATTGTAAAATTTTTGGATGTATTGCTTTTGCTCATGTTCCTTCACAGGTTAGAGGCAAGATGGATCCAAAGGCAGAAAGGTGTGTATTTATTGGATATGACAACAATCAAAAGGGCTACAGGTTATACAACCCTACCAACAAAGGATTCTTGGTAAGCAGAGATGTAGTTTTTGATGAGAACAATTCATGGTATGAAGATTCATGCAGGAAGATCAATTTACCATATGATCTTGAAGAAAGATTTTCCAAAGCTTGGTAGAGAACAATCAAAGATTGAAGAACAAGACACCTCAGAGGATGATGAAGAATCTCACATGGAAAAGATCAAAGCATGGAAGTCTAAAGGTAAAGCAAAATTGCAGGAACTTGGACATGAGGCAGAATCATCACATCATGGCCTAAGAAGATCTATGAGGGAAAAGAAAAAACCAGAAAGGTATGGGTTTGACACCTCATTAGTAACTAAACATTCTATCTACATAGCACAAGACATAAACCAAGAGGAGCCATCATCATTTGAAGAGGCCAAAGCAAAAACAGAATGGAAGCATGCAATGAAGGAAGAGATTGAAGCACTTGAGGAAAACAACACTTGGGATTTGGTGCCCAAGACTTCATCCATGAAGGTAATAGGCTCAAGATGGGTCTATAAACTCAAGAAGAATTCTGATGGTTCAATTAACAGGTATAAGGCAAGGCTTGTGGCAAAAGGCTTTGCACAAACTCAAGGAATTGATTATGAGGAGACTTTCTCTCCTGTGGCAAAGATGCCTACTATTAGGGTTTTGCTTAGTATTGCCTCTTCCAAGAATTGGAAGATACTTCAACTAGATGTAAAGAATGCATTCTTGAATGGTTGGATAACAGAAGAGGTATATATGGCACAACCACCTGGTTTTGAGAATCAAGTTTATCCTGATTATGTGTGAAACTTAACAAAGCATTGTATGGTCTCAAGCAAGCTCCAAGAGCTTGGAATTTCAGGCTTGTTTCATTCTTGCAGGACAAAGGCTTTCAACCAAGCAAGGCAGATCCTTCACTCTTTATTAAAAAGAGTAATTCCGAGGTCATCTACCTATGTGTATATGTAGATGATATTATATTGACAGGAAATGATGCAGATGGTATGAAGAAGATCAAAGATCAGATGAGAGAAGAGTTCAAGATAAGTGATTTGGGTTCACTTACCTACTTCCTAGGTTTGGAAGTTGTCTACAAAGATCATGGTTTGTTTCTCACTCAAAGAAAGTACATTAAGGACATGTTGGCAAAATTCAAGATGCAAGATTGTAAGATTGCAGGTACTCCAATGGAGGTCAATCACAAATTGAGCTCACATGAAGGTGAACTCATAGAGGACATCACATCATATCAAAGTCTAGTGGGTAGTCTCAACTATGCCACATTGACAAGAGTAGATATATGTTACAGTGTGAGTGTGCTAAGCCAATTTATGCACACACCAAGGAAACCACATATGGATGCTGCCAAAAGGATTCTCAAGTATCTCAAAGGAACCATAAATGAAGGACTTTATCATCCTTATGTATCTGATTTAGGTTTGAAGCTATTTTCTGATGCAGATTGGGCTGGCTCCAAGGAAGATAGAAGGAGCACTTCAGGTTATCTTACCTTTGCAGGTTCAAAGCTTATTTCATGGTCATCCAAGAAGCAACCCACAGTTGCTCTCTCTTCTACTGAAGCTGAATATAGAGGTCTTGCTATAGCTACACAAGAAGCTATGTGGATGAAGACATTATTCAAAGATCTTGGATTGGAGTTTGGAACTCCAACTATTTTTGGTGACAATATGAGTTCTATTCACTTGGCTGCTAATCCTATTTTTCATGCAAGGACTAAACATATTGAAGTTCATTATCACTATGTACGAGAGAAGGTTCTAAGCAAAGAGATTCAAATATCATATGTGTCCACTCATCAACAATGTGCAGATATTCTAACCAAAGCATTGGATGGTACAAAGCTTTGCAAATTCAAGTCTATGATTGGTTTGCAGGTAATCTTGGAAGATTGAAGACCTCAAGCATACTTGGCTTGAGGGGGAGATGTTGGAGCAAGTCTATGACAAGCCTAAGTATTGGCTTGAGTCCCACAAAGTCATAGAAAAAGCGTTAAAAAGAAGACTATGTAAAGTTCACTTGTGAACTACCTCTTGTAACTTTTGAAGAGTTTACTTAATGTAAAAGTAAGAGAATCTTAAGTGGTTGAGTCCACTTGATCAAGAATGGAAAGAGGAGCCACGAATTCGTGATTTGTGGTAGGTAGAGAATCAAATCAATCATTGATTGATTGGAGAGTGATTGAGGGAAGTTAGCCTCCCAAACTCAACTATAAATAGATGGCAGTTTTAGTCGTGGTTAGAGAGACCTATGTGAAGACCTCCAAGAGCTGAGCTTTATGCCATATCAAGGTGTGATTACAAGGCACACATATGTATCAGTAAGTCATTGTATTGTACAAGCAATATACTTTCATTTTCATGATTATTTGAGTTCATCTTTCCATGTTCTTGTGAAGTGTACTACTCACTGCCATTACTCTCAGTTTTTCTCAGTCACCGTGCAGAGATGTTTTCTCTGAGCTTGGTGCATCATTTTCAGTGATTTAACTTGGTAAAGTTAGCTCTATAAGCTTACTGTATGCTCATAAATTTTCATGTCATTTGGATGTTGCAATCTTCAGTTATGTTCATTTGAAGTCAACAGGGTCTGTTCATCTTCACCTCTTTGTCAGGTACCTGACTTTTTCACTCATCTTGTCAGAGCCATTGCTCAGTGGTTACTTATCCAAATTCAGTGATTGAACGCTTGTTGGATTCAGCTTACTGTCTAGTATAACCATACAAATTTGCATAATCATTGGATTCCTACATTTTGAGTTATGTTGATTTTTCTGCTCACTGGTCTATTTCTGTAGCAGCCCTTGAAAATCGGGATGATGTCATCACTTGTTAAAACTCATTCTCAGTGTGTGGTTCATTATTTTTGATGAGATTACTCTTGAAAGTTAGCTCTTTAAGTTGCCCAGACTTCCCCAAGAGTAATTGGGCTAATTGCTGCTGTGATCAGAGAATTATGTAAAACACTGGACAGGTGTATGAACCAAGAATAGCAAGTTTTCACCTCTGAGCTAACTCCAACTTATCTGTTTTGATCTATCTTTTTGAGAGTGATCTTCCAAGGTACATAGGGTGTCTAATACATCCATTGGCAAGATAAAAGGGCCCACCATATACTCCTGGAGTTCATTTGGCTGGTGTAGATCAAGGATTTTGCAACACCTCTTCATCTTCAAGCACATACCTATCCATCTCTTCACACTTGTCACTTGTCTCTTGTCACCTCTCTCAGTCTCTTAAGTATTTTTACATGTCTTCTATTTCTTCTATGTGTGAGAAGGCTCCGCAGTATTGCGTTGAACCAGTGAGGATGTTTCTTTGAGCTTGTGAGTAAAATCCATCATCATAATTCACTTGCATGCATATAATCCATACAAATCCATACATATTTATTAGTTTCTGAAAGTGTATAAGAAGCTCCAATATTGGACCATTCTTCCTTTCGAAACTGATTTATGTGTAAGGATTCCATCTATTCTCATCATGCATACATATCATCCAAAGAAGGCTATACATATGGATTAGAATTAGGAAGTGTTTAAGAAGCTCCTCCAATGGACCATTCTTCCTTCCAAATTTGATTCGTGTGTATGGTTCTCTTTCATTCTTATCATTCATGTCATCAATCTAACTTGCACACCTACATTCCCATTCCCATAATTATTTCAACATCTCTCTCTTCTCCATACTCAACATTAATTTCACCTTCACATCTTTAAACCTTCCAACATTCATTAGCTTCATACACCCTGTGTGTGCCACGACCGGACCCGATCCACCCGGATTGCGATCACCTCCACAACGGGATATTTATCTTTGTACATTCTCTTGGTAATACATTCGGTATGGTGTGTTATGCTCCAAGCTTCTTCTTCTTCCTTGTGTTGTTCATGTGCTTTCATGACCTCACACTCCAACATTTAACACTCATAGGTGGTCATTCGAGTTTTTTGGAAAGAGGAAAAACTTGCCCCGAGAGAAAGAACAATATCTATCTCATTATACAAGAATGAAAATAAGAAAATATCTTACATTAATAAATGTAGACACTACTAACATTACAATGAATCCCTAACCTTAAGCATTGAACTTCTGAGTAGAGGCAACTAAGCTCTACAAGTCTACTGTTTCTAACGAAGATGATGCAAAGAAGGGGAAGTGAGCAAGAGGTGATGGAAAGTGTTAATCTCCAAAAGAACAAGCTACTCTTGAAGTTAGATCACCTCTATATCAAGAGTAACTCAAAACCTTCACCAATTTGGAGGATCAATGATCAATTATCAAAATCTTGAACAAACTGTGAAAAAGATGACTACACAGAAAGTCTACTGCACATAACTCACTCATTGACTTATCAAATGTATAAAGTTCTTTATGAAACTTTGTATAACGTGTCGCCTATAGTTTGCGCACCTTCTCCAAGTTAAATCATTCCAAAAGACTCAGTAGATCTTGAGAAATGATCTTAACAAGTCACCTATGTCTAAAACTGTAGTTCTTTACAGTCGACTTTGACACCTGCAACTTCTAAGACTTGGTTTTCCCAATGCAAATGCTTTTAGCCATAGATGCTAGATTCTGACTCCTCACTTGTGCAAAACTTTACACTGTGCACTGAGAACTGACCATTTCTTTGACCATCGAGATTACACCTGTTTCAGAAGACACTCAACACTTCCTTACATATGAATGTTCCTACTTATAATTCTCACAGCCTGTTTACAATTTGGCTCTCAAACTTTAACCATAGACTCATTAACTATGGAGTTAGACACCTTTAAGGGATTCTTGAAATGATCAAGCACAGAAGGAGAACAGTCATAAAAATCGGGTGTAACTTTTCTTCATTACTGAAAAGTTTTACATCTGGATGAGAGAGCTATTCTACTCACTTCACAAGTGTCTAATGACTTCTAATTCTCTTCAATTCTTGTTCTCACACAATCTCTCATATTTTCCCTGACATTTTTACTTGTATATATAGGCAAATATGTACAAGCTCATAACCATACAAAAGTATAAGTGAGTTAACTCTAAATTAATGTACATATATATACACATCTTCATTCTCTGAACATGTACTTTCGTGATGCTTCATAACTTGATCTTTTCTTCTGTCCTAGACTTCAAAAACCTTTATCAAAACTTCAATTGTGATTGCCTTGCACCAAGAGCTCCCCCTTAATCATCAATTGAGGTTTTCTCTATCTTCTTTATACCTGCCATATCTTTGAATCTTTGTAGCTTTGGTCCATCCAAGCTTTTGGTTAGCATATCAGCTATCTGATCTTTTGTTGAAGTATGTATTACTTCAATCTCTTTATCCATCACCTTCTCTCTTAGAAAATGATACTCAATCTCAATGTGTTTACTCCTGGCATGAAAAACAGGATTAGCAGCTAAATACAATGAACTCATGTTATCTCCATGAATAGTGGGTGTACTCTGAATGATGTCAAAACTCTTCATAAGAGCCTTAAGCCATATCACTTCCTTTGCAGCTTCAACCAAACCTTTGTACTCAGCCTCTGCGGATGATAAAACAATTGTGTGTTGCTTCTTTGAACACCAAGAAATTAACTTATCTCCCACATAACACAACTATCCATAAGTTGATCTCCTATCATCAGGATTACCTGCCCAATCTGTGTCACTATATATCTTGATGTTTGTATCTGATGTAAACCATAATACAAACTTCTTTGAGTGTACCCTTAATGTACCTCAACACTCTTTGTCCTGCAACCCAATGTTCTTTCCTAGGACAATGCATGAATTGAGATAATACTCCAACTGCATATGACAAGTTAGGCCTAGTTAATGTAGCATAGATCAGACTACCAACCAAACTTTGATATAGCTTCATATCCTTGAATTCTTCTCCTCCATATCTGCTCAATTTGTAATTCACCTCCATTGGAGTAGGTGCTACCCTACAATCATCCATTTTAAACTTGATCAACAAGTTTCTCAAATACCTTTCTTGAGTTACATACACTCCATGTTGAGTGTATGAGATCTCCATGCCCAAGAAATATGACAAGTCTCCCAAGTCACTAATCTTGAACTCTTTCTCCATTTGCTTCTTTAGGCTTTGAATACCTTTCTCATCTGTACCTGTAAGAATTATATCATCAACATATATGCACATGTATATGAACCCATCATCACTTGCTTTAACAAGCAAACTACTATCTGCTTTAGATACTTGAAAACCAAGTTCCTTCAAGAACTTCACAAGTCTATAATTCCATGCCCTTGGGGCCTGCTTCAAACCATACAAAGCTCTTTTGAGCTTACATACATGATTTGGATACCTTTCATTTCTGAATCCTTGTGGTTGCTCCATAAAAACATCATCTGAAATGTAACCATTTAGAAAAGTATTCTTCACATCTAATTGAAATAATTTCCAACCTTTACATGCAACAATAGCTATGAGTGTCCTAATGGTTGTCATCTTTGCCACAGGACTATAAGTCTCATCATAATCTATACCATATGTCTGAGCAAACCCTTTCATAACAAGTCTAGCTTTATACCTAGACACACTTCCATCTGCAAATCTCTTTGTCTTGTAGACCCATTTGCATCCAATGATCTTCTGACTATTTGGTTTAGGAACCAAATCCCATGTCTCATTCTCCATCAATGCATCATACTCTTTCTCCCAATTTTCCTTACCTTTTGCCTCTTCATATGTAAAAGGGTCTTCATCTGCCTTTATCATATAAGCATAATCTTTGGTAGCCAAAAAAGAAGTGTCATAACTATACCTTGTAGGTTGCCATTTGTGTCTTGACGACCTTCTAAGTTCTCCACCCCTTGAGGTTTTTGGTTCATCACATTCTGGATCAAACCTTGGCACTTCTTCAACTTCAACCTGTACTTCATTATTCTCCTCTTCATCAAATATCTGAACCTTTGATTTACCTTTATTTCGAGTCACAACTTCTTCATCACCTGCATGAATATTGATTGTACCTACATACCAAGTACCTTGCTCATCAAAAGTAATATCCTTAGACACAAGGAATTGTTTTGTGGATGGACTCCACAACCTATATCCCATCTGCTTATCATCATATCCAATAAACACATACTTTTCAGCTTCAGGTTCCAATTTGTGCCTTAATTGAGATGGCACATATGCATGTGCCAAACATTCAAATACTTTGCAATGATCTAGAGTAGGTCTCTTACCCCACCATGCTTCATATGGTGTCATACCTTGCAAAGATTTACATGGTAATCTATTGACCAAATATGTGGCTGTATTTACAGCCTCAGCCCACAAATAATTTGGGCAATTTTTTTCCTTCATCATTGATCTTGCAAACTCAACAAGAGTTCTATTCCTCCTTTCTGCCACACCATTTTTTTTAGGAGAGTACTTGCAAGTAACTTCTCTTTTTATACCTGCATTCCACAACTAATCACTGAACTCATTAGAGAAATACGCTCCCCCTCCATCTGACCTTAGTCTCTTCAACTTTTGACCTGTAATTCTCTCTCCATACACATGATAATGTTTGAATGTATTGAATACCTCTGACTTATCTTTGATCACATAGATAGTAATCCATCTGGTAGCATCATCAACATAAATCACATAATACCTTGAACCATTGATATTGAAATCCTTTGATGGTCCCCACACATCTGTGTGTACCAACTCAAGCTTTTCTGAATACATAAAACCATGCTTGGAATAAGGTTGTTTATGAGCCTTACCTAATTGACATGCCTCACATCTGTATGTCATATGTTGACCTGCAACATTAGGCAATCCAAGCACTGAACCACTATTAACCATATCTTTAATACCTCTTTCATTAAAATGTCCAACCCTTTCGTGCCAAAGATCTAACTCTAAGATCTTATGTCCTCCATAGGCATACAAGGCATGACCAATGTTACCTTGAATCTTCAATGTGAACAATCTTCCTTCTTTCTTCCCTAAAACAATTTGTTTATACCCATTGCTAGGGTCTTCCACAAAAACTCCTTCATTAGTGAATCTAACTTCATAACCTTTTTCAACAATTTGTCCTACACTTATAAGATTCTTTGGAATTGTAGGAATATACAAAACCTTATTCAAGAGAGAACTTCCATCCTTGGCCTTCAATGATCCAATTGACTTCACATTGTGCTTTGTATTATCACCTGTTTGAACTACATGATTAGTTACCTTATTCTCCAAATCAGTCATCAAAGCTATGTTGCCACTCAGGTGATTGCTACACCCTCAGTCAATGTAGAAGACTCTTTGGTCTTCACTTTGCCTTTCACAAGTTGCATTCATTATCAATGTTGAATCCTCCTTCTGATTTGAAGCATAATTTTAGTGGGTATTGTTGTATTGTTGACTTTGGAATCCTCTACCTGCATTTCTTCCAAAGTAACCTCTATCTCTAAAATTACCTCTTTGATTCTGCCACCTCTTCCTCTTGAATGAAAGTTTTGATTATATCCACCATTATTCTGAGTATTATGCCAACAATCATTAGCTAAATGATTTGTCTTACCAAAAATCCAGCAAGCTTTCACTCCATCTTTATTACTTCTGCCTCTTCCTCTACCTTTGCCACCTCCTCTTCCTCTTAGGAAGTTAGCCTGGCTAGTTGTACCTTCATCTTCATTTGCTTGTTGCTTCCCTTGTCTATTCTTTGTCTTATCCTTTGAATACATTGCTTGATCTGCACTTTTATCACCATCACCTTTGACATCCTGCTCAAAGGTTAACATGTGTCCTAGCAACTGATTTAAATCAGGAGTAACATGATCTAGTGATAATTCAGTAGAAAAAATGATTGGCTTCCATTTTTCATCACCTCTCAAACCTGTAAGAATTCGCCTTACCAATTTATCCTCCTCAATATCGTCATCAACTGCTCCTAATGCATCTGCAATGTCCTTCATTCTTGTTACATAATTTGAGATGGATTGAGAAGCTTTCTTCTTGAATGTGGTAAATTCTGCCCACAAGGATGCCTTCCTTGACTTTGTGGTGTTTTGGAAATGCTCCTCCAAAGCATTCCATATATCACTTGCACTTTCAAGACCTCTAATGTGAGGTAGCAACTAGTCATTAACTCCCATTTAGATAATGCTCCTGGCTTGAGCATCTCTCTTCATCCAACTCTTCAATTCTGATAATTCCTCCCTAGTTGGAACACTAGGATCTCTGAATTGAGGCTTTTCTTCTTCACCTGTGATGTAACCTATCAAGTCTTTGCTCATAAGATGAGCTTCCATCCTCATTGACCATGCTCGATAGTTCCCTCTATCCAATTTCTCTATCTGAAGAGAATCTCCCATCCTTTCTTCACCTGTGTATTAGATCCTTCAAGCTTTATGAGGAATAAGGTTACCTTTACTTTGAATGAAGTTCCTTTTGTCTTCCTTGATGTCTTATGGCCTCCTTCTCAAGCTTTGCTCTCAAGCTTTCACCTTTTGAATCTTCAAATGTTGAATTCTTTATGACTACAGCAATCAGGGTCCTCTTTTCTTCAATTTTGATACTTCCTGCTCTGATACCACTGATGGAGAGTGTTAATCTCCAAAAGAACAAGCTACTCTTGAAGTTAGAGCACCTCTATATCAAGAGTAACTCAAAACCTTCACCAATTTGGAGGATCAATGATCAATTATCAAAATCTTGAACAAACTGTGAAAAAGATGACTACACAGAAAGTCTGCTGCACATAACTCACTCATTGACTTATCAAATGTATAAAGTTTTTTATGAAACTTTGTACAAGGTGTCACCTTTAGTTTGCACACCTTTTGCAAGTTAAATCATTTCAAAAGACTCAGTAGATCTTGAGAAATGATCTTAACAAGTCACCTATGTCTAAAACAGTGGTTCTTTAGAGTGGACTTTGACACCTACAACTTCTAAGACTTGGTTCTCCCAAACTAGAACCCGTTTATGCAAATTCTTTTAGCCATAGATGGCTTACCTTCCAAATCAGATTTTACTCCTCACTTGTGAAAAACTTTACACTGTGCACTGAGAACTGACCATTTCTTTGACCATCGAGATTGCGCCTGTTTTAGAAGACACTCAACACTTCCTTACATATGAATGTTCCTACTCATAATTCTCACAGCATGTTTACAATTAGGCTCTCAAACTTTAATCATAGACTCACTAACTATGGAATTAGACACCTATAAAAGGATTCTTGAAATGATCAAGCACAGAAGGAGAACAGTTAGAAAAATTGGGCGCAACTTTTCTTCATTACTAAAAAGTTTTACATCTGGATGAGAGAGCTATTCTACTCACTTCACAAGTGTCTAATGACTTCTAATTCTCTTCAATTCTTGTTCTCACACACTCTCTCATGTTTGTCCTGACATTTTTACTTGTATATATAGGCAAATATGTACAAGCTCATAACCATACAAAAGTATAAGTGAGCTAACTCTAAATTAATGTACATATGTATACACATCTTCATTCTCTGAACATGTGCTTTCTTGATGCTTCATAACTTGATCTTTTCTTCTATCCTTGACTTCAAACCTTTATCAAAACTTCAATTGTTGATTGCCTTGCACCAACAAGAGGGTGATTCAAACTTGACTCTATTCACTTCTCTATGGTACAAGTGTGTAGTGATTATTTACACTCGTGCAAGTTTCCTTCTGAAGTTTCATGAATCCCAACAACAAATGTGGGAGACTCCAATGACTTGACGCATGATCTACGGCTTCAATTAAAACCTCAAATGAAGAACTAATGCTCTGGTACATTAAAAAAAAAATCAAATATGTAAATATTCAAAGGAGTACATGAAGCCATATAATTCTGCCACATAAGTTAAACTTGATTGTTCTTGATGAGAGCTTAAAACAACAAGAATGTTGAGATCTTTCTTGTTCTAACAATCAAGAGAACACATGGAGAGTTCATAAGCCTTTGTGTACATATGGATGAAATTACAATTACAGGTAATGATAATGAAGGTATTAGAAGAATCAAGCTACAAATGAAGGAGGAATTCAAGAGGATCTTGTTGAATCAGGAATATGTGCATAACAGAAACAACAAAAAATTCTGAAATGAAAAACTGAAGGCTTTTTACCAGAATATGCTTCTTGAGGAGTCATCCCCTTCAGAGCTTTTGTGTAGCTTCGATTGAGGATGTAGACTGCTGTATTGACTGCTTCTGCCTAGAATGAATCAGGCATGTCTTGAGCCTTTAACATACAACGAGCATTTCAACTACTGTCCTGTTCCTGCGCTCAATAATGCCATTTTGTTGAGGTGTATGAGTTGTGGTAAGTTGCCTTTTCACACCATGCTCCTTACAGTAATTGTTGAATTCTGTTGATAAGAATTCACCTCCTCTATCTGTTCTAAATTCTTCAGTTTCCTTCCTGATTCATTTTCTACATACTTATGCCACGCTTTAAATTTTTCAAAAGCATTAGCCTTCTCTCGAATGAAATAAACCCACATCTTTCTACTATAATCGTCGACTAACAGCAAGAAGTAGAAAGATCCTCCTAAAGCAGGTGTAGACATTTTACCGCAGAGATCAGCATGTACCAACTCTAGAGGAGCTTGAAATCGATTGCTGGTCTCTCTTGGAAATGCCTTTCGTTGTTGCTTGCCCATCATACAAGCTTCACAAGGTTCCTGCAACTCTGAAAATGCAGGCAAATGAGCAACCATCCCTGTTCGTTGCATCTCCTTCAAAACTGCAAATCCAAGATGCCCAAATCGTTGGTGCCATAACCTGCTTACATCTTTATCTTCTGTAGCAGTTAAAGCACTTAACTCATACAATTTATCCCGTCATATGCCTTTACCTACAAAATTACCTGATGAATCCATGATTTCCGCACCACTCTTATTGAAGTGAACTTCGAGTCCACAATCTGTTATTGCAGAAACTGACAACAAATTTCTTTTGAGTGTAGGTACATAGAGAACATTGGATAACTTTTTCTCAACACCTGGAGAAGTGATAAAAGAGATGGTTCTAGTTCCTTCAGCTCGACACTTGGAGTCATTTCCCACCACTACATTGATGGATTCCCGTAGAGGCACTAGGGAACTATACCAATCCTTTTTACTGGTCATATGGCGAGAAGCTCCACTATCTAAAATCCATGGCTCATCAAGACGAGCTTGAGCAGATGAACATACCTCTTCAATAGCTACCCAAAGTTCCAGCTCTGTGTTGTTTGCAGACTCTTTGTTCTTCCATGATGATTTTACAGTCCCATTCTGTTCATGAGCTTGCTTCTTTCTGCAATCCTTGATGGCATGGCCTTTCTTTTCACAATAGAAGCAACTTCCTGTGAACTTTTTCTTCTTTGGATTCTTCTTTGATCCTTCAGAAGAGCCTTTACCTTTTGCATTGGCTGAGAATGCAGCATCAGTTGTACTTTGCGGATTCTTCAGCCGCATCTCTTCTTCTAAAAGCATCGCACAAAACTCTTCAAATGTAAGAGGAGTTGGCCTTACTTGAGTGTTAAGGGCTGTTACTAATCCATCATACTTTGTTGGAAGAACACGTATAGATCTTCGAGCCAGCTCTTCTGGTGTTATAACAACACCAACTACAGCCAATTGATCTTGAAGATGCTTTATCCGTTTGATAAAATCTTCAGCCTTTTCAGAATCAGAATGCTTTTCATTTGCCAACTGATTTTCTAAATTCTGTATCCTAGTGTGGTTCTTGGTCTCATATTGTCGAGCCAATATGCCCCAAGCCTCATGTGCTTTAGTAGTATGTTGAACTAAAGTAAGCACAGAATCACTTACACTAGTGACAATCGCACATAATGCATCAGCATTCCGCATCTTCCAAGCTCGTAGAAGATCTCGATCTGGCTGAATCATCAATCTTGAATTTGCTGGATCTTCAATTGGTATATGTTGGTGCATGTCAATCATCAATTGAAGGTTTATGAAGAAATGAAGTCAAGAAATCAAGAAGAGAACAAATTCAGAAGTTTGAAGGAAGGACATACTCAGAAATCCAAAGCTATGTACACATATGTACATTAGTTCAGATATAGGTTACTCACACGTTTTGATTAGTCATAAGCTAGTACATATTTGCCTATAAATGTTTTGAAAAAGTCGGGGCATGTAAGAATAGAGAATAGGAAGAGAGAAATCAGTTGTAGAAAGTGTCATTGGACACATGAAAGTTAGTTGAAGTTATCTCTTCAATGTAGTTGTAATTTTTCTGAGAAATCAAGAAAATCTTGCGCCTGATGTTTTGTTGTTTGCTACTTCTGTAGTTAATCTTTTGAGAAATCCTTCTGAACATATCTAAGTCCATAGTTAATAAATCTATGGCTAGAATTTGAGAGTCTAATTGTCATCAGGTTAAGAGAATTTTGCATAGGAACATTCATATGTGATGATGTTCTAAGAGTCGACAAAACTGGCGCAGATTTCATGTTCAGAGAAATGAACATTGCTCAGTGCATGGTGTAAAGTTTTACACAAGTGAGGGCTCAAAATCTAAGTTGGAAGGTAAGCCATCTATGGCTAAAAGGTCTTGATCAAATGGGTTCGACATTGGGAGAACTATAGCTAAGAAGTTACAGGTGTCAAAGTCGCTACTGCAGAGAAGGTGTTCTACACATAGGTAAATTGTTTGTATGATTTCTCAGAGTATACTGAATCATTTGCAAAGATTTAAGTTGGAGAAGGTGCGCAACCTTAAGGAAAAGCATTGTGCAAAGTTTTATTAAAAACTTTACAGGATTGATTAGTCAATGAGTGATTAATCTGCAGCAGACTTTTCAGAGAAGTGATTTCTTCACAGTTAGTCAACTTCTTGGTAATGTGTTAGTGGATTTCCAAAATTATGTGGAGTCTAAAGTTATTCTTGGTCTAGAGGTGGTCTAATACCAAGGATAGCTTGTTCGTTTGGAGATTAACACTCTCCATCAGTGGTATCAAAGCAGGTTGTGTCAAAATTAAGGAAAGGAAGACTCCAATTGCTGCAGACATACAAGTTCTACATTTCGAAGGTTCAGAAGGATAAAGTGTTGAAGAAAGATTGAAGGGAGACACGCAAAGATTATCAAAAGAATCAGAAGAAGCAATACTCAAAGTTAAGGTACATTTATTCCTTGTAAAGTCTAAAGTTTTGAGACTACAGGTGAAGCAAGGATGGGAGATAGTCTCCAAATTGAAAAGTTGGATAGAGAGAACTATCCAGCTTGGTCTATGAGAATGGAAGCTCATCTGATGAGCAAAGATTTGATAGCATACATTACAGGTGAAGAAGAGAAGCCCCAGTTCAGAGATCCTAGTGTTCCAACTAGGGAAGAATTGCCAGATCTAAAGAATTGGATGAAGAAGGATGCTCAAGCAAGGAGCATAATCTACATGGCAGTCAATGACTATTTGCTTCCTCACATTAGAGGACTTGAAAGTGCAAGTGACATTTGGAATGCTTTGGAAGAGCATTTCCAAAACACAACCAAATCAAGGAAGGCTTCACTATGGGCAGAATTTACTACTTTCAAAAAGAAGGCCTCACAATCAATCTCTGATTATGTGACAAAGATGAAGGACATTGCAGATTCTCTAGGTGCAGTGGATGAAGATATTGAAGAAGATAAATTGGTAAGACAAATTCTCACAGGGCTAAAAGGAGATGAGAAGTGGAAGCCTTTTATTTTATCTACATAACTTTCATTAGATCACTTTACTCTTGATTTGAATCAATTGTTAGGTCATATGCTAACTTTTGAGAATGATATCAAAGGAGATGTTGATAAGAGTGCAGGTCATGCAATGTACTCTAAAGACAAGAAGAAAGCTAACAAAGGAAAGCAACAATCAGGTGAAGAAGAAGGTACTTCAAACCAAGCAAATTTCATAAGAGGAAAAGGAAATGGCAGAAGTAGAGGAAGAGGCAGAAACAACAAAGATAATGCAAGAGCTTGTTGGATATGTGGTAAGACCAATCATCTATCTCATGATTGTTGGCACAATAATCAGAACAATGGTAATTATCATAACTTTAATCAAAGAGCAAGAGGTGGTAGATTTCAGAGAGGAAACTTCAGAGGTAGAGGTGGTAGGAATTCTTTTGGAAGAGGTGGAGGAAGAAGCTTCCAAAATCAATCCTATAATAACACCTACTACAACTATGCATCAGATCAGAAGGAGGATTCGACTCTCATTATGAATGCAACATATGAAACCTCACATGAGGACATGAGAGTGTTCTACATTGACTCAGGATGTAGTAATCATTTAAGTGGAAATATTGCTTTGATGACTGATCTAGATCATAATGCAATTAACCATACAGTTCAGACAGGTGATAATACAAAGCATAAGGTAAAGTCAATTGGTTCAGTCAAGGCTAAAGATGGGAGCACTCTTCTGAGTAAGGTTCTTTATGTTCCCACAATTCCAAAGAATTTGATCAGTGTAGGTCAAATTGTGGAAAAAGGATATGAGGTAAGATTCACCAATGATGGAGTCTATGTTGAAGACCCTAGTCAAGGGTATAAACAGGTTGTTACAGGGAAGAAAGAAGGAAGGCTCTTCACATTGAAGGTACAAGGAAATGTTGGACATGCTATGTTCACATATGGAGAGCAGAAGGTGTCAGAATTGGATCTTTGGCACAAAAGACTTGGACACTTCAATGAAAGAGGTATCAAAGACATGATTAATAATGATTCAGTGCTTGGGTTGCCTAACATTGCAGGTCAACACATGACATACAGATGTGAGGCATGTCAATTAGGTAAGGCTCATAAGCAATCCTATTCCAAGCATGGGTTTATGTATTCAGAAAGACTTGAGTTGGTGCATACAGATGTGTGGGGTCCTTCAAAGGACTTTAGTATAAATGGTTCAAGATATTATGTCATTTATGTTGATGATGCTACCAGATGGATCACAATTTATGTGATTAAAGAAAAATCAGAAGTGTTTAATACATTTAAACACTATCATGTATATGCAGAAAGGATTACAGGTCAAAAATTGAAGAGACTAAGGTCAGATGGAGGGGGAGAGTATTTTTCAAATGAATTCAATGATTACTTGTGGAATGCAGGTATAAAGAGAGAAGTTACTTGCAGGTACTCTCCTCAACAAAATGGGGTAGCAGAAAGAAGAAATAGGACTCTTGTTGAGTTTGCAAGGTCCATGATGAAAGAGAAGAATTGCCCAAATTATTTGTGGGCAGAGGCTGTAAATACAGCTACTTATTTGGTCAATAGATTGCCTTGTAAAGCTTTGCAAGGTATGACACCATATGAAGCTTGGTGGGGTAAGAAACCTACCTTGGATCATTGCAGAATATTTGGATGTTTGGCATATGCATATGTGCCATCTCAATTGAGGCATAATTTGGAGCCTAAGGCAAAAAAGTATGTATTCATTGGTTATGATGATAAGCAAATGGGATACAGGTTGTGGAGTCCATCCACAAAGCAATTCCTTGTATCCAAGGATGTTACATTTGATGAGCAAGGTACTTGGTATGCAGGTAAATATAATGTACATGCAGATGTTGAAGAAGTAGTGGATCAAAGGAAAGGTTAAGCAAAGATTCAATTACTTGATGAAAATGAGAATAATGAAGTACAGGTTGAAGTTGAAGAGAGGCCAAGGTTTGATCCAGAATGTGATGAACCAGAGACTTCAAAAAGTGCAGAAGTTAGGAGGTCACATCTAGGCACAAATGGCAACCTACAAGGTATAGCTATGACACCTCATTCTTGACTACTAAAGATTATGCTTATTTGGTAAAAGCAGATGAAGATCCATCTACATATGATGAAGCCAAAGGCAAGAGAAATTGGGAAGAAGCCATGCAAGAGGAGTATGATGCATTGATAGAGAATCAGACTTGGGATCTAGTTCCTAAACCTAATAGCCAGAAAATTATTGGATGTAAGTGGGTTTACAAAACAAAAAGATTTGCAGATGGAAGTGTGTCTAGGTACAAAGCCAGACTTGTTGTGAAAGGGTATGCACAGACATATGGAGTGGACTATGATGAGACTTATAATCCTGTGGCAAAGATGACAACCATCAGAACTCTCATAGCAATTGCTGCTTGTAAAGGTTGGAAGCTATCTCAATTAGATGTTAAAAATGCTTTTTTGAATGGTTACATTTCAGATGAATTTTACATGGAGCAACCAGATGGATTCAAAGATCAAGTGAATCCAAATTATGTGTGTAAGCTCAAGAGAGCTTTGTATGGATTAAAGCAGGCCCCAAGGGCATGGAATTATAGGCTTGTAAAATTCTTGAATGATCTTGGATTTCAAGCATCAAAGGCAGATAGTAGCTTGCTAGTCAAAGCAAGTGAAGATGGATTCATTTATGTTTGTATTTATGTTGATGACATAATACTTACAGGAACAGATGATAAAGGAATACAAATGATCAAGAAGCAGATGGAGAAAGAGTTCAAAATCAGTGATTTGGGGAACTTGTCATTCTTCTTGGGAATGGAGATTTTATATACTCAACATGGAGTATATGTGACCCAAGAAAGGTATCTTAAAAATTTGCTAACCAAATTTAAAATGGAAGATTGCAGGGTTGCACCTACACCATTGGAAGTGAACCATAAATTGTCTAGATTTGGAGGAGAAGAATTCAGAGACATGAAGCTCTATCAAAGTTTGGTTGGTAGCTTGATTTATGCTACATTGACAAGGCCTGATTTGTCATATGCAGTTGGTGTGCTTTCACAATTCATGCATTGTCCTAGAAAGGAACATTGGATTGCAGGACAAAGAGTACTTAGGTATATCAAAGGTACACTCAAAGAAGGGCTGTACTATGGATTTACTTCTGATACAAGAGTGAAGATATATAGTGATGCAGATTGGGCAGGTAATGTGGATGATAGAAGATCAACACATGGATATTTGTGCTATGTAGGAGACAAATTGATCTCATGGTGTTCTAAGAAGCAACATACAGTTGCTTTGTCATCTACAGAAGCAGAATATAAAGGTATGGTGGAAGCTGCAAAGGAGGTAATTTGGCTAAAGACACTTATGAAGGTTTTTGATGTGATTCAAAGTACTCCTATTATTTGTGGAGACAATATGAGTTCTCTATACTTGGCAGCTAATCCTGTGTTTCATGCTAGAACTAAGCATATTGAAATACAGTATCATTTTCTAAGAGAGAAGGTCATTGATAAGGAAATTGAAGTTATGCATACTCCTACAAAAGATCAACTTGCAAATATGATGACAAAAAGTCTAGATGGACCAAAGCTACAGAGATACAAGGATATGGCAGGAATTAAGAAGATAGAGAAGAACCTCAATTAATGATTGAGGGGGAGCTGTTGGTGCATGTCAATCATCAATTGAAGGTTTATGAAGAAATGAAGTCAAGAAATCAAGAAGAGAACAAATTCAGAAGTTTGAAGGAAGGACATACTCAGAAATCCAAAGCTATGTACACATATGTACATTAGTTCAGATATAGGTTACTCACACTTTTTGATTAGTCATAAGCTAGTACATATTTGCCTATAAATGTTTTGAAAAAGTCAGGGCATGTAAGAATAGAGAATAGGAAGAGAGAAATCAGTTGTAGAAAGTGTCATTGGACACATGAAAGTTAGTTGAAGTTATCTCTTCAATGTAGTTGTAATTTTTCTAAGAAATCAAGAAAATCTTACGCCCGATGTTTTGCTGTCT
The DNA here is from genome assembly GCA_020310875.1 of Ceratopteris richardii. Taxonomy (NCBI): domain Eukaryota; kingdom Viridiplantae; phylum Streptophyta; class Polypodiopsida; order Polypodiales; family Pteridaceae; genus Ceratopteris; species Ceratopteris richardii. The sequence goes on along the minus strand of CM035417.1, from coordinate 80,163,973 downwards.
GCTACTTCTGTAGTTAATCTTTTGAGAAATCCTTCTGAACATATCTAAGTCCATAGTTAATCAATCTATGGCTAGAATTTGAGAGTCTAATTGTCATCAGGTTAAGAGAATTTTGCATAGGAACATTCATATGTGATGATGTTCTGAGAGTCGACAAAACTGGCGCAGATTTCATGTTCAGAGAAATGAACATTGCTCAGTGCATGGTGTAAAGTTTTACACAAGTGAGGGCTCAAAATCTAAGTTGGAAGGTAAGCCATCTATGGCTAAAAGATCTTGATCAAACGGGTTCGACATTGGGAGAACTATAGCTAAGAAGTTACAGGTGTCAAAGTCGCTACTGCAGAGAAGGTGTTCTACACATAGGTAAATTGTTTGTATGATTTCTCAGAGTATACTGAATCATTTGCAGAGATTTAAGTTGGAGAAGGTGCGCAACCTTAAGGAAAAGCATTGTGCAAAGTTTTATTAAAAACTTTACAGGATTGATTAGTCAATGAGTGATTAATCTGCAGCAGACTTTTCAGAGAAGTGATTTCTTCACAGTTAGTCAACTTCTTGGTAATGTGTTAGTGGATTTCCAAAATTATGTGGAGTCTAAAGTTATTCTTGGTCTAGAGGTGGTCTAATACCAAGGATAGCTTGTTCTTTTGGAGATTAACACTCTCCATCAGTATAGGCTCTGGATCCAATCCCATCGGTCCCATGACAGTGTCAAGTAATTCATAGGAGTCCAAAATTGCATAAATTTTCTTCCAGAGTGTATAGTTGGTTCCATCCAGCTTCCCTTTAGTGAATGCAAGTGGATGAATTCAAATAGGTGCAACATTAGCATTAGCTGAAGCACCAAGACTAGTGTTCGATGATGAAGCCATCATGTAATTACTCGAATAATCTACTGATATTCTAGTCTGCTAGTAGGCTAAAATAATGATACTTCTCAAGCTATTCGAACCTTACAGCTCTGATACCATGTAAGACAATAGTTACGCAATATAATACAAGAGAGATAGCAGAGAAGATAACAGATATAGGAGAATATCAACAATTTTCTACTAGCAACAAGTACAAAGATGATGGTGTTGTCCACCCATGCGCTCTCAAGGTAGAGCTTAAATGGCAATCTAGACAACTCTAGATAGGGAGATACAAGGTAGAGGTATGCTGGCTCAACTTGATGTCTCAGGTAGTGCAGAAGTCATGTATATATAGGATCATGGGTGGCCTTCCGTGGACATATACATGGGCGGTAGAGCGTGGGTGGCCACCGCCCGTGTAATTGCCATACACGGCTTAGACCGGTTGAACCGACCTAACAAATATAAATGATTTCTGACTCTGATAGGGAATATTCTATGGAATATTCCCTTTACCGTCACGCCGGGGGCGCTGCCCCCGGACCCCCACCAGGGGGCCCCCTTGGAACCCCCAGCCGGGGGTGCTCCCCGCTGCCCCGGACCCCCCAATTGGGGATCCTGGTAACTCCCTTTCCTTACAATACCTTACATGGTCCAATATGACCTTCATCCAACATGCAAGTTGGGATTCCCATCAATTGGGTAATGCACGCTTGGCTTCTCCTCATAACGGGGGCCTTAAAAAATGTGCATACAATCATGAGGGGTAGACATTGATCATATACTAACATATGAATGTGCTTTATGATTAATAACCTATTTTGCAAAGGGCATAAGGAACCCATCCTGAATTGTTACCTTGTTAACTGCTCTTAAATCCACACATATTATGATTTTGGAGGTACTCCTTCCAAATCCTTGAAATGACATGCAAATATATCTGCATAAATTTTCATAAAAGAAATGACCTTTGAAATTATCCCAAGATGGTTCCATAACCATGTGAGCACTAGTATAGGATGAGTTTTATCCTTGTTGCCTAGCTAAACTTTTTTGACAAGGTCCTATCTATCAATGTTTCTAGAGTTTCTTTTTGTCTTTGGGATCTTCCATCACTTTGTCCCACATAGGGTTACTTTCGTATGTAGGAGCAGTAAATTTTTTCTTCCTTTTCTTGCATCCACCGTGTAGGAATTTCATGAATTGGAAACAAAATTTCTTCACTAGATTGTTTTACCTTGCAGGTAGTTTCTTTCTTGGTATTTGAATTAGATTCATTTGTGTTACACTTAGAGGTGTTCTCTTCCGTCTTTTGTGGCCCATCACAAGTACACCAAATGTAACAACTTGTATGGTCTATTGTTTTTCTTCATAAACTTCTCCACTTGTCTCACCTAGAAAAAATCCATAACAAGAAAATGAGTTACCTACTTGGTGCGATTTGTGAACATCTCAAACGAATTTTATATCCAATGAAAAACCATGTCAAATTCTCCCAATGAAAGTGAGTTTGGAAAGATTTGTCTTGAGTTACCAAAAAGAAATCGTTTCCTCTCTTGGCCCTAAGCACTAACTTAGATTGATCCATCAGAATGGTTTTTTCACACATATTGCTACTTGTGAAAATTGAAGCCTTTATCCTAGGTCTTGTGGCCATGGGAATGGAAATACATTGTATTTTCCTACTTGAACATTAGGAGATCTCTAGCCTATTGTTGTTCGAGACTAAGGATTAGGGGTTTCCTCCTCCTAATCCTACTCCTCACCCACTTCCTTCTCTCATGAGACTCTCCACTAATATATATTATATCTCAATTCTTTTGTTCCTAATTCTTAGATGAGCTCAAGATAGTTATTATTGATTCTTGTTGGAAAGAACCAGCTAACAAAAAAGAGGGTAGAGACGTAAGAGAATGGTCTACCAAATAATTCCAATTCCTATCATCTTTGGATCTAACTCTTGAATTTCAAAGATCTTCCAAAAGGCTTAAACTCTACAAGAACAAATATACGCTCTAAGAATTAATCTAGGGAAAAAAAAAGATGATTAAGATAGGGATCCACTAGTAGATGTGAACTTTCAAATTTGGATGTATTTTCATTCGGAATACTTGAACCTTATGTTTCAACAAAACCTCGATGATTGAAATAAGTCCACCTAAGTTGCTAAGGAATGAGAAGATAGTATTGTTCCTGATTTTATTGAGCATGTTTTAGCAGGGACTCAGTAGGTCCACTTTGCTAAGATCATACGTTTTGCTAAGTCCTACCAAATACAAATAAAGTATATCTGTATTTGAAAAGGACTATAAAAGAATAAGTTAAGTTCAGAAGATCCGAAGATTCCTATCCTCTTGAAAGTGGAAGATGAATCTAATTTCCTGCCCTTTCAAGATAGAGATAGGATCTCTATTACATACTCCTATGAAATATATATTCATCAAAAAGTACAAAGTGTACTAAAATGTATAATTTTATGGAGCTCAAGGTTTTTGAAGGTGCCAAAAAAACACCAAAGAATTCCACCCATTTCACTAACCCACATGTACAAGACATGCATGTACATTCGGTTGGACTAAGGGAAAGTGATTTGGGTAGGGATTTTGATTCCTTTCCTTTTAGATTAAGGTAGGGAGTAGCCCTTATTTGATTGCCGGAACCAGATCTAAAGAGAGAGATGACCATGCTCAGAGCATAGATCATGGTGCACGGGGGAACAGTCCGCATATGATAGTTCCACTCATTTTCAAGGACAAAAATGCTTTAAGGGGGGGAAGAATGTTGTATAATTCATGGGTTCAAAAGGCCAAATGTATGGATTCTAAAGTCTAGAATATGATGTACATTTGCCTTGCTTTAGCCCTTGAATCACCCTTGGAATATGCCTTAAGACTTTGGGTTGAAATCTTGGTTTTAGCCCTTAGGATATTTATTCATATGAGCTTCCAATTGAATGGTTGGAACCTTAGTCTTGATTTATCCTAAGGTGTGGAAACCTTAGCCTTGGGAGAAGCTTCTCTGGGAGCCACCTTGGGTGTACGTGAGAGAAGAATCCTCATTTGATTTAGAAGACATGTGGCATACCTTGGGAAATTAGAAGGAATTTGATGACCCTTGGGAAAGTATCCACAAGTAGGACACTTGGCTGGACACTTGGCCAATCCCAAGGACATGCATCCCCTTGGCCTAGAGGTGTATATATGGGTGGAGTTGGACGGGTGGAAACTTGCTCTCTCTTGGTCTTGGTGGTTTAGATGCTTGGATCTTGTCTTGCTATTTCAATTCTTAGGTAGCTAAGTATTTAGTATTGTTGTTATGCAACACTATCTCTTATGAGTATTTTTATGATGATGATGATCTAACTTATGACATACATGATATGATACGTATTGCCAATATGTCTTCCATAGAAATTGATAGTAATGCTCTAATACCTCCACTAATGAAATGTAATGCTTGAATTAACATGTGATGTCTAAGGATTATAGTTTATTGATTGGAACTTATGCAAAGATGCTTTTGTGATGGTATGAAGACTTCTCAACATTGTATCAATGTATCCTAACATTTTCTTATTATGAGAATTTCTCAACTAATAGGTGGAGCTTACCAAGCCATGTGAATGGGTTATGAACTTGGATAGTGTTTCATGTGTTCTCTTATTTGATGGTTGGGAATGTGCATTGGGAAAGGATGTCTTTTATGATATGCAAAGTGTATCACATTTTTCTTGAACCTTATTCATATGTCAACCAATAAGTGTTGTGGAGGAGTGTATTTTTCTTTATCTATTCATCTTACTATGTTACTGACATTTTGTGAAAGTGTATGGTTACCTACAAGCATTTTAGGCATTCATGATGAAGCTTTGATATGGCAGCTTATGCTCAATGGACATAAAGAGAAACAGGTGAAGATGGAATTCAAAGGTTGGAAGCCATAAGCGGATGCCATGGTGATATTGGAAGATCATGAAGACGTGTGTTAGCAGTCAAGGTGGAGTAAGCCATCAAGGAAGTATGTGATAGGGGAGCCAAAGACAAGATAGCCAAAGGAAGGAACAAGGGGGACCAAGAAGACAGAGCAATCAACACCGATCAAGCAAGGAATAGGCCTAATTATAGTTTTCAAATCAATCATTTATGAAACCATACTTCTCATCACTACACACCATTGTAATTATTAATTTTTGATAGTTTCCACTTCATATTGTTCAAGCCAAGAATCCCTCGAGCTTGAGGAGTGTTACAGGAGCCACCTACCAATTTTCAAAATTTTCTGAGCTCATTTTAACTAGGCTAGTTACTAGGTTAAACTAGGCCAAAACTAAAGTAAAAACTATAAAATGAGTTAGAGAGCGCATTTTAGAGATTAGCTTTTTTGGGAATTGAGCTTGGAAAAGCATAATTCTATTATCTTAAAATAAGTGAAATAGATGACTCCATCATTCATCTCTTTGTCTTTCCATGTGCGCATGTGTGTGTATGTGTGTGCATGCTAATGTGCTTCTCACTCAGTCACTTGTGGACTCCACTTGCTTGAGGTTGTCATACCACCCCCACCTCTCCATGGATTGACAATTATGAGGTTGATCTCCTCACATTGGTACTCACTATTGTGATAGAATGAAAAAAAATTTGACATCGTTGCCAGGGAGCAAGCTTTCAAGACAAGCGTATGATGGTAAGATGTAGAGTGTTGATGTTGGAATCATAGATAAGTAGGTGATTTTTTATTTTCTTTATTTTTTATCTTCTTCATCATACTCCCTACCATTGCTACTCATCCCCTAGCTCCATCTCCTTAACTTTGAAATTCTTACCTCCTTGGTCATATCTCCATCTCTACCTCATTTCACTTGTGATAGAGAGCCAGAGAGAAATTGTGTGCAATTTGTTTCTTTTGTGTTTGTGAGCTTTTTGGAAGGTTCCACCACTAGTAGGCGTATCAGTAGTAGAAGCACCAACAAGTACGATAGAATGCAACATGCATCCCAAGATTTAGATATGTACAACTTGATCCTTTGTTCCAACAAAAGAGACTTTCACTTCATTGTTTATGGCCTTCTCTCAAACATAATGATAGTGTACCTCTATAGGCTTTGTTTTAGCATGAAAAATAGGATTCGAGGTCATATGAATGTTGCTCAAGTTATCCCCATATATCAATGGTACATCAACTTGCACATTCAAGTCATGAAACAATTTTTTAAACCACATAACCTCAGTAGTAGCCAATGCTAAACCTCTATACTCAGCCTCTGTAGAAGATAAAGCAATTATACGCTATTTCTTTGAGCTCCATGTTAATGTCTTGCTTCTTGCTATTACCACATATCCACTTGTGGATCTTCTGTCATCTTTGCATCCAGCCCAATCAGTATCACTAAAGACTTTAAGAGTTAGATCAGCATCATGGATATAAAATAATCCTTTGTTCATGGTACATTTAAAATACCTAAGCAGTCTTTTTGTTGCATGCATATGAGGTACTCTAGGTTCATGCATAAACTATGAGAATACTCCCATTGCATAGCATATATCAGCCTGGTTTTTGTTGCATAAGTACGTATTCATATCATGCAACTCATCACCTTCCTTTACACTCAGCTTTACATGACATTCCATTGGAGTAGAAACAATCTTACATTCCTGCATATCAAACCTTTTCAACATATCACATATATACTTTCTCTATGTCAACCACATACCTTCATTGCCATACACAATCTCAATCCCAAGAAAGTATCCAAGCATGCCAAGATATGAAATTTTAAATTCCTTTCCCAAATTACCTTTAATCTCTTCAATTGCTTTTGCATCATTCCTTGTAATCAACAAGTCATCCACATAAATGCATACGTAGACACACACGTCATCTACATGTTTTACATAAAGTGAAGGATCAGCATGACTCCTTGTGTATCCTTGCAGCATAAGATACTTTAACAACCTTGCATTCCATGCCCTTGGTGCTTGTTTAAGGCCATACAATGCCTTCTTTAACTTGCATACATGATTAGGACATTTTGCATCCACATAACCATCTAATTGTGACATATACACTTCTTCACTTAACTCACCACTAAGAAAGACATTCTTTATGTCTAATTGATATATATTCCATCTTTTACTTGCAGCTAAAGGCAACAAAGTTCTAACTGTTTCCATGTTTGCTATCGAACTTGATGTTTCTTCATAGTCCAGTCCTTGAGTTTGATCATATCATTTTGCTACAAGCCTAGCCTTATATCTTGACACACTACCATCACTATTTCTTTTAATCTTAAAAACCCACTTGCAACCAATCACCTTTTGTTTTGGTGTCTTTGGAACTAGATTCCAAGTCTTGTTATCTTGTAGTGCTTCCATTTCTTCTCTCATTGCTTTCTCCCACTTTTCATCTCCTTTTGCCTCATCATAACATGTAGGTTCATTTTCCTGCTCAACCTTAGTCATAAAAGGATAATGAGTATTCATAAAAAATTCATAAGTATACCTTTGAGGTTGCTTACACACTCTTGAAGTTCTTCTTACCTCCAATGTAGATGCTCTTCCTTTTTTATTAGGAACCTTTGATGATTCTGCATACTCATATACACTACCAACTTCTTCTCCTTCATTATTAACTTCAATAAATTTGCATTAGGTCAATCTTGCCTTGATCTTCCATTGAAAGGTAGCTCTCTTTCTTCATCCAAACCACTCTTCTCATCACTTAAACTTCTTGTGGGCTGAGTTAAGCACTCATCTCCTTCACTTGTATCCTCTTCATCTCCATTTATGACCTACAAACTTTTCTTATCTACATACCATGAAAGTGATTCATCGAAGTTTACATCTCTTGAAACAACCACCTTATTGGAATGAGGATTATGGCATCTACATCCTCTTTGAGTATCTACATAACCAATAAATATACACTTTTCCGATTTCACACCAAGTTTTGATCTCACTTCATTAGGTGCATGCACATAACATACACAACCGAATAGTTTCAAATGACTTACACTTGGTTTCCTTCCATGCCATACCTCATATGGTGTCAATTGATGAACTCTTGCAGTAGGTACTCTATTGATAATGTACACACTTGTGCTAACAACTTCAGCCCAAAAAGAATTAGGCAAACACATATTATTTAGCATACTTCTAGATGCTTCTGCTATGATTCTGTTTCTTCTTTCTGCAAGTCCATTTTGTTGTGGAGTATACCTGCATTTAACTTCTCTTTTGATACCTTCATCATACAAAAAATCAGTACAAGCATGAGAGAAATACTCTTGCCCTCCATCGGATCTTAGCTTCTTAACATACCTTCCTATTTGCTTCTCGACAAATGGTTTGAAAATTTTGAAACAATCAAAGACTTCACTCTTATGTTTGATGAAATACAAAAATGTCATTCTACCATGATCATCAATGAATGATACATAGTACTTATTACCAGCTAAGGATGCCTCTTAGTAGGACCCCATACATCCGTGTGTATAAGATCTAGCAGTCCACTATTTACATACTTAGTAAGATCAGGTAATCCTTCAACAATCCTCTTCTTTGATAGCTCCTTTAACCTCTATACATTCATGTAGCCAATCCTTTTGTGCCATAGATCAAGCTCTCTTATTCGATACATACCATAAGCGAAATAGTTTATATGATTAGGATTTACCTTGAATGTAAACAATCTATCTTGTTTTTGAACTCTAGCAATTACCCTTCTTTGCTTTGGATCTTCAATGAAGCAGCCTGCATGATTAAATCTTATTTGCAAACGTTTTTCCACCATTTGACCAACTGACATCAAATTCTTAGTGATCTTTGGCACATAAAGTACATCCTTCAAGCATTTTGTTTTGCACTTACCTTGCATAACAACATCTCCAACCTACATAATCTTTTGTATTGTATCATCTCCTATTTCAATATGACCTTTACATGAAGGATTATGCATATTTGAAAACCATGAAGCATCATGTGACATATGGTTAGAGCAACCACTATCTACATACCATACATCACTATTGCAATTCATCTTAGTTTCTACATTCATCATAAGAAGAGAATCAAAATCATCACTTTTACCTTCAATTGCTTAATTTCCTTGTTGTTTACCGCTTCTTGAATAGCCTCCTCTTCAATTTCCACCTTGATTATTCTCATTTTGATAAAAATATTTGGCATAGTGTCCATAACTCCACATATGTAGCAATTTTTGTTATCTTCACTCCTTTGTAGTATCCTCTCATATCTCTAGCGCTTGATCTTCATCTTCCTCTTGTGTTGAAGAAGCCACTTGAAGTGCCTTGATCATCGCTTCTTCTTCCTCGACCTCTATTTGAACCTCTTCTACCTTTGCTTCCTCCTCTTGATGATCCTACATAAAGAGCTTGTCCTTGAGATCCGTTTTGATTTGAAGTAGAGCCATTTAGATTCATCTCCTCTGTGACCACGAGAGCAACATGCTCACCAAAGTCTGGTAATTCTCCTCTAACATAAACTGAAGTAATGAATGGTTTCCATTTCTCATCGTCCTTGAGTCCATTGAGAGTATGTGCAACCAAGTCTTCATCCTCCACATGAGCTTGAATTGATCCTAGTTGATCCACAATCTCTTTAACCTCCAGCAAGTAATCATTGATCAATGTTCTTGTATCTTTCTTTATGTTATTCAACTACTTTTTGAGTTGAATCTTCTTTGCTCTTGTACTTGAAGCATACAACCTTTCCAATGCAAGCCAAACATCTCTACTTGTGTCTAGATCTTGTATGTGTCCTACCATTGAATCTTGTGTTGGGATAGATGGATGGATACCCCAAGAGAATGAGTTGGTACTACTAATACCTGCTTTGTACCTAACCTCTTTCACTCCAAAGTTTTGATGTAGGCCCTCTTAGATTGCACATGACACAAATAAAGTACCTATGTACTTTTGAAATGATGCTTCAAACAATTGAATCAAAATAGATAACTTGGCAACTAGCTTGTGACCAAAAACTTGCTATTTTGGTCTTAATACCTACTAGATATTATGCTCAGAGCTCACAGTACAGTAGCAATTAGGAAAATTCCTTTTGGGTGAATTCAATTAGCTTAGAGAGCTAATGATTCCAAGTGAAATCACTTAAAATGATAAAGCACACACTGAGCAATGAATTTAGGAACTCAAGCCTTACCCTCGACTTTTTAGGAAATGTGTAGAGAATGACCAGTGACCACTTTGATGTGGATGTCTCTAAATTGGCTGAATCAAATTCCTTCAAACTTTGATAGCTTGTAGTAGACTTTGAGCCTGTTCCAAGAATCTATAGATCAAGGAAAATGGAAAACAACGGAGTGAGATATGGTCATCACAAGTACACTATTATGAGTAGACATAGCAGAGATGAAGATAGATGTGATCAATAATGTAATGTATTATGTAACAATGTTATACATGATTATTGGCATGAATATTATGCCCAATGATGGTGATTAGAGTACGCTATGCCTCTCAACTTCAACAAAATGATCTACAATATGCTCAGTAATGGGGGCACATAGAGAAATTCTTCAAATTTGAATTGGAAATTCAAATGATCTTCAACCTAAAATGTTCAGCATTGGATGGAGTAAAGCTACAACACTTCAAGGCATGCATTGGAATGAAGGGCCTAGGCTTTGAGACTTGAGGGAAAGTATTGAAAATCAATTCCCAATCATGCAAAAAGGCTCAACCACGAGTTTTGCAAGTGGAACAATCAAAACGGAGGACCCAAAGTAGTGGAATAAAGTTAGAATCTCTAGCAAACTCAATGAAATTCAAATCGCATCAAATCAGCCATCAAAAAATGCACCTACACAGATTGGTGGGTGGTTAGCTAGATTTTAGGAAAAGTAAAACTCTATATAAGCATCATCCTGCCTTTTTTTCTTGTGTTGTATGCATTCCATGAGTTTCCCACTTAGTTTAGTAAAGTTATAGACTCCAGCAAGCAGCACCCTTGCTTGCTTACCTCATTTTCTCAAGATTTCGCTCCCCTCTATCTAGCGGCATAGTTAGGCTTTTCCAAATCTCATTGTACCATATTACACAACATTGTTTGCTCTATCATTGTAATCATTTTCATTTATTTCAAGCTTCATTTGGTCTCTCATATAGTTCCATGAACTTTGCTAAAGTTTCAAGTTATTTTACTGAATGAGTTGTGAGAAATTGCCAACTTTGTGAAGGTATATCTCTGCACATAGGCAAAGAGTAATGCAAACAGGTAGCTTGTTTTGTAGAAGGTGGTTCTCCCATCTGGAATATTCATTTGGGATGATTTAAAGCTTGTTTGGTAGCTCTTATAGTCTACTCTAAGTCTGCAAAGGTTCATTTTAAGTCTCTATATTGGTTTAGAGAAAAGTTCAGAATAGTGAGCATATATCATTGCTTGTGAACCTAGTGGAGGGCAGCCATCTTCCATTTTAGCATTGGGGGGTTAGAATCATCCCCCATCATATAGCAGCCTATTGTTGATGTGTAAAACACCACAAGAAATGAATTAATGTGACACTAGAACACCTCTATGGTCACCATTAACTCATTTTCACTCCAAACTTTGAGAAATGATAGCCGAAACCAAGAACTTTGCTTCTTTAGATTTTTCTAGTCACTAAAATGACATACCTTCAGTATTTTGATAATTTCTCTTAGCTCAAACATTCTTTCTCCAAGATCTTTTATAGGCTGAAACTAGAAGAGTAGAGCTTTCCAACAAGCTATCATACGCATGAAATGGATCTCTAGAACTCAAGTTAGGGCCCTCACAAGATGACCCTATATGACCTTCCAAAAACTAAAAATTTTGCCTGTTTTAGTAAATTTCGCTGTCTAAAAATAAAAATTCGATGCCTAGCATCGACTTGCAACCAAAAGTCGATGTCAAGCATCGACTTTGAGCTTTTTCAACCACTTTTTCAGTACCAGAATTAGCCTCTTTTACACACACATGAACAAGACCACTTTATGTGGGAAGTCGATGCTAGACATCGACTTTATGCTGAAACTCGATGCCAGGCATCGAGTTGCTCCACAAACCTCATGATTTTAAGAAGCTTCATCAGTAGATAAAAGTCAGATATAAAGATAAGGACTTATCAGCTAGGATTCGATGCTAGGCATCAACTTCTCGCATAAAACTCAACCTTTCAACATATATTCGATGCCACGCATCGACTTGCTTGGAAAACTTCAACCTTTCAAATCATTTCACAGTAGACAAGCATGGAGATGATGGAGAGAGTCTCATACACAGAACTTTAACTATTTCTTCTCATAACTATGAAAAACTCAGAAGTTTACAGATGCTTTCTCACTCAGAGAAACCCGACTATACTCAGTCGTACAAAATGAACTCCTTCTCCCATTCTATCACTCTCTTCCACTTCTTCTCTCATCATGTCAGTTGATACAAACTAACTTATATAGATTTTTGCATTCTTGTGACTTTTTTAATAAACTTCTAGAACTAAAGTGAACTAACTTTACAAATATGATACACTTGTGAATTTGTCCCTTCACATAGGCATGGGGTTTTCTTCCTAAGATTTGACCTTCAAATATATGTCCAATTAGTGATTGTTTCTCCAACAGCTCCCCCTCAATCATTAATTGACATTCTCTGTTTATTCATATCATCTTCTTTTCTTTTACTCCTGCCATGCTTTTGAATCTGCTGGTCTTCACACCATCCAAGCTCTTTGTCATTATGTCTGCTAACTGATCTTTAGTAGAAATGTATTCCACTTCAATCTCCTTCTCCATTACCTTTTCTCTGAGAAAATGATATTGTATCTCTATGTGCTTTGTCCTTGCATGAAATACTGGATTTGCTGCAAGATAAAGTGAACTCATATTATCTCCATGTATTGTAGGTATACCTTGATCAATGCCCAAGCTTTTGAATAGTGTTTGCATCCATATGACCTCCTTAGATACTTCCACAAGTCCTTTGTACTCAGCTTCAGTTGATGATAATGCTACTGTATGTTGTTTCTTTGAACACCAACTTACAAGCTTATCACCAATGTATATCATGTAACCATGAGTTGATCTTCTGTCATCATGGTTACCTGCCGAGTCTGAGTCACTATAGGCTCTCAACTTCAAATCTGATGTAAAAGGATAATTTAATCCTTCCTTTATAGTTCCTTTGATATATCTGAGAACTCTTTGACCTGCAATCCAATGTGGGTCCTTTGGACAATGCATGAATTGTGACAAAACTCCCACTGCATAACTAAGATCAGGTCTTGTTAGTGTAGCATAAATCAACTACCCACAAGAGATTGATACTTCCTCATATCTTTGTATTCTGCACCATCATATTTACTGAGCTTGTGATTAACTTCAAGTGGAGTTGAAGCTTCTCTGCAATTTTCCATATCAAACTTCTTCAATAGATTCAGAAGATACCTTTCTTGTTATACATATATGCCATGATCTGTATAAGTGACTTCCATTCCAAGAAAGTATGATAACTTTCCTAGATCACTGATCTTGAATTCTTTTTCAAGTAATCTCTTTACGTCCTTGATTCCTTCATCTGAAGTACCTGTGATTATAATGTCATCTACATAAATACCAATGTAGATTGTACCTTCCTCTGTTCTTTTGATGAGTAGACTTGGATCTGCTTTTGAACTTTGATATCCAAGATCATTTAGATACTTCACCAGTCTATAGTTCCATGCTCTTGGAGCTTACTTCAATCCATAGAGTGCTCTTCTCAACCTGCAAACAAAATTCCGATACCTGGAATCTATAAACCCTTGAGGTTGTTCCATGTATACCTCATCTGATATGTATCCATTCAAGAATGCATTCTTTATATCCAATTGACTTAGGGTCCATCCTTTTGAAGCTGCAATAGCAATGATTGTTCTTATAGTTGGCATCTTAGCTACAGGATTGAATGTCTCATCATAATCTATGCCATAGGTTTGGGCATAGCCTTTCACCACCAGTCTAGCTTTGTATCTGGCTATACTTCCATCTGCAAGCTTCTTCACTTTATAAACCCATTTATTTCCAATTACTTTCTTACCATTAGGTTTAGGAACAAGTTCCCATGTCTTGTTCTCCTCCAGTGCATTGAACTCTTCCTTCATTGCTTCTTCCCATTGCTTCTTGCCTTTAGCTTCATCATAGTTCTAGGGTTCTTCATCATCTTTGACCATATATGCATAGTTCTTCTGAGTTATGTAAGAAGTATCATAAGAATACCTTTCTGGTTGTCTTCTAGTCCTGCTTGACCTTCTTGGTTCACATTCTTCATAAGTGTCTGGATACACCTCTTCATCAAATATAGGAGCTTCTTCATTCCTTCTTGTTAATCCACTTCTCGATGTACTTGCTTGCATATAGTCTTCATCTCTATTTACCTGCACAATTGATTTTCCTTTCTCACATCTTCTTACCTCTTCTTCAAATTCTTCAGTTGTATGACTTTGATCTGCATACCAACTTTTCTGTTCATCAAATGTAACATCTCTTGAAACAATAAATTGTTTTGTTAGAGGATTCCACAACCTGTAACCCATTTGCTTTTCATCATAACCAATGAACACATATTTTTCTGCCTTTGGTTCAAGTTTATGCCTAAGTTGTGATGGCACATAAGCATATGCACTTGATCCAAACACTTTACAATGATCTAGTGTTGGTTTCTTACCCCACCAAGCTTCATATGGAGTCATTCCATTTAGAGCTGCACATGGTAATCTATTCACAAGATATGTAGCTGTATTTACAGCCTCAGCCCAAAGATAATTTGGACAATTCTTCTCCTTCAGCATAGCTCTAGCAAACTCAACCAAAGTCTTGTTCCTTCTTTCTGCTACACCATTTTGTTGTGGTGTATACCTACAAGTTATTTCTCTCTTAATACCTGCATTCCAAAGATAATCATTGAACTCTTGGGAGAAGTATTCTCCCCCTCCATCAGACCTCAGTCTCTTAAGCTTTTGACCTGTGACTCTCTCTGCATATGCATGAAAATTCTTGAAAGCTCCAAACACTTCTAATGTTTCCTTCAAAACATATAATGTTATCCATCTTGTAGCATCATCAATGAAAAGAACATAATACCTTGAGCCACTGATAGATCCTTCTTTTGTTGGTCCCCATACATCTGTATGAATGAGCTCAAGTACTCCATCATGTTTGAATCCTTTCTTTTGAAATGGTAAACTGTGTGCTTTTCCCATTTGACATGCTTCACATTTATAAACCATATGTTGACTTTGCACATTTGGTAATCCTAGTACAGACTGATTAGCAACCATAGCTTTAATTCCTCTTTCATTGAAATGACCTAATCTCTTATGCCAGAGATCAAGCTCTGTAATCACTCCTTCACCATGTGTGAGCAAAGCTTGAACAATGTTCCCTTGTACTCTTAAAGTAAAGAGTCTACCTTCTTTCTTAACAGAGACAA
Source organism: Ceratopteris richardii (assembly GCA_020310875.1). Lineage (NCBI taxonomy): Eukaryota > Viridiplantae > Streptophyta > Polypodiopsida > Polypodiales > Pteridaceae > Ceratopteris > Ceratopteris richardii. The sequence continues at coordinate 80,148,654 of CM035417.1, read as the reverse complement.
TCTGATTATATCCATTCTCTGGATCTTCAACAAATACTCCTTCATTTGTAAACCTGACTTGAAAACCTTTTTCAACTATTTGTCCCACACTAATCAAGTTTTTAGGTATTGTGGGAACATACAAAACATTGGTTAGAAAATCTGCTGCACTCTTGCATTTCACTTTTCCAATTGAATGTACATTATGTCTTGTATTATCACCTGTTTGAACACTATGACTAGAAATGCCTTTTTCCAATTCGGACATCAATTCTATGTTTCCTGACAAATGATTAGAACATCCAGAGTCAATGTAAAATACCTTTAGATCTTCTTTATCTGATGTGCTGATTGAATTCATCATCAATGATGTATGACTTTCATTCTGTGTGTCATTTGCATAGTTGTAGTAGGTGGTGTTGTAGGATTGATTCTGTCCCCAACTTCTTCCTCCACCTCTACCATAGCCTCCTCTTTGACTTTGTCTACCTCTTTGAAAATTACTTTGATATCTTCCACCTTGGCCTCTGCTATTGTTATTCTGATTTTGATTTGATCCTTGTTGATTGTGCCAACAGTCATGAGCCAAATGACTACTCAATCCACAGATCCAACAAGCCTTCTTATTGTTATTTTGATTACCTCTTCCTCTTCCAAAACCTCTTGCTCTTCCTCTGCCAGTGCCTTTACCTCTTGCATAATAAACTTGAGTTGACTCTTCGTCATCCTTTGCTTTACCTTTATCTCCTTTCTTCTTGTTCTTCATGTACATTGCAGAACTTTGTCCTTTATCTCCATCTCCCTTCAAGTCTTGCTCAAATGTGAGCATCAAACCAAGCAACTGGTTCAAATCTGGAACATAATGATTTAATGAAAGTTCTGTTGATAAGACAAAAGGTTTCCACCTTTCATCCCCTCTCAAACCTGCAAGTAGTTGAGCAATCAATCTGTGATCTTCAACATCTTCATCTATGGATCCAAGACTATCTGCTAGATCCTTCATCTTAGTGACATAATCACTAATACTTTGACTTGGCTTCTTCTTGAATGTTGTAAACTCCGACCATAGACTTGCTTTCTGTGCTTTAGTAGTGCTTTGGAAATGATACTCCAATGCATTCCATATATCTTCATATGATTCCAATCCTTTGATGTGTGGTAGCAAATGATCAGAGATTGTATTGTAGATGTAAGCTTTTGCACTTGCATCCTTCTTCTGCCAATGCTTTAAAGCATCAAGTTCCTCTTTCTTTGGTCGGCTTTCATCTTCAAATACTGGCTTCTCTTCTTCACCTGTAACATATATCATGAGATCCTTACTCATAAGTAAGGCTTCCATTCTCATTACCCATGCGGGATAATTATCTCTGTCTAGTTTGTCAATGGAGATATGATCTTCCATACTCCTTCCCTTCTGCTGCAACCTGTGAGCTTAAAGGATAAAGAATAATACCTTTTGAAGTTCTTTGTGTATGAGGATACTTTGAAAGTAATCTTTTGATGCCTTGTGTCTTCAAATGCTTCACCTTTGAAACTTTAATGGAAAACTTTCCAAAATTTCTCGTACCTTTACTGCCTTCTACTCTTTAGGACCTTTCTGCTCTGATACCACTTGTTGATGTGTAAAACACCACAAGAAATGAATTAATGTGACACTAGAACACCTCTATGGTCACCATTAACTCATTGCCACTCCAAACTTTGAGAAATGATAGCCGAAACCAAGAACTTTGCTTCTTCAGATTTTTCTAGTCATTGAAATGACATACCTTTAGTATTTTGCTAATTTCTCTTAGCTAAAATACTATTTTTCCAAGATCTTTTATAGGCTGAAACTAGAAGAGTAGAGCTTTCCAACAAGCTATCATACGCATGAAAGGGATCTCTAGAACTCAAGTTATGGCCCTCACAAGATGACCCTGTATGACCTTCCAAAACTGGAAATTTTGCCTGTTTTAGTAAATTTCGCTGTCTAAAAATAAAAATTTGATGCCTAGCATCGACTTGCAACCAAAATTCGATGTCGGGCATCGACTTTGAGCTTTTTCAGCCACTTTTTGAGTACCAGAATTAGCCTCGTTTACACACACATGAACAAGATAACTTTATGTGGGAAGTCGATGCCAGACATCGACTTTATGCTGAAACTCGATGCCAGGCATCGAGTTGCTCCACAAACCTCATGATTTTAAGAAGCTTCATCAGTAGATAAAAGTCAGATATGAAGATAAGGACTTATCAGCTAGGATTCGATGCCATGCATCAACTTCTCGCATAAAACTCAACCTTTCAACATACATTCGATGGCAGGCATGGACTTGCTTGGAAAACTTCAACCTTTCAAATCATTTCACAGTAGACAAGCATGGAGATGATGGAGAGAGTCTCATACATAAAACTTTAACTATTTCTTTTCATAACTATGAAAAACTCAGAAGTTTACAGATGCTTTCTCACTCATAGAACCCCAACTATACTCAGTCGTACAAAATGAACTCCTTCTCCCATTCTATCACTCTCTTCCACTTATTCTCTCATCGCGTCAGTTGATACAAACTAACTTATATAGATTTTTGCATTCTCGTGACTTTTTTAAAAAACTTCTAGAACTAAAGTGAACTAACTTTACAAATATGATACACTTGTGAATTTGTCCCTTCACATAGGCATGGGGTTTTCTTCCTAAGATTTGACCTTCAAATATATGTCCAATTAGTGATTGTTTCTCCAACACCTATTAGAACTTCCTTTTCTTTTTGTGGCAAGGTCTATTTTCCAATTTCTTACACTTTTTCGAAAGCCTATGAAGCAAAGATATTATATCCTAAAGGAATTTACCAATTTCTTCTTGTAATATGAGATCTAGGAGTTTCTTTCTATGTTGGTCTATCTCAAAACCTGAGAGAAAAACACATGTGTCTTGTGTGAATGAGTTGACTAGACTACAGGTGTGCAATTCTAGTGCTTGATAGCTCATTGAAATCACTTAGTTACAAAGAGATGGATTGATATGTTCCTGAAGATGAAGTGGTACTGCAAAATCCTTGCACTAGACTAGCCAAATAAACTCTAGAGATGTTTTGTGGGCCCTTTTCGTTTGCCAATGAGTATATTAGAGACCCTATGTACCTTGGAAGATCACTTGCAAAAAGTTGAAATAAGACAGACCAATTTGACTAAAAGTCAACTAGCTAAGACCTTCTATTTTTGAACTATGACACTCACTGTTTTACTCAGTACTCCTTCTCTGTTCAAAATTGGCAAGAGATCTTTTAAAGGACTCTAATTGGGAATCAAAGCAACCTATTACAAGTTATTTCATTGAAAAGGATGAACCATATGATGAGAAATGAATTTAGCAAATCACCTATGCCAACCCGACTTTTCAGGAAGCACTAGACATCTATACACAATCAAGCTTAAATGATCATTGCTCACAGCATACATTCCAATTGAGATGAAAATCTAGAATATGATAGTACACTTAGAGAGCTACCAATATCATGTTAAAGTTTTGAAAAAGATGAACCATGTTCAGAGAAATCTGCTCTACAAGCTGACTAAAAACTGAGAGATTGTGACAGTGAGCAATACATACAAATAGACTTGACAATATGGCAATAAATGATCATGAAATCAATTTTATATTGAGTGAAAAGTACAATGACTTACTGGTATATATGTGTTCCTTGAGATCACACACTGATCTTGTAATAAGATCAGAAGATTGAGACTCTCCTACATGACTAAAAGATACATGTGTATATATAGTGAGAGTTAGAGCCAAATTTTGAATTTGAATAGGAGCTCACCTAAATCACTTTCCCTTATTTCTAGTGATAGATTCTAACTAACTCAATGACGATTTTGTGGGGTTTACTTTGCCTAATCATCAAGTGGATTCAACCACTTTTTATTCCTCACTTTTACATCAAGTAAATGTTCAAGAAATTACAAGAGATAGTTCACAAGTGAACTCTTTAATCTTCATACATTGTCTTCACTTGAAGGCTTCTCCTATGACCTTGTGAGACAAGCCAATACTTAGGCTTGCCATAGACTTGCTCCAACAGCTCCCCCTCAAGCCAAGTATGCTTGAGTTCTTCAATCTTCAAGAATTACCTGCAACCCAATCATAGCCTTGAATTTGCAAAGCTTTGTACCATCCAATGCTTTGGTTAGAATATCTGCACATTGTTGATGAGTGGTCATATATGATATTTGAATCTCCTTGCTTAGAACCTTCTCTCTTACATAGTGATAATGAACTTCAATATGTTTAGTCCTTGCATAAAAAATCGGATTAGCAGCTAAGTTAATAGAACTCATATTGTCACCAAAAATAGTTGGAGTTCCAAATTCCAATCCAAGATATGTGAATAGTGTCTTCATCCACATAGCTTCTTGAGTAGCTATGGCAAGACCTCTATATTCAGCCTCTATGGAAGAGAGATCAATTGTAGGTTGTTTCTTGGATGACCATGAGATAAGCTTTGAGCCTACGAAAGTGAGATATCCTAAAGTGCTCCTTCTATCTTCCTTGGAGCCAGCCCAATCTACATTAGAGAATAACTTTAAACCTAAATCAGATACATAAGGGTAATAAGGTCCTTCATTTATGGTCCCTTTGAGATACTTGAGTATCCTTTTAGCAGTATCCATGTGTTGTTTCCTAGGTGTGTGCATACATTAACTTAGCACAGTCACACTATAACATATATCTACCCTTGTCAATGTGGCATAGCTTAAACTACCCACTAGGCTTTGATATGTTGTGACATCTTCTATGAGTTCACCTTCATGTGAGCTCAATTTGTGATTAACCTCCATTGGAGTACTTGCAGTCCTATAGTCTTGCATCTTGAATTTTGCCAACATGTCTTTAATGTACTTTCTTTGAGTGAGAAACAAACCATGATCTTTGTAGACAACTTCCAACCCTAGGAAGTAGGTAAGTCAACCCAAGTCACTTATCTTGAATTCTTCTTTCATCTGTTCTTTGGTTCTCTTCATGCCATTTGTATCATTCCCTGTAAGTATAATATCATCTACATATACACATAAGTACATGATTTCAGAATTACTCTTTTTCATAAAGAGTGATGGATCAACCTTTCTTTGTTAAAGCCTTTGTCATGCAAGAATGAAACAAGTCTGTAATTCCAAGCTCTTGGAGCTTGCTTGAGACCATATAATGCTTTCTTAAGTTTACATACATAATCAGGATACACTTGGTTCTCAAAACCAGGTGGTTGTGCCATATACACCTCTTCTGTTATCCAACCATTAAGAAATGTGTTTTTACATCTAATTGGAGTATTGTCCAATTCTCAGAAGAAGCAATACTAAGAAAAACTATGATTGTAGGCATCTTTGCTAAAATTTTCTTCATAACCAATTCCTTGAGTTTGTGCAAAGTGTTTTGCTACAAACCTTGCGTTATACCTATTTATAGGACCATCAGAATTCTTTTTGAGTTTGTAGATCCACCTTGAGCCTATTATCTTCATGGATGAAGTCTTGGGAACTAAATCCCAAGTGTTTTTTTCCTCAAGTGCTTCAATTTCCTCCTTGATTGCATGCTTCCATTTTATTTTACTGGGCTTCTTCAAATGATGAGGGCTCCTCTTGATTTATCTCCTATGCTATGTAGATAGAATGCTTAGTAACTAGAGAGGTGTCAAAACCATACCTCTCTGGCTTTCTCTTTACCCTCATAGACCTTCTTAGGTCATGATGTGATGATTCTGCCTCTTGTCCAAGTTCCTACAATTTTGCTTTACCTTTAGACTTCCATGCCTTGATCTTTTCCATGTGAAATTCTTCATCATCTTTTGAGGTGTCTTGCTCTTCAATCTTAGGTTGACTTTCTTTAACAAGTTTTGGAAAATCATCTTCAAGATCATATGGCAAATTGACCTTCCTACATGAATCCTCATACCATGAATTGTTCTCATCAAATACTACATCTCTACTCACCAAGAATCCTTTTTTGGTAGGGTTGTATAGTCTGTAGCCCTTTTTATTGTTGTCATATCCAATGAATACACACCTTTCTGCTTTTGAATCCATCTTTCCTCTAACCTGTGAAGGAATATGAACATAAGCAATACAACCAAAAATTTTGCAATGATCTAGGCTCGGTCTTCTTCTATTCCAAGCTTCATATGGTGTCATCCCATCAAGGGATTTTGAAGGCAACCTGTTAATTAAATAAGTGGTGGTGGATACAACCTCAACCCATAGATAATTAGGTAGATGCTTTTCATTTAACATAGACCTTGCAGCTTCAACAATTGTCCTATTCCTCCTCTCTGCCACTCCATTTTCCTCACGAGTGTACCTTGTAGTTACATCTCTGTTGATTCATCTTTCTTGAAGGAAAGAATAAAATTCATGGGAGAAGTATTCTCCCCCTCCATCTTCCCTTAGCCTCTTTAGTGATTTACCTCTTTGATTCTCCACAAGAGCTAAATATTTTTTGAAGCATGAAAAAAATTCATCTTTGTGTTTTATAAAGAATAAGATAGTCAACCTACTGCAATCATCAATAAATGAGATAAATACCTTGATCTAGAGAGTGAAGCATCTGTTCTAGGTCCCCATACATCGGTGTGGACCAATTCTAGGAGGTCTCCATGCATATAACCTTTCTTCATGAAGGGTAACCTATGAGACTTTCCAAATTGACATGCACTACATATAAGTCATATGTTGCTTTGACAAATTAGTGAGTCCAAGTACAATTTGGTCTCTACATATTTGCTTTAGTGACATTTCACCAATATGTGCTAACCTCTTGTGCCATACCTCCAATTTTGTGAGTGTACTATGTTCATTGTGTCTTGCAACTTAAATGTGAATAATCTACATGTTTTTCTCCCTTTGCAATTCTTTTGAATCCTTGGCTTGGATCCTCAACATATGCTCCTCCTCTTGTGAAGTTGACTTGCAACCCTTTCTCTACTATCTGCCCAACACTTATCAAATTCTTTGTAATGGCAGGGACATAGAGTACCTTACTAAGTAGGTTGATGTCTCCATCAAGTGCTTTGACATTTCCTATTTTCTCCACAAGGTGTCTTGTATCATCTCCTATTTTTAGCTCATGCTTGTTCCTTGGATCTTCTAAATATGATAGGAGGGCTACATTTCCTGCCACATGAATCTATGTAGAAAACATTCTCATCAGATTCACCTTGGGATATTGCCGTGTTCATGACTAATAATGAGTCTTCTTGATTAGAGTCCTCTAATTGGAGCAACTTGAATCTATGTAGAAAACATGCTCATCAGATTCACCTTGGGATACTGCCATGTTCATGATTAATAATGAGTCTTCTTGATTAGAGTCCTCTGTGTAGTTATTGAAATCTATTCTTCCCTTGTAGCTTCCTTGATAGGTTGAGTGATTGTAGTTGTTATGATAGCCATTGTTGAATCTTCCTCTTTAGTAGCCATATCCTCCTCTATCGTATCCTCTACCTCTTTGATTCTTGGAATTCCTAAAACAATTTTCAGTTGTATGATTGGTTAGTCCACAAATAGAACAAGGATTAGGGTCCTGAGATCTCCCCCTGCCTTGTCTACCTCCTCTTCTTCTACCTCTTCCATGTCTTCCTCTACCTGCATAATTAAAATGATGCATACCTGCTTCATCATCTACTTTCTTTGCCTTCCCTTTATTATCTTTAGTCTTGCTTTTATCACTGTATAAAGCTTAAGATTGATTATCTTTGGAGCCTTCTCCATCTTCATGATTTGGCCTCTTGAGTGAGTAATTGTCCAACTAGAGTTTTGAAGTCTAGTACATGCATATCCATGTACAAATCCATTGCTATGGTGAAAGCCTCCCACTTGTCATCTACCTTTATACCATTTATAAATTGCCTTAAAATCTACTCTTCATCTATTACTTCTCCATTTCTTCCTAACTGATCAGTTATGTCCTTGATTTTTGTGACAAAGTCACTCACATTCTGCTTGGGAGCTTTCTTGAGGGTTGTGAAGTCCAACCATAGTTGATGCTTTCTAGCTTTAGTATTTGAAGAGAAGAAGGCTTCAAGTGCATCCCACACTTCCTGAGATGTTTTACAAATTTTGATATGAGGTAACAAAAAATCAGAGATAGAGTTGAGAAGATAAGACCTTGCTAATGCATCTTTGGAACACCATGTACTTAGTCTCTCCTGCTCTTCATGTGTTGGTTGACTCTTGTTCCTGAATGTAGGCATAACTTCATCTCTAGCCACATAACCATACAGATTTCTACCTTAGATATAAGCTTCCATCCTTAATGACCAAGCAGAGTAATTACCTCTGTCCAATTTGTCAATTGATGAAGGGAATACATCTGCCATACTTGCTCTGATACCACTGTGAAAAGATTGATTGATATGTTATGAAGTGGTGCTGTAAATTCCTTACACTACACCAGCCAAATAAACTCCAAAGATGTGTTGTGGGCCCTTTTAGTTTGCCAATGAGTATATTAGAGACCCTATGTACCTTGGAAAATCACTTGCAAAAAGTTGAATTAAGACATACCAGTTTGATTAAAAGTCAACTAGCTAAGACCTTCTATTTTTGAACTATGACACTCAGTGTTTTACTCAGAACTCCTTCTCTATTCAAAATTGGCCAAAGATCTTTTAGAGGAGTCTAATTAGGAAGCAAAGCAACCTATTACAAGTTATCTCACTGAAAATGATGAACCATATGATGAGAAATGAATTTAGCAAATCACCTATGTCAACCCAACTTTTCAGGAAGCAATAGACATCTATACACAGTCAAGCTTAAATGCTCATTGCTCACAGCATACAGACCCAATTGAGATGACACTCTGGAATATGATAGTATACTTAGAGAGCTACCAATACCAAGTTAAATCTTTGAAAAAGTTGAACCATTCTCAGAGAAATCTGCTCTACAAGCTAACTGAAAGCTGAGAGGTTGTGATAATGTGAGCAGTACATACAAATAGTCTTGACAATATGGCAATAAATGATCATGAAATCAATTCTATATTAAGTGAAAAGTATAATGAATTTTTGGTACATATGTGTGCCTTGAGATGACACACTGATCTTGCAATAAGCTCTGAAGATTGAGACTCTCCAATGGAACTAAAGGATACATGTGTATATATAGTGAGAGTTGGAGCCAAATTTTGAATTTGAATAGGAGCTCACCTAAATCACTTTCCCTTATTTCTAGTGATAGATTCTAACTAACTCAATTATGAGTTTGTGGAGTTTGCTTTGCCTAATCATCAAGTGGATTCAACCACTTTTGATTCCTCACCTTTACATCAAGTAAATGTTCAAGAAATTAAAAGAGATAGTTCACAAGTGAACTCTTTAATCTTCATACCTTGTCTTCACTTTAAGGCTTCTCCTATGACCTTGTGAGACTCAAGCCAATACTTAGGCTTGTCATAGACTTTCTCCAACATTACTCTCTAGTTTATTTGGATAAAAAGGTTTGCCAATTGGATTTTGGAATTCTGAGTTATATCAGTTTTAGTGAGTACTAGCATGAGAGTAGCTAGGTCTTGGGCAGTGTCCAAGCTTCTTGTTGTGCATTTGGAGGAGAAATTTTCCATTAGTGGTATCAAAGCAGCTTGAAGACATCAAGCTAAGTGCAAGAAAATTTGAAGTGAATCAAGAAAAAAAGGTGAAGTACTTGAAGGCTACATCAAGGAGGAGCATCTTGCGCAATAAAAATGAATCATATTTTACTTAGCTATCATGCATCTTGCTTTTTCTAAAATATTTCTATTTTTCCATTCAACATCACCATTCTCTTGTGGTGTGTAATTGCATGAAAAGGACCTTCAAATTCCATTAAATTTTAAAGAACTATTGACATAATTTGATATGTATTCACCTCCTCCATCATATCTTAATGTATGAATATACTTCCCTATCTTCTTTACCACACTAGATGTAAAAGTTTGAAAGTAAGTAAACACCTCATTATTCTCCTTCAGGTAGTATACCCATATGTTTCATGTATGGTCATCAATGAATATGACATAGAACATAAAAATCCCATATATGTAGTCTTTGAAGGACCCCAAACATTTTTATGCACTACGCTTAACATCTTATCACTAACATGCTTGTCATCCAGAAATGATGCCCTTGATTGTTTACTAGTTTGACATGCTTTGAATACCTTCTGCATATCCCCAACCTTAAAGTTTGTTATTCTATTTACAAGTTCCTTTGATTGCATAAACTTAAGCCTCTATAAATTTGCACATCAAATTTATTTATGTCATATCTTTATATAAGCAATAACACCTTCACCTTTCGCAAATATCACTATATTAATTTGAAGAATCTTGACATTGAAGGTAAACATCCTACCTACTTCATTCCCTTTGGAGATTAGCCTTTCATTATTCTTGTACTCTTCCACTTATAAAGCATCAAAATTGAACCTAACTTGTAATCCTTGTTCAATCATTTGTCCAACAAGAAATAGCTCTTTTGTTATATTAAGAACATGTGATACATCAAAAAGGCTTTACCTTTCTATAATCCATGAACAAAGTTGTTTTTTTCTATATGCTCAATAGGAAATGATGTATCATCACATGTTTTAATAAATCCTAGAACTGGTAAGTTTGGAAAACTATTAAACTATTCTCCATGACTTTCTAGGTGATCTTGAGCACCTAAATCAACATACTAGACATTAACATTCCATATTGAAACATCATTAGAAATAGTGTTAATCATTTGATGTTGGGCCATGAAGAGCTTCTTCAAATGATCTACACTTGTGGATTCATAGTTGTTTTGGTGTTTTCTACTATTTTGATTTTCAACTTGCAATCACATTCAAAGTCACCACGTTTACCACAAGAATCCCTTACTCTCATTAGATGAACCATTTATTTTGAAATTTATTTGGCCCGTTTGGCTCCCCTTGCCTCAAAACTATCCTCTACCTCTTGCATTAGTGATTTGTTGACTTTGGTCTTGGTTATTGTTTCCTCTTTCACTTGCAAGGCATTTGCCTTGGCCTTGTGTTGGGGAATTCTTTTGCAGAAAGGGACGTGAGTATTTGTAGGAGAAGGAAGAAGAAGAAGAAGTGGAACACATACACCAGAAGCTTCTGTATATTGATTACTACTAGGAAAATACAATGATGATATATAAAACAAGACCAAGTGTTCTTGTGTAGAGTGCTTAATCCCAAAGAATACAAACACACAAGGTTACAAGATACCCAAAGTTCCTTATGCCACCAACCTTCTCTGCACCCACTCAAAGTCAAAGTGTTCAAGGTCAACTTGGTCAAATCAAGTTGGTCACAATCAAAGTGGTCAAAGTCAAGTTGGTCAAGGTGCACAAGTAGTGCACAAATAGTTTGTTTATAATGGTTATGGTTTGTAGAAAGTTTAATATAGGTTGCAGTTTGTCTTTTTGTAAGGTTTTCAGGGGTTTTAAAGTGTTTGGAAGGTTCAAGTGAACCATCCCTTATGTACACATTTTGGTAATTGAAGTACAAAAGTAAGGGCATATGAAGAAGAAGTGGTATGGAGAAGTGTATGTATGGCCCCACATTTAAGATTTTATTTTCCTCCTAAAGTCACTATGGGCCAAAATAGGGAGTCTTTTGTTGAACACATTTTTAAACATGCTTGGAATATCAAAGTGAGCACCAAGGTACTCTATCAGTTAGGAGTGGCATACATAAGTGAATCGACACACAAGGAATGAGCAATCATTCCTCAAGTTAGGCTAAACAAGTGAGAGACAATCTACACTAGATGAGAAGAGCAAGAGAAATTCAACCTGAGTGCAACGCAAAGAAGCAAATGAGGGCAAAGTGTGCAAGAAGTGTGTAATCATTTTACTACATGGGACATAATGAAGAAAGCATTCAAGACACAGTTCCAACAAGGGAACATAGTAGAGAACATTATTGAAGGGTTAGAAAATCTAAGAGTAGGTCGTGACGAGACATTTCGAGAATTTGTCACTAGTGCCAAGGCATCAATGGCTAAATTACCAGGCCCTCCCCATGAATTCTTCATCAAGAAAGTGGTTGGCTAAACCACTTCCAATCTCAACACACTGTAAATATAATGACTTAGTGCTAACTACAACAACAATTGAAGAGTTCATTAATACAACCACAAGATTTGAGTAGATTAGGCATCGATATGGGACAAGCTCTTCTAGTCTATCATATCCTGTAGAATTTGAGGACCCAATAATTCAATTAAGGAAGGAACCTGAGAGCATGAAAAGGAAAAAACCCCATAAAGAGGAGGAAAGTGCGGTAACTCATCTGAGGTGAGAAATTGCGGCCTTAAAGCTACAAAAAGAAGAGGAAGCCCAAGTAGAAGAGTTGGCACAACTTCGATAGGAGCTACAAGAACTCAGGGGAGGTGGCATCAAAAATGGGTTGTGGTGCACCATGTGCAACAAACAAGGTCATGTGGTAAGTGAGTGCCTGTTGGAAGCAGCCAGAGGCACAGACGACACGGAAGCATGTAACGATAGAGCAAGGAGCCAGTCGAATCGTTTTTCAAATAATTATGTTTTCAAATACTTTCCAAAAACCTCCAACAGTGATTTTCATCACTATTATAACATATGTAACATAGAAAACCCCATTTTGTAATCCATAGCTCCATTTTGTGCAAGCCGAGGAGTCCTCGAGCTTGAGGAGCTTAGGTAGAATGCGCGTACCAATTTTCGTTATTTTTAGACATCGTTTACCCTTCCAAATAGCATCTAGGACCTAATTTTTAACTATGCCGGTCACTAGATGTGAAACCGGTCAAAACTAGTCTAGAAACTATAAAAAGAGCTAGAGAGCTCATTTTTGAGGTTGGTTAGTGTGAGCTTGTTTGAGGTTAGAGTTCTTTTGAGCTTGTAATAGTGTTCTTGAGCATTAGAGCTAAATTCCCACCTTCCATTGTGTCTTGCTTGTCTCTTCGTAGTGTGTGTGCATGTGTGTGTGCATTTCTATGCTTCTCACCTTCACTCTCACTTCATCTCACATTCACGATCTTCATATCACTCCTATCTCTTCCGCGGATTGACAATTAAGGAGGTGAAGCTTCTTAACGTGGTTCTCACCATTGTGCTAGAGCAACACCAAATTTGGCGCCGTTGCCGGGGATCGAGTCTAGGACGAATGTGTGATGGTAAGAGTATAGCAAGAAGTGGCGTTGGAAGGTAAAAAATTTCAGTTTTTGTTGTTGTTTTTACTTAGTTTTTAGTGTTTTTCACGTCCTCCACACTCCATCTTCATCACCGCATCATCATCTTCATTTCCAAAAAAATCAGAAAATTCACCATATCCACCATTCTCCTCATTTCCCCTCATTTGTGCATGCGAGAGAGTGAGAGAGAGCTTTTGTGCTTGTGTGTACTTTTGTTTTCTTGAGTTTTCTTGCAGGTACAGAGCTCCAGTGCATCAGGAAGGCTGCAAAAAGGTAAAAACTTCAGTTTCTGTCAGAAATTTCCGTCTGTGTCAGACCATCGCGATGGTCTGCAAAGTTCGGAATTTGGAGAAGGCGACCACACCAGCGTGAAGAGCACACCTGCGCCTACAGGAATCCATAGCTGCATTCACAAAATTTGCATTTTGGTGGACCATCGCGACGGTCTCTGACCATCGCGATTGTGTCACACCATCGCGATTGGCTCACGCCATCGCGACGGCTTGGCCGGACCATCGCGACGGTCTCTGACCATCGCGATTGTGTCACGCCATCGCGATTGGCTCACGCCATCGCGCCGACGGTGCCACGTGGCAATCTAGACCATCGCGACGGTGCACTTCAGACCATCGCGACGACACCTTCACACCATCGCGACACTTCAAAAATTCAGATCATCGCGATTGGCTCATGCCATCGCGCCCAGACCATCGCAATTGGCTCATGCCATCGCGCTCAGACCATCGTGACGGTTCATTTTAGACCATCGTGATTGTGCACGTTGATCGTTGACTGACGCCATCGCGATTGTGCACTTTCATGCCATCGCGATTGTGCACTTTCACGCCATCGCGACGGTGCAATTTCAGACCATCGCGATTGTGCACTTTCACGCCATCGCGACGGTGCAATTTCAGACCATCGCGATTGTGCACTTTCACGCCATCGCGACGGTGCACTTCAGACCATCGCGATTGTGCAATTTCACGCCATCGCGATTGTGCACTCTCACGCCATCGCGACGGTCCCAGACCATCGCGATCATCTCAGACCATCGCGATTGTGCACCCCCATCGCAAATTTTAGGGTTTCATTTTTTGGCCAATTTTGGGGCTATTTTTGGGAAATTTTTGGGTGATTAGACTCATAGGAGACCCCTTAGCTCATATTTGGAGAAAAACCTGTTTGTCAGTTTTTACCCCCCAGGGCCTGAACGGTCATAACTTTTTTTCATCCGAAGTCCGTTTTTTGAGCTTAATAGCTCATTAGAAAGCTCTTGACGAGTACTACGTGACCTCAACTGTTTTTTTCTTAAAGGATACGTCTATTCTTAGATAAACTATTTTGAGGTTGACCTAGTTCGGGACTAGAAAGCCAGGGGGCAAGCATTGAAAATTTGGGCAAAAGGGAAGGGACTTAAAAGGTGTATATACTCAAGTGCTTGATCATCCAACTGTGAATTGGTCTAATATTGGATTTTTCCAGGTCTAGCAAGGGCAATCAAAGGCAACCAAGGCAAGGCAGTGAAGGGCATAAAGCTTGGGAAGCGCAGCTTCTTGGGCATCAGAGCAACCAGAAAAGCTGACTCGAGGTTGGAAGATTACTCAACCCCCTCAGTCAATTCTTAGCTTAGGCTAAAGGGTAGTGTTGTGGATTAAGACGCTAGGAACGCCTCAAGTTCAAGATATTTAATTCTTTCAAGTCTAAGACTACAAGTAAAGGTGTGTGACACGAAAACCTAAAGGAAAGAACCTAAGTCTGACGGAACGAGAACTCAAAATTATAACGGAAAGTCGAATTCCTGACGCATACATTAAGACAAGAATCTAAAGAAATTTAAAAAGAATCAAGAAAGTAATAACAAAGAATCGGTGACGATCTGAGCGAGTACTGAGTGTGCAAGGAACAAAATTAATGAACCTTAGATCGGGCAAACATATAGGTAAGTCAGACCGGCGAAGCCTTAGATCATCAGAGGCAAGTGTAAGAACTACTGCACGATCGTGGGCTCAACAATTGAACACTAGTTATCGCTACGAGAGCTCAGATACTAGCGAATCAGAAATGGCATTTAGCACAGACAGACCAGAAGGAGGGTCGAATGTAGCCTACTTAGAAAAACCAGAAGGACCCTATAGAACACAACTAGAGTTTCTCCGAACCAACCGCTTAGGTGCTCGCATCTATGAGGATGGTTTGCGAAGGCAAGTGGTGCAAATGCATAACCCCGATCAACCCATTGGATTGGAACATCCAGTGGTGAAATTCGAGAGAGACGCGTACATAGACAAGGAAGGAACGATATACATATTAAGTACGCAGCCAAACAATACCAACGAGTTTGGCGTGATTCAGCCAGAGACAGAAACAAAATCTCAAGGAAAAGAACCATTAGAAGAGCCTAGAACACCTAGAGGGAAATCTGTACTGACACGAGTACTAATCCCAGAATGGATCCCTCAAGACAACAGAAGCATAGAGTTGTTTGTAAATAAAGAAACTGATGAAGCCTTTTGGAGATACAAGACAGAACTACTTAGTGAGGTAGGAATCATCACGATATACGAGTTCAAGGACCCGGATACACCTGGAAAGGTTGTATACTTGGATGAGACTTCAGAAAGAGTCTTTGTGGTGCCTGACCGCGCTAAAAACACATACACATGGAGAGGTGAATTGGTATTCCCTCTATCTAGAACAAACATGAATACAAGTCAACAAGGGGCAGGAACATCCTCAGCCCATGGAAATCAAAGAGAGAAAAATCAAGAGAGACCGGAAGTAAGCTTTAATCACCCCATAGGGAGAGATAGAACAACCACGAACCCTAATAGAGCGGATAGATAAAGAGATCCTAGAGTACCAGGTGGTAGAGATGATTTTCCTCTACCTAGACCACGTGAACACGCAAGAATACTGAGACCCACACAGTTAGTAAAATCAATGAAGAATTACTTTGATGGGACAGGGGATCCCTATGACCATGTTGCAGAATTCAAGCAAGTACTAAGAGCCAAACAAGTTGAAGACATGTTCACGCAATACAACGCATTTGGACTAACGTTGAAAAATACAGCTTTAACTTGGTTCCAACCTCTGCAACAAAGGCAATTCAGAGACATCCATCACTTTTTAGAGTCATTCATCACCGAATTCTCTAAAAGTGGGATTAGACATGACACGTCTTCGTTGATTCATAGCTTTAAACAGACCCCTCAAGAAACAGTTAGACTGGCAGGACGTAGGTTTAGACAATATGTTGAACGATGTCCAATGCAAGAGCTACCCTCACAAGCCAAGCAAGTGTCATTGTTTCTAGATGGCTTGTTGAGTTCTAAACTACGCTCCTATGTGTACCTAAAAGAACCCAGAACGCTAGAGCAATGTGTGAGAATATGCATAGACATTGAGGACAACTTAGGAGACGAGTTGGAACTCTCAAAGGTCTACAAGGACTCAGACTGTTCATCTCTAGCATCCACAAAATTGTCTAGCTCAATAGAAGACCTAGCAGAAAAAGTGGCCCAAAAACTAGGAGTTTCTAGTAAACCTAGGGTGCTAACAAACAAGCATTGTTACACCTGTGGTGGTGACCATATGGCAAATGTGTGTCCCCATGCACCACAACCTCAAGCCAACCCTAGTGGCCAATACTGTACAATTGAGAGAAGATACACGAATCATACGGCTCAGGACTGCCCATACAACAAACAAACCGTGAGACAGAACTATCCGCAAGCATACTCGCAGCCAGGTAGGTATCAAGGCCAATACAATGCTCAGCCTTATTACTATAGGCCTCCTCAGAACTACCCATACCAGGCTCAACAGAGACCCCAACCTGTCTTAGCTCAGCAGCCACCCCCACCAGCGAATGTCATCTCAGTCAAATACGCTGCTGCAGAAGAGAACCTAAGTAGGGCCTTAGTGCCTTCTTCACCTTTGATCACAGAGAGTGACCCACACTCAAACAGTTTTGACTCCACTCATGTAGATAGTCCACCCGCATATTACACAGAGTCACCAGAACATGTGGAGACATATCATTACGATAGTCCACCAGTGGAACCTAGTTGGGAGCCAGACTATGCTAATGTGATGTACACAAACCCAAATCCACGGCCCCAATTGAGACAACAAAGACCACAGGGCCCTAGAGGACCATGCTTTAGGTGCCAAGGAGATCACTTCATAAAGGATTGTCCACATCCCCCGATAGCAGGACAATCACAGTACTACAACATCCAAGGCTTTTGTGCCGATTGTGGCAAAGAGCACATAATCAAAGATTGTCCTAAGAACCCTGTTAATGCTTCGAATGTGACACCGATCAACGTGATAGGTATTGTAAATAACGCAGATGGATCCAACCCTACATACGTGCCTATCCAAGCGATAACAAGAGCCCAGGCGCTCTTACAAAACCAAAAGCTTAATCAGGAGAAAGTAGCCGGAACCAGTGAAGTTACAGAATCTAGCAGTAAAAAGACAAAATCTTGGAAAGATTCTAGAGAAAGAATTAAGAGAAAGTGGAGTAAAAAGATAACGGAGTTGGAAGGAAGTTTAAAGGAATCTAGAGCCAAAATCCAAGAATTGAGTTCACAGGAATTGAATCAAGAGAATCCAGCTCAAAAATCAGGATCAGTTTTAGCGGAACCCATACCAGAGAATCTAGACATGATGTTTCGTGCATATCAGGCTAGATTAAAAGAAGGACCTCAGGTAGCTGAAATGAGCAAAAACTACCCTCGAGCTGATCTAGAAATTGAGAGAACTAAACTGTGCATGAAGATGGTAGAATTAGCACAAGCTTTGTTCGAAGCCTCTAGATATCTTAATTGGAATAACATGGCAAAACTAGAACTACACTTTCAAGGACTAATGGAGAGGCTAGAATACTTGATTGAAAGCAAAGAGAAAAAGGATCAACCTAGGAACCCTATTGTCCCAGAGACACAGGAAAGGAATGCGCCATCCCTGTCTAAAGTACCCAACTCAGAAAGTCAAGACAATTTGTCTTCCATACATAGGTACTCACATGAATTTTTGAGAGAAATCCAAGAAGAGAAATGGAGAAAGGAACAAGGAACCCATCCTCCTATTCAAGAAATAGACGACTTGCAGGAACAATTTCCCCAAGACATTCCCTCCATTTACGATGATGTAGAGGAAGAACAACTGAGTGAACACACAGGATTTGAATCTAATTCTCTACAAGAATTACCTCAGTTCACAGGACCTTGGGAAGCAAAGTCTATTAGTATGAGAGCACCCACGATAATAGTGAGGAATGAAGAATCAGTAATCCCTAGAAACACAGAAGTGATCAAGAATACCAAAGTACAATGTAATCTCACTCTAGAGGAGTTGCTGAAGGTAAAACCAGAATTGTGGAAACATGTAGCAAATCAATTCCCCGAGCTTGCTACTACTCCCTCACAAATAGGATCACAAAATGAGGTACCAGAGATACCCGTAGAAAAGATTGGAGATGTAAGCGAAGGAGAGGAAGGTAACACTTATCTTCCGATAACCCATCAGGGCTACACCACGAAAGCCATCTTAGATTCAGGAGCCGGAGTAGCCATCGCTACCACCGCTTTATGGAAACGTTGGGGTAAGCCAGCATTGAGACCCACCAGGATGAAGCTACAAATGGCTGATGGACACATAGAAAAACCATTAGGCTTACTAGAAGGCATATCACTCACCACTTGTGGTGTAGAATTTGAGCATACTTTCGCCATTTGTGACTTTGCAAAAAATCATGCTTATGAGATGATATTGGGACGACCATTCATGCGTCAGTTGCAAATTGTACAAGATTGGGGAACTAATTCTTTGTACTTGCAACATTTAGGAGTGACTACCAAAGTCAATCTTAAAGACTATTCACATAGAGATGTACCCCCAATACAATGGAATACCATCCATAAGACACCAGTAGAGACGGAATCCGTGCACTCATTAGAATCAGATCCTTCTTGGCTGCATGAGGATACCCATTTATGGATGTGTAAAGTAGCAAAACAAGAGGAAGAAAGGTTAGAAGCAAGGACCTTAGGTGCAGAACAACATCCACGAACCCTACAAGATCCAGCCTATGCACCTGTAGTATTCCCTGACGAAGAGTTTGAACCCCATGGTTGGGCAGAAATCCTAGCAACCATGGATGTAGCCATCAATGAAGAACAATGGACACCCCACTGTGACGAGGATGGCTATGACATTTCAGTTTTCACGATAGAGCCAATCATGTGCGATGCAATTTTAGAAGAGTGTGAACCTAACACTGATGCATTTGAGGATGCAAGTGATTTTGATTTAGAATCAATTATCATGGACTCTCCATTTGCATCAGAGGAAGAATATTTCTACGAAGTAGAGACTCACACTCAGAGACACGAGGAAATTACGAATGAGGTAAGGTTAGCCACGGAAGTGACTACCAAGAGTGAAGGCAAGAAAAGAAAGAAGAAAGAAACCATGTCAGAAAAAGAAGAATCTTTATTTGAAGTACCCGAGAACTTCAAGAAATATGAAATCGAAGATAGAAGAATCATGGTACGAATGCCTAATAGAAAGGCGAATGACGGTCAAGTATATGATAACCGAGAGAAAACCAAGAAAGTAATAGTAGCCATAGAAGGAGAAGAAGAAAAATGTACATACATAGGGCATGATTTGACGAAGGAAGAAGAAGAAGAGCTAGTTGCCCTATTGCACGAATATAGAGATGTTTTTGCTTGGAGTTACAAAGATTTGAAAGGAGTAGATCTAGATATATGTTCTCATAGAATCCCTATGACTCCAGATGCAAAACCGACGAAACAGAAACCGTACACGTACAATGATAACTATGCTGCGAAGATTAAAGAGGAGATAGATCGCTTGATAGAAGCAGGATTCATTTACGAAATTGAGCATACCGAATGGGTATCCCCCATTGTGGTAGTGCCCAAGAAGAATGGAAAATTACGTGTGTGTATTAACCTTAAAAAAGTTAATGCCGCAACGATTAGAGACAGTTATCCTCTTCCTATCACAGAACATCTATTGGAAAGAGTTGCGGGCAAGGAAGTTTACAGCTTCCTTGATGGTTTTTCAGGCTATAATCAAGTCGCCATTGCTCCAGAGGACCAACACAAGACGGCATTTGCCACTGAATGGGGCATATTTGCATTTCGGGTGATGCCATTTGGCTTAACAAATGCACCCGCCACTTTCCAACGACTCATGTGTCATGTTTTTAAGGAATTCTTACGCAAGAGTTTGGAAGTTTATGTCGACGACATATGTGCTCATTCAAATGTAAGACAGACGCATATCCCAGAGTTAAGGCAAATATTTGACAAATGTCGAGAATATCAGGTTTGTTTGAACCCAGAAAAATGCGTTTTCATGGTCAGACAAAGCAAAATTCTAGGACACATTGTGTCAAAAAATGGAATCTCTACGGATGAAGAAAAGGTGAAAGTAATTGCAGAATTACCTAGACCAACTAATGTGAAAGAGGTACAGGCATTTATGGGCCATTGCGGATATTATAGGAGATTCATACACATGTATGCAATCATAGCCAAGCCTTTGTACTCTCTTTTAACCAATTTTGAATGGACAGATGAATGTGAAAATTCATTCAATGAACTTAAACGACGCTTGTGCTCAGCACCTATATTGACAACCCCAGATTGGAGTAAGCCATTCCATGTACATGTGGATGCATCCAATTACGCCATAGGATGCGTGTTAGCACAACCCACGAATGAAGGTAACATAGATCTCCCCATAGCTTACGCGAGCAGACAATTGAACGCAGCAGAAAGAAATTACACCACAACGGAACGAGAAGGATTAGGGATGATCTACGCAGTAAAGAAGTTTAGGCACTACTTGTTGGCCAACAAATTCAAGTTCTTTACAGATCATCAAGCCCTATTGTACTTAGTCAACAAACCATGTAACACAGGACGACTAATACGTTGGTTTCTATTACTCATGGAGTATGATTTTGAAGTCGTAGTCAGGAAAGGAAAGACACATCTTAGAGCTGACCACCTTTCAAGATTAACCTCAGGAGAAGCTCCTCAAGGAGTAGTGGATGAGTTACCAGATGCATACTTGTTTAATCTTGAGATAGCACCAGAATGGGCTAAACCTATAGTCCCTATTCTCACATATGGACCCAAGAATCCTAGGATAAAGATCAAAGAGGGAGAGATTACCAAGTCGCAGAGATACCAAATAATGGCAGGAAGCATATATAAACAGGATAATCAAAAGATTCTTGCTTGTTGTGTAGATGAATCAGAACATGTGAATTGGTTGCAATTAGCACACATAGGTGCATTAAAGCAACATCATTCAAAACATCGAACATTACAGACTCTGCATAGACTAGGAGTATATTGGCCTACGATGGAAGCAGATGTCTACAGGTTGTGTAAGGAATGCAATGTTTGTTGTGAAAGACCGCCAGTAGAGCATGCTACATTATATCACGTGTCTCTCACACCAGACTGGAGTGAACAATTAGTGACATACTTAAGGACGAAGACATTCCCTCAAGGCATTACCTTAGCTCGACAACGTAGTCTAGAGCAGGAAGCTCACGACTATTCACTTATTGGCGATAACCTATACAAAAGAGGACGAGATGGATATCTAAGACAATGTGTTCATGAAAGCGATTATCTGAGCATATTAGAGACTGCACACCAAGGTGTTGCAGGAGGTCATTTTGGACCCGATAGGATAATCAAAGCCATCCTCTTTGCAGGATTATGGTGGCCCACTCTTCACATGGATGCTCATACCTATGTCAAGAGATGTGATGTGTGCCAAAGAACTCAATTTCCTACTCGCAGAGATGAAATGCCATTGAAACCCATGATGGGCGGACGTGCATTTTCTAAGTGGGGTATAGACTTTGTAGGACCCATTAACCCCCCTGCAAAAGGTACACATGCTGAATACATTATTGTTGCCACAGATTATCTTACGAAATGGGTAGAGGCAAAAGCCACGAAAAAGAATGATGCACACACAACTGCAAAATTCTTATTTGAGAATGTCTTTACAAGATATGGACTGCCTATAGAACTAGTGAGCGATCGAGGCACTCACTTTCTAAACCAAGTCATTGAATATTTGTTACAGGATTTTATGGTGATTCACAAGAAATCCGCACCATATCATCCTCAGGCCAATGGTCAGGCTGAAAGCACTAATAAGATCCTTTGTAACGTATTGACGAAACTCGTGAACAACAAACGTTCAGATTGGGACAAACAGTTACACCACGCTGTTTGGGCATATCGAGTGGCCTACAAGACCGTACTCAATGCAACTCCCTTTCAGATGGTTTTTGGTCAGAATGTTGTGCTTCCTTTGGACTTCTTGATACCGACCCTTAAGGTTGCACACGAACATCAGTGGACCGGCCATGAATTATCAGCAAGAATAATGGACTTGGAACGATTAGGAGAAACCAGGTTAAAGGCAGCAGCAGGAATATATGCAGCGAAGAAGCGACAGAAAGCATATTTTGATGCACATGTGAAAGATAAAGGACTAAAAGAAGGAGATTTAGTTCTAGTATATACGCTGAAGCAACACGCACGTAAGTTAGAAAAGCGAGGTTATGGACCTATGATCATTAACAGACTCTCAACAAGTGGAGCAATACAATTAGCCACTTTAGAAGGAGATATAATGCCTAATTATATTAGTGGCTGTAGAGTCAAGCTATATCAGGAACCTCTTACTGAGGATATGCTTAGACGACTCACGTTGGCAAAGAAGCGTAAGGAGGAAGAAAATAGAATACGAGCGGAAGCTCAGGCAGAAGCAATAGAACGCATTAAACGCATGAAGTTAAGAAGACAAGGACTAGGGAGAGAACATTATAACCATCTGGAAACTACACCCAGATATCCCATGGCTATGTGTGAGGTAAAGTCACGAACTCATCCTAGCATAGTGGACAGGAGACCATTCATTACAGTCAGGCTAGAGCACGACAACCCTTGCCAAGAGCTCAGGGCTTTAATTGACTCAGGTGCTGCGACTAGTGCGATTAGATGGTCCCACTATAAGGATTCAGGAATAGAAATGCGGCCAATTGAGGCATACCTCATAGGCCTAGGAGGCATGGAAACCCCTTGCATGGGTGAGGTGGACCTTCCTATCCTCATTAAGGATGTGACCATGACAGCGAAGCTACTAGTGTGCCATGATGACGACCTGATAGAACCCCTAATCCTTGGTCAAGATTGGCTATACGATCACTCAGTGGACCTAAATCTTAGACAAGGCTCCTTACAAATTGGAACCTTAGAACAGAAGCAAGTGATACCGCTTGACTTCCCTAACGGCATTCCGATTGAGGTTTGTAACCCTAGACCCTATGAAACGCATGCGACGGAAGACCGGAAGATCTTGGGTCAGACCAGTCACGTTACGTCTACACCAACCCACTCGGGCTTGGCTAGGGACAATTGTCAATCAGAAGGACGACAGGAGATCTTCCCTGGGGCTTCCTACAAACTAGAAGGGGCAGCTACCCAACCGCTAGGGCAGATGAACACAATCAGCGGTCAGGTGGGTTGCATCAGCGGCCAAATGAGCACAACACCCTGCGGTGCTCATCCTTCCAAACTTGCTGCGGACTGGCCTAGATTAAAGATAAATCACGAATCACTTCCTAATGGGCAGGTCACGCAAGTGTTGGATCTCCCTTCTTTTCCAAAGCAGAGCGTCCAATGGACCTCTCAAACCCAACCACGAACGAGTCAACCACAACAGAGGAACCCAGACCGACAACACCACCAGGCAAGGCAAGGAAAGCAGAAGTATCAACATTACAGAACAAGTGGCACGAAACAAATATGGGTGCCAAAAGGACAGCAACCACAGGCTATCGGCAACACTGAGGACGAGAACAGGATAAAGTTTCAAAAGAAGCAGAGTCAGTATCCAAAGTCCCCTCGATCTTCTTCTACAAGTACAAATACTCGACAGATTTGGATCGCCAAGAAATACCTTATCCATAGACCCACACCCATGCAGATTTGGGTACCCAAACAATGTATTATAGCCCAACCCTCAAGCCATGTAATATATACCCCTCAGAAACCTTTTCATCCTTCAATACCACCAAACCCGATACCACTTTTTGTACCTCAGCAGAAACATACCACCCACTCAAAGACTCTTAGGAAATGGATACCGAAACATATCCAGACGTCTTTTTGTACCCCCTTATCTAACAATTTCCCCACCCCGTTTAAACTCCACCCTTGTACTAATTCACCTTCAACCAAACCTTGTATAAATTCATACACCCAAACCCCACATCATGCATAATAACGGCTCATCAAGAAATGTATGCATAATCTGACCATGTAGGTGTCTAGAGACCTGCATTAGCTCTGCAAAAAGATCATTGCATCAATCACTTCACGACACTTGGCTACACGGGTTACACATCGGTTATGGAAAGGGATTGCGGTCTCAGCTTATTGGGATCATAATTAATTTCCATACTAATGTGTTAATCTTTTGTAGCAGATCTTTTCCATTAGCTCATCAGTCATCATGCAAACCGAAGCAGGACCATCAGAAGCTGGCCCCAGTGCAACGATGGCCACTATTGGAGAATTACTAGCGGAATATTACCCTACGGTGCAACCACCAGAGTTTCAAGGTTTTCCAGGACCCATGCCAATCGATGATCCTCCTAGAGGATATACTGAGAAGATTCATCGTAATTCTCATTGGTTTCAAGGCCTAGCAGGACCCTTAGCAGACGCTGATTTCATATTTGAGGCCAATTTGGCATTTGATCTTCGCACATGGACCAAGTACCAGTTCTTTTCACGAGAATTTGAAGGACTGCAGAATACACAAGATCTAACGCACGTTTGGGCACGAGCGGGATTTACAGAGTATTTTAGCGACCCTCTGCCTAAACCCGATTTTTACAGATGCTTTTACTTGGTAACCACCTTAACGGCTTCAGAGAACAAGGATCTACCCGGCACATTCATGTTACCATCCTTGGTAAATGATCCTCCATTTAGAAGGTTCTATTTGTCTAAAGATTTGATTCGCACAGCTCTAAAAATACATGGAACACACACTCCAACGGAGAAAGAACGGCTAGTCCCAGAGCAGATGAAACGTGGTGACGTAACTAAGTGGGAGGACATTTCAGCTATAACCCCTGAGCTCTCTAAGCCATTACAGATATGCATGCAGCACTTTGCTTTCCCAACTCAGGATCATTTTACCATGCCCCACAAGAGAATCTGGTTTGGATTATACTTAGCATGTACTGGACCGCAAACGGTTGATCTAGCCAGCTGGATCATTGATCAGCTCTATTTGGCACAACATAGGTGGGAGCGAAAGAAGGTAATCAATGGGTGCTGCACCCTCACCAGGATCATATATATGTGCTTGGCATATGATTTACCCATAGAGCGTGCCATGACCAGTGAGGAACTGAAAGCATTCAAAGGGACCACTAGGAAGGCTAGAAAGTCTAGCAAAGGCAGAGCCGGAAAGCGGATGAGAGGTACTATCCCATAACTACAAGTCCCAGAATCACCCTCTCCACAACCATCTCCAGTGCAGTCACCAACAGCAGCCACTCCCACAGTACCACCAATTCGTATACGGTTATCAAGACCAGTTACGCTGGAGGGCACCACCAGTACGGTTGCACCCCAAGCAGCCACAACCACAGAACAGCAGCTGAACTTCCCACCACCATTGGTGCGGAAGCTTTCTCTTTTCCAATACCGCATTTAGAACCAGGACAAGCAGAGCCACTGGACCAAACTTTTGATTTTGAGATGCGCGATGCATTCTCCAACGAGTTCCAGTTTTTAGAAGGACAAATGTTTTCTCAAGAATTTGAAAGGCCTAGCTACCCTACCACACCCAGGGATCAGCCACAAGGACAGGTCATGTCCAGCTCTGATGACGAAAGAACAACAACCGATGACGACGAAGGTGACGACGAAGCTAGCCAGGGAACACATGAATCCCAAGAGCAGGAACAGACAGATGGCCAAGGCCAACAAACAGACACACATGGCGATACAAGTACCCATGAAGATGAAACTTACGAGGCAGCAGCTTACACACTAGCTATCAAGAAGCTGTATAGAACTATGGAAAAAGTTTGGGCACGCAAAAAGCTGACAGAGGAAGAGAGTCAAACAATAATAGAACAAGAACTTGTCACAGGCGGATTCGAAGACGCATACATCAAAGGATTCAGAGAGTTAGTCAAATCAGTAGGCTCCAACGAAGCACTCAGGTACTTGCAAAGAAAGCCACTACCACAGTTTGACCCCCGCAGAGTACGACTACTTTCAAAGCCCGGCGAATACATTCGTGTACCAACCGGAGCACAATCTTCAAAACAAGCCAGGGAGGCACGCCTCGTCCCCGAAAGTTCGTTGGCTGTAGAAACCATCTTTGTAGATTCCCCACCCCGCGCTACAGCTGTACAAACCTCAGTAGTCACTGAAGTACCGACCACCCCAACCGCTCCTCCATCACCGCCCGTCCATCCAGCCTCCCCTCTTCACCCTCCTTCCCCCAGACCAACACCTTCATTCGCCGGAGGTGTTGTCGAAATCGTCTTTACGACCACTCACCCCACAATTCCCGTACCCATTAGCCCTAGTCTACCCCCACCCACTCCCACCTTTCTACCCCACCCATTCCTTCATCAATCTTTTCCATCTTTCCCCACAACTCCAAGACCCCTTTTCCCATTTCCCCCGCCCTTAACCTTCTCCCCCGTCTCACCTCCCCGACCCACCGTAACCCCTCTTTCCCCTTTCCACCAAGATGCTCCAGCCAGCCCCCCTGTAAATTACCCCTCAACATTTGTAAATCCCGTATTTACACCAGCACGAGCACCCACGATCACACCCATATTCACGGTCACCGCACTAGATATGTCCACTGACATGGACATATCACCACCCACAGCACCATCACTCACTTCACTCACGGCACAAACATTTTTAGGCACATCACAATTTTCAACAATCACTACATCATCCACCTTCCCATCCCCATTCCCCGTTCCCGTTGCATCTACACCAACTGCATCTTCATTTAGCACCCCGTTAATATTATCACCCACTGTAGATAATGCATTTCGGCAGATGTTCATGTGTATGACGCAAGTAAGAGATGAGTTCACATCTCTTGGTGATAATTATCAGCAGCTGCAGAGGACAACCAATGACTTACAGTCGCAGCTTAATTTGTTGTCTATTGAGAATGCCTCTCTGAACACCCGCTACCAGGAATTACGCGAGGCTTATCACAAATTGGAACTAGAAAGCGAAGAAAAGAACAAGGAAGCCACTGCTGACCTGGATAATTTATTAAGAGCCCAGACAGTCCGCAATGCAACGCTAACACGAAACATGGGCTTACTACGAAGACACCTAACAGCTGCCAAGGAAGAAAACCAGCGCTTACAGGATCAGAACCGAGAAAACTTAGAAGCAGCACTCGACCACCCAGACCAACCACTCAGTCCTAGCAGGTTCAAAGCCATTCCTTCAGACTCGATGAGGATGCTGCTAGACGATCATGTAAGATTACTAGATGAATATGACCGCATGAACGAGGAGTTACAGAAACTCAAAGAAGATCACAAATTACTCCAGTTACGAGAACCGGCACACCAAGACATACCAGCACCTGTGGACCCCTCTCCTGACCTCCTAGAGGAACTCAACTCATTACGGGCCCAGGTATCGACCCTTGAATCAAGAATTGCAGTATATGAAGCGCCACCAAGGCCAGATTCCCCACCTGAGCTTCCAGCTGAGGAAGAAACGGTCACCATCCCGGTGGAGGAAACGTTTGAAGAAGCGTACGAGCCACAACCCATCCCAGGCGGACGCGTCACGGCCGAAGTTCAGATGACGTACGAACTTCCGACCCCTGCGTGGATGAAGACTATTGAGGAACTTGGAACAACGCACTCAGCTAGAGTAGAGGCACAATTACACGCCATGGCGATGATAGAAGAACGCATATTACAGTCTCCATTCTTTGCTCATTTGGCCCCTCGACGATACATATCTGGGCATGAGCTACAATATAAACCGTATTTCATGTTAATGGCCGAATACCAGTTAGACATTGAGAAAGAGACAGGTAAGAAACCATCGCATGCAACTCAATTCGAGGTGGCTGATCTACCACCAGAGTCACAGAAAGGAAGGATCTATCAACCAGAGTGGCGAAAAGATTTACTACAGCAGTATCTGGAGATGATGAGTACATGGGTAAAGGCACCTTTGCATTTGAAGTACAATCCGTGTTGGGGACCAGTGCCACGACGCCGCTCCTGGATTGCCTTTGCTATTAAGGTACAAAACAATAAGCAGTGCCAAGACTGGTTGAACTACCCCTATTTTAAGCCACCCATTGAGTTACCAATTGTTGGCTACATGATGGCTACAATTCGCCACTGGCTCCCTAGATTAAAGAATATGGATGATATAGCGGCGCATATGACTGTCAAAATCTTTGACATGATGCAAATGATTTTTAAAGTCTTCCGACGCATCAAGGCACCACATGTCAACACCCCGGGCTTTGAGCATGGCAATTTCGATCTGGTATATGATATGAGTACAACGCCATCGCTACGGGTGTGTTATGCCTGGCACTGCAGAATAAAGTACCTACCGGCGTGCTACAAGCAGACATTCGAAGAGATGTTCACAACCAGCTTCTGGGAATACCATTCAGAGGTATTCATAAGTAGGCCTACACATTTATTACAATTATTTGCCTGTGAACGAATGGTCTATTCCACACACTATCATCTCCCACCACCGGAAGAACCGCAACCAATCGACTGGGAGAAACTCGAGGCAGACCTGGCCCGAGGCATTCGTATCTCCGAGCACACCCTCGCTCAAGACCTCCTACAGAACTATATCCGGCAGACCTCACAGCAAGGTTCTGTCAGGGACGACAGAAGCGAGAGGGAGGGGGGTGTTGGAAGCAGCCAGAGGCACAGACGACACGGAAGCATGTAACGATAGAGCAGGGAGCCAGTCGAATCGTTTTTCAAATAATTATGTTTTCAAATACTTTCCAAAAACCTCCAACAGTGATTTTCATCACTATTGTAACATATGTAACATAGAAAACCCCATTTTGTAATCCATAGCTCCATTTTGTGCAAGCCGAGGAGTCCTCGAGCTTGAGGAGCTTAGGTAGAATGCGCGTACCAATTTTCGTTATTTTTAGACATCGTTTACCCTTCCAAATAGCATCTAGGACCTAATTTTTAACTATGCCGGTCACTAGATGTGAAACCGGTCAAAACTAGTCTAGAAACTATAAAAAGAGCTAGAGAGCTCATTTTTGAGGTTGGTTAGTGTGAGCTTGTTTGAGGTTAGAGTTCTTTTGAGCTTGTAATAGTGTTCTTGAGCAATAGAGCTAATTCCCACTTTCCATTGTGTCTTGCTTGTCTCTTCGTAGTGTGTGTGCATGTGTGTGTGCATTTCTATGCTTCTCACCTTCACTCTCACTTCATCTCACATTCACGATCTTCATATCACTCCTATCTCTTCCGCGGATTGACAATTAAGGAGGTGAAGCTTCTTAACGTGGTTCTCACCATTGTGCTAGAGCAACAGTGCCCTCTTTTAAGTGTGACTTGCCAACTATGTTGGAAAGCTAGTCATGAGGCCTAGGAATGTCAGTCAAGAGGGATGCGTGCACAAACATATTGGGCACAAGGAGGACCCCAACCACCAACTAATGTGATGGCAGTTGCACCTAGTCAAGGTAACTCTTATAACCCTCGACATAGGGATAACTTTGGAAATGGACCAAGAATGCCAATCATTTGTTTCATATGTGGAGAATGTGGGCGTTACCAAAGCAGATGCACTCTACCACAAAATGCATCTCCTTACAAAAACTGCCCAGAGACTAGGGATCATTATACCAATTGCTCTCCAAAGAACCAAGCATCTACATCTAGGCCTCACATACAAATGATCTCGGTGAACAAAGAAAAAGTTGCAGAACAAGTCAACATCCCATCACCATCTGCCAGAGTAGTGCAATTAGAAGAAATTGACTCTTTTTTAATGCAGGGAAGAAGCAAGGGGAAGGCCCCAAATCGACATAGGCCAAGAGTCAAGCACTAGTGGATTGAACAAAGGCAAAAGGACATCCAAAGACAAGGCCAATACAAGGCAAAAAGAAGATCTCATAGGTACTAGTGATGTCATTGGGCATGCATTCAGTAGGGCTCGTGAGGAGTTTGAAAAGTCAAATAGAGCCCATGCTCCTAAGGAATCTGAAGCTTTAAGATTACTCAAATCAATTAAAAAGGAGGTCAGTATTTTTATTTAATAAATATGGATATGAAATTCAGATCAAAAGTCTTGTAGATCATTGATGAGGCCTCCACAACCACATTAGTGGAAAAGACCACCACTTTGAGTAAGGATAAAAATCTAGGGGAAGCTCCCCTCATAGATTATAAGAGCCCACATCTAACAGTCACTATTAGGGGGCATGAGTTACAAAGATTTATTATTGATGGAGGTTCTAGCATTAACCTGATGCTTGAACATACCATGAAAAAGCTTGTACTACAACCTTCAAGACTTGCCAACTTCACTGTAACATTGGCAGATCAAAGCATAGTAAGACCTATGGGAGTGGTCCGTGGAGTCCATGTTGCGATACAAGGTAACATCTTTAACCTTGATTTTGTTGTCCTAAGGCTACCACAAGTAGATGGAAGTTTACCCTTGTTGATTAGGAGACCTTAGTTAAGGCTTGCCAATGTGCTGCATGATTGGGGTAAGGACACAATGTGGGTAAAGCAAGAGGGAAAAGATCTACAACAGATATTTTTAAAAGGACCAGACAACCAAACACATACCAGCACGATGCAGACAATTGGTATTTCTATGGAAAAAGATATGTTGGACAACTTGGAGGTGGCTTTATATGAAGAAGAGAACATGTTAGCTTGGCCACATGGAGAAGAATCATCTTTCTACTATGTTATTTTTCCAAACAACTCAAGGAGAGAGGAAGTCTATGAAGGAAAAGAGGATATCATTCAAGTCATTCGCCATAGAAGAAAGAAGAAAAGAACTACCCTTAAGTGCAACATTAATGAAGTTGCATCAAATCCTATATCAATGGCCACTTTGTAATGGATAATAGTATGGATATCATGTGTTATGATAATTTTTTGGGCAGTAAGTGCATGGCTTTACAAGGATCTGGAAGGAGTACCTGCAGGTCCTTGGAAACATAGGATCCCGTTGGCTGAAGAAGTTGGAACAGTAAGATGGAGATGTTAATAATTTAAATAAAAAATTTGCTAAAACAAAGAAACAAAAGATGGAGTATGCTGGAAATATTATTCCAATGAAGGATTCAGATGGTCAGTGTGTCCAAAACGAAGACAATTCAAATGAAGTGACGTATAGTTAGAGATTGTGGAGTACAAAGAGCTTCCATTGCTCATCATATCTAGGCTCAAGGCCTATCACCCGCACAAGTAAAGCTTTCTGGATCACCTGGAACTTGCAAAATCTCTATAGGTTGTACATAGCCTTCTCGTACTATTTTTTTCCTTAAGTTTATTAGTTTGCATCCATTTTCATGCTTGTTCTTTGAGTTTTCATGCAACTTAAAAGACATTTCATGATCCTTTTCATGAACACCTTGCTAAAAACTTTTAGGAATTATTTTAAGAATTTTTATAATTATAGCTTTTTTTAAGAATTTTTTATCTTTTCTCAATGTCATTTTTCTCGATAAAATAGAAGAAAAAGGAAGCTCTTTGTGGTTTTGTGGTAAAAGTGATCTAGAAATTTAGGGAATTTTTTTAATATTTTTTTTCTAATTTTTTTGGATTTTTCGGATTTTATTTGGAAGTTTGGTCTATTTTTTAAATATTTCAAAAACAAGTGTGGCCCCCTTGGCTTTCATTTTGTATTTCCAAAAAAAGAGAAAAAATCTCTACCTTCTCTCTCTATCTTCTCTCTCTATCTCTCTTTACTTCGCTCTACCCTCTCTCTAATCTCTCTCTAGCCTCTCGCTCCTCTCTGTCCCTTGTCTTTCTCTCTCTCTTCCTCTTTCTCTCTCTCTCTCTCTCCCCCTCTCTCTCTCTCCTCTCTCTCTCTCTCCTCTCTCTCTCTCTCTCTCTCTCTCTCTCTCTCTCTCTCTCTCTCTCTCTCTCTCTCTCTCTCTCTCTCTCTCTCTCTTTCTCTCTCTCTCTCTCTCCCCCCCCCGGCGCCCCCCTCCCCCCACCCACCATAGGATAACTTTTATCCTATGGTGTGGTTAAATATTTTTTTAATTTTTATTGAAAAATGTTTTTGGCTCTAGATTATGCCTTTGATGGTCATTTTTTTCACATTTGGGGTCAATTTCATGTTTTGTGACACTACTAGATTGAATTGTTCCATTATTTTTCCCAAAATCCAAACTTTATGCCTACTTTTGGTCCAAAGCTACATGTTTTGTGCACATTTACCATGTGTTTATTATTCTCCACGTGGTCCATATGGTCTATTCCGTTGGGAATGATGGATGGACACTCCAAGAGATTGAGTAGGTACTGCCAAAACCTGCTTTGTACCATCCCCCTAATGCTTCAGACTTGATAAGTGGACCTCCTTAGCTTTCCAATGACACCATAAAATGGCCTATGTACTTTGGAAATGATGTGTGTAATGATTGAATCAAAACAGATAACTTTAAACTTCAAGATCTCAAGAAAACCTTCTATTTTTGTCTTGATACCTGCTGGATCTTTTGCTCAGTATGACCAGCATAGTAGGAATTGGAAAACTTCCTTTTAGGAGTATCTAATTAGCTTAGCACGCTAACTATTCCAAGTGGAATGATGTAAAAAGATAAACTATGCTAAGAGAAATCAATTT
Organism: Ceratopteris richardii; assembly: GCA_020310875.1. Taxonomy (NCBI): domain Eukaryota; kingdom Viridiplantae; phylum Streptophyta; class Polypodiopsida; order Polypodiales; family Pteridaceae; genus Ceratopteris; species Ceratopteris richardii. The sequence goes on along the minus strand of CM035417.1, from coordinate 80,115,495 downwards.
AGCAAGTAAACCTTTACCCCCGATTTTTTAGGACTGTAGGAGACAATGACCAGTGCTCACCTTGACGAGCTTTTCTCTGAAATGGCTGAATAGAATCTCTTCAAATTTTGATAGGATGTAGATAACGTTGAGCTGAATCCAACAAGTTTTAGATCTTGGAATTGGGTGGAGAAATGATTGAGATATGGACTTCACAAGTTGACAAACTTTCAAGTAGTATGACAGAGAACTCAGAAATGAACAATGTGAATGTATGTATTAATGAACACTTGTATACAAATCCATTGGCATGAAGATCATTGCCTAATGGTGTGGATAGGTGTGGGCTAGAGTGTAGGCCTCACACACACTCAGAATTGACAGTAATGAGCTCGGGAATGATGAGTCTTAACCGCGACTTTTTCATGTTCACTTTTATAGTGATTGAGTAAAAATTTGAATTCAAATTCAAACTTTTGGCTCCCTATGATCAAGCTTCTATATTCTAGGAGATATTACATCAATCAAATCTACCTTTTTCCACGAATCCCATTTGATAGGTGTTTACAAAGATTCCAAGTCAAATCTGACTTTTACAAGAAAGTAAAGTGGTAATTAACCACTAGCAATAGTTCCTATGCTTCTCCATGTGTGTATGGACTTCAATGTATCCGTCAAGCCAAATGTGCAGGGTTGTGAATTACACCAATAGCTCCCCCTCAAGCCAAACATTTTGGCTTGGTCTTCATTTTCAATCTTCATGTATATCCTGCAATCCAATCATTGCTTTGAACCTGCAAAGTTTGGTTCCATCGAAAGCTTTAGTCAACAAATCTGCACATTGCATGTTTGTTGATACATAGGTTAGTTGAATGTCCTTGCTTAATAACTTTTCTCTCACATAATGGTAATGGACCTCTATATGTTTGGTCCTAGCATGATAGATAGGATTAGCTGCAAGGTGAAGTGAGCTTATATTATCTCCAAAGATTATTGGTGACCTAGTATATACACCCAATTCTGTATACAGTAGCTTGATCCATATGGCTTCTTGAGTGGCATTAGCCAATCCTCTATATTATGCTTCTGTAGAAGACAAAGCAATAGTAGGTTGCTTCTTTGAAGACCATGATATTGGTTTATCACCTGCAAATGAAATGTATCCAGAGGTGCTCCTTCTATCATCCTTGCATCCTGCCCAATCTCCATCTGAATAGACCTTGATATCAATATCTGAAGTGTAATGGAAATACAAACCATGATGTTGTGTACCCTTGAGATACTTTAGAATCTTTTTGGCAGCTTCTATGTGAGGTACTCTTGGCTTGTGCATAAATTGACTTAGCACACTAACTCCATATGCAATATCTATCCTTGTTAAGGTAGCATAGCTCAAGCTACCCACCATACTTTGATAACCTATAATGTCATTAACTTCATCACCTTCATGAGCACTTAGTTTTAGGTTTACCTCCATTGGAGTACTTGCTACTTTGGCATCCTGCAAGTGAAACTTCTTCAACATATCTTGTATGTACTTTTTCTAAGTAATGTAAATTCCAGAGTTAGTATAAACTAACTCAAGCCGAAGAAAATACTTTAATAGACCAAGATCATTGATCTTGAACTCCTTCATCATCTGGCTCTTGATTTGTCTGATTCCATTCACATCATTACCTATAAGTATGATGTCATCAACATAAACACAAAGGTATATTACCTCTGAATTACTTCTCTTAATGAATAGAGAAGTATCTGCTTTGCTCATGATAAAACCTTGATCTTGGAGGTATGTAGTTAACCTGTAATTCCATGCCCTAGGTGCCTGCTTTAATCCATATAAAGCCTTTTTCAATTTGCAAACATGTGTTACCTTATTAGGGTCCTCATAGCCAGGAGGTTGTGACGTATATACCTCCTCTGAAATCCATCCAGTCAAGAAAGCATTCTTGACATCTAATTGGTACATATTCCAATTTTTTGATGCAGCTACACTTACCAACACTCTAATTGTTGGCATCTTGGCCACAGGTGAGAATGTCTCTTGATAGTCAATGCCTTGGGTTTGTGCAAAAACTTTGGCTACCAATCTAGCTTTATACCTGTTGATTGACCCATCAAAATTTCTTTTGAGTTTATAGATCCATCTGGATCCTATTACCTTCATGGAGTCCTTCTTTGGCACTAGTTCCCATGTGTCACTTTCCTTGAGTGCTTCAATCTCCTCATCCATAGCTTCTTTCCATTCTGTCTTGGTTATGGCTTCTTCATATGATCCTGGCTCTTCACTTGACAAATCTTTGGCAAGATAAACAGAGTGTTTAGTAACAAGAGATGTATCGTACCCATATCTGATAGGTATGTCTTCAAGTTTCTTCATCTTCAGGTATGTCTTCAAGTTTCTTCATCTTCATTTTTCCCTTAGAGTTCCATGCCTTGAACTCTTCAAGAGTGATAGTGTCTTCATCATATGAAGTTGCGTCTTCATTCTGAGTAGGTTCCTCCTTTGCAAGGCTTGGAAACTCCTCTTCCAAGTCATAGGGTAGTTTAACCTTCCTGCATTCATTCTCATACCAAGAATCATTTTCATCAAAGACAACATCTCTACTAACCATGAATCCTTTATTGGAAGGGTTGTAAAACCTGTACCCTTTTTTATTTAAATCATATCCAATAAAGATGCACTTCTCAGCCTTAGGGTCTAGCTTTCCTCTTATCTGAGAAGGAATGTGTACATATGCTACACATCCAAATATCCTGCAATGGTCTAGTGAGGGTCTCTTACCATGCGATGCTTCATAGGGTGTCATCCCATCAAGGGACTTAGATGGTAACCTGTTTATGAGGTAAGTGGCAGTAGAAGCACTCTCTGCCCATAGATAGTTAGGTAACTTTTTTTCATTCAACATAGACCTAGTTGTTTCAACAATCAACCTATTTCTTCTCTCAGCTACCCCATTCTATTCAGGAGTATACCTTGTGGCGATTTCTCTTTTAATACCTCTGTCCTGCAAGAAGTTTTCAAACTCATTGGAGAAGTACTCACCTCCTCCATCTGACCTTGGTCTCTTCAAATTCTTCCTTGTCTGATTTTCAACTAGTGCAAGATATTTTTTAAAGCAATTAAATACTTCATCCTTGTGCTTCATGAAGTACAATACAGTCCACCTGCTATAATCATCAATAAAAGATACATAGTACCTTGATCCTGAGACTGAGGGGTCTTTGCTTGGTCCCCATACATCTGTGTGTACAAGTTCTGGGTAGTCCTCATGCATGTAGCCTTTCCTTGAGAAGGGTAACCTATGAGACTTCTCAAATTGACAAGTACTACATTTATATATCATGTGTTGTTTGGAAACATTAGGTATTCCAATAACACATTGATCCCTGCATATCTGCTTCAAGGTTCTTTCTCCTACATGCCCTAATCTTTTGTGCCAAATCTCAAGCTCTGAAAGTGTTTGATCTTTATAACTGTATAGTGCAATATTCTTTGTGTCTTCTAGCTCAAAAGTGAAAAGTCTTCCTGATTTTTCTCCTTTAGCAATCCTTTTGAACCCATGCCTTGGGTCCTCCACAAGTGCTCCAAATTGATTGAATCTAACCTGCAAACCTTTCTCCACAATCTGTCCAACACTCATCAGATTTTTGGTAATGGTTGGTACATAGAGTACCCTACTCAACAAGTTCTGATTTCCATCACAAGTCTTAACATTTCCAACTTTAACTACTGAGTGCTTCATGTCATAGCCTGTTTGTACTTGATGCTTACCTTTTGGTTCCTCAAGATCAGAGAGTAGCGCTACATTGCCAGCCACATGATTTGAGCATCCTGCGTCAATGTAGAATCGGTGGTCATAATTTGTACCTAGTTTTGAAGTCATGTTCATGATTAGAAGAGAATCATCTTGCTCTTCTGTATAGTTGTTGTAGTCCTTTTTGGATTTGAAACCTCCTTGGTAGTTGCCATTGTAGTTGTTGTTGTAATTGTTTTTGTAGTTGTTGTTGTAGCCTTGGTGATGGTTGAATCTTCCTCTTGACTAAGAGTATCCACCTCTTTGGTATCCTCTTCCTCTTTGATGCTTGTAATTCCTGAAACACTCATCTGTAGTATGATTTGATAAACCACAAATGTTGCATGGTGAGGAGTTATAGGATCTCCCCTTACCTTGCTTACCTCCTTTGCCCCTTCCTCTTGATGATCTACCTCTCCCTACATAGTTGGCTTGGGAGGTAGAGCCTTCATTTTCCACCTTCTTGTTCTTGCCTTTATCTTTTGCTTTACCTTTATCAGTGTATAGGGCAGAAGAGCTATTACCTTTCGATGTATCTCCATTCTTTTTGAGTTTTGCTTCATGGGTGAATAATTGCCCCATGAGAGTTGTAAGATCTGGAGTTTGCATGTCCATGTAAAGATCCATGGTAGTGGTGAAGCTTTCCCATTTGTCATCAGCCTTGATCCCATTGATCACTTGCCTCACAATCTGTTCTTCTTCAATCTCTTCTCCTATGCTTGCGAACTGATATGCTACATCTTTAATCTTGGTCACAAACTCTGAAACAGCTTGCTTAGGTTGCTTCCTTAATGTGGTGAATTCAATCCACAACTGATTTTTTCTAGCCCTTGTGTTGGAAGAAAAATATGATGACAAGGTTTCCCAAGTCTTTTGGGATGTCTTATAGTTCCTAATGTGTGGCAAAAGAAAATCAGAGATGGATTTGAGTAAGTAAGACCTTGCTAATGCATCCTTTGCACACCATGTGTTGAGCTTTTCATGTTCTTCCTTTGTTGGCAATCCTCTTGTTTTGAATAAGGGCAATTCCTCATCTCCTGAGATATATCCATAGAGACTCCTTCCTTGTAGATAGGCCTTCATCCTTAGAGACCATACCTGATAATTGTTCCTATCCAATTTATCGATAAATGAAGGAAAACCATCTCCCATTTTACCTTAGTTTGCTCTGATACCACTGTTGGGAATGATGGATGTACACTTAAAGAGATTGAGTAGGTACTACCAAAACCTGCTTTGTACCAGCCTCCTAATGCTTCAGACTTGATAAGTGGACCTCCTTAGCTTTCTAATGACACCATAAAATGGCCTATGTACTTTGGAAATGATGTGTGTAATGATTGAATCAAAACAGATAACTTTAGACTTCAAGATCTCAAGAAAACCTTCTATTTTTGTCTTGATACCTGCTGGATCTTTTGCTCAGTATGACCAGCACAGTAGGAATTGGAAAAATTCCCTTTAGGTGTATCTAACTAGCTTAGCAAGCTAACTACTCCAAGTGGAATGATGTAAAAAGATAAACTATGCTAAGAGAAATCAATTTAGCAAGTAAACCTTTACCCCCAATTTTTTAGGACTGTAGCAGACAATGACTAGTGCTCACCTCGATGAGCTTTTCCCTGAAATGGCTGAATAGAATCTCTTCAAATTTTGATAGCATGTAGAAAACTTTGTGCTGAATCCAACAAGCTTTAGATCTTTGCATTTGGTGGAGAAATGACTGAGATATGGACTTCACAAGTTGACAGAATTTCAAGTAGTATGACAGAGAACTCAGAGATGAACAATGTGAATGTATGTATTAATGAACACTTGTATACAAATACATTGGCATGAAGATCATTGCATAATGGTGTGGATAGGTGTGGGCTAGAGTGTAGGCCTCACACACACTCAGAATTGACAGTAATGAGCTCAGGAATGATGAGTCTTAACCGTGACTTTTTCATGTTCACTTTTATAGTGATTGAGTAAAAATTTGAATTCAATTTCAGACTTTTGGCTCCCTATGATCAAGCTTCTATATTCTAGGAGATATTACATAAATCAAATCTACTGTTTTCCACCAATCCCATTTGGTAGGTGTTTAAAAAGATTCCAAGTCAAATATGACTTTTACAAGAAAGTAAAGTGGTAATTAACCATTAGCAATAGTTCCTATGCTTCTCCATGTGTGTATGGACTTCAATGTATCCATCAAGCCAAATGTGCAGGCTTGTGAATTACACCAACATATTCCATCCTTATTTTCCCACATGTTTCTCATTTTTCCATATGAACCCTCTATAGCTTTCATTATTTAACATTTTGGCCCTCTCCAGATCCCCTAATCCTACTCCCTACCCATCCCTTTATCCTTCTACCCAGCCCCATCCTTACCCCTCCTTACCCTATCCTTCTTAGCCCTTCAACCCTCCCTAACCTTTCCTTCTTACCCTTCGTTCTCTAGCTTTTGCTTCTTCAATGAGTTAGTATCCAATTTTGGTTCTTCCCTTGTGATTTTTCTGTCATGCCAGTGGTGGACTTGGTAGCCACTCATATGTCATTTTGAAGGTTTTGCACAACAGGTATCAAGGTGAACCTCTCTACTCATGGTTTGGCTATCCCTGATAGCCCATTAGGTGGTGGGCAACTATTGAGCCAATCAAAGTGCAACAGCGTAGCAACTGGAATGCTCATGAATGAATGAATCTCCTCCCAACCATATGCCTCTATATATAGCTCTCTCCAAGGGACTGCCTGCATGGGCAAGTGGATACTAACCATCCAAGTGTCAGCCATGTAACTACATGTGCACCAAGTGTCCGAGTTAGCTAGAGTTAACTCAAGTGGATGCTTCTAGAAGGTTCTCGAGCTCTTTGGGCAAAACACTCTCCCCATGTACCCCATGGGGTTTGAACCCAAGACCTCCTCCTGCACACCCTTGAGTCTTAACCACTAGGCTAAGTGCATTACTTGGTTACAAGAGTAAATGACCTACCAGTATACTATAGGCAACCCCCGAGCCTCATGTTCTAAAACTTGAAGAACATGCAATCATTAAATTAGGTTATTGACTTAGAACTTGAAAGTAAAAAACCTTATCATGTTCTAGATCTTGAAGGACATGATCAGTTTATCCACTTAAAACTTGAAAGTAGAAAACCTTCTCTATTTGGGACCAACTTAAAACTTGAAAGCTAGAAAACGTCGTTGGATGTGGAAACTTTTTTCCATGTTGAATTTTCTTCAGTTCCATCCTTCCATTTTACTAAGCACTCTTCATACAAGTGACTTCTTATACGTTCATCTCGAGTGTGAACTATCCTTTCAGGTTCATGAGGAACTGTTTCAGTTATTGGAATAGGAAGTATAACCTGTTGTCCAACTAGATTATCTGAATCTGTCAGACTCTTCCTAAGTTGACTAACATGGAATACTAGATGAATCAAACTATCATCTGGAAGTTGCAATTCATAAGCCCACAAACCAACTTTCTTGGTGATTAGAAAACGACCGCAATATCTAGGCGACAACTTGGCGCATTGACCAGTCTTGAACTTTTTTTATCTTTCATGAATACGAAGATAAACTTGATCGCCAACCTGAAAAGTCACATCTCTTCAATTCGGATCGGCATATGCCTTTGCACAATCTTGATCTTTCTTTAAGTTTTCTTTAGCTAACTTAAGTTTAAAATTCATGTCTTGAAGGAATTCTTGAGCTGCTTGAACTCGTTCATTTTGGAGTCCCACTGCATCGCACACAGAGCATTATTAAACTTACTAACTTAGTATTCCTAACGCAAGTGGTGCGTGCAACAAAATCAAAAGAGCTATGCAAGAATATCACAAAAAATCATCCCTAATGATTTGGTCCGTCGAGATCAACTTGATTCTAGCTGAGAGTGCTAGAATAATGACAAAGTTAGGCCTCTGGATCTCTACTCCACAGCCCCTCTTCCTTTAAACTTTGCCCGAAACTTTAGCTTTCTTCGGAAACACCTCACCAAAGATATGCAATCGGGTTCAGTTGGGGGTAATAGCAAACTCGAGAGAAGCAATAATCCATGTAAACTTGGCTCGGGATTAGTGGAGCAAAACCAGAACAAGTAGTAGTATGTAGAGAAGTGAATGTCACTGAACGTTTGTATTGTAGTGGTGAAGTCGTTGCAGAACAATCCTCAAGGTCCCGAGATTGATTCCTCCAGACGCGATCTGCCTTTTACTTCTATTTTATGGTTCCGATAAATCGGACTTGACGTGCAGAGAGAATATGTGAACAGCAAGAACCATAAATCACATCAATCAAAAACTTTATTGGATAGAAGAAAATCCTCCCTCTTGGAGGTGACCGGTTTGATTCCATCTATCCGAGATATCCTTTTGCTTTGTTGTTAGAAGTTATGGACTTCTACAGCGCAGATTATAAGATTATTTTAAGCTTAGCGCAAAAAGGTCTCACGCTAATGGTTTGCCTCCATGGATATCAGAATGTCCAATACGCTGGGAGGTCAAGGGTTCGAACACGCTGGCCATCTTCCCTGTTATGCTTCATGAAGAAGCTTTCAGCAGCGTCATTCACAGTCTAGAGGATGAAAAGTGCACACGTTAAGATCATTGAAAGGCGTTGCCTTCTTGGATAAGCTAGAGTCACATGACCCAATAGGTCACGGGATCAAATTTCGTCCACGATCACAGCAAGAAAGATTTAATCTTTTACAATCTCCTCCTTAAGTTATGCCCGTCAAGACAATTTCTGCAATTCAAGACAGCCGCGAGCAGAATAATTTCGCTGCCTGTGGAGAGCTATGCACGCAAAAAACTCACGAGCAAGAATATCTATGAGAGCTATGGAGAGAGCTCTGATACCAATGCAAGATTCAAGACTATTTGGATAAAGGATTTATCCGCCCAAGCCAGTCTCCTTGGGCAGCACCCATCCTTCTAATAAAAAAGAAAGATGGAACTATGAGGTTGTGCATAGATTATAGGGTGTTAAACAATCTTACTATAAAAAATAAGTATCCCATGCTGCCAGTTGAAGATCTTTTCGATAGCTTAAAGGGGGATAAAGTCTTTTCTAAGCTTGATTTATGCCAAGGTTATCATCAGGTTAGAATCAAAGATGATGATATTCCCAAGACAACCTTTCGAACAAAGTATGGTCACTATGAGTTTTTAGTGATGCTGTTCGGGTTGACAAATGCACCCGTCACATTTATGACTTTAATGAATCAAGTGCTGAAGCCGTACTTGGGAAAATTTGTTGTAGATTTTCTCGATGATATTCTGATCTACAGTAAATGACCTACTAGTAAGTCTAGACTCGAGATCTTTGGCCACACATACGGATGACCAAACGGTGTCGGAATTCAGATTCGTCTGAACCATTCGGATCCTTAGATCATAGACTTACTTTATTACACAAAGTCTACTTGGTCAAAGTCAAGTTGGTCAAGGTGCACAGGTAGTGCACAAACAATTTATTCGCAGTGGTTATGGTCTGCAAAAATTTGAATGCATGTTGTAGATTGTCTTTCTGTAAGGTTTTCAAGGGTTTTAAAGTGTTTGGAAGGTTCAAGTGAACCATCCCTGATGTCCACATTTTGGCAATTGAAAGACAAAAGTAAAGGCATATGAAGAAGAAGCGATACATAGACGTGTATGTTTGGCCGCCCATTTAAAATTTTGTTTTTCTCTTAAAGTCACTACAAGAAAAAATAGGGAGTCATTGGCTGTACACATTTTTAGACATTGTTGCTACATAAAAGTGAGCACCAATATACTCTATTAGTTAGGAGCGGTGTACATAAGTGAATCAACACATAGAGCATGAGCAATTATTTTTGGAGCTAGACTAAGCAAGTGAGAGATAGTCTACACTAGGTGAGAAGAGCAAGAGGCATTCAACTAGAGTACTATGAACAGTGAGTCGTAACAAACGAGAACTATGTCGTAAAAAGAGAACACTCTTGTCAAAAATGAAGCAAATGGCAGCTTATGTTTGAGATTCCTTTATACTAGTATACATATATTACAAAAATGAGGTGAAAACATGTGATTTTTGACATTTTCTGTCATTTTCTCATAAAAAAAGAGCTCAAAATGTACTCAAAATTTCACTATATAAGGCATTGACATGTCCCAAAATGTATATGATAAGACATTGACATGTCCAAAATCTATATGATAAGACATTGACATGTCTAAAATCTATATAAAGAATATAGAACTAAATAGTTCTTATACAAAAATAACATTTTAGACATATTTTTAATGGGTGGATATCTGATTGTTATTCAAAATTGCTACAAAACATGCTTTCATTAACCAAACTACTTCGAGGCATTTACATAAGCACTAAAAATGTCTGAGAGCTTCAATGCAACTCACAACTTTGTCGATCTATGTCTACACCCTCATCATCTGATGCACTTGATTCAGTCTCATACTGTTGAGAGCTCTCTTCTTCTTCTTCTATATCCACAAGAGCTCTATCTTCATCCACGTACATACCAAATTCTGCAGGATCATGCACAACTCTTCTTGTTTGCCTATGATTTCCTGTACCACATACATCTGGAAGCTTTTGTTTTATCATGTTGATGGTTGCTTTCCTCAAGTGATTGTCAAGGAAAAATCATAAACAAGAATATCTACATCATCCATTTTAAGAGTGGATGTGCTTCGAATATTCTTTTTCTTTTTTGAACCTGTTCGTTTAGTATCACACACCATTTCTAAGTTATATTTACCTGTGAATGCATTACTACTTTTAGTGTAATACCAATGCACCATCAAAGCCTATATTCTTCTCTGATCAATATCTTTAGTTATCTCTAAAACCTTTGCAATCCAAAATGGTCTGGTAGCCTCATCACCATCAGCAAGAACTGCAATAAGTGTTCCAACATTTATCTCTATTAAATTTCCTTGCCATCTTGCTTCTGCCTGTTTTGCCATCCTTGGGCCTACATAAATATTTCTTTCTGGTGGATGTATAAAACTTTGAAGTGCATTTGCATTACATGCTTGGGCCACATTCACGGATCTTTGTGTACAAAAATCCCATGTGAATGGAACATCAACTGGCCAGTGACTTGCAATTGTATACTGTATAATCTCTTCTTGATGATTGAAAAAGTCCTCCCACCAAGATACATCTTGATCTCCAGCATATTTTTTTGCACGCTCAATATGTCTCTTCTTTTCAATGAGTGCATGCATCCAGCTTTTACTTTGATCAACCACATTTCCACATCTTTCAGTATTGTTTTTATCTTCATATGGTGATTTTTCTGCACCATACACTGTTACAGTAGAAAAATTAGGCACCTGCAATAAGAATCTGCATCCCTCTTTAGGCTCCCACCCAAGAGAAGATGAATACTACTTTGCAAATAAAAGGGTTATTTCATCAACCCTCCTCATCAAGAATACATGGTTGAAACTAATATTGTGCAATGGAGCCAAAACCTTGATGGAGAGTGTTAATCTCCAAAAGAATAACTTATTCTTGTGATTAGAGCACCTCTATACCAAGAATAAGTCAAAACTTTCCACTCATTTTTGAGGATCAACTACTAATTACCAAAAGATTAACAAATCTGTGAAGAAGATGATACACAGAAAAGTCTGCTGCATTGTTCATTCACATTGACCTATCAAATCTGTAAAGTTTTTGATGAAACTTTGTACGAATCATCTTCTAGAGATTGCGCATCTACTCCAAGTTGAATCACTTCAAAAGGTTAAGTATAACTTGAGAAATTGATTTCACAAGTTACCTATGTCAGAAACTGTCATCCAAAACAGTCGACTTTACACCTGTAACTTTTAAGACTTGGTTCTCCTTGAATAGAACCCGTTTTACAAAATGCTTCTAGACATGAGTAGCTTATCTTCCAACTTAAAGATTAAGCCCTCAGTCATGCAAAACTTTAAACTGTGCTAGGAGAAATGACCAAAACATTGACTTCGAAATCTGCGCCTGTTTTAGGAACCAGTGAACACACTTCACATATGAATGTTCCTACACTTAATTCACTCAGCCTGATTACAATTAGAAGCTAAAACTTTGCACAGAGGTCAAGCAACTCTCAACTTAGACTTGTACAAAAGCATTTCACAATTGATCTACTGTAGAAGGAGAACACGCAGAAACATCGGGCGCAAAACTTTTCATTTACTCAGAGAAATTACAACTGAGTGATGAGAGCTAACTCAACTAACTTTTTCTCTATCACATGACTTCTAACTTCCTCATTCTTGGCTTCTAACTATTGTCACATATGCTCTCATTCATGCCCCGACTTTTCTCAAAGTATTTATAGATAATTTGTACATGATTCTTACTGAACAAAAGATCTAAGTCATCTATGACTATGCTAATGTACATATGTGTACACTTCTCTTGTCCTCTGAATGTAATCTTCTTCCACACTTTAGGAATTGATTCTTCCTTCATCATTTGATCTTTCAAGCCTTCAATTGGTGATTGGTCTGCACCAACAGCTCCCCCTCAATCATCAATTGAGGTTTTCTCTGTCTTCTTTATACTTGCCACATCTTTGAACCTTTGTAACTTAGGTCCATCCAGACTCTTTGTCATCATATCTGCCACTTGTTCTTTTGTTGGAGTGTACATCACTTCAATCTCTTTATCAAGTACCTTTTCCCTCAAGAAATGATACTGAATCTCTATATGCTTAGTCCTGGCATGAAAAACAGGGTTAGCTGCCAAATACAAAGAACTCATATTGTCTCCAAAAATTATTGGAGTACTATGATTAGTCTCAAAACTTTTCATCAAGGTCTTCAACCATATCACTTCCTTTGCAGCTTCTACCATTCCCTTATACTCAGCTTCTGTAGATGATAAAGCAACTGTATGTTGCTTCTTTGAACACCAAGAAACTAACTTATCTCCAACATAACATAGATATCCATGAGTAGACCTTCTATCATCTGAGTCACCTGCCCAATCTGCATCACTAAACACTTTGATTCTTGTGTCAGAAGTGAAACCATAGTACAAACCTTCACTTAGGGTTCCCTTGATATATCTGAGTACCCTTTGGGCTGCAATCCAATGAGTCTTCTTTGGACAATGCATGAATTGTGACAACACACCTACTGCATATGATAGATCTGGCCTTGTCAAGGTAGCATAGATTAGACTACCTACCAAACTCTGATATTTCTTCATGTCATTGAATTCTTCACCTCCATACCTGCTTAATTTATGATTTACCTCCAATGGTGTGGTTGAGGTCCTGCAATCTTCCATGTTAAACTTGACTAGAAGATTCTTCAAGTATCTCTCTTGTGAAACATATACTCCATGTTGAGTATACACAATCTGCATTCCTAGAAAATAAGATAAGTTTCCCAAGTCACTTATCTTAAACTCCTTCTCTATTTGTCTTTTGAGTTCATTGATTCCTTGAGCATCTGTTCCTGTAACAATAATATCATCAACATAAATGCACATGTAAATGTATCCATTTTCACTTGCCTTCACTAGCAAGCTACTATCTGCCTTTGATGCTTGAAAACCACATTCATTCAAGAACTTGACCAATCTGTAATTCCAAGCTCATGGGGCTTGCTTCAACCCATATAAAGCTCTTTTGAGCTTACACACATAATCTGATCCAATTGATTCCATGAAGCCTTCTGGTTGCTCCATATATACTTCATCTGCAATGTAACCATTTAGAAAAGCATTTTTCACATCCAATTGTGATAATTTCCATCCTTTGCAAGCAGCAATAGCAATCAATGTCCTAATTGTAGACATCTTAGCAACAGGACTAAAGGTTTCATCATAATCTACCCCATAAGTTTGGGCATAACCTTTGACCACAAGTCTAGCCTTGTATCTAGACACCTTACCATCTGCAAACCTCTTTGTTTTATATACCCACTTGCATCCAATGACCTTCTGATTCTTTGGTCTTGGTACTAGTTCCCAAGTTTCATTTTCAAGTAGAGCATCATACTCTTCTTGCATTGCCTTCTCCCAATTCTGTTTACCTTTGGCTTCTTCATAAGTGGTTGGATCTTCTTCTGTTTTAACAATGTAGGCATAATCTTTTGTTGTTAGGAAAGATGTATCATAACTATACCTTATAGGTTCTTTCCTTTCCCTTGTAGATCTTCTGATTTCTGCACTTCTTGAAGTTTCAGCCTCATTTGATTCTGGATCAAATCTTGGCCCTTCTTCTACATAATCCTGCACTCTACATCTAGAGTCAACTTCATCAACAATTTCTTCACATACTTTTACCTTTGCCTTTCCTTTCCTCTGTATTTCTTCAACACCTGTATACTCATTTGGTGATCCTGTATACCACATGTTTTGCTCATCAAATGTTACATCTTTAGTAACAAGAAATTGCTTTGTGGATGGACTCCACAATCTGTAACCCATCTGTCTATCATCATATCCAATAAACACATACTTCTCTGCTTTTGGTTCTAGCTTATGTCTTAATTGTGAAGGAACATAAGCATATGCAATACATCCAAATACTTTACAATGATCAAGACTAGGCTTCTTACCCCACCATGCTTCATAAGGGGTTCCTCCATCCAAAGCTTTGCAAGGCAACCTATTCACAAGGTATGTTGCAGTGTTAATGGCTTCTGCCCATAAGTAATTTGGACAATTCTTTTCCTTCATCATGGCTCTTGCAAACTCTACAAGAGTCCTATTCCTCCTTTCTGCTACTCCATTCTGTTGAGGGGAGTACCTGCAAGTCACTTCTCTTTTGATACCTGCATTCCACAAATAATCATCAAACTCTTTTGAGAAATACTCTCCCCCTCCATCTGATCTTAACCTCTTTAGCTTTTGTCCTGTGATCCTTTCTGCATAGACATGAAAATGTTTGAATGTCTTGAAAACTTCTGATTTATCCTTGATTACATACAAAGTAATCCACCTGGTTGCATCATCAACAAACAACACATAATATCTGGATCCATTTATGCTATAGTCCCTTGAGGGACCCCATACATCTGTATGAACCAAATCAAGCATATTTGAATACTTGTACCCTGATTTGTTGTAAGAACTCTTATGTGCTTTACCTAATTGACAAGCTTCACACTTGTACACCATATGTTGCCCTTCAATGTTTGGCAATCCAAGCACCACCTGATTCTTTGACATCTCCTTTATAGCTCTCTCATTGAAATGACCTAGCCTCTTATGCCATAGGTCTAATTCAGACACCTTTTGACCTCCATAGGTAAACAATGCATGTCCCACATTACCTTGGACTTTGAGAGTGAACAATCTTCCTTCCTTTTTACCTGCAATTATGGTTCTATATCCCTGATTTGGATCTTGTACATAAACACCATCATTTGTGAATCTTACCTCATATCCTTTCTCCACAATTTGCCCTACACTTATCAAATTTTTAGGAATAGTAGGAACATAAAGTACCTTGCTCAGAAGTGTACTTCCACTCTTTGTCTTCACTGATCCAATGCTCTCCACTTTATGTTTGGTATTGTCACCTGTTTGAACTGTATGTCCATTCACCCTTGCTTCCATATCAGTCATCAAAGATAGATTCCCACTCAGATGGTTGCTGCACCCTGAGTCAATATAAAACACTCTTTGATCTTCTCCCATTGATTCATGAGTTGCATTCAAGATAAGAGTCATGTCATCCTTCTGATCTGATGCATAATTGTAATAATATTGTTGTAGGACTGAGATTGGAAGTTTCTTCCACCTCCTCTACCATATGATGTCCTACCACCTCTTCCTCTGAAGTTGCCTCTTTGGTTTCTGCCTCCTCTACCTCTTTGACTATAATTCTGATTGTTATATCCTCCATTTTGATTGTTATACCAACAATCATTTGCCAAATGATTTGTTCTGCCACAAATCCAACAAGCTTTAGCATTATCTTTGTTCTTACCTCCTCTTCCTTTACCTCTGAAATTTGTCTTCCCTTTTGTGAAGTTAGCTTGATTTGAATTCCCTTCATCATCATTTGATTGCTTTTCCTTGCCATTCTTTTTCTTGTCCTTGGAGTACATAGCTTGACTTGTACTTCTATCATTGTCTCCTTTAAGATCCTGCTCAAAGGTTAGCATATGTCCTAGCAATTGATTAAGGTCAGGAGTAAAGTGATCAAGTGACAACTCTATGGACAATATAAAAGGCTTCCACTTCTCATCACCTCTTAGACCTGTAAGTATTTGTCTTACCAACTTTTCTTCTTCAATATCTTCATCCACTGCTCCCAAGCTATCTGCAATATCTTTCATCCTTGCCACATAATCTGAAATTGATTGTGAGCTCTTCTTCTTGAAGGTTGTGAACTCAGCCCATAGTGAGGACTTCCTAGACTTAGTTGTATTTTGGAAATGCTCTTCCAAGGCATTCCAAACATCTGTGGCACTTTCCAAACCTCTGATGTGAGGTAAAAGATAATCATTTACAGCCATGTAGATGATACTCCTTGCTTGAGCATCCTTTCTCATCCAAGTCTTCAACATTGCAAGTTCTTCCCTAGTAGGAATACTTGGATCTGCAAACTCTGGTTTTTCTTCATCTCCTGTAATAAATGATATAAGATCTTTGCTCATGAGGTGTGCTTCCATCCTCATGGACCATGCTGGATAGTTCTCCCTATCTAGCTTATCAATCTGCAAGCTTTCTCCCATCTTGTGTCCACCTGTGTATTGAAATCTTCAAGCTTTACAAACAATATATGTACCTTTACTTCGAATTGGACTCCTTTTGCCTTTCTTGATGTCAAATAGTCTTCTCCTCAAGCTTTGACTCCAAGCTTTCACTTCTTAGTTCTTCAAGTGTTGAATTTCTTGAATCTGCAGCAGTCTGGATCCTCCTTTCTTCAAATTGATGTCTCCTGCTCTGATACCACTGATGGAGAGTGTTAATCTCCAAAAGTATAACTTATTCTTGTGATTAGAGCACCTCTATACCAAGAATAAGTCAAAACTTTCCACTCATTTTGAGGATCAACTACTAATTACCAAAAGATTAACAAATCTGTGAAGAAGATGATACACAAAAAAGTCTGCTGCATTGTTCATTCACATTGACCTATCAAATCTGTAAAGTTTTTGATGAAACTTTGTACGAATCATCTTCTAGAGATTGCGCATCTACTCCAAGTTGAATCACTTCAAAAGGTTAAGTATAACTTGAGAAATTGATTTCACAAGTTACCTATGTCAGAAACTGTCATCCAAAACAGTCGACTTTACACCTGTAACTTTTAAGACTTGGTTCTCCTTGAATAGAACCCGTTTTACAAAATGCTTCTAGACATGAGTAGCTTATCTTCCAACTTAAAGATTAAGCCCTCACTCATGCAAAACTTTAAACTGTGCTAGGAGAAATGACCAAAACATTGACTTCGAAATCTGCGCCTGTTTTAGGAACCAGTGAACACACTTCACATATGAATGTTCCTACACTTAATTCACTCAGCCTGATTACAATTGGAAGCTAAAACTTTGCACAGAGGTCAAGCAACTCTCAACTTAGACTTGTACAAAAGCATTTCACAATTGATCTACTGTAGAAGGAGAACACGCAGAAACATCGGGCGCAAAACTTTTCATTTACTCAGAGAAATTACAACTGAGTGATGAGAGCTAACTCAACTAACTTTTTCTCTATCACATGACTTCTAACTTCCTCATTCTTGGCTTCTAACTATTGTCACATATGCTCTCATTCATGCCCCGACTTTTCTCAAAGTATTTATAGATAATTTGTACATGATTCTTACTGAACAAAAGATCTAAGTCATCTATGACTATGCTAATGTACATATGTGTACACTTCTCTTGTCCTCTGAATGTAATCTTCTTCCACACTTTAGGAATTGATTCTTCCTTCATCATTTGATCTTTCAAGCCTTCAATTGGTGATTGGTCTGCACCAACAAACCTTAGCACTGTTATCAAGGCCCATTGACCAAAAGTGCTTAAAGTCATAAATCTGTGTGAGGTGTTGAACTTCTAGTTTTGGAGTATATGCTTCTGAAATCAACTCAGATAAAATCGGAAGAGTAAAAGCATTGTTACGTGCCAACTTCTTAGAGAAAGTACTGAACATTTGATCAATGTGATCATGAGTGTGGCCAACCAGAAGGAAATTTACCTTAACCTTCTGAAATACCTGTTTTTCAACAAGCATGCTTAAATATCCAAAGACTGTAGAATTTTTATTCTCTCTTGCAGTATTATCTAGTTGCAAATATAGAGTTGGTGGCAAAAGACCCTTCCATGATTGCAAAACACGATGAATGACAGTAACTGTAAGGTTTGGATCATTATGCACATTCGGATATGTGAAGAAAACCTTGGACATTACAGTTCCATTGTATACCAAAGCACCAACCAAATGCATTTGCACAAGGATTTCATCTCCAATGTCCTTAGGGATGCGATAAAAATGTGGCAAACAAGTTTTTTTTTTATCCATACCATCGATCAACAAACACATATAACGCTCCGGATTTCTGAGTGCTTTACTTCGATGATGAATTGCTTTCTTTCTCTCTAAAGCTTGACTCTCACGATGGTTGTTAAGAAGGTTTTTAAAATTATTCTTTTCCTGTGGTGTTGTAGCCCCTTTTGCCATGTTTTTCAAAGTGGCGCAAATTGAACATTCACCCATTCTAACTTTACGAGGAATAGAAACATTGTTAAATTCTTCCTTCCATAATCGAGTAAAGTGACGATACAACACATACTTCTCATTTCTATTTTCCATGTCTTCTCTATATATTTGAAATACCTCTCGACGAGTAAAGTTATCTGACAAGTGCAACCTTCCAGTTGTAGGCATAACCTCACAATGCAAGCTAAAATAGTTCATCATCCAATTCATTGCATGACGTCCAATAGATCCTTTGGTCCCAACATGGAACGTATCCAAAATGAGATCCCCATTCAAAAGCCCTTGTTGAACCCTATGTATTCTAAAATTTCCCACACCCATTGCAATTTTAAATGCAGCCCTACAGCATCGCATCCCTTGACTAAAGAAATATTCAAAACCAACACGCGTTACTGACATGTTATCCTCAATCATTTGCATGCGAGAAACAAGGTATATATCCTGCCTTTCACTATCTAAATGGAGGAATTTTTCTCTTAGGTGCTTTAATTTCTTCATTCCTAAATTGTACAAACATTTCAAACCACAACAATGCTTCACAATATCCAATGCAATCTGTCTATCTGAAGTAAGAAATTTAAATCTTTTTTGACTTACTTCACGAGGCCTTCTTTTAAATCGTAGATTGAGCTTGCTTTGCTTTTCCGTTGCTCCACATGCACTTGAGTTAGAAGGAAGATCAATGGTTGGATCAGATGGGAGATCAAGAGGTGCATTTGGTTGAGCAGCATTGCACTGTGAATTGGATAACTTAAATGACTCAACAGAAAACATGGAATCATCAGCACGTTCTAAATCATAGGGATCATCACTTCTGTGGAAAGGGTCAACTGAGAACAATGAATCCGAAACTGTATCAATATGAGCAGAGGAAGCTGATGCCCAAGCATCCACTGAAAAGATTGAGCTCATCTTCACTGAGTTCACAGAAGACTGAAGATGAATGACCTTTTTAAATAAGTAGAAATCCGAGATCAAGTGAAGATGTCACATCAAATGTCACATCAAGAAGATATGAAATCAAAAGTTTATTAAAGTAACATTAAATAACATTAAACATCAAATTACATCAAATCACTTAATTACTCAAATATACCCGAATAAGGGAACCAAAGATTTGATTCACTTTTGAAATGAGAAACATAGTTGATTTCTAACTAGATATGAGTCATTGAGTCTTAGCATTGTGAGTGAATCAAAATATATCCAAGTTGAGTTCCAACTGGATTATATATTAAAATTGTTTGGAGTAGTGCCATTGAAGACTATACAAGAAGAAATTTTACCTTTGGTAAATAAGATTTCAAGGATTAGTTTTTCTTGTGGTCTTGGCTAGATCTCAAAGAGGTAGATGAAAGTATATTAAAAAAGAATTATGTGTAAAAGAGGTACACGGAATTTTTATTCATACATTGATTTTCCATTTCAACAATGTGTTACAAGATAAATGTGAATATGAACTAAAAAGAGTAGGATAACACTATAAAGATGTCATTAATCTCCCATATTCAACACAACTTAGACTTGATTTTCTCCCAAGCAAGAGATTCTAAGAAAACATTTCTACATGAGATTAGACATCCTCATGTACATACCATACTCTTGCCATTGAAGTGTAATTTCCATGCAAATGTATATAAATAGTTGCAAGGATCTTTACTTGAATGTTTATTCATACATTGATTTTCCATTTCAACAATGTGTTACAAGATAAATGTGAATATGAACTAAAGTGAGCACGATAACACTATAAAGATGTCATTAATCTCCCATATTCAACACAACTTAGACTTGATTTTCTCCCAAGCAAGAGATTCTAAGAAAAAATTTCTACATGAGATTAGACATCCTCATGTACATACCATACTCTTGCCATTGAAGTGTAATTTCCATGCAAATGTATATAAATAGTTGCAAGGTTCAATGAATATTTCATTAAAGTGGCTCTGAAACAGCCTATTTGTGTGGGTGGTATTCCTTGGTTAGATAAGTTGACAGATATAGTTAGCAACTGGACTCATTCAGTTAGATCTAGTTAGTCTCTGGTTCAAGTTACCCAATTGCCTATAAATAGCAGAGGAGGAGATCATTCTCATTTTCAAAATCCACGAGCAAGAGAGAGCAACAGAGCACAGACAGCCATGGAGCACAGAGCTCAGCATACCAGCAAGGCAACTCTGATGGAGAAGAAGAATGTTGGCAAGAGTACCAAGAGGTAGACAAAATTATACCATATAAAAAGATTCCCTTTGTATGTTTGTGTAAAGAGTCTGCTTTCTAGGTTTTTATATTTCTTAGCTCTAAACATATAGATCCAATAAGGGTACAGCTCGATGCCTGGCATCGACTTTTAGGTGTAAGTCGATGCCAGACATCGACTTTGAGGCTGCAAGTCGATGCCAGGCATCGACTTGAGGCCTCAAGTCGATGCTAGGCATCGACTTTTCGGTGCAAGTCGATGCCTGGCATCGACTTACACATAAGATTCGATGCCAGGCATCGACTTTGTGTGCAAGTCGATGCCACGCATCGACTTGCAGGTGCAAGTCGATGCCAGGCATCGAGTTTTCCGTGCAAGTCGATGCCTGGCATCGACTTACACCTAAAAGTCAATGCCAGGCATTGATTTGCCTGGCATCGAAGTTGGCCTGAAAGTCGATGCCAGGCATCGACTTTAGGGTGCAAAGTCGATGCCTGGCATCGACTTTTGGGTTCAAGTCGATGCTAAGCATCGACTTTTAGGTACAAGTCGATGCCAGGCATCGACTTTTAAGTGCAAGTCGATGCCAGGCATCGACTTTGTGTGCAAGTCGATGCCCGGCATCGACTTGGGGGTGCAAGTCGATGCCTGGCATCGACTTGCACACAAAGTCGATGCCTGGCATCGACTTGCACTTAAAAGTCGATGCCTGGCATCGACTTGAACCTAAAAGTCGATGCCTAGCATCGACTTGGGCCTTTGAAAACCACATTTATGTATGAGCTGATATTTCCAATCGCCTTCAGGGATGCGGAGTCCAAGAGTGAGAGGCCCTTTAAGAAGCTAAGAGTCACCATGGGCTCTGGTGATCAGCAACGTGACAAAGGCATTGGTCACCAAGCAAAACCAAAGAAAATTATTGCATCCTTGTCCTCTGAGAAGGCCAGCAACCCGCTAGGAATATCCTCTGGAGGACAGAGTAGCATCAAAATTCCTGAGGATGATACAACTATGAAGGATAGGTCGAGGGATGCTGAGGTCTTAAGGACAGATCGTCCACTGCGGGACATGACAAATTTGGAGTGGTGCCTTCAGTATGTTGAAGAAAAGAATGCAGTCCTTCTTGTGTTCGCAGGGGCATATGGGAGAGGAAAGATTACGACAACACAAGGTTTTCAGTATGGCCTTGTGTACAAACTGGATTATGAAGATGAGGATTCTGACAACCTCCTTTTCTTGGTAGAGACATCGAAAGGTTTAAGAAATGTTATATGCAAGATGGATTTCTTATGCCCAGAGTGCTGTGTTCCAGATGGGCTAGCTGAGATATGCAGGGACTCAGTCAATCTTATCAAGGACTTGATGCCATGGATCCAGGGCAACATCATGCCAACACAACAGAAGATGACAACCCCTGTAAAGGCAAGGGGTAAGCAGAGCGTGCAAAAAAAGTTCCAAAAGAAAAAGAAGAGAATGTCAGAAGAGGAGTCTTCTGACTCAAGCTCTAGCTCTGAGGATATAATTGTTGCACCTGGTGGAGAGCTTGCCTCGGGTGTTCTTGGTACTGAGCAGAACAAGATGAGGGAGGACATAGCTAGAAGAAAAGTTGTGAAGAAGGGGCAGTTGTTCCACCTGCCAATCAATATCATCCACAGGCCACCAATAGATCCACTCACAGGGAGGAGGCCCCTTGAGATCAGGGAGCCACACAATTTGCACGTGCAGAATCTTAAGAAGAAAATGAAAATAAATCCTCATGCTATTGTTGTGCCATTCCTTGTCATGGTGGATCCGAATGAGTGCAGCTCTGTGGATGAGTTCAATGAGGGCTTGTTTGAGGATTATACTTATTATGTGATTGGAGGTTCACACTCTGCAGAGGCCCGTAGACAGCTAGTGAAGGAGCACCCTACCACATTTTTCTTTAGGTATGCAGAGTGTAAGATATATGATGGTCTTACAACTGAGGAAGCCAAGCTTCTTGCTTGGGATCACAACAATGACAATGACTACAGGCAAAAAATGTCCTCCATAGAGAGAATTCGGTTCTTCCACCATGAATATGAAGATTGTCTTGTGAAGGAAGCTGGAAGAATACATCCCAATCTACAAAAGCAATGCCTTATTGAGGTTGGAATTGCACTCGATGAGAATAGAAAGTCTGATGCTTTGAGGAAATATGATCCATGGTTTCAACTGGCATTCAGATCAGGTGAGATCTGGGATCTACAAGATAAAATTTTCACAATGTGGGAGAACAAGGAGGTCAAGGGCCAGAAGCAACGAAAGTCGAGGCCAGACCCACAGGTTGATCTGAAGGGAAAGGGAAGGAAAGTTGACCTCTCAATTGAAGAGGCTCCTGAGGACATGAAGCTGACACCATGGAGGGCCCTTCAAGGAATCAAGGATGATACATTGATTATATCAACTTTTTCAAGGGTAATCTCCAAGGAGTTAAGCCTGGAGGAGATGGTGACTGAGCTCAATAATATGTATGTTATTCTCAGATCCTTTTTCCCTCATCCCATGTTTCTGGTCTAACCTAGTCTCTTTTTTATTTCTGTGACTGTAGTCATAAAGTATACATGAAGATTCAGGAGGTGATGATGAAGAGGCTGGGTTGCTTTTCTTGGACAGAGGTCCAAGCAGACTATCCAACCACATCATCCTACAAAGCTTTATCAGAATATTTCATCCTGTTTCGTGATTGGGTAGGTTCTCTATCTGAGGTTGTGCCTGGTATGCCATTAGGTTAGATGCCTTGATTCACCTAACCAATTTGATGCCAGGCTTTTAGTACGAATTCGATGCCTGGCATCGACTTACGGCTAAATTCGATGCCTGGCATCGACCTGTAGCCAAAAGTCGATGCCTGGCATCGACTTGGGGGCATAAGTCGATGCCTGGCATCAACCTGCAGTATAAGTCGATGCCTGGCATCGACCTCGTGGCATGAGTCGATGCCAAGCATCGACTTATGTCCCAAAGTCGATGCCAGGCATCGACTTTCAGTAGAAAGTCGATGCCTGGCATCTACCCCCACACAAAATCGATGCCATGCATCGGTTCCTTATGTTCTGTTTGCTGTATTGAAGAGCTCATTTAATTGTCTTTCCACTTTTTTCTGCAAAAACCAAAGAAAAGTAAGTCTGCAGAGCTACTAGATGATTGCCCCCCTGCATTCCTGGCTCACATTCAAAGAGCAAGGCATGCGAAATCTAGACTGAAAGCCAAGGAGATGGATTTTGATGATGAACCTGATCTGAAATGTTTCTCCAATCCCCTAGACCCCCTTAGGCCTGTATATTACAATGTATTCTGTAGTGATGTAAATAATATTTGTTCTGTTGTGCCTAGAAAACATTACTCCCTTCTCATAGCAGACATACCCTATGGATTTAGGATGTTGGGATCAGTTAATGATGATGAACCCTTCAAACACCCTCAGATTCGGAAGATGGTCACTGATTTTGCAGAGTTGACTATGTCTCCTCTTTGGAGGATAGTAATTTTCCATAGCAGAGACCAGTCTTTCTTTGTTTCAACTGCTCTGAAGGCAAGATGTCATGCTGTGGAGTGCCTCACGTGGTAAGTAATCTTCTTTCAATCTCCATGCCGCTTTAATGATGCTCTCTGTGACTCATAGTTCTTGTTTGCAGGGTGAAGACAAACGTAAATCACACTCCTTTGCATAGGTTTGTGAGCTCCACTGAATGCATTACAATTGGCTATTATGATGAAGTAAGCAAAAGGAGAGTCAGGGAGCATTGCAATGAGAATGGGATCTCAAATGTGCTCATGTTCCCAGCCGTTACCAAGAAACTTCGTCATGTAGCTGGGGGCATGACATTGGTTAACCCCTATCAGAAGCCACAAAAACTCATAATGAGATTGCTTCAGCTATTCTCCAATGATGATGACTGGGTCCTAGACCTTTTTTCGGGCACAGATAATTTCAATTTTCACAATTTTCATTAGTCATGGTTGATTGACGCCTCTAAGTGGTTTTCTACTGTTTCAGGAACGACTTTGGCTTGCTCCTTAAAGATGTTCAGGCACTGCATAGCTGTGGAGAAGGATGATGCTCAAGTGAGCTTCATTAGAATGAGAATCAATGGGCTGAATGAATGCCTAGATGAAGACCAAGAGGTTGGAAGGAAGCACATTGCAGACACGGAGAGATTCCAACCGGCTTCAAGGGAGCCTGTTCCCCCACTTGCAGATGAATCGGGGGACATGGCTGACCTTGAAGAGCCAATCTTGGAGCAAGAGAGGCAGGATATTGTGTTCTAATGTTCCAGAGGATCCCAATATCCTTGAGCCTGAGGAAAGCTATGATCAGCTTCTATTGTAGATTCATATTACTCTTGTAGAACACATGAAATTTAAAAAATCATTTTAATAGAAATATAATGTCGAGTTCTGCTTTCACTTTGTGTTCAGCTTGATTTATCTTGAGCATTTCTTTGATCATGTGTGAATGTTTCTTAGTATAATTTTGTTGATTATTATCTTCTCTTGGGAATGCTTTTGTGAAATGTATTTCATATTCTGTGAATATGGCCAGGCATTCAATGAGGATCTTAACCATACAAAGGTGATGATCTTAATTGCCTTGTTAAAATGTTCCGATTTTTGCAACACATGTACTCTAATTTTCGAGTAACTTTTAATCAGCTATAATATGTGCTTGTTGAGGTTATAGATGTAATGAAGGAGCTTCCCGAACTCTTACTTGTACCTTCAACTCTAATCTATTGTCAAAGATCATGATGTGGGATTCTTGATCATGCTGAACAACTAGTTTTCATGGCAACAAGAATTTTATTTTATCTATCTTAACTACTTGGGATATGAGATCAAGCTTCTAGTGACAATATTTACAAGCAAGAACAAGTGATGCTTTCTAGATATTGTAAAATGCCCACTTTATTGCTTGATATAGTGGTCTTTAGGTAAAAAGGAATAGAGAACATGTCTTTGTTCTCCTTTGTTGTGACTCAGTGTTTATGTAGAGAAGCAAGTGAGATCAAAGTGTGCAAGAAAAGTGATCTAGTGTGCAGAGAAGGAGTGAACAGAACTAGTAAGCAAGGCAATCAAGGTGGCAATAGGTACCATTGAAGAGGTGTGCGCATCGACAGGATGTGTCCCTCCCTCCTACCCTCTTGGAAGCTTGAGTGCAAGGTGTGCACAAGAGCAAGCTCCTGGAGAAGGTGGAGGTTTGGAGAATACTTGCTTAGAACAAGCTTTTCATTGAAAGTTTGATTCTTTACCAAGGTTTGTTTCTTCAATTATTAGCATGGGCATAAGATTAGAAAAATTAGGAATATTCTCCATCATTTGAATATACATTCTAAACTACTTATATGTAGCTCTTAAACCATGAGGGCTCACTTCAACCTTATCATCATTATCTAGATTGATACTAGTAGATACAAGTGACTCACATATGCTTTTGATTTTTAAGCTGTACTCGCTTATCAACATGCTCCTTTTCTCTAGTGTATGTAGCCTTTGTATTGGTCTCGTACAATGTAACCGAATTATTCCAAGCCTCTCTTGGAGTTTTTGCATCTTGTACATGCCCAATCATGCTATCTCGTATGCTAACGAAATCCACTTCGGTGCTCCTTGATTTCACTTTTCATGTTCTCTTAACTGGTTTGGAGTTTGATTCCTCTCTACTAACTATGAGGGGTTCTCATTGTATCCTTCGATGTACTTCTAGTGGCCGTTTACCATCAAGAACTTCAACATTCTAAATCTCAAAGCATGAAATTTGTTCTTTTCCAACATAGATCTCATAAGTTAACTCATTCCATTTCCATATTCCGTTTCTTTAGCAATTTACAATAGTATAGAAAAACTAGAAACAATACCTCTACTTGAATGCTATCACATAGTGACTTGAGATTTCATACTAAAAAAACACAGATTTGTGTATCAACAGCACACAAAATTGCTTGAAATTATGGATCTTAGATATTTGGAAGATGGAAAACATAATGCACTTTATAGTTTTGCTAAATGATTGATTTCTCTTTAGGACCCATCTTGCACACTCGAAATAGAGGTCGAAATGGCTTTGAAACACAAATCAAAGAAAAATAAGTGATCCTAAAGGGATAATTCTCGAGAATAATTCTATACCCTCTACCCAAATGCCAAATTTTGTATCAATTTGCGATGGTTTTCTAGGTGCACGATCTCTAGGCCTTCTCAAGGACTCTTTAGTATTGGCCTTCTTCAAGAGATCTCTATAGCCATAATGGCTATGATACCATGTCACAAGAAAGTCAATAGAGAAGGCCGAACTTCCTTTTATTTAAAAAAAAAGTCAATAGAGAAGAGAGCTCTCACACACAAAGACAAGATCACACATAGATTGAGGGAAGGAAGAATAATCTTCTTCTACTTCATCTAGTACTTAAAGAAAATGTACAAGAACTGAACTAATGGTGATAATACAAATAGTACAATATATAAATAGAAGTACATAAAGAAAACCATAATCTCTTTAAATGAGTGTGTTGGAAAGAAAGAAAAGTGCCATCACTCTCGATATATAAATATGGGGAAGCTTATTAAAAATATCCTTTACATATATCAGTGTAACCATTATACATGTTAGAGAAGGGAGATGTGGTACGTGTTATCCTTGATCATCACATGTTTAGGTTGATATCTCAACAACATATGTGGTCATCTTCTCATATTTGTGATCTTAGGGAAGCAAATGAAAAATTTATGAAGCGTCATTGAAGTTACGCATCATTTTGAAACAAAAATGGTGAAGAAAGTATTAAAAACTAGATAAGAGTAGAAAAGACTTCAAACAAGCAATTCAACAAAGATAAAAATCACCAACGAAGAGGAAAGGGAGAGAAAGTAGAGAGAAACTAAAAGACGCTAGTAGGAGGAAACTCTTGAAAAGAAATACGAAGACTATCGTAAGGGTCAATCAATGAGGAATATGAAAAGAGTAATAGAAATGAAACTAATATCAATGATAATGACCCCAAACCTCAGTCATAGTTACCCCTCAATGTTTACATGTCATTTTTTGAATACCCTTGAATTGACCCTTACTATGTGCTCCACAATTCTTTTTTATCTTCTTGGACTCAAATTTGGGCCCAACTTGATGTTATGGACTAGAAAGAGGGAACTACTAAACTTCCAAGCGAAAGTAACATGATTTATAAAAGAAAATGAAACCTTGAAAAAATTAAACCTTGAGAAAATTAAACGAGGAATTCGTCCAACTTTTCAAAGAGGTCCAAAGGATTGTAGTGAATATTGAGATCATGATGGAAGCGACCAAAAGACAAGAAGAGCAACAAATGTTTCTATAAAGTTCTAGGTAACTATCACAATGCATTAAGGGTCACACAAGAGAAGAATAGATTGACCACACATGCAAAATTTTACCAAGAAAAATATCAAAAACTACTCAAATATCATTTTCCATAGGAACAGGAAGAAATGGCTGCACCAAAGTAGGATTACAACCCTTTTTTAACTTCCCTAGGACTATCTATTGAATATTTGTGCAAGTGTTCGCCATTGTTTTTGGTTTTTGATTAGGCTAATGAGTAGCATACTAGCGTCCTTATAGTCTTTCAAGTCTACATTCTCTAAATATATACTATTGTGATTATATTTGGTAAGTATGAATTGTTGTTTGGTTTTAAGTATAATTCCTAGTAACTCACATCATATAAAGAACTCTATAGTAAAAACATTGTAGCTACATCCATTCAGCTCAAGGTGCATTCCACTTTTGGCTATTGCACTATATTCCATTTATAAACTACCAATGCTCCTATGGTCTGACCTCAAATATCCATTAATTGGTAACAACTTGCCCATCTAATGATGTATTTATTCTAAATTTGGTAGGCACTATGGTTTGACACCTAGTCATAATCCTCTAATGAGGGATTCCATTACCATGTCTATCCATTGGTCTAGGGTCTCCTCATTTGGGGAATGTTGTGGTGTTTGTGAGGGACTTATAAGCTAGCTATTATCCACCTAATAGATTGCATCCTCAAAGTCCTTAATCAAGTAAAATGCTTCAAATTATGATATTGGATGCATGTTAAGACAATAGATTGGTGAAGGGAAGTTAAAATTTGAATTTCATAAACAATTCAAAAAATTATATTGTAAAATTTCTTATATAGTTCCAATGAAAAATAAGGGTTCGGCATGGTGAAGTTTATAGCCTTTAAACATTGAAAGTTTCATTACTTGGTTCCTTCTATGGATAGCGTTTGAGTTAAAAATCATTATGAAGAAGGGAAACACATATTCTAGGTTTAAACACCTATGAAGACTTCATAATTGAGATATCCTAGGAGAAGTACAATACACATTATCATATATGTATGGAAGAAGGATATTTTCTCGATATCAACCTCCAACCCTTTCATTAGCATCTTCTTGGGGCCTACAACTAATAATGGATTAAAAGAACTTCCAAAATATTTTTAGAAGCATCTACCTCAAGGTGTAAATGGAGTTTTATCTCTCTCTTTGTTTATGATGGAATAAGATCTAATAGCCCAAGTTCACAAAACATTTACAGGAATTAGAAACTACGTTTTTTTGTTGTATTAGGAACATGCAATACATTTGCAAGATGTTTTACCTTCTATACTCCATAAACACTACTATGTTTCTTGTATGCTGAATAGGATGTGAACTATCATCACCTGTGTCATAGTTGCTTTGTTGCTTTCTACTATTTTTATTCTTCAATGTGCAATCACGTTCAAAGCTACCAGGTCTAGTCTATGCAATCACGTTCAATGTGCTTTCTTCTAATGTAGGTTTCAAAGATCAGCTTGGATGGAGATCTAAAATACTTGAAGGAGTTTATGGATATAAATAATCTTGAAAGGTCGCTCTCCAAAGTCATCCCATGCTATTACGAAATTTGATGTTCTCATAAAATTTACGACCATTACTTAAAAATGATAGGGAAGTTAAAATATCTTGATGGTCCAATTTTTGTAGACACTTAGATTATTACTTCAATTTCTAATTTGATAGTGGATATCTTTTTTGATAGTCACACCTCAAAAATACATCTTAAACACCACGTTTCATAATTTTGGACAATTCATGCAACCTATGAAGATATATCCCATGGAACTATCGAATCAAGTTCCCTATTCACTATATCACCTTATATATTTGGGTCATATGCAAGACTTGTGGAGCTGCTAGCTAATGGTTCACCGTTTTTGTTTTGTCACCATTTTTGTTTTGTTTTCTAGGAAGCATGAATTTTTTATTTGTAGTGTTGTTACACAGTCATATTTTGGGATAGTACTTATTCGTTGAACGTTGAAAAATGTTTCATCATCATGAAGGGAAATATGATTGGTATAGTTTTGCACATGTGATGAGCATATGCTTGTAGAATTGGACCTATGAAAACTTGATAACAAGCTTCATCTTTATCAATTTTTTTTATTGTAAAGATTATTGTTGATCTTTTTACTTATGGATGTGTTGGAGTTAGACGTCTGCAGAAGCACGCAAACAGCACAAGGAAGAAGAAGAAGCTTGGAGCACAATACACAATACGGAATGAATTACTAGAGAATGTGGAAAGATAAGTAGCCCATTAGGGCAATAGGCATATATACAAGTGGGGGCGGCAAACCTCCTAAAGAGAGAAAAAAGTGCCCCGGCGGTCCTAGTGTGCTCACACACATCACTACCTAAATATATCAACAAATCCCCCCTGGGAGTGATGCGGTGAACAAGGAGCTGACACTCATGTATAAGGAAGTGCAAAGCTATGTGGAAATCACTCCACAAAAGGAATTAAGCCCAAAGGTTTGCGAAAAGCTTCAAACTTCTCCCTAGGCAGAGCCTTCGTGAAAAGGTCTGCAATGTTCTCCTGCGTGGGCACATATGCCAAGCTGATCTCCCCAACAGAGAACCTCTCCCTGAAATGGTGATAATGCACCTCAATGTGCTTAGTGCGAGCATGGAACACAGGATTCCTCGCAACTGCCAATGCGCTCTGACTGTCAGTGAAGATGGTGAACTTGCTCATCTGTGAGACAACAAACTGAATATCTGGCCGAGTAATGCATAAGTAAATCAAGCATCCAACAGCCTACTGATAGAGAACACCATCAAATGCATCTCGAGCATCATGAAGACTCAATCGTAAACCTATCCCCATAGGAGTGGCAATAGGCTTACAGTCTTCAAGGCCAAAACGCTGCAATAATGTGTCAATATATTTCGTTTGACACAAAGCCATTCCACCATCAACTTGCATAAACGGAATGCCCAAATAGTGATGTAAATGCCCCAAATCAGACATCTCAAATGAGGCATGCAAATCAGCCTTAAAATCAGCAGTATGCTTCTCAATAGGACCAGTGAGCAGCATGTCATCAACATAGACAACAATGATCAGAAGCACATCATTAGCACGCTTAACATATAAGGTGCTTTCAGTTGGACTATTCTCAAAATCATGTGCAATCAGATAGGCATGTATCTTCTCATACCAAGCACGTGGTGCTTGCTTTAAACCATATAATGCCTTCTTTAACCTGCACACCTGGTTTTCATGCCCTTTCTGCACAAAGCCACAGGGCTGAAAAACATACACTTCTTCATGCAAGTCACCACTCAAAATGTTTTTTTAATGTCCAACTGATGTACATTCCAACCATGATGAGCTGCAAGTGCATAGATGCTCCGAACAATAGTCATATGGTATGTAGGTGCAAAGGTCTCATCAAAATCAATGCCTCTTTCCTGTGCATAACCCTTTGCAACAAGCCTAGCCTTATACCTGTCAACTGTACCATCCGATTTATGCTTTAGCTTGTATACCCACTTAGTGCCAATGGCCTTCTTGCCAGGAGGCAAGTCACATAAAGACCAAGTACCATTCTTCATTATAGCATCATATTCAGATTGCATAGCAGCCATCCAATTTTTTGAATTTTGTGCTTCATCAAACGAAACAGGCTCATTCTCATCACAGAGACTAGATGCAGCCATAGCATAGCAATATGATGCAAAAGAGGCACTATGAGAGCCTGAACGAGTACGATATGATAGAGGTGCATCTAATTTGCTGTCACGCAAGGTTTGCACCAACCATTTTGGCAAAGTTCTTGCCTGCTCAATATCAGATCTCTCATCAATAAGTGCATCATGTACATCTACATCAGAAATAGAATTATCTGCATCATTATATGAAACCTGCAAAGGCTGAGAAGTTGCCTCACTAGGACCAGCACTAGACTGTCCACCTGTAAAAAGAGGCAGCAAAGTTTCATACATGTCTTTGGAGCTAACAGATGTCTCCTTAGTACATGAAAGCAATGGCCGAATATCATCTTCCACAAAAACAACATCACGGCTAATCAGAATGTGTTTAGTTTGTGGATGATACAGATGATAGCCTTTACTTTCAGAACTATACCCAACAAAAATACATTTTACTGCTTTATCATCCAATTTTCTGTGATGTTGTTCAGGCACTAATGCATATGCCAAACAGCAAAAAACATGCAGATGTGCAACAGATAGCTTGGGATCATGCCAATCCTCATATGGAGTAATAGACTGCAGCGCTTTAGTGGGACACTTGTTCAGTACATATACTGCACACATGACAACCTCAAGCCAGAAATTATGTGGTAAAGTCGGACTCTTGACCATACACCTCGCCATCTCCATGAGTGACCTGTTCTTTCGTTGAGAAACTCCATTCTGTTGAGGTGTATACGGCACTCTACACTGGTGTTTTATCCCACATTCAGCCAGAAATGCATTAAAATCAGAAGACATGTATCCCCCCCCCTCGATCAGAATGGAGGGTGCCAATTTTACATGCTGACAAATATTCAGCCAAAACCAAAAACTGTTTGAAGCACGTGAACACTTCGGACTTTACCTTCAATGGATATACCCATGCATGCCTGGAAAAATCATCGATGAAAGTCACGAAGTAAAGATAATTCCCAAAAGAAGGTGTCTGCATATGACCACAGACATTACTATGTACAAGCTGTAATTTCTGAGTAGCCCGAACTAAACCATCTTTTGGAAAGGACGAACACGGCACTTTGCCCACAATACAGCCTTCACAAATTTTTTTTTTTCCAGGTGCCTCAAGTTTGGGCAAAGAGGACACCATTTCAGATTTCTGCAGGCGTACCAAACTAGCAAAACACAGATGACCAATGCTTGCATGCCAAAGCTTTGCATCTGACATAGCCTGAGAATCATTTACTACACATGCCAAATCATTTACAGATCTTTCATAGTCTATGAGCTTATACAACCCACGACATAAAATTCCAGAAGCAATAATCACATCGCCATTTGATAGATCATGAACTATACACCTGTCATCAAAAAATTTCACAACCAAGCCAATCTTGGCTAATGTAGAAACTGATAACAGGTTCTTCTTGATCCCTGGCACAAATAAAGCATCTGAAAAAGTGATAAAACTACCATCAATAGTAGTCAAAATGATCTTACCAACTCCCATAACATGATAAGAGGAGTTGTTGGCACATGTAACAGTATTCCCTGTAGGGGCAGGCTCGAGTGAAGAGAAGAAACTGCGCTGCAAGGTAATATGTTTGGTCGCCCCATTGTCAAAATACCAAACATCTGAGTCTACTACAGACATGCACTAATCATGAGAAGATGGGTCAAAACTGTAGACAGTAGTAAACACCCATTCTTCTTCGTGCACAAGATTATTTGACTCTGTTTTTGGTGTAGAGGCCTCTGCAACAACCATTCCAGCCTCTTTATTCTTTGCCTCTTTAGCAGGCAGTTTTGGACAGTTCTTTATGACATGATCATTCCCTTTGCAGTACTAACAAAACAATTTCTGCTTTTCTGATTTCTTCTCATCTTTATCTTCCTTCTTCAAATATGCAGAATTAGCAGATTTCAGCTTACTAGTTGAAGAGCTCCATTTTCCTTTGCCCTTCTGACTAGCCAGGAAAGCTTGATCTGCAACTCCCATAATGGACCTGTTCTGCCTGGACTGATCTTCCTGCAATAGAACAGAGACTAACTCTTCAAATGACAAGGCATTTGGATTGCCTTTCATCATCAACCAAAGAGTAGAAGCAAAACTCTTATATGAATCAGGAAAACCATTCAAAATGGTCTGCACAAGTGAGCTATCTGGTATAAGCCCATCAACAGAAATCAACTGTTCCTTCAAGTCTTTGATCTTTGTTAGGAAACTGTCCATAGAATCACCTTCATTCATGTGCTCACTCTCCAATTGTTTCCGAAGGTAAGCAACACGAGCCTCATTCCTAGCTTGGTACAATGTGATAAGTGTATCCCAAGCATCCTTAGCTGTTCTGCAAGAGCGAATATGACTAATGGCATGTTTGACAAAGAAAGCTATTAATGCATGTGCCTGGGCATCTCTGCCATCCCAACGAATCTGCTCTGCAGTAGGTGCAGTAGAAACTGCAACACGAACAGGAATATGCAGAATATCATCATCTTTGACACCTTCTACATCAGCTTCAGTACCTATAGTTGTAACAATTGCAGGTGTGATAGGACGTTTTTTGACACCCTGCACAATGTTCCACAGTATTTTTGCAACCAACACATGTCGCATCATATAAGCCCATTACGGGTAGTTGGTACCATCCAACTTATCCTCAACAGCCAACATACGGAATACATCACTGCTTTCAGCCATGGCCGGTGACTAAAATACCTTGATGCAAAAAATTGACTGTATCTCAAAAAGTTGAACAGAACTGCCTAAACGAATTTTGCTAGACCTATAGCAGACTTCGAGACGCTTATATTGGCGAACAAAAATTGGTATATACCTTTGGCACAAAAAGATGAAATAGCCTGCACAAGCGCTGTGATAGTGCGTTCGGAGGCCGAAACGAGCTCAGATCGTGATTTCCGCACCGCAAAGTGAAGCCGTTTTGATCTCAAAAATATACTGAGTGTGCTCACCAAAATTCATGCGATTCTGAGACTACAACCGGAGGAGTGTGGACGGCACCCTAGATGAAGCAACGACCTCCTCTAATACCAATTGTTGGAGTTAGACGTCTGGGGAAGCACGCGAACAGCACAAGGAAGAAGAAGAATCTTGGAGCACAACACAAAATACTGAATGAATTACTAGAGAATGTACAAATATAAGTATCCCATTAGGGCAATAGGTGTATATACAAGGGGGGGGGGGAACCTTCTAAAGAGGGAAAAAAGTGTCACGCAGTCCTAGTGTGTTCACACACATCACTACCTAAATATATCAACATTATGTACATCTAGTATTTGATTTCCTCGATTATATCTAGGGAATTTATTGCATGCTATATGGAAAAAATTAATCTTGTGTGTTTTGGAAGGGTTTCATCTGCACATACTATGATTGAGAGGTTTAGTATGGAACCTAATTGTTCAAATGGAGATGTTCAAAATAAAAAAAGAAGTTTTAATTTCAAAGAGATGTTCTTCTTTTGACAAATAAGTTATTTATGCACTACAGAGATGCATGAGATTCGAAAATATTAATAAGCCAGCCACTTACACATATCACAATACTAGATGGATCCAAACATCCTATGCATTATACATAAGAGTTGTTCTAGGCCAATGATCATGGAACGTATTTATGATTCTTCATGAGATGAGAGTAAGGAAGTTCGATCTATACACCATTGACTTCAATAAAAAACGCCCATGGATTATAAAGTATAATCCATGAATGATTTTGAAAGTTTAAAATCTAGATGTATATCATACATCATATATCTTTGAGATTTTACTCTCATATTTTTACAAGAAACATGAGTACGCCCTCCTAGTTCCCTCTAGTTCACCCCCTTCTATAGCTAGTCAATATGTTTGTACCTATTTGACCTAGCACCTCAGATCTAAATCACTTAAGGTATTGTCCACACACATAAGACTTGTGTAAAATCAGAATGAGCTATCAACAACTCTGAATGAACTAGTTTACTTCATGGAACAAAACTGTACAAAATCAACTATGTAGGTAGCTAGATTAAGATAGAAATAGAGGCTTACTAGAATTGGTCTGTGTAACTACTAGAGATTAATTTAGTATGGATATTTGAAATAAGGAAAGTGTACAAGAAAAGGTTTACAAAAAGATATCGTATCCATTAAATATATATCTACAAAGAGAGAAACGAACAAGAGAAGTAGAGAGTGTCTGCCAAGAACTCTTCCTACAAAGGGTATTAGCCTTATAGCTCTTGATATGAACTTGTATTTTCTTGGAATTGTTTTGGAACTCCTTGGGCTTTCTCCACAAGTCTTTTGCTTCACTTCACATGCTTGAATGGCCTTATTTGCACCTTCTCCATGAGAATATGACTATATAGAACTTCTTGTGACATTTCACCTACCGTTGTGTGGTCCTTGGCTTTTCATCTATCTTTGGCTTATCTTTTGGATTTTATTTTTTCATGAGTAGATAAGGATTTGTGTTTTTCTATCCATTGTAGTCTCCTTTAGCTTTGGAAACACCCTTCCTTTTCTCTACAGTTGATAAGCTTGCCTAAATCATAATTTCAACACTTCCCCTCAAGCTCATGGTGGTAGTGTTCATCTTCAAGAGACCCATTGCTTTCTTGAACCTGTTTAACTTTTTAGCATCCAATCCTTCCGTGAAAATATCAGCAACTTGGTGCTTTATACCTATAAAATGCACAAACACATATTTTCTTAAAGCTTTTTCCCTCATATAATAATAATGTACCTCTATATGTTTGTTCCTTGCATGGTACATGGGATTCTTGGATTTATGTATGTAGACATGTGATCTCCATAGATGGGGATTGCATTAAATTGCAAAATCCAAGTCATCTAGTAGCTTCTTTAACCACATAGCCTCAGATTTGGTGAGTTCTAATGCCCTATTGTCAACCGCAATCGATGACAATACCACTGTAGGGAGCGTCTTACTAATCAACGAGATGGATTTTGTTCCTTGCATGAACACATAGCCATATGTAGAACTCCTACCATCAACACTCCTTGCCCAATCTGCATCACTCCATGCTTTGTGTTGTAGTTTCTCTCCATACCTATGAAGAAATCCATAATTGATTATGCTCTTCACATACCTTAGCATCTTCCTCACTGCATTTAGGTGCACATGTGTGGTTGCATGCATGTATTATGAGAGTAATCCTACTACACAACTCAAATCAAGTCTTGTGAGAGTTTAATATATCAATGAGCCTACCAAGATCCTATAGAAGGTCAAGTCATCAAGATTTTTACCATCATCCTTGCTGATCTTCATGTTTTTATCCATGCATTGAGCACTTGGCTTGCAATCTACCATCTCATATTTGTAGACCATATCTAGGAGGTAATTCCTTTGGCATAGGTGAATACCTTCACCTAAATAAACAAATTCAATACCAAAGAAATAATTTAGCTCACCCAAAATAGATACCTTGCATTCTCTTGCAAACCTCCTCTTTATTTCTTTGACACATGCATGATCATTCCCTATAGTAATGAGGTCATCTACATAGATGCATGTGACTACTATTCTATCTTCAAACTTCTTTAGGTATAGGGATGGCTTTTCATGGCTTAGAGAGTATCCATACCTACTCAAGTAATCTACCATCCTCTGATTCCATGCCCTTGGGGCTTGCTTAAAACCATACAAGGTCGTCTTTAACTTGCAAACATAGTCTATGTGTTGTGGATCCTCATAGCCTTGAGGTTGGGCCTTATACACTTCCTCGTTCAACTCTCCATTTAAAAAAGCACTCTGATGTCCATTTGGTAGATTGGCCATCCTTTAGCTGCACATATGGTAGCAAAGACCTAATGGTATTCTTTTTAGCAAAAGGACTAAAAGTTTCACCATAATATATACCTTGAGTCTGAGTGAAGTCCTTTTCCAAAAATCTAGCGTTGTGTTTAGCTAGGACTACATATGAGTTCTTTTCACTTTGTATAGGCATCTCTTTTGGACTATCTTTATGCCTTCCTTCTTGGGTACTAATGCCCAACTATGGTTTTCCTTTAGTGCATTGATTTATATCGATATATTTAGGTAGTGATGTGTCTGAATAGAATAGGACTTCGAGGGCACTTTTTCCGTCTTTAGGAGGTTTTTTCCCCACCTTATATATACGCCTATTGCCCTAATGGGCTACTTATCTTTGTAGATTCAAGTGGTAATACATTCAGTATTGTGTGTTGTACTCCAACCTTCTTCTTCCTCCTTGTGTTGTTCACATGCTTCTGTAGATGTCCAACTCCAACAATTGGTATCAGAATAGGTCGTCACTCTCCAAAAGGTCACCCCATGCTACTACGAAATTTTATGTTCTCATAAAATTTACGACCATTACTTAGAAATGATAGGGAAGTTAAAATATCTTGATGGTCCAGTTTTTGTAGACACTTAGATTATCACTTCAATTACTAATTTGATAGTGGTTTTTTTTTTTCATTTCTCATATGCATTTTAATACATTAATTCAAAGATGATTGTCTAGTTGTGGTGATATTTGAATGATGATTATCATGTTTTTAGGTCAGATATTGCACATGCACAACTAGTTATACTATGTTGTTTTGTGATGTTGGAGGGATGGAGGTGTTTGTTTAGAAAGTAAAAATCTTTGTCTAGCTTGTGTAGTAGCAAAAAGGTGTTAATGAGTTGTCTATAGGTTATAGAGAAAATTATTTTTATCTGGTAAAACCTTCTTATTTTTCACTTTTAGAAAGCCAAAGTTTCACTTTGGCTCTTATAAAAAAAATTAATCAAAGAAAACTCCATAGATTTCACCCTTGGCATTGATATTCTATGACTAAGCTATTATATAGGAATCTCAATTTAAAATCACACCTCAAAAATACATCTTAAACACCACGTTTTATAATTTTGGACAATTCATGCAACCTATGAAGATATATCCCATGGAACTATCGATTCAAGTTCCCTATTCACTATACCACCTTATATATTTGGGTCATATGAAAGATTTGTGGAGCTGTTAGCTAATGGTTCACCATTTTTGTTTTATTTTCTAGGAAGCATGACTTCTTTATTTGTAGTGTTGTTACATAGTCATATTTTGGGATAGTACTTATTTGTTGATACATTGAAAAATGTTTCATCATAATGAAGGAAAATATAATGGGTATAGTTTTGCACATGTGATGAGCATATGCTTGTAGGATTGGACCTATGAAAACTTGATAACAAAGTTCATCTTTCTCAATTTGTTTATTGTAAAGATTATTGTTGATCTTTTTACTTATGGATGTACATCTAGTGTTTGATTTCATCGATTATATCTAGGGAATTTGTTGCATGCTATATGGAAAAAATTAATCTTGTGTGTTTTGGAAGGGTTTCATATGCACATACTATGATTCAGAGGTTTAGTATGGAACCTAATTATTCAAAAGGCGATGTTCAAAATAAAAGAAGAACTTTTAATTTCAAAGAGATGTTCTTCTTTTGTCAAATAAATTATTTATGCACTACAAAGGTGCATGAGACTCGAAAATATTAATAAACCAGCCACTTACACATATCACAATACTAGATACAAATATCCTATGCATTATACATAAGAGTTGTCATAGACCAATAATCATGGAACATATTTATGATTCTTCATGAGATGATAGTGAGGAAGTTTGATCTATACACCATTGAGACTTCAATAAAAAACATCCATGGATTATCAATTATAATCCATGAATGATTTTGAAAGTTCAAAATCAAGATGTATATCATACATCATATATCTCTGAGATTTTACTCTCATATTTCTACAAGCAACATGAGTACGCCCTCCTAGGTCCCTGTGGTTCACCCCCTTCTATATAGTCAATATGTTTGTACCTATTTGACATAGTACCTCAGATCTAAATCACTTAAGGTATTGGCCACACACATAAGACTTGTATAGAACCAGAATGAGCTATCAACAGCTCTGAATGAACTACTTTATTTCATGGAACCAAACTGTACAAAATCAACTATGTAGGTAGCTATCATAAGATAGAAATAGAGTCTCACTAGAATTGGTATGTATAACTAGTAGAGATGAATTTAGTATGGATATTTGAAACAAGGAAAGTGTACAAGATAAAGTTTACAAAAAGTTATCGTATCTATTCAATGTATATCGACAGAGAGAGAAATGAACAAGAGAAGTAGAGAGTGTCTTCCAAGAACTCTTCCTACAAAGGGTATCAGCCTTATAGCTCTTGATATGAACTTGTATTTTCTTGGAAAAGTTTTGGCACTCCTTAGGCTTGCTCCACAAGTCTTTTTCTTCACTCCACATGCTTGAATGGCCTTCGTTGCACCTTCTCCATGAGAATATGACTATATAGAACTTCTTGTTACATTTCACCTACCCTTGTGTGGCCCTTGGCTTTTCATCTATCTTTGGCTTATCTTTTGGATTTTAATTTTTCATTAATAGATAAGGATTTGTGTTTTTCTATCCATTGTAGTCTCCTTTATCTTCGAAAACACCCTTCCTTTTCTCTAAGGTTGATGAGCTTGCCCAAATCATAATTTCAACACTCCCCGTCAAGCTCATGGTGGTAGTGTTCATCTTCAAGATACTCATTGCTTTCTTTAACCTGTTTAACTTTTTTGCATCCAATCCTTTGGTGAAAATATCAGCAACTTGGTGCTTTATACCTATAAAATTCACAAACACATATTTTCCTATAGCTTTCTCCCTCATATAATAATAATGTACCTCTATATGTTTGTTCCTTTCATGGTACATGGGATTGTTGCATTCATGTATGTAGACATGTGATCTCCATAGATGAGGATTGCATTAACTTGCAAATGCAAGTCATCTAATAGATTCTTTAACCACATAGCCTCAGATTTAGTGAGTTCTAATGCCCTATACTCAACCACAATTGATGACAATACCATTGTAGGCTGCTTCTTACTAATCAACGAGATGGATTTTGTTCCTTGCATGAACACATAGCCATATGTAGAACTCCTATCATCAACATTCCTTGCCCAATCTGCATCACTCCATGCTTTGTGTTGTAGTTTCTCTCCACACCTATGAAGAAATCCATAATTGATTATGCTCTTCACATACCTTAGCATCTTCCTCACTGCATTTAGGTGCACATGTGTGGTTGCATGCATGTATTATGAGGGTAATTCTACTACATAACTCAAATCAAGTCTTGTGAGAGTTGCAAATATCAATGAGCCTACCAAGATCCTATAGAAGGTCAAGTCATCAAGCTTTTTACCATCATGCTTGCTGATCTTCATGTTTTTTTCCATGCATTGGGCACTTGGCTTGCAATCTACCATGTCATATTTGTAGACCATATCTAGGAGGTAATTCCTTTGGCATAGGTAAATACCTTCACCTACATTAAAAAATTAAATACCAAAGAAATAATTTAGCTCACCCGAAATAGATACTTTGCATTCTCTTAAAAACCTCCTCTTTATTTCTTTGACGTCTGCATGATCATTCCCTATAATAATGAGGTCATCTACATAGATGCATGTGACTACTAGTCTATCTTCAAAATTCTTTGGTATAGGGATGGATTTTCATGGCTTAGATAGTACCCATACCTACTCAAGTAATCTACCAACCTCTGATTACATGCCCTTGGGGCTTTCTTAAAACCATAAAAGGCCGTCTTTAACATTCAAACATAGTCTATGTGTTGTGGATCCTCATAGCCTTGAGGTTGGGCCTTATACACTTCCTCCTTCAAATCTCCATTTAAAAAAGCACTCTGATGTCCATTTGGTAGATTGGCCATCCTTTAGCTGCACATATGGTTACCAAAGACCTAATGATAGACTTTTTAGCAAAAGGACCAAAAGTTTCACCATAATCTATACCTTGAGTCTGAGTGAAGTCCTTTTCCACCAATCTAGCCTTGTGTTTAGCTAGGATTCAATATGAGTTCTTTTCACCTTGTATACCCATCTCTTTTGGACTAGCTTCATGCCTTCCTTCTTGGGTATTGATCCCCAACTGTGGTTTTCCTTTAGTGCATTGATTTCATCATATATGTTAGCCCTCCATTCTCATTTTTCCCTAGCTTCCTCATAGGCAGTTTGCTTCTCATCTGCCACAAACTACATCATGTATGCAAAATGTTTTTCCTTGAAAGAGGCATAAATTAACCTTTGAATGTTGGTCTTCTTCTTAGTTGAGCTCCTTTCATTACCCTTTGGGTACTAGATCTTGAGCTTTATGAACTTTACCATAGGTGTAACCACCTCTTGTAGGTCATTGTCTTCACCTTGGTCACTAGCTTCTTATGCCTTATAGTCTACCTCATTGTTACCCTTGTATCTTGAAGTAGGGGAGGATTTATAAAATTTAACTTCATCATGGATTCCATGGGTATGTCCCTTTGATGTTGATTCCTCTAGTCCACTCAATATGATGGAATCTTGAGATCTAACCTACAATCATAACCTATATCATCAGCTTCAAGCATTTGCTTCTTAACCTTGTACGCAAAGCATGGCCTTATCTCATCAAAGACCACATCTCTTGACACATGGAGCTTCTTGTTTAGAGTATTATAGCATTTGTTTTTTGTTCTTTGGAATAGCCAATAAAGACACATTTCTCATATTTAGGATTAAGTGTGGTCCTTAACTCTTGTCGTATGTGTAAATAACATACTCATCCAAACATCTTCAAGTGTTTCAGCCTTGGTTTCTTCCCATAACAAGCTTTGCAAGGTGTGAGTGCATGCACTCCATTTGTGAGAACCCTATTCATAAGATACACTGGTGCATTTATTACCTTTGCCAAAAAAGAGAATGGTATTTTACCTTCATTTATCATGCACATATATCTTCACAATGTGCCTATTCTTCCTTTCTACCACTCCATTTTGTTGAGGGGTGTACCTACAGGT
Organism: Ceratopteris richardii; assembly: GCA_020310875.1. Lineage (NCBI taxonomy): Eukaryota > Viridiplantae > Streptophyta > Polypodiopsida > Polypodiales > Pteridaceae > Ceratopteris > Ceratopteris richardii. Next base: position 80,072,877 of record CM035417.1, on the reverse strand, counting down.
GAACTCCCTTTTGATGCCATGATCTTGAAAGTACTTTGTAAATTGCTTAGAGAAACACTCTTTGACCCCATCAGACCTTAGGGTTTTCACTTGATTACCTATCCCCTTCTTAAATTCATTCTTGAAAAGTTAAAATATGTAGAACATATTGGATTTATATTTAATTATATACGTCCATAGCTTTTTTGAGAATTTATCAATGGATGTGACAAAGTGAAAAAGTTGGAGAAGCTTGTAGAGGCTTGGAAAGTTGAGTTGTCAAGTGGTGAAGTTGGTTTAGCAAACCAATTAGTGCAATAAAACCCAATAGATAATTTGAAACATCAACAAGAACAAGTTTATGCAAAACAAATAACTTGCACCTTTACTAGCTCACAAAAAGCTTCTAAAAATGGATGGAAGTCATGATTTCAAACACTAAGAGTAGCGAGCACAAGTACAATTGGAAACATTCCTCTTAAGGGGGTGTCATACATAGGTTGGATTGCTAAAATGCATAAAAGCCCTAATTTATATCAATTAAAGAATGACCAATCACCTTAACACTGATTGGATGTTATCCCGATATTTAAAGGATGTGTAGACATTAATGAACCCAAGACTGTAAAACTCTGATTTTGTTAAAATAACTGAACCAAATGATTTGCACATTTGTATACATAACTCAAAGGCTAATACCTTTCCAATGAATGCTTAAAGACATGATTTGGGGCTGTTGGTGTAAATTGCAAGCCTACACATTTGGCTCAAAGGATGCATTAAAGTCTACACATACATGAAGAAGCATAGGAACATATGCTAGTGATTAATTACCACTTTACCTCATTGTAAAAGTCAAATTGACTTGGAATCTTTTGTAATCACCTACCAAAAAGAGTCGTGGAAAAAGTAGCTCATTTGATTGAAGGAATATCTCCAAGCATTTAGGAGCTTGATTATAGGGAGCCAAAGTTTGAATTTGAATTCAAATCTTTACTCACTTCATATAAAAGTGAACATGAAAAGTCACGGGTTAGAAAGATTATTCCCGAGCCTCATTCTACTGATTTTGAGTGTGTGTGAGGACTATTCTATAGCCTACACCTCTCTACACCATTAGGCAATGTTTTTCATGCCAATGGGATTGTATACAAGTGTTCATTAATAGATACATTTACATCATTCATCTCTGAGTTCTCTGTTAGTCTACTCAAAAGTCTATCAACTTGTCAAGGGCATATCTCGGTCAATTCTTCACCAAATTCAGTGATTCAAAGCTTTTTGGATTCATCTCAACGTCATATACATGCTGTCAAAGTGTGAAGTAATTCTATGCAGCCATTTCAAAGAATTTGCATCGAGGTGAACTCTGGTCATTTTCTACTATAGTCCTAAAAAGTCGGGGGTATAGCTAAACTTGCTAAATTGATTTCTCTTAGCATAGTTTATCCTTTTACATCATTCCACTTGCAAATGGTAGCTTACTAAGCTAACTAAATAGCCCTAGAAGGAATTTTATCAATTTCTACTGTGTTGGCCACACTGAGTAAAACATTCAGCAGGTGTCAAGACATAAATAGAAGGTTTTCTTGAGTTTGTGAACTTCAAAGTTATCTGTTTTGGTTCAATCATTACACACATCACTTCCAAAGTACATAGGCCATTTTCTGGTGTTATTGGAAAGCTAAGAAGGTCTACTTATCAAGTCTAAAGCAAAAGAGGGTTGGTACAAAGCAGGAGTAGCAGTACCTACTCAGTCTCTTGGAGCATCCATCCATCATTCCCAACAGTGGTATCAGAGCAATAGAGGTAAAATGGGAGATGGTTTTCCTTCATTTATTGATAAATTGGACAGGAACAACTATCAAGCTTGGTCTCTAAGGATGAAGACCTACTTACAAGGAAGGAGTCTCTATGGATACATCTCAGGAGATGAGGAATTGCCCTCATTCAAAGCAAAAGGATTGCCAACCAAGGAAGAACAAGAAAAACTCAACACATGGTGTGCTAAGGATGCATTGGCAAGGTCATATTTACTCAACTCTATCTTTGACTTTCTTTTGCCACATATCAAAAATTGAAAGACATCCCAAGAAACTTGGGAAACCTTGTCATCTGTTAGTCGGCCGCCGGAGTGGGACAGATGTAACGGATGTCAGATGTAACGGATTTTTTTGAAATACGTGCGAAAAGTTGTTACACGCATCTTGTAAAATCTTTATAAAGCAATGTAAAGAGAGTGGTCAAAAAAGGAGAAGAGGGGGGGATGTTTTTCTGGAATTGCCAGACTGGTCGTCTGAATGTTTGTGAGAACATTGTTTAACACTGTTGTGAAATCTTGAGTACTGTTGGTGTTGAGTACGTTTCGCATCGTCTGCTCATACTGTAGTTCACTGTAACGAGTGTTGAAGTAACGGATTGTGTGTCTGATTACTGTCATCGTGTTGCGTTGTTGTGTGTTCTTCAGTTGTTTAAGTACTCTAAGTCGTTTGAGTAGCTATATTACTGTGTGAGTTTGAATAGGCAACTTGAAGCGTTGCGGTAGTGTGTTCTGTTTGTTCTACCTGATTCATCGCATTTCGGTGTTATTATCTGTTGACCCCGAATACGAGGAAGAACTAGTACCTTCAGTAAATGTGAACTTTTATCTGAAGATCATTGTAAAGTGTTGTGACGAATGAATCTGTCGGCTATAGTGTTCTCTCTGGTTGATTTACTACATACTGTTGAGTCTGTGTGAGTATGATATTCTGCACCTAAGAACGTCGTGTAGAAGTCGGGCTAGTGTTGACTTGCACTAGTACAGTATTCTCGATAACTCTATTATTAATTGTGAGTATTGTCGTGGTAGAGATCGGATTACTGCTCTGTTCCGATAGCAGGTTAGTCTGAAGAAGTCGGCACCCAGGTACATAGAAATCGAGTATTGTCCATTTGATGCTAGTAACTGAGCTAAGACGCGTATTAGTGCTTTTGTTGTTGTGACGAAGATTTGGGAATTAAGTACAGGCCTCTGTCTAACAGACCCCTACCACTCCCAAGAACCCACTCAAGTCGGTTAAACACTCTTCTGATAGTTAGAACGAAGCGATTTTACAAGTTTCACACTTAACACTTTTACACTTAACACTTGGCACCGTCTGTGGGAAAGTGGCATCAAGATCGTCATTCGTCTGTCAAGATCGAACATCAAGATTACCGTTCATTTGTTGGAAGTAGCAACAGACTCAGATTGTTGCAAACTTGCTGTGGAAACGTGATTATAAAATTTTAGCGATAGTAATACTACGTGATTAGTACAAAAGATGATACATGCTGGTTACTCGATCCGGTGAAACGTATCCCAAGAACCATCAGTCTGGAGTACTTAATGTACTAAAGACAACTCTGGGAGAAGAAGGTACAACTCGGTCTGACCTAGTTGTCAAGAAAGTCAAGAACGTTAGAATTGACTCCGGTCATATTCCGGTGGAATGTGTTACGCCTCTGGTACATTCCGGTGCTATTTCGACATAGTCTGTCGAAGATATAGTAATTCCAGAACCTACCAAGACGCAGTCAGAAACTAGTTTAACAATCTTGGATAAAGATTCAGATTTTTCTACGATTAGAACCACTCTAGTCAAAGAAATCGGCGAAAGCGAAAAAACACCGTATTCTGGCATAATTTCGGTTCATTCCGATGATATTTCGGTAACAGAATCACAATTTTTCGGTGACGGTTTGGCATTTTCTGCTGAATCCTCAGCCCAACCACCGTGCTTGGAAGCAAGTTCCCATACACTGGACATCAAGAAGGAAGGAAAGCTGTTCGAAACAGAGATTCTGTTAAATGTTATATTCGTCGTTTACTATTAACGTAACTGTTAACTGCCTGCCGCAGACGTTAATTACTAATTCAAAACAATAACCCGTCGGAGACACCCGAATCTGGTTTCACACCTGCGTACCAGATATTTCCGAGTCTCCCTCTTTCTCTGTACTCAATCTTACCGCAAAAACATAAACTAACTCGAGCCAAGTGGGTCCTTGGGAGTGGTAGGGGTCTGTTAGACAGAGGCCCTGTACTATTTTCCCAGTTTCTCACTCAACAGTGGTTGTGGCTTTTCCGTCTTAGCTCAGTTTCGCTCTTGAACAACTTTAATTAGACCAACGTACTGGACTCAGAGTTCTCAGGCTGTTTCTGCCATAGTAGTTGAGCAGTAGTCTGAGATTGCAGTCCAACACCTTTAGTAACTTAACACACAATTCTTCTTATCAGTTCACAGACTTACCGTGTGTCTACCTTTCAATCCGTAATATCTACGGAGCGTAAGACGCATCGCAACCGTGTTACCATTCTACGCGTACTTAGATATTACCGGCGTTACCTTGAACACAGACTACGATACCAACTCAGTCACTTACAGAGAATCATACCTACTCATGTCCATCCTTCACACTTACTTATTCCACCGCAGGAATAGCAAATAGACAACACTCTAACACCTCACGCATAATCACGACACCTCAACTCGTTACCGAACAGAATCTCACAATCGCAGTACCGACTCGTAACACCACAGTGTATCACACATACGCAGCCAAATGATTACACAGAGAAGGCGCAACGAACAGGACAGAACCAAGACACTCTACTCGTTTGCACACAGTAGAAGAAGTGAAGTAATCCCAAAAAAATGGGAATTCTCACAATATACTCGCAACTTCCCAAAAAAACGGGGACTCTATCTGATGCCCTCTCGTCCCTTTTCATTGCTTTAAATAGAGTTTTGTTACAAGGCTTTACGCGAATCTTTCTTTACCGCGTACTTTCAGAAGGGTTCTTTCTACATTAAAAACCTCTGTCTAAGTACAATTGTCCTTTGTTCGGCGGCCGTCTAACACTGGCACGCACGGTGGACTCGAACCCGCAAGTGCAATACTGTAGGTGATATCCTTTTGCCTGGGGCTATGCATCAGAAAGACTCAGGCTAATCGTTCATAATGTCCATATCCTGCTGGTGATTCTGCAACTATCTTCCAATCCCGAATATGTCACTGTACGTGGTAGGTCGTCTCTTTCTCCAGAATTTCCTCAAACTCGTATAGCTGGTCTAGTTGCCTCAAAGACTCTTACTTTACATACTCGTATTCTTCAGCTGCAGCTCTTCCTTTAACTAGCTTTTTGAACATCTAAGCCCTTCTGAAAAACATGTCGATTTATACATATAATAAGAATCTACTCTTGATTTCGTTGTTACCTGGGCCCACCTTCTTGATCTTGTGCTTTAAGCGCTTCGTGTATGGAATCAAAGTACCCTCTGTGCTGTTGAATCCATGTCTTCTGCAGAAGTCATGTAACCATACAGTATCCTATCACCACCTGGCTGAGATATCCGTTTATAGTGTCTGTCGGTCCATGCCAGGAATTAACTCCCCAATCCTTTCTGATCGCACTTGTTCTAGTGGCGGAACAAGTCCACTGTTCCCAGGGTAACTTAGCAAACTGTCGGAGTCCGGTCCTCTAGTGATGTTTGTTGAGGTTCTTGCGTTATCTTCGTCATCGACATCCTCACTCACATTCTCTGCTTTGACATTCTCCACCAAATCCTCGTCACTATCCTGTTCGTTTCGCCTTTCGTCTTCCGAATCGCTAGAAATGATCAATTCTTCCCCGAAGTCGTATTTGCACTTCGTCGCTCCCCGTCTTGCTTTCGTCTGCATCAGCACCATCCTTGACGCTACCTTGCTTCATCACCCTTTCCGGCCACCATGAAGAGCGTTGTCTTTCAGTCCTGTTCCCCACTAAGTCACACAGCGAAAGCCTAGTGGCTTGCCAGCTCGATCGAAGCCACTGTAATGTAGTATCGGTTGTAGTCACAACACGGTTCGGTGTAAGTGTGCGTTCCCGGGTATTCGTATTTATAAGTGCGAGACCTTGAGCTGCCAGTCGCTAGAATGATGGTATTCCATTCTGATATGACATTTCAGGCTGCTTACCGAGATTCTAGAATCAAGAATCATCATTCTGGAGATTGGTGCTGGACTTGGAACGTCTTTTACATGTGTGAAAGTATTATGCACAAAAAATCATGACTGTTAATACTAACTTTCGGACTTAGTATTATCGGGTCCTCGGGACTCGTACCCGCAAGTACCTATGGTTCGGATACTATACCTTCTAAGTACATACTTCTGGCAAGCCTAAATGTTCGGGTAATTTTCTTTTTGAGGGTTTCTAACATTTGTACTATGGTGGTAGGTTCTAATAATTGGGCGTCGGTTCTGACTGCACTGAGGGCTATGGCTTGATTTAACAAAATTTCGGCTTGGGTTTGAAGAAAAGCCTCCTGGAGATAAAAGTCGTTGGCTAGTGCCGCATCCCGGGCTGTCGTTATTTCCACCAGTTTGGTCTGCATTTCTCTGATGCACTCCTTCTGGTTGCGTATCTGGTTGTCTTGGCGTTCAAACTGCTGGGTTTGGAAATCCAGAGTTTTCTTCAGTGAATCTCGTTCTCGGCGCGTCCTTTCAATATCCTTTTGGTATTGGCCTTCCTTTATTAATTGTTTTTTGAGAATGCTGTTGACCGCGTCGGCACATTCTTCGGCTCGCCGTAATTGCTCTTGAACGTGGTCGGCTTCTTTCTGTTGCTCCTGCATCTTCTGGGTGGTTTCTTGTAATTGAATCTTCGTGTCTGCGATCAATTCTTCGAGAGATATGTTGATATCTTCTTGTTCTTGAAGGGCGGCCTTCAGTGTTCGGATTTCCTCATGTGCGTCGTGTATGAGTTGGTCTTTGGCAGCTAGCTGGTCCAGGGCTGCATCTCGTTGTTGTACTAGCGTCTGTTCTGTCGAAACTCGTGCTTCGAGTTCTGCTAGCTGTGCCCGGAGTTGATGATTTTCGGTCTTTACGGCATCAATTTCTTCCTGGAGGGGGGCGATGTCGGCTTCCAGGGTGTCTACCTTGTGCTGGTATTCGAGTTTCAGGTGGTCCGTGGCTGCCGAAAATTGGGCGGGTAGCTGGTGTGATAACTGGATGAGGTACTGCCCCATGGCGGCAAGTTCCGAGAATGCGTTATGTGGCGGTGGTGGTGGAGGATGACGAGGTTGAGAGGATGTGTCGGTGAGTAGTTGCGGGGAGTTTGGCGGAGAGTAGTTAGGGGAGGAAGAGGAAGATGCTGCGGGTTCAGTGGTGGGTGGGAGGGGTGGTTCCGGTGGGGGTAGGGGTTTGTCAGGAGGTGGTGTAGGGAGGACGGTATCTGAGGGGTTTACCTTGGCGAGTGTTTGTTGTATGGTTTTTGTCTGGTTGATGGCGTCAATGAGTTGATCCAAGGCTTTGGTGGCCGATTCCTGTTCATCCTGGTGCTGCTCAGATTCTTTTTCTGTGGATACTAGTTCCGTCTCTGCTTGATCCTGCTGGTCTGGTTGCTCCGCCGATGTTTCGATGTGTGTGGTGGTGTCGTGGTACGTTTCCTCTTGGTCGTCTGGCTTGGTCTCCTGATCTTTTCCGGCGGATCCTTGGACTTCACTCTCCGAGGAGCTGATCCGAATTCGCTTGGTACGGAAGAGCTGATTAATTTCTTCGTCTTCTTCTTCACTGTCCTCGATTGGTTGTGCGGACTCTTCGTGTCGAAGTGCGGGGCCTGCGGGTGGGGGTTGTGCGGCGAGGATGGTTGGGAAGAGGAAGGAGATGATGTGTGGAAGGCGAGAGCGGGGGGTAGAACCCTTTTGGAGCTGTTTTACGATAGCTACACATTCTTTATGGATTCTATGGAAAAAATAGGAGGCAAAATTTACAGGTTCGTGGGCAGCTAAATCTAAGGCGGAGTAGAAGGGGCGAGAGATGCCATATGTTCGTTTCTGCAAGTTAAGGATGGCTAAAAGGAACTGGAGGGCGGATCGCTCGGGTTCTGGGCGACATAGGATGGCGTATTCGTTTGATGAGGAACGGGGAAAGAGTTCGGTCATACGGGCTACAGTGATGGTAGGGCCATTTTCGCGGCCTTGCGGGGTGAGGCGGTAGGCGTCGGCGAAGGCTTGGAAGGTGATGACGGTTCTGTGTGGGAGGGAAAGGAAGGCCCACTGTCGTTCGGTGGCGGAGCTTTGGGCAATGGCTTGAATGATCTGTGCGGAGAAGGGATGGGTTTCCACTGAGTGCCAAGGCAACTCAGCGAAGTTGGCCAACCCTCTGCATCTCAGGTATTCGCCTACGTCTGTAGGGATGCCTTCGCGGAAAGAAGCGTAGTTGGCTAGAGCTTCCATGGCGTTCACAGTGCACACTTACAGAAAACACAGAATACACAATCACGAAAACACAATAGCGGTTTTTGGCACAACTCAGGGGTTTAAATATGGAGAACACGGTGTGGAGGTGAGGATCATTGTGTGGTGCGGGAATGATACGGTTTGCATGCTGGCGTGCGTACTGAGTGACCGGTAGGGAGAGGCGGCTGGTATCATAAAGATCTGTACAAAAGACGGCTAAAAGCAAAACATAAAAATTTATACAAAAACGTGGCTCGTCGTCGAATAATTAAGGCGTACTGGTAGTGGGATAATACGGCCGCAACTTCGATCCATTAATTATTTTTGGAAGTGGAATTTCGGTCAACGTAGTCAACCGAAAAGTTGCCGGACCTACTTGTGCTGAGATCTTGAAAGGGCCGAACCATCGTAGTTTGAATTTTCCTGCTGCTCTGTCCGATTTTGCGTTATAGAAGAGTACAAGCTGTCCTACCGAAAAGATTGGCGTCTTCAAATATCGATCGTGTGTCTTAGCCTGCCTTAGTTGAACTTCGCGCATAGTTAAAAAACTGAGCCATCGGTGCTCATCGAGTTCTCTGAGTGCGTCCATTCGTTCTGTCAGTGAAGATTCCGGTAGCATCTTCTGAGTGATTGCTACCCGCAAACTTGGGATGACTACTTCCATGGGAGCGATTGCTTCTAAGCCATAAGCTAGCTTGAAAGGTGTCAAGCCTGTTGTTACTTTATATGTGGTTCAGTATGCCCATAATACCGCAGGTAGTAGTTGATCCCATCTTTCCGGTGCTTCCATGATCAATTTCCGGAGGATGTTTAATAGTGCTTTGTTTGTACTTTCAGCCAATCCATTGGCACGTGGATAATACGGAGAGCTAAATTTATGTGTGACTTGGAAGGACTGTGTGAGAGCCTTCATTAAATTGTTTACAAAATGAGTGCCTTGATCTGAAACGATTTCCAGTGGTAAACCAAATCGTGGAAAGACATCCGTGAGTAGACATTTTGCTACCGTAACTGCTGTAGCAGACCGCAAAGCCCAAGCTTCTGCCCATCGAGTTGCGTAATCTGTGCAAGTCAGTATGTATCGATTGTTACTGGATACTGCTGGAGGTGTAATTGGCCCGATAAAATCTAAACCCCATTTCTGAAAAGGTTCTAATGGTAAGATGGGTTGCAGGGGAAAAAGATGTCGTTGTAAGGGCTGACCAGTTCTTTGGCAAGCATCGCATTGTCTAACAAACTGTGAGATATCTCTGTTCATAGTTGGCCACCAGAGTCCTCCTTGCAGAATTTTTCGGTGAGTTAAGTCTGCTGCAAAATGGCCACCGGAAGGAATTGAGTGAGCCAAAGTGATAACTGAGTTAACTTCATGTGGTGGAATACAGCGAAGTAGGATTCCGGTATGATCTGTATAATACAGTTCTCCAGCAACTAACCGAAATCGGCGACTAAAAACTGCGATTTTTCTTCGAACCGCCTTGGCAGTCTCGGCTGGAAAGCGTCCTTCGGTGAGAAAGGTTAGAATCTGATCATAGTATGTAGGTGGTGTTTGTAAGTTGGGTGACTCATCAGGTAGTGGTTCAGCATTATAAATCGCAGGAGTCGTGTCATCTATCCCTATCGGAGCTTCACCGGAATCTAGGCGTGATAAGAAATCTGCTAAGGCATGTGCATTTCCGGGTCGGTGAATGACATCATAATCGAATTCTTGTAAAAGTAGCACCCATCGTGCCAATCGTCCTCCTAAGTGCTGCTGTCTTACTAGATAAACAAGGGCAGCATGATCCACATGAAAGGTAAATTTTCGACCTAGTAGATAATGTCTGAACTTTTTGATTGAGTAGATCAGTCCTAGACATTCTCTTTCCGTGGTGGAGTAGTTCTTTTCTGCAGGCGCAAGTCTTCTACTGGCGTAATAAACAGGGCGAAACCACTTGTCTGTTTGCTGCATCAGAATACTGCCGATTGCAATATCTGAAGCGTCGACAAAGACATGGAACGGATTGTCCCAGTCCGGTGGTTGTAAAATTGGAGCGTGCGTCAGGAGATACTTGAGTCGATCAAATGTAGTTCGACATTCTTCAGTCCATTCAAACTGTCGGGGCGTTTTTGTGATTAGCTTGTTCAGTGGCACTGCTAGGTGAGCAAGCCACCGTAAGTGTCTGCCATGCCACCGTATTTGACCCATAAAACGCATTACTTCCTTCGGAGTTGTGGGTATCGGGGCTTCTAAAATTGCTGAAATCTTATCCGGGTCTACTCGAATACCTTGAGCAGATACAATATGCCCAAGTAGTTTACCACACGAAACAGCAAACACGGATTTGTTGGGATTAAGGCAGAGTCTATATTCTCTACACTTCTGAAAACAGCATCGTAAATGAAACAAATGGGCTATCATCTTCCCAAAGATTGAGAAGTCGTCGAGGTAGACTTGCATGAATGAAGTGAGATAAGGAGAAAATATCTCCTGCATACATCTTTGAAATGTGCTTGGCGCATTTCTCAATCCGAACCACATTACTGTGCAGGCAAAAACACCCCAATTGGTAATGAAGGCAGTTTTTGGTATATCTTCTTCAGCCATTCTAACCTGGTTGTACCCGCTGTATCCATCTAAAAATGAATACATTTCATGACCTGCGACTCTATCGAGCATGGTATCCAAAAAGGGGATCGGGAAAGGATCTGGTACTGTTGCTGCGTTTAATTTTCGGTAATCCACACAGATTCGTAACTGCTTGTTTTTCTTTGGCACGATCACGATGGGTGAGATCCATTCAGCGTGTTCTACTGGTACAATGAAGCCGACTTTTAATAGTCTATCAAGTTCGGCTTTTACTTGTGATGCATAATGGGGGTTCATTCTGTAGCTGGGTTGTCTTTTCGGTTTCACTTCCGGTTTCAACATGACCCTGTGTTGATAGATGCGCGGATCTAATCCTTTCATGTCTTTGTAATCCCATGCAAAGACGTCTGCGAATTCGCGCAGAAGTTTAATCAAATCCTCCTTAAATGTTTCCGGTAAGTTCTGCCTCATCTTCACAGGTCGTGGGTGGTCTCTATCTCCTAGATTATACGTGATCAGCTGGTCTTCTGGGACATAAAATTGTTGAGGTTTCTCTGTATCATCTGTTGGCTTGAACAGTGGTTGTAATTCGTCGTCATGGGTTGAGGGCGTATTTCCCTGGACCGACTTTCCGGTGATAGCTACTACTGTACATACTGACGTGTTCCAGTTATCTATGACGGATTGTAGGTCAACAGTTCCTAGCGACATTAAATCGGCATTACTCTTCAGAAATTGCTCTTCTTCATCATCTGACAGTCCATCTAACATATGAACTGGTTCAGCAAAGTACGGTCTGGCGTGAGGTTCGCAAGATTGCATAGCATCTAGTTTCACCACATATTTACGATGGGCATCCTTGAATGTAAGCTCTTGTGCAGACCAGTCCTGTATTACCTTCGCATGCTTCAGCCAAGGTCGGCCGAAAAGAAGATTGTAATCCAGAGTGGATTCGGGTAGATCTAGTATGACAAAAGTCATCTTGAAAGTTGTACCTTGTAGAGTGATTGGTACATTCCGCACAAGTCCTATAGGATGGACTCTTGATTGATCCGCCATTCGAACAAAGAATTGCACTGGTTCAATTTCGGTCCAGCCTAGCTTTTTGCATAATGCTGCGGTTGCAATGTTTACGCCTGAGCCTCCATCAATCAATACTTGCGTGATCTTTTGGTTCTTATACCATACTGTGATCAAGGGCACTGCGTGGTCAATCGCAGCATCAAGTTCCGGGTGAACTGCGGCTGTCGTAGGAATGCAAGAAGGTACTGGACTGAATTGTTGCTGAAACTGTTGTCGGATCCCAGGCACTAAGGCCAGAAGTTGACCTAGAGGTAGCGTGATGGATGCCTTGGACAAAATTTCCCAGGCCTGTTGAGCTTGATTGTTTTGTTCTTTTGGATTTGCAGTCTCTACTAACGCAGAAGTGTCTGCTGTTGTTTCTGCTGATGATGATGGCTCTACTGATGCATCCTTTTGTGTTGTTTCGTCCTTTGATGAAGAAGCCTGAGTCACCGGAATAGGTTCGGGGAACACTGGTGGTTCTGTTGTGGTCCAATGACTAGCCTTGTTATACATCCTGCGTTGTTCTTGTATCCCTGGTTCAAAGATTTCTGCTGCCGGCTGAAGTTGTTTACCGGAACAGGTCTGGACTGTAGCAGTCTGTGTCTCGATCGGTGTAATTTTTACCATGTTGGCCATTGGATTTTGGCGTTCCTTCTTTCTTTGATCATACTCCATTGCGTCTTTACAAAACCTTCTAATGTGACCGAATTCGCCACAGAAATGACAGCACGGGGGTGGTAACTCAGGGTTTTCCGGTGGTGGTCCATTCTGCCATCGGTTGGCATTATAAGTGTTGTTTCCCTGTCCTCGGTAGTTCCGATATCCTTGTTGTTGATTGTTTCTCAGTTGCGGCGGCACATAGTGATTTACTGGTTGGCCATGTTCTTGGATGACTGCATTGACGGTTGCTGTTCCTTGTATTCTAGCGTTGTAGACACAGTTTCCGGTGGTGTGCCCGGTAGTGTTGCAGATAGCGCAAAACACTTGGTTCAGTGCACAGTTGGCACTTGTATGCCCCGAATTTTTGCATGTGGTGCAGTATACTTGCCTGGTGATATCTTCAGCCACATTTTTGTTTGTTTTTAACCATTCCAAGTCTTCTGAAAATCCACCAACCTTGGATTCTAGCTGTAGAGCCATTGCAATGACGGCATCCAAGGTCATAGCTCCGACACATCTTATGATCATGATCTGCTTCAGTTGTGGGGTTAATCCATTGATAAACCATTGAGAGATGACATCATCAGGTAGATTAGCGTGAGCCTGTGGTATCTGCCGTAAATGTGTTCTAAAGAGGGTAGCGTACTCCTGGACGGTCTGATTTACCTTCTGTCTGTTGTTCTGTAGATACTCAAAGATTTCAGCGGGATTCTTCTTCAGTCTGAATCGCTGTAAAAAGGCGTCTCGTACTGCATCATAAGTACCGAAATGATTGATATCATATTCCGTGAGCCATCTCGCCGCTTCATTGATCAGTGTCGATTGAAAAACAATGGCCTTATACGCCTGATCTGGTGGATGGTTAAGAACTGCATAACTTATCTCGAACGTTCGTACGTGGGCGTCTGGGTCGTCTCCTGGGAATCCACCGAATTTCGTGTAGGTTACTCCTGTTGGAGGCGGTCTTGGCGGTCCTAGCTGTTGTTGTTGATGTTGTTGTTGTTGGTGTTGCCCGCTCATTGTGAAGGGTTCAGGATTTCCTTCTGTATCTCAGGATTGATCGGGTGAACTATCGGGACTTGTATCGCCGGATGGTGCGTTTTCCGGTGTGCTGTTTCGACTTAAGATGCTTCGGATCTCTGTTTCGAACAGCTTTCCTGCCTTCTGGATGTCTAATATTCGAAATCTTTCTTCCAAACACGAAGGTTGAGCTGATGATGTCGCAAAAAAGGCTAACCCTTTGCCAGCGATCGGTGATTCTATCACCGGAATTTCGCCGGAATGAACCGAACTTGGGCCAGAATGCCCTGTTTTACTACTTTTGCCGAATTTTCCTAACGTATTTCTGGCCGTGGATAACTCTAAATCTTTATCTGATATTGTTAAACTAGGTTCCAACGGCGTTTTGATAGAGTCTGGACTTGCTATATCTTCGATAGGCTGGGTCGAAGTAGCATCAGAATGTATCGAAGGCGTTGACCGTTCTACCGGAATATGACCGAAATCAGTTGTAGCGTTTCCACTTTTCTTGACCACTTGGTCAGATCTAGTTATGCCTACTTCTCCCGAGGCTATCTTTTGTGATTTTCGTGCTTCATTCTGACGATTCTTAGGATATGTTTCGCCCGATCGAGTGACCGGCATGTATCATTGCCCAGTGATACTATCTGAGCAGTTTGCAACAATCTGGATCTGTTGCTACTGTCAGTGAAGCAAATGTTGCTGGATGTTTGCTTCTTACCAATCGTTAGCGCTCTAATGCCACTGTCTCACAAGCGACTCGTAATCAAATGCTACTTTACCGCAGAGACTGGTAATCAGTTGCCGCTTTCCCACATACAGCGGGCCAGAGAACTGGCAAGCGGATGCCACTTTCCCACATACAGCGGGCCAGAGAACTGGCAAGCGGATGCCACTTTCCCACAGACGGCACCAAATGTTAAATGTTATATTCGTCGTTTACTATTAACGTAACTGTTAACTGCCTGCCGCAGACGTTAATTACTAATTCAAAACAATAACCCGTCGGAGACTCCCGAATCTGGTTTCACACCTGCGTACCAGATATTTCCGAGTCTCCCTCTTTCTCTGTACTCAATCTTACCGCAAAAACATAAACTAACTCGAGCCAAGTGGGTCCTTGGGAGTGGTAGGGGTCTGTTAGACAGAGGCCCTGTACTATTTTCCCAGTTTCTCACTCAACAGTGGTTGTGGCTTTTCCGTCTTAGCTCAGTTTCGCTCTTGAACAACTTTAATTAGACCAACGTACTGGACTCAGAGTTCTCAGGCTGTTTCTGCCATAGTAGTTGAGCAGTAGTCTGAGATTGCAGTCCAACACCTTTAGTAACTTAACACACAATTCTTCTTATCAGTTCACAGACTTACCGTGTGTCTACCTTTCAATCCGTAATATCTACGGAGCGTAAGACGCATCGCAACCGTGTTACCATTCTACGCGTACTTAGATATTACCGGCGTTACCTTGAACACAGACTACGATACCAACTCAATCACTTACAGAGAATCATACCTACTCATGTCCATCCTTCACACTTACTTATTCCACCGCAGGAATAGCAAATAGACAACACTCTAACACCTCACGCATAATCACGACACCTCAACTCGTTACCGAACAGAATCTCACAATCGCAGTACCGACTCGTAACACCACAGTGTATCACACATACGCAGCCAAATGATTACGCAGAGAAGGCGCAACGAACAGGACAGAACCAAGACACTCTACTCGTTTGCACACAGTAGAAGAAGTGAAGTAATCCCAAAAAAATGGGAATTCTCACAATATACTCGCAACTTCCCAAAAAAACGGGGACTCTATCTGATGCCCTCTCGTCCCTTTTCATTGCTTTAAATAGAGTTTTGTTACAAGGCTTTACGCGAATCTTTCTTTACCGCGTACTTTCAGAAGGGTTCTTTCTACATTAAAAACCTCTGTCTAAGTACAATTGTCCTTTGTTCGGCGGCCGTCTAACAGATTCGAAGCATATTAAGCAAGATCATCGCACCGGAAAGTGCACCATCCGACGATACGAATTCCGATAGTTCAAACATTCAGCCCCGAGATATAGAAGGAAGGTATAATACACTCACGATGAATGGGCAACAACAACAACAACAACAACAGTTATGTCCACCCAGGCCGCCTCCAACAGGAGTGACGTACACGAAATGCGGTGGATTCCCAGGAGATGATTTGGATGCTCACATACGCACTTTCGAGATAAGCTACGCAGTTCTCAACCATCCACCGGATCAGGCCTATAAGGCTATTGTCTTTCAAGCTACATTGGTCAATGAAGCAGCTAGATGGCTTATAGAATATGATATTAATCACTTCGGCACCTATGAAGCAGTACGAGATGCTTTTCTGCAGCAATTCAGGCTAAAAAAGAATCCAGCCGAAATTTTTGACTATCTACAGAACAACAGACAGAAGGCAAATCAAACCGTACACGAGTATGCTACTCTCTTCAGAACGCACTTAAGGCAGCTACCACCGGCCCATGCTAACTTACCAGATGACGTTATCACTCAGTGGTTCATCAATGGCTTGACTCCATAACTTAAGCAGATCATGATCATAAGATGTGTCGGAGCTATGACACTCGATGCAGTCATCGCAATGGCTCTGCAACTGGAAAACAAAGTCGGCGGATTTACAGAAGATCTGGAGTGGTTAAAAACAAACAAAAATGTTGCCGAAGATATGACCAGACAAGTATACTGCATCACATGCAAAAATTCAGGACATACTAGTGCCAATTGCGTCAGATATTCTGCGCTATCTCTAACACTGCCGGACACACCACCGAAAACTGTGCATACAACGCTAGAGTACAGGGAACAGCGACTGTCAATGCAATTATCCAGGAACAAGGGAAGCCAGCCAACCACTATGTGCCTCTGCAAATGAGAAACAACCAGTAGCAAGGATATCGAAATTACAGAGGACAGAGGAATAACAACTATAATACAAACCGCTGGCAGAACGGACCACCACCTGAAAATCCCAATTTACCACCACCACGCTGCCATTTTTGTGGTGAATTTGAATATATTAGGAGATTTTGCAAGGATGCAGCTGAGTATGATCAAAGGAAGAAGGAACGTCAAAATCCAATGGCCAACATGGTACAAATCACATCGGTGGAAACACAGGCTGCTGTAGTCCAGACCCAATCCGGTAAACAACTGCAGCCGGCAGTAGAAATATTTGAACCAGAGATACGTGAACAACACATAATGTACAACAAGGCTAGTCAATGGACCACAACAGAACCACGAGTCTTCCCAGAGCCTATTTCGGTAACCCAACCCTCGTTAACAAAGGAAGGAACACAACCACGGGAGTCAGCAGCGGGAACATCATCAGCAGCAGACACATTACCAACAGTAGACACCTCCGCATTAGCAAAGGCATCAACTTCAACATCGGTGGAGCCTATCAACCAATCTCAACAGGCCTAGGAAATCTTATCTAAGGCATCTATCACCCTGCCACTGGGCCAACTACTGGCATTAGTACCTGGAATTCGACAACAGTTCCAACAACAGTTCAGTCCGGTGCCTTCTTGTATTCCAGCGACAGCAGCAGTTCAATCGGAACCTGATTCTACGGTTGATCACTCAGTTCCCTTGATTATAGTATGGTATAAGAATCATAAGATTACGCAAGTACTAATTGATGGAGGCTCTGGTGTTAACATTGCAACTGCGGCATTATGCAAAAGGTTAGGATGGACCGAAATCGAACCAGTTCAATTTTTTGTCAGAATGGCAGATCAATCAAGAGTCCATCCCTTAGGACTTGTGCAGAATGTACCCATCAGTTTACAAGGTACGACCTTTAAAATGACCTTTGTTATACTAGATCTGCCGGAATCCACTTTGGATTACAACCTTCTTTTCGGCCGACCTTGGCTGAAGCATGCGAAGGTAATATAGGACTGGTCTGCACAAGAGCTTACGTTTAAAGATGCCAATCGTAGATATGTGGTAAAATTAGATGCTATACAACCTTGCGAGCTACACGCTAGACCAAATTTTGCTGAACCAGTCCATATGCTAGATGGATTGTCAGATGATGAAGAAGAAGAGTTTCTGAAGAGTAACGCTGACTTAATTTCCTTAGGGACTGTTGATCTACAGTCCGTTGTAGATAATTGGAATGCTTCAGTCTGTACAGTAATACCCATCACAGAAGAGGCTAAGAAGGAAGACACTGTTTCGACACATGACGATGAACTGCAGCAACTTCTTAAACCAACAGACAACATAGAGAAACCTCAATAGTTCTATGTCCTCGAAGATCAGCTGATCACTTATAATTTAGGAGATGAAGATCACCCGCGTCCTGTAAAGATAAAGCAAAATTTACCGGAATTATTTGAAGCTGATCTAATCCAACTCCTCCGCAAATTTTCCGATGTGTTTGCATGGGACTACAAGGACATGAAAGGGTTGGACCCCCGCATTTACCAGCACAAGGTCGTGATGAAGCCAGAATCAAGACCGATAAAGCAACCCAGCTACCGGATGAATCCCAACTATGCATCGCAGGTAAAGGCAGAACTTGATAGGTTATTGAAAGTTGGATTCATTGTGCCAGTAGAGCATGCTGAATGGATCTCTCCAATTGTTATTGTACCGAAAAAAAAAGCAATTACGAATATGTGTAGATTACCGGAAACTGAACGCAGCGACAGTGCCTGATCCTTTTCCGATCCCTTTTCTTGATACAATGCTTGATAGAGTAGCAGGACATGAAATGTATTCATTTTTAGATGGGTACAGTGGGTATAATCAAGTTAGAATGGCTGAAGAAGATATACCGAAAACTGCATTCATTACCAACTGGGGTGTGTTTGCTTGTACGGTAATGTGGTTTGGATTAAGAAATGCCCCAAGTACATTTCAAAGATGTATGCAGGAAATATGTTCTCCTTATCTCACCTCTTTTATGCAAGTTTACCTTGATGATTTTTCAATTTTCGGTAAGATGATAGCACACCTGTTCCATTTACGGTGCTGCTTCCAGAAATGCAGAGAATACAGACTCTGCTTAAACCCAAACAAATCCGTGTTTGCGGTTTCATGTGGCAAGCTACTTGGTCACATTGTATCTGCACAAGGTATACAGGTGGATCCAGATAAAATTTCAGTAGTATTAGAAGCTCCGGTGCCCACTACACCGAAGGAAGTTATGCGCTTCATGGGCCAAGTAAGATGGCATGGATGACACTTACGGTGGCTTGCTCATTTGGCAATACCACTGAACAAGCTGATCACCAAAACCCCCCGACAGTTTGAGTGGACTCAAGAGTGTCAGACCGCATTTGATCGACTAAAGTGTTTATTGACCAGGTCCCAATCTTACAACCTCCGGATTGGGATAACCCGTTTCATGTTTTCGTCGACGCTTCAGACTTTACCATTGGCAGTATTCTGATGCAACAAACAGATAAGTGGTTCCGACCTGTTTATTATGCTAGCAGGAGACTTGCGCCTGCTGAAAAGAACTACTCTGTAACAAAAAGAGAATGTTTAGGACTAGTATATTCTGTCAAAAAATTCAGACATTACTTACTGGGCCGTAAATTCACATTTCATGTAGATCATGCTGCACTTGTCTATCTAGTTCGGCAACAACATCTAGGTGGACGATTAGCATGATGGGTTCTACTTTTACAGGAATTTGACTATGAAGTCATTCATCGGCCAGGCAGTTCACATGCCTTAGCAGATTTCTTATCCCGCTTAGATTTCGGTGAAGCTCCGGTAGGCATAGAGGACACAACTCCAACGATTTATAGCTCTGAACCAACAAATGATGAAATTACAGACCCACCTACACCATCTACATATTATGATCAGATCCTGATCCTTCTTACTGATGGCTGCCTTCCATCTCAGACTTCTACGGCAGTACGCAGGAAAATTGCAGTCTTTAGCCGCCGATTTTGGTTAATTGCTGGAGAATTATACTATGTGGATCATACCGGAATTCTACTTCGATGTATCCCACCACATGAAGTTAACTCAGTTATTACTTTGGCTCACTCGATTCCTTCCAGTGGCCATTTTGCAGCAGACTTAACACACCGAAAAATTCTGCAGAGTGGTCTCTGGTGGCCAACTATGTACAGAGATATATCACAGTTTGTCAAACAATGTGATACTTGTCAAAGATCTCGACAGCCCTTGCAACGTCATCTTTTTCCTCTGCAACCCATCTTACCATTGGAATCTTTCCAGAAGTGGGGTCTAGATTTTATCGGTCCGATTACACCTCCAACAATCTTCAGTAACAATCGTTACATACTGACCTGTACAGACTATGCAACCAGATGGGCACAAGCCTGGGCTTTATGGTCTACTACAGCAGTTGCGGTAGCAAAATGTCTGCTAACCGATGTCTTTCCACGTTTTGGTTTACCACTGGAACTTGTCTCTGATCAAGGCACTCATTTTGTAAACAATTTAATGAAGGCACTTACACAGTCATTCCAGGTCACACATAAATTTAGTTCTCCTTATTATCCTCGTGCTAATGGTTTGGCCGAAAATACAAACAAATCTCTACTGAATATGCTTCGAAAATTGATCATGGAAGCACCGGAAAGATGGGATCAACTGCTACCTGCAGTGTTATGGGCCTACCGGACTACATACAAGGTAACAACAGGATTGACACCTTTCAAACTAGCTTATGGATTAGAAGCAATAGCACCAATGGAGATAGTTATACCAAGTTTACAAGTAGCAATCGCTCAGAAACTACTACCGGAAGACTCACTGTCATTTCGGTTGGACACACTTAGAGAGTTAGACGAGCACTGATGGCTCAGTTTTTTAACCATGCACGAAGTCCAACTAAGACAGGCTAGGACGCACGATCGACACTTGAAAACTCTAGTTTTTTCGATGGGACAGCTTATACTTTTCTATAATGCAAAGTCAAATAGATCCGCAGGAAAATTCAAATTATGGTGGTTCGGCCCTTACAAGATCTCAGAGCAAATCGGTCCAACAACTTTTTGGTTGACTACGTTGACCGAAAACCCACTTCCAAAAGCAATCAACGGTTCGAAGCTGCGGCCGTATCAACACGCTGCTAGCCCGCATTAAAACATTCGGCGGTGGACCGCGTTTTTTGGTTTTTACTTTACTTTTCCTTCTGTTCTTTCTTTTTCTTTTTGTAAATAGCCGCGTTTTTAAAGAACGAAAATCTTTATGTCATAAGCCGCCCTCCTTACCAGTTACTCGAGCATGCATGCCAAATTGAAAGCAGTATCATTCCAACACCGCACAAGGTTAACCATCACTTCCTACCCCCCCACCGTGATGTCTCTACTTAATCTCTTCTGTTGCGCCAAAAGTCGCTATTGTGTTTTTGTGTTTGTAATCCGTGCGCCCACTGTGTTCTGTGTATCCGTGTTCTGTGCTCTGTTTTCGTGTGCGCCATGGAAGCACTGGCGAATTACGCAGCCTTCCGTGATGGTATCCCTACCGAGGTAGGAGAATACCTACGCACCCGTGGGTTGGCCAACTTCGCTGAGCTGCCTTGGCACTCAGTGGAAGCCCATCCCTTTTTCGCGCAGATCATACCTGCCATCGCCCAATCCCCCATCACTGAGCAAAAATGGATCTTCCCCTCCCTGCCATCTCGAACTGTAGTAACCTTCCAAGCCTTTGCCGAATCATTCCGCCTCACTCCACAAGGCCGCAAGAATGGCCCAAGCATCCCCGTAGCCCGCATGATAGAACTCTTCCCCCGCTATTCATCGAACGAGTATGCCATCCTCTGCCGCCCTGAACCCGAAAGAACTGCACTCTAGTTCTTAGTCGCCATCCTAAACCTTCAAAAACGCACCTACGGCATATCCTGCCCTTTCGACTCCGCCATCGACCTAGATGCCTGAGAACCCGTTAACTTCGCCTCCTATTTCTTTCACCGGATCCATAAAGAATGTGTAGCCATAGTGAAACAGGTTAATAAAAAAACTACCCCTCGGTCTCGATTACCCCACATCATTTCCTTTCTCTTTCCAGCCATTCTAGCAGCTCAACCACCATCCAGAGGCCCCATCCTACGACACGAAGAATCTGTCCAACCATTAGCAGACGACGAAGAAGAAGATGAAGAGGAGATCCAACAACTTTTCCGACGAAAAAACATTAGAATCAGCTCCTCCGAAAGTGAAGTACAGAAATCCATCGGACAAGACAAGGAAGCCGAAGATGAAACTTTCCACGACACTGCCACGTCCATACAACACGACTCGACAGCGCAATCCACATCCTCTGAGCACCAGGAACGGGAAGCTTTTGACAGACTGCTCAAAGCAGTAGAATCCGCCATGGACAACGCCGAAGCAACGCAACAAAAGGTAATACAATCTGTCGCTACTACTCTTACTCCACTGCCGGAACCTCCCATAGCACCTGTTGAGCCCACCGCATCTTCCACCTCATCACCCAATTATTCTCCACCGACCTCCCAACACATTCACACCACATCCTCTTCACAACCATGGCACCCTCTTCTCCTCCCATCAATACCGGTATTCTCTGAGCTTGCGTCAATGGGGCAATTGCTCATTAACCTCTCCCAGCAGCTCCCTGTCCAAATTCGCGAAGTCACAGACACTATTCGACATGACCTGCAGCATAAAGTAGATTTACTGGAAGCAGATATCACACCACTCCAGGAGGAGGTTGACGCCGTCAGGGCCGAAAACCACCAGCTCCAGGCGCAGGTCTCCCAGCTCCAGGCTCAGTTGGCAGAACAGCAACTTAATCCAACAAAAAGACATAGCGCTGGAACAACTGGCCGCAAAGGACAGATTACTAACTGAAGCACAGACCGCAATCCAGCAAATGAAGACAGAGATACAAGACAAGGAGGATGCAAGGATTGCACTCGGCAATCTGTTAGAAGAGACAAGACAGCAGCTGGATGAAGTGGTCAAACAAGGACAAGAGCAACACGATTTAGCAATGAAGAGTATTGAAGAATTACAGAGATTCAAGATAGATTTTGACCAAGTCAATGAAATATTACGAAGAAAGCTAGCACAAGAGGCTCAAACACAGAAATTAATCAAAGATATCAAAAGAGAACGCGATGCCTACTCAAGGACAATCCAGTATCAGAATCAGGAAATCGAACGAAGAGAGAACCAGTGCTCAAATCAAAAAGACCGATTGCTCAACATGCAAAAACAGTTAGAAGATCTAAAGATTTCACGGGATGCTGCCCTGTCCAATGATTTTTATTTACACGAGGCCTTTTTGCAAACACAGGCCGAGATTTTATTAACCAAAGCAATAACGCTAAGCTCGGTTAGAACCGATGCCCAATTAGTAGAGCCTAGTATCTTAGTACAGATGTTAGAAACACTTAAGAAGAAAATTACCCGAACTTTTAGGCTAGCCCGTAACATGTACTTAGAAGGAATAGTAGCCGAACAGTAGAAAACTTGCGAGTTCGAGTCCACCGTGCGTGCCAGTGTTGGTCATCCGCCGGAGTGGGACAGATGTAACGGATGTCAGATGTAACGGATTTTTTTGAAATACGCGCGAAAATTTGTTACACGCATCTTGTAAAATCTTTATAAAGCAATGTAAAGAGAGTGGTCAAAAAAGGAGAAGAGGGGGGGACGTTTTTCTGGAATTGCCAGACTGGTCGTCTGAATGTTTGTGAGAACATTGTTTAACACTGTTGTGAAATCTTGAGTACTGTTGGTGTTGAGTACGTTTCGCATCGTCTGCTCATACTGTAGTTCACCGTAACGAGTGTTGAAGTAACGGATTGTGTGTCTGATTATTGTCATCGTGTTGCGTTGTTGTGTGTTCTTCAGTTGTTTAAGTACTCTAAGTTGTTTGAGTAGCTATATTACTGTGTGAGTTTGAATAGGAAACTTGAAGCGTTGCGGTAGTGTGTTCTGTTTGTTCTACCTGATTCATCGCATTTTGGTATTATTATCTGTTGACCCCGAATACGAGGAAGGACTAGTACCTTCAGTAAACGTGAACTTTTATCTGAAGATCACTGTAAAGTGTTGTGACGAATGAATCTGTCAGCTATAGCGTTCTCTCTGGTTGATTTACTACATACTGTTGAGTCTGTGTGAGTATGATATTCTGCACCTAAGAACGTCGTGTAGAAGTCGGGCTAGTGTTGACTTGCACTAGTACAGTATTCTCGATAACTCTATTATTAATTGTGAGTATTGTCGTGGTAGAGATCGGATTACTGCTCTGTTCCAATAGCAGGTCAGTCTGAAGAAGTCGGCACCCAGGTACATAGAAATCGAGTATTGTCCATTTGATGCTAGTAACTGAGCTAAGACGCGTATTAGTGCTTTTGTTGTTATGACGAAGATTTGGGAATTAAGTAGAGGGCCTCTGTCTAACAGACCCCTACCACTCCCAAGAACCCACTCAAGTCGGTTAAACAATCTTCTGATAGTTAGAACGAAGCGATTTAACAAGTTTTACACTTAACACTTTTACACTTAATGATGGAGAGTGTTAATCTCCACAAGAATAACCTACTCTTATGATTAGAGCACCTCTATACCAAGAGTAAGTCAAAATCTTCACCAAATTAGAGGTTCAATCTCCAAATTATCAAAAGTTGAAAAATTCTGTGAAGAAGATAAAACACAGAAAGTCTGCTGCACAATTTCTTCTCATTGACCTATCAAACATGTAAAGTTTTCTATGAAATTTTGTCTGGACTGTCGCCTAGAAGTTGCACACCTCCTCCAAGTTAAATTTCTTCAAAAGGTTTAGTATAACTTGAGAAATCAACTTCACAAGTTACCTATGTCTAAATCTGCACTTCTAAGAAGTCGATTTTGACACCCCTAACTTCTAACACATAGGTCTATCAATCTCGAACACGTTTAAACAAATGCTTGTAGATACAGGCAACTTACCTTCTAACTTAAAGATTAAGTGCTTGCTTGCACAAAACTTTAAACTGTGGAGTGAGAACTGACCAAAAAATCAAGATCAAAATTTGCGCCTGTTTCAGAGAACTGTGAACACTCATCACATATGAATGTTCCTATTAACAATTCTCCTAGCCTGTTTACAATTAGACTCTGAAACTCAAGTCATAGACTCATTAACTATGAACTTAGATATCCTCAAAAGGATTTCACAAATGATCTAACACAGACGGAGCAGACACAGAAAGATCGGGCGCAATATTTCTTCGATTACTCAGAAAATTACAGTTGAGTGATGAGAGGAAAACTCAACTAACATTTCACATGTCTCATGACATCTAACTTCTCCTTTCTTGACTTCTATACTCACTCATCTATTCTTTCATATGCTCTCATACCACGCCTCGACATTTTCAAGGTATTTATAGAGAAATTTGTACAAGTCTATGACTAATCAAAGATCTAAGTGAACTATAACTATACTAATGTACATATGTGTACATTCCTCATATCCTCTGAATGTATCCTTCTTCCAAGCTTCAAGAATTGAATCTTCCTTCATTCTTTAATCTTCCAAACATTCAATTGGTGATTGGTCTGCACCAACACTTAACACATCATACTTTTCCTCCAATACAAGGGCTAGGAAAAATCAGTTGTGGATTGAATTCACAACACTAAGGAAGCAAACTAAGCAAGCTGTTTCAAAATTTGTGACCAAAATCAAAGATGTTGCAGATCACTTAGCAAGCATAGGAGAAGAGATTGAAGAAGAACAAATTGTAAGGCAAGTGATCAATGGAATCAAGGCTGATGACAAATGGGAAAGCTTCACCACTGCAATGGATCTCTACATGGACATGCACACTCCAGATCTTACAACTCTCATGGGACAACTATTTGCACATGAAGCAAAGCTCACCAAAAATGCAGATACATCCAAAGGTAATAACTCTTCTGCCCTATACACTAATAAGAAGTCTAAGGATAAAGGCAAGAGCAAAAAAATGGAAGATGAAGGCTCTACCTCCCAAGCCAACTATGGAGGGAGAGATAGATCTTCAAGAGGAAGGGGCAGAGGAGGTAAGCAAGGTAGGGGGAGACCCTATAACTCATCACCATGCAATGTTAAGACTTGTGATGGTAATCAGAATTTGTTGAGTAGGGTACTCTATGTACCAACCATTACCAAAAATTTGATGAGTGTTGGTCAGATTGTGGAGAAAGGTTTGCAGGTCAGTTTCAATCAATATGGAGCATATGTGGAGGACCCAAGACATGGGTTCAAGAGGATTGCTAAAGGAGAAAAATTAGGTAGACTTTTCACTTTTGAGTTGGAAGATACAAAGAATATTGCACTATACAATTATAAAGATCAAACACTTTCAGAGCTTGAGATTTGGCACAAAAGATTAGGGCACATAGGAGAAAGAACCTTGAAACAAATGTGCAGGGACCAATGTGTGCTTGGGATACCTAATGTATCCAAACAACATATGATTTATAAGTGTGGTGCTTGTCAATTTGGTAAGTCTCAAAGGTTACCCTTCTCCAAAGAAAGAATATATGCATGAAGACTACCTAGAGCTTGTATAGAGAGATGCTTGGGGACCTAGCAAAGACCCCTCAGTCTCAGGTTCAAGGTACTATGTGTCTTTCATTGATGATTATAGCAGATGGAATGTATTATACTTCATGAAGCACAAGGATGAGGTATTTAATTTTTTTAATAAATATCTTGCATTAGTTGAAAACCAAACAAGAAGAAATTTGAAGAGGCTAAGGTCAGATGGAGGACGTGAGTACTTATCCAATGAATTTGAAGACTTCTTGCAGGACAGAGGCATCAAGAGAGAGATAACCACAAGGTATTCTCCTGAACAGAATGGGGTAGCTGAAAGAAGAAATAGGTTAATTGTTGAGACAGCTAGATCTATGCTTAATGAGAAGAAGTTACCTAACTATCTATGGGCAGAGAGTGTTTCTACTGCCACTTACCTCATAAACAGGTTACCATCTAAGTCACTTGATGGTATGACACCCTATGAAGCATGGCATGGTAAGAGACCATCATTAGATCACTACAAAATATTTGGATGTGTAGCATATGTGCACATTCCTTCTCAAATAAGAGGTAAGCTAGACCCAAAGGTTGAAAAATGCATTTTCATTGGGTATGATTTAAATAAAAAAGGTTACAGGTTTTATAATCCTACCAATAAGGGATTTATGGTAAGCAGAGATGTGATCCTTGATGAAAATGATTCTTGGTATGAGAATGAATGCAGGAAGGTCAAACTACCCTATGATTTGGAAGAGGAATTTCCAAAACTTGCAAAGGAGGAACCTATTCAGAATGAGGCTTCAAGTTCAGATGATGAAGTCACTATCAACCTTGAAGAATTCAAGGCATGGAAGTCCAAGGGAAAAATGAAGATGAAGAAGCTTGAAGACATAACTGAATCTTCAACTCAATCAATCAGAAGATCTCAAAGAGAAAGCAAGAAACCTATCAGATATGGGTATGATACATCTCTTGTTACTAAACATTCAGTTTATCTTGCCAAAGATTTGTCAAATGAAGAACCAGGATCATATGAAGAAGCAATAACCAAAGCAGAATGGAAAGAAGCTATGGATGAGGAGATTGAAGCACTCAAGGAGAGTGACATATGGAAGTTAGTACCAAAGAAGGATTCTATGAAGGTAATAGGATCTAGATGGATCTATAAGTTGAAAAGAAATTATGATGGAACAATTAATAGGTACAAAGCCAGATTGGTAGCCAAGGGTTTTGCACAAACCCAAGGCATTGACTATGAAGAGACATTTTCTCATGTGGCCAAGATGCCAACAATCAGAGTGTTGGTAAGTGTGGCTGCATCAAAGAATTGGAACATGTACCAATTGGATGTCAAGAATGCTTTCTTGAATGGATGGATTTTAGAAGAAGTTTATATGTCACAACCTCCTGGCTATGAGGACCCTAAGAAGGTAACTTATGTTTGCAAATTAAAAAAGGCATTAAATGGATTGAAGTAGGCACCTAGGGCATGGAATTATAGGTTAATTACATACCTCCAAGACCAAGGTTTTGTCATGAGCAAGGCTGATACTTCTCTGTTCATTAAGAGAAGTAATTCAGAGGTAATATATCTCTGTGTTTATGTTGATGACATCATCATTACAGGTAATGATGTCAATGGAATCAGGTATATCAAAAGCCAGATGATGAAGGAGTTCAAGATCAATGATCTTGGTTTATTGAAGTATTTTCTAGGGCTTGAATTAGTTTACACTAATTCAAGGATATACATTACTAAGAAAAAATATGTACAGGATATGTTGAAGAAGTTTCACTTGCAGGATGCTAAACTAGCAAGCACTCCAATGGAGGTAAACCTAAAGCTAAGTGCCCATGAAGGTGATGAAGTCAAAGACATTACAGGTCTAGGCTTTGGTCTTGTCATGCTTTGGTCCTTTCTTCTCCCTTTACACTTGCTTTTGCTTGTAAAGTTGGTTTGGAAAGTCTTCTCTTCATGTTCTTCCTTCTTCTTGTGTTTGAGCTCTTTTTCCTTCTTATCTGCATACAAAGCACTAGTTGAATTATGATGATAGGAGTAACCTTCCTTTATGCTATTGTTGGACTCTTGATTCAAGAGTTGTCCAAGAAAGATGTTGAAGTCTGGAGTTTTCATGTACATGATGACATCATAGGCTATGTTGAAAGGTTGCCATTGCTTGTCAATTCTAGTCCCATTAAGAACTTTCCTCATGATGGCCTCTTTTTCAATCAGATCTCCAATGGATGTGAATTGATTAGTAACCTCCTTGACCTTTGAAACAAACTCAGTGATGGTTTGTTTTGGAGTCTCCTTCATTTGATTGAACTCATTCCAAAGATGGTTCTTCCTTGCCTTTGTTCTAGCAGAAAAGAAAGTCTCTAGGGCATCCCAAGTCTCTTGAGATGTCTTGCATCCTCTAATATGTGGTAATAAAAAATTAGAGGTAGAGTTGAGTATGTATGACATTCTTGAGGAGCCCTTTCACACCAAAGTGTGAGCTTATTCCTTTCTTCTTGAGTAGGTCTTCCTTTGGTTCTTGGAATAGGCATTGCTTCATCACCGGACACAATGCCATATACATTTCTTTCTTTCAACTAAGCATCCATTATGATTTTCCAAGTAGCATAATTGCATCTATTAAGCTTCTCAATAATTGATGGAACATCAACTCCCATCTTGAAATTGCTTTGTTACCATTGAAAATTTTGGAGAATCTGGCCTACACTTATTAAGTTTTTTGTAATAGTGGGAACATAGAGTACCTTGCTCAAAATATTTTTCCTTCCATTGGAGACTTTGACATTACCAATATTCTCCACACTATGCTTTGTGTGATCCCGTGTTTGAACTTTATATTGATTCTTTAGACTTTCCAAATCAGATAAGAGAGCTATGTTTCCTGCAACATGATTTGAACATCTTGAATCTATGTATAATAAGTGATCATCTTCTTTATTTTCCTTGTGGTCTAGATTCTTCAAAAGTAATGAGTCCTTATGTTGTTGATCTTCAAAATAATTGTTGTAGTCCCTTTTGTGATGGCCTCTATTGTTATCCTTGAAGTTATGTCCACCTCTGCCTCTATTGATGTCATATTCACCTCTTGCACTTCCTTTTTGGGTCTTATCATTGAACCACCAATTCTGAGTGGTGTGGTTGTTCTTATCACACATGGCACAAGGTTGAACATTCTCACCTTTGGCCTTTTCATGCTCTGGTCCCTTTCTCTTCCCTTTCCACTTGATCTTCCCTAAAACGTTAGCTTGGGAAGTCTCCTCTTCACCTTCTTCATTCTTCTTGCCTTTGATTTTTTTTCCTTCTTATCTGCATATAGAGCACTAGTTGAGTTACCATGATAGGATTTACCTTCCTTTATGCTATTTTTGGCCTCTAGATTGAAGAGTTCTACAAGAAAGATGTTGAAGTGTGGAGTTTTTACATCCATGATGAGATCATAGGTTGTGATGAAAGATTTCCATTACTTGGCATCTCTAGTCCCATTGACAATTTTCCTCATAATGGCCTCTTCTTCAATCAAATCTCCAATGGATGACAATTTATCAGCAACGTCCTTGACCTTTGTAACAAACTCAGTGATGGTTTGTTTTGGATTCTTCTTCATCTAATTGAACTCATTCCAAAGATGGTTCTTCCTTGCTTTTGTACTAGAAAAAAAAGAAAGTCTCTAGGGCTTCCCAAGTCTCTTGTGATGTCTTGCATTCTCTAATATGTGGTAATGGAAAACCAAATATAAAGTTGAGTATGTATGACCTTGCTTGAGCATATCTTGCACAAGAAAGTGTGAGCTTATCTGTTTCTTCTAGAGTAGGTCCTCCTTTGGATCTTGGAATAGGCATTGTTTCATCACCTAATACAATACCACATAGATTTCTTCCTTGCAAATAAGCCTCGATTCTATTTTTCCAAGTAGCATAATTGTCTCTATCAAGCTTCTCAATCATTGATGGAAGTTCATCTCCCATTGTGAAGGTGCACTAATACCACTAAAAAGTTGGAGAAGCTTGGAGAGACTTGGAAAGTTGATTTTTCAAGTGGTGAAGTTGGTCAAGCAAACCAGCATAGTACCAGCATTATATCTTTGGATATGTAAAGAAGACCTTGTAGGCTTGTGGTTAGTATAATAAAACCCAATAGGTACTTTGAAACATCAACAGGAACAAGTTGATGCAAAAGAAATAACTTGCACCTTGATTAGCTCACAAAAAACTTCTAAAAATGGATGAAAGTTATGAATTCAAACATTGAGAGCAGTCGGCACAATTACATTTGAAAAAACTCCTCTTAAGGGAGTGTCATACATAGGGATGGATTGATAAAAAGCATAAAGCCCTAATTTAAATCAATTAATGAAGGAGAAATCACCTTGTCATTGATTGGATGTCATCCCAATTTTCAAGAATGTGCAGAGAATGAGCCCAAGACTATAAAATGTTGATTTCTCAAAAATTATTGAACCAAATGACTTGAAAATTTGTACATATAAACTAGAGAGTTATACCATTCTAATGAATGCTTAAAAAATTGATTGGAAGCTTTGTAGAGGAGCACTTATCTCTGCAAGTTGACTGATTCTGAAGAAGAAGGAGCAAAAAATAGAAGTAGCACCAATAAATGATCAAAGAGTATATGTTGGAACTTCACAATTTCAATATGCTTGAGGTGGATATGATCTTCATCAGATCCATCATTTGAATGATGACACATATACTCCTTGTAGAGTTTTATTTGCATTCATTTATTGTATTGAGAGTTTTATCATGGGATCACCTTCTTATGTAATTTTCAAAGTATTTATCCTTGTAAAAGGAATGAGTAAAAGACCTAAATGCCATGAGTTAGAAGTTGTTGGGATTAATTCTGAATCAATCAATCAAAAAGTAGATATGACTTCAACTCTCTCATTTCCTAGATTGTAGGAAAAGATTCCAATCAATCTAAATTATAAAACCTATCGAATTCAAATTCATGAAGAAAAGGTGTGTTCATATCCTCAAGAGTCTACATAAAGACTCCAAAACATTTGTACATTAATTAGATTGTTTATTTGAAGCACAAGCTTCTCCAAATTCTCCTAGTGATATCAAAGCAACTTGAAGATGGGAGATGGCTTTCCATCATTGATTGCAAAGCTTGATAGACAAAACTATGTTGCTTGGAAAATCAAAATGGAGGCTTATTCGCAAGGAGAAAATCTATATGGGATTGTATCAGGTGATGAAGCAATGCCTATTCCAAGATTCAAAGGAGGACCTCCTTAAAAGGAAACAGATAGTCTCACACTTTGGCGTGTAAGGGATGCTCAAGCAAGGTTATACATACTCAACTTTCTCTCTGATTTTCTATTATGGCATATTAGAGGATGCAACATCTCAAGAGACTTGGGATGCCCTAGGGACTTTCGTTTCTCCTAGTACAAAAGGAAGGAAGAACCATCTTTGGAATGAGTTCAACCAAATGAAGAAGACTCCAAAACAAACCATCACAGAGTTTGTTACAAAGGTCAAGGAAGTTGCTGATCAATTGGCATCATTAGAGAGTTGATGGTGTTGGAGACCTCTAAATCTCCAAAGGTTTGATCTATACTGATTTAAGAGCACCTCTATATCAGTTATGGACCAAACTTTACATAAATGTTACCTTCATTTACCGAATCTTCAATTATCACTTCTCTGAGTGAGAATCTTTCTTCTTCAAGAAGTCTGCTTCAAAGATTGACTTCATTACCTACACATATCTTCAGTTTTCTTCAAACTAATGATGCACATATCTCCATGCTACCTTTTCACAATCATGTCAACCATTAGTCCTTCAAAAGAATCATTAAAACTTTAATTTGATCCTTAAGATCAAAAGTATGTCAGAAACTGTCTTCCTGAACAAGCGACTTTGACATAGTTAACTTCTAAGGTTGATTTCTCACAGCACAGATCTCGTTTTGCTAAATGCTTTTAGCAATAGCTTCCTTACCTTCTAACTTATATTTTGAATGCTCAGTCATAAAAAACTTTACATTGTGCACTGAGGTCTAAGCAAAACATTGACATGAAAAAGTGTGCGACTCTGAGAGGTCTACCTACAAACTTTACATACACATGTTCCTATTGATCATACTCACAGCATAAAAGCAATTAGACCATGAAACTTTGAACATAGCTTCATTAGCTTCTAGATTAGATGTGTACAAAAGATTTCCTGATCCACATGATCAGGCTGAGAGAAATCAGAGAAAGATTCGATGCTAACTCGTGAAGATGACTCTCTACACATCTATCTCAATGACACTTGGCTTCTAATGACTCTCTCATGTATTTCTCTACATCATTGACTTATATACATATGATTCTAGACTTATCCTGTTGGTGCATGTCAATCATCAATTGAAGGTTTATGAAGAAATGAAGTCAAGAGATTAAGAAGAGAACAAATTCAGAAGTTTGAAGGAAGGACATACTCAGAAATTCAAAGCTATGTACACATATGTACATTAGTTCAGATATAGCTGACTCACACTTATGATTAGTCATAAGCTTGTATATTTTTGCCTATAAATATTTTGAAAAAGTCCGGACATGTAGAAGAAAGACATAGAGAAGAGAGTTGAGATGAGTTAGTTGATGTACATTATACAAATCATCCATCAGATGTATGTAGAAAATAGATAAGTGAAAAGTTCAGAAATGGCGCGTCGATCTTCTCTGCCATTCTCCTTCTGTGTTTAATCTTTTGAGAAATCCTTTTGCACGTATCTAAGTTCATAGCTAATCTATGACTAGAATTTGAGAGGCTAATTGCAATCAGGTTGAAAGAATTTAGTTTAGGAACATTCATATGTGAAGATGTTTTGAGAGTCGTCAAAACTGGCGCAGATTTCATGTTCAGAGAAATGAACATTGTTCAGTCCACAGTGTAAAGTTTTACAGAAGTGAGAGCTCAAAATCTAAGTTGGAAGGTAAGCCATCTATGGCTAAAAGATCTTGATCAAACGGGATTTACTTTGGGAGAACCAGTGTTAAGAAATTACAGGTGTCAAAGTCGCCATTGCAGAGAAGCTGTTTCAGACATAGGTAAAGTGTTTCACATATTTCTCAGTGTGTACTCAATCATTTTGAGAAATTTAACTTGGAAAAGTTGCGCAACCTCAAGGCGAAGTATTGTGCAAAGTTTTATTAAAAACTTTACAGGATTGATTAGTCAATGAGTGATTAATCTGCAACAGACTTTTCAGGAAATTTCAGTTTTCAACAGTTAGCCAAAATTCTGATAATTTGGTGATTGTTTTCTAAAATTAAGTGGAGTCAGAAGTTGTTCTTGATATAGAGGAGTTCTAAATTCAAGTACAACTTGTTCTTTTGGAGATTAACACTCTCCATCAGTGGTATCAGAGCAGGATATGTCAAAATTGAAGTGAAGAAGACTCCGACTACTGCAGAAATACAAATCTTTACATCTCGAAGGTGCAAAAGGATAAAGGTTGAAGAAAACTTGAAGGTAGACACATTGAAGCTATCAAAAGGATCAGAAGGAGTAAGATTCAAAGTCAAGGTACATTTATTTCTCATAAAGGTTAAAGAATTGGCAATACAGGTAAAGAAACAATGGGAGATAGTCTCCAAATTGAAAAGTTGGATAGAGAGAACTATCCTGCATGGTCAATGAGGATGGAAGCTCATCTTATGAGCAAAGATCTGATGGGATACATCACAGGAGATGAAGAAAAGCCAGAATTTAGAGACTCTAGTGTTCCAACTAGAGAGGAGCTTGCAGACTTGAAGAATTGGATGAAGAAGGATGCTCAAGCAAGGAGCATAATCTACATGGCAGTCAATGACTATTTGCTTCCTCATATTAGAGGACTTGAAAGTGCATGTGACATTTGGAATGCTTTGGAAGAGCATTTCCAAAACACAACCAAATCAAGGAAAGCTTCACTATGGGCAGAATTTACTACTTTCAAGAAGAAGGCCTCACAATCAATCTCTGATTATGTGACAAAGATGAAGGACATTGCAGATTCTTTAGGTGCAGTGGATGAAGATATTGAAGAAGAAAAATTGAGTGCAGGTCATGCAACGTACTCCAAAGACAAGAAGAAAGCTAACAAAGGAAAGCAACAATCAGGTGAAGAAGAAGGTACTTCAAATCAAGCAAATTTCATAAGAGGAAAAGGAAATGGCAGAAGTAGAGGAAGAGGCAGAAACAACAAAGATAATGCAAGAGCTTGTTGGATATGTGGTAAGACCAATCATCTATCTCATGATTGTTGGCACAATAATCAGAACAATGGTAATTATCAGAACTTTAATCAAAGAGCAAGAGGTGGTAGATTTCAGAGAGGAAATTTCAGAGGTAGAGGTGGTAGGAATTCTTTTGGAAGAGGTGGAGGAAGAAGCTTCCAAAATCAATCCTATAATAACACCTACTACAACTATGCATCAGATCAGAAGGAGGATTCGACTCTCATTATGAATGCAACATATGAAACCTCACATGAGGACATGAGAGTGTTCTACATTGATTCAGGATGTAGTAATCATTTAAGTGGAAATATTGCTTTGATGACTGATTTAGATCATAATGCAATTAACCATACAGTTCAGATAGGTGATAATACAAAGCATAAGGTAAAGTCAATTGGTTCAGTCAAAGCTAAGGATGGGAGCACTCTTCTGAGTAAGGTTCTTTATGTTCCCACAATTCCAAAGAATTTGATCAGTGTAGGTCAAATTGTGGAAAAAGGATATGAGGTAAGATTTACCAATGATGGAGTCTATGTTGAAGACCCTAGTCAAGGGTATAAACAGGTTGTTACAGGAAAGAAAGAAGGAAGGCTCTTCACATTGAAGGTACAAGGAAATGTTGGACATGCTATATTCACTTATGGAGAGCAGAAGGTATCTGAATTGGATCTTTGGCACAAAAGACTTGGACACTTCAATGAAAGAGGTATCAAAGACATGATTAATAATGATTCAGTGCTTGGGTTGCCTAACATTGCAGGTCAACACATGACATACAGATGTGAGGCATGTCAATTAGGTAAGGCTCATAAGCAATCCTATTCCAAGCATGGGTTTATGTATTCAGAAAGACTTGAATTGATGCATACAGATGTGTGGGGTCCTTCAAAGGACTTTAGTATAAATGGTTCAAGATATTATGTCATATATGTTGATGATGCTACCAGATGGATGACAATTTATGTGATTAAAGAAAAATCAGAAGTGTTTAATACATTTAAACACTATCATGCATATGCAGAAAGGATTACAGGTCAAAAATTGAAGACACTAAGGTCAGATGGAGGGGGAGAGTATTTTTCAAATGAATTCAATGATTACTTGTGGAATGCAGGTATAAAGAGAGAAGTTACTTGCAGGTACTCTCCTCAACAAAATGGAGTAGCAGAAAGAAGAAATAGGACTCTTGTTGAGTTTGCAAGGTCCATGATGAAAGAGAAGAATTGTCCAAATTATTTGTGGGCAGAGGCTGTAAATACAGCTACTTATTTGGTCAATAGATTGCCTTGTAAAGCTTTGCAAGGTATGACACCATATGAAGCTTGGTGGGGTAAGAGACCTACCTTGGATCATTGCAGAATATTTGGATGCTTGGCATATGCATATGTGCCATCTCAATTAAGGCATAAGTTGGAGCCTAAGGCAGAAAAATATGTATTCATTGGTTATGATGATAAGCAAATGGGATACAGGTTGTGGAGTCCATCCACAAAGCAATTCCTTGTATCCAAGGATGTTACATTTGATGAGCAAGGTACTTGGTATGCAGGTAAATATAATGAACATGCAGATGTTGAAGAAGTAATGGATCAAAGGAAAGGTAAAGCAAAGATTCAATTACTTGATGAAAGTGAGAATAATGAAGTACAGGTTGAAGTTGAAGAGAGGCCAAGGTTTGATCCAGAACCTGATGAACCAGAAACTTCAAAAAGTGCAGAAGTTAGGAGGTCATCTAGGCACAAATGGCAACCTACAAGGTATAGCTATGACACCTCATTCTTGACTATTAAAGATTATGCTTATTTGGTAAAAGCAGATGAAGATCCATCTACATATGATGAAGCCAAAGTCAAGAGAAATTGGGAAGAAGCCATGCAAGAGGAGTATGATGCATTGATAGAGAATCAGACTTGGGATTTGGTTCCTAAACCTAATAGCCAGAAAATTATTGGATGTAAGTGGGTTTACAAAACAAAAAGATTTGCAGATGGAAGTGTGTCTAGGTACAAAGCTAGACTTGTTGTTAAAGGGTATGCACAGACATATGGAGTGGACTATGATGAGACTTATAGTCCTGTGGCAAAGATGACAACCATCAGAACTCTCATAGCAATTGCTGCTTACAAAGGTTGGAAGCTATCTCAATTAGATGTTAAAAATGCTTTTTTGAATGGTTATATTTCAGATGAAGTTTACATGGAGCAACCAAATGGGTTCAAAGATCAAGTGAGTCCAAATTATGTGTGTAAGCTCAAGAGAGCTTTGTATGGATTAAAGCAGGCCCCAAGGGCATGGAATTATAGGCTTGTAAAGTTCTTGAAGGATCTTGGATTTCAAGCATCAAAGGCAGATAGTAGCTTGCTAGTCAAAGCAAGTGAAGATGGATTCATTTATGTTTGTATTTATGTTGATGACATAATACTTACAGGTACAGATGATAAAGGAATACAAATGATCAAGAAGCAGATGGAGAAAGAGTTCAAAATCAGTGATTTGGGGAACTTATCATTCTTCTTGGGAATGGAGATTTCTTATACTCAACATGGAGTATATGTGACCCAAGAAAGGTATCTTAAAAATTTGCTAACCAAATTTAAAATGGAAGATTGCAGGGTTGCACCCACACCATTGGAAGTGAATCATAAATTGTCTAGATTTGGAGGAGAAGAATTCAGAGACATGAAGCTCTATCAAAGTTTGGTTGGTAGCTTGATTTATGCTACATTAACAAGGCCTGATTTGTCATATGCAGTTGGTGTGCTTTCACAATTTATGCATTGTCCTAGAAAGGAACATTGGATTGCAGGACAAAGAGTACTTAGGTACATCAAGGGTACACTCAAAGAAGGGTTGTACTATGGATTTACTTCTGATACAAGAGTGAAGATATATAGTGATGCAGATTGGGCAGGTAATGTGGATGATAGAAGATCAACACATGGATATTTGTGCTATGTAGGAGACAAATTGATTTCATGGTGTTCTAAGAAGCAACATACAGTTGCTTTGTCATCTACAGAAGCAAAATATAAAGGTATGGTGGGAGCTGCAAAGGAGGTAATATGTCTAAAGACACTTATGAAGGTTTTTGATGTGGTTCAAAGTACTCCTATTATTTGTGGAGATAATATGAGCTCTCTATACTTGGCAGCTAATCCTGTGTTTCATGCTAGAACCAAGCATATTGAAATACAATATCATTTTCTGAGAGAGAAGGTCATTGATAAGGAGATTGAAGTCATACACACTCCTACAAAAGATCAACTTGCAGATATGATGACAAAAAGTTTAGATGGACCAAAGCTACAGAGATTCAAAGATATGGCAGGTATTAAGAAGATAGAGGAAAACCTCAATTAATGATTGAGGGGGAGCTGTTGGTGCATGTCAATCATCAATTGAAGGTTTATGAAGAAATGAAGTCAAGAGATTAAGAAGAGAACAAATTCAGAAGTTTGAAGGAAGGACATACTCAGAAATTCAAAGCTATGTACACATATGTACATTAGTTCAGATATAGCTGACTCACACTTATGATTAGTCATAAGCTTGTATATATTTGCCTATAAATATTTTGAAAAAGTCGGGACATGTAGAAGAAAGACATAGAGAAGAGAGTTGAGATGAGTTAGTTGATGTACATTGTACAAATCATCCATCAGATGTATGTAGAAAATAGATAAGTGAAAAGTTCAGAAATGGCGCGTCGATCTTCTCTGCCATTCTCCTTCTGTGTTTAATCTTTTGAGAAATCCTTTTGCACGTATCTAAGTTCATAGCTAATCTATCTATGACTAGAATTTGAGAGGCTAATTGCAATCAGGTTGAGAGAATTTAGTTTAGGAACATTCATATGTGAAGATGTTCTGAGAGTCATCAAAACTGGCGCAGATTTCATGTTCAGAGAAATGAACATTGTTCAGTCAACAGTGTAAAGTTTTACACAAGTGAGAGCTCAAAATCTAAGTTGGAAGGTAAGCCATCTATGGCTAAAAGATCTTGATCAAACGGGATTTACTTTGGGAGAACCAGTGTTAAGAAATTACAGGTGTCAAAGTCGCCATTGCAGAGAAGCTGTTTCAGACATAGGTAAAGTGTTTCACACATTTCTCAGTGTGTACTCAATCATTTTGAGAAATTTAACTTGGAAAAGTTGCGCAACCTCAAGGAAAAGTATTATGCAAAGTTTTATTAAAAACTTTACAGGATTGATTAGTCAATGAGTGATTAATCTGCAGTAGACTTTTCAAGAAATTTCAGTTTTCAACAGTTAGCCAAAATTCTGATAATTTGGTGATTGTTTTCTAAAATTAAGTGGAGTCAGAAGTTGTTCTTGATATAGAGGAGTTCTAAATTCAAGTACAACTTGTTCTTTTGGAGATTAACACTCTCCATCATATCCCACGTCTATTACATTACTCCTTATGATCCTAAGGATCATCTACACTCATAGTACAAGAATTCCCATCTGTAATGTACATATGTATACAAGCTTCACTTCTGAGATCTCTTCACTTTCTCAAATGACTTCTTTCACTTCAATCTGATCATTGACATGCTTCAAGCTCTTTGTATTCATCAATTTGTGATTTTTTTGATCCAACAACTCCCCCTCAATCACTAATTGTGATTATTCCATTCTTCTTTACTACTACCATCTCTTTGAACCTCTGTAGCTTAGGTCCATCCAAGCTTTTTGTTAACATATCTGCAATTTGCTCTTTTGTTGGAGTATACAATACTTCAATATCTTTTTCAAGTACCTTTTCCCTCAAGAAATGATACTGAATCTCTATGTGCTTAGTCATGGCATGAAAAACAATGTTAGCTGCCAAATACAATGAACTCATATTGTCTCCAAAAATAATTGGAGTACTCTGATCAGTTCCAAAACTCTTCAACAAGGTCTTTAACCATATCACTTCTTTTGTAGCCTCTACCATTCCTTTATACTCAACTTCTGTGGATGACAAAGCAACTGTATGTTGCTTCTTTGAGCACCAAGAAACTAATTTTATCTCCAATATAACAGAGATAACCATGAGTAGATCTTCTATCATCTGAATCACCTGTCAATCTACATCACTAAACACTTTGATTCTTGTATCAGAAGTAAATCCATAATACAAACCTTCATTTAGAGTTACCTTGATATATCTGAGTACCCTTTGAGCCGCAATCCAATGAGTCTTCTTTGGACAATGCATAAATTGTGATAACACACTTAATACATATGATAGGTCTGGCCTTGTCAAAGTAGCATAGATTAAACTACCTACCAAACTCTAATATTGTTG
This sequence comes from Ceratopteris richardii, assembly GCA_020310875.1. Taxonomy (NCBI): domain Eukaryota; kingdom Viridiplantae; phylum Streptophyta; class Polypodiopsida; order Polypodiales; family Pteridaceae; genus Ceratopteris; species Ceratopteris richardii. The sequence continues at coordinate 80,033,257 of CM035417.1, read as the reverse complement.
GAACAAATCAATCACAAATTAGTGATTATAAAGATCTTGAAGAAGGCTTATGGTCAGAATGAAGTGAAAGAAGATACTTGAGAAAATGAAGGAGATTTTAGAATGATATCTTGTACACATATGTACATATAAGTGGAAATCCTTGTAATCTGAGTAGAGCTAAATCTTTAGGATGATAAGGAGTAATATCATAGATGCGGGATAAGTCTAAAATCATGTATATATAAGTTAATGATGATAAGAAATGTATGTGAGAGTCATTTGTAGATGAACAATGCCTTAGAGATGTGTAGAGAGTTTTTCTCAGAAAATAGCGACGGGTTTTTCTCTGAGTGATCTCTGTCTGATCACGTGGATCAAGATTCCTTTTGTACACATCTAATTGAGAAGCTAATGAAGCTATGTTTAGAGTTTCATGATCTAATTCCTCTCCTACTGTGAGAATGATCAATAGGAACATTTGTATGTAGAAGTGAAAACTGAAGTCTGAGAGTAGCGCACTTTTCCGTCTCAGTGTTTTGCTTAGATCTCACTGTATACTGTAAAGTTTTTGATGAGTGAGCACTTAAAATCTAAGTTAGGAGATAAGGAAGCTATGGTTAGAAGCATTTAGTAAAACGGGTTTTGTATTGTGAGAAATCAACTTAAGAAGTTGACCATGTCGAAGACGCTACCTCTGGAAGAAAGTTATGACATACTGTTGATCTTAAGGATCAAATTAAACTTTTGATGATTAGTTTTGAGAACTAATGATTAGTATGATTGCGCAAAGGTATTGCGAATACTTGTGCATCATTTACTTGAAGAAATTTGAAGTTATGTGCAGGTAATGAGGTTGATTTCTGAAGCAGACTTTCTGAAGTAAACACTTCTTCACTCAGAGAAGTGTTAATGAAAGTTTTGGTAAAGAAGAACAATATTTGTGTAAAGTTTGGTTTATATCTGACATAGAAGTGTTCTTAAGTCAGTATAGATCAAACATTTGGAGATTAAGAGGTCTCCAACAGTGGTATCAGAGCTGAAGGTGCAATACAAGAGAAGAAAAGACAATTGAAGTTCAGATTGGTGCACATATTGGAGTTCTTCCAAATCAAAGGAGGACAAGGACAAATTATTGAGATAATCTGCAGAAGTTCAAAGCACGAGTTCGAAAAGAATCAAGAAGGATCAAAGCTCATATCAAAGGTACACTTTATCTTTATAAACCATAGTAATTGCAGATACAGAAGGTCAAGGATGGGAGAAAGCTTGCAGATTGATAAGCTAGATAGGGAGAACTATCCAGCTTGGTCCATGAGGATGGAGGCACACCTCATGAGTAAAGATTTGATGGCATTCAGTACAGGAGATGAAGAAAAGCCTGAATTTGCAGATCCTAATATTCCAACTAGGGAAGAACTTGCAGTTTTGAAGACTTGGATGAGAAAGGATGCTCAAGCAAGGAGTATCATTTACATGGCTGTAAATGATTATCTTCTACCTCACATTAGAGGATTGGAAAGTGCAGCAGATGTTTGGAATGCTTTGGAAGAGCATTTCCAAAATACAACTAAGTCAAGGAAGTCTTCACTATGGGCTGAGTTCACAACCTTCAAGAAGAAGAGCTCACAATCAATTTCTGATTATGTGGCAAGGATGAAGGATATTGCAGATAGCTTGGGAGCAGTGGATGAAGACATTGAAGAGGATAAGTTGGTAAGACAAATACTTACAGGTCTGAGAGGAGATGAGAAGTGGAAGCCTTTCATATTGTCCATAGAGTTGTCACTTGATCACTTTACTCCTGATCTTAATCAATTGCTAGGACACATGCTAACTTTTGAGCAGGACATTAAAGGAGACAATGATAGAAGTGCAAGTCAAGCTATGTACTCCAAGGATAAGAAAAAGAATGGCAAGGGAAAGCAATCGACTGATGATGAAGGGACTTCAAGTCAAGCCAACTTCACAAAAGGAAAGATGAATTTCAGAGGTAAAGGAAGAGGAGGTAAGAACAAAGATAATGCTAAAGCTTGTTGGATTTGTGGCAAAACCAATCATTTGGCAAATGATTGTTGGTATAACAATCAAAATGGTGGAAGCAATAATCAGAATTTTAATCAAAGAGGTAGAGGAGGCAGAAATCAAAGAGGCAACTTCAGAGGAAGAGGTGGTAGGACATCATATGCTAGAGGAGGTGGAAGAAACTTTCAATCTCAGTCCTACAACAACAATTATTATAATTATGCATCAGATCAGAAGGATGATATGACTCTTATCTTGAATGCAACTCATGAATCAGTGGGAGAAGATCAAAGAGTGTTTTATATTGACTCAGGATGTAGCAACCATCTGAGTGGGAATCTATCCTTGATGACTGATATGGAAGCAAAGGTGAATGGACATACAGTTCAAACAGGTGATAATACCAAACATAAAGTGGAGAGCATTGGATCAGTGAAGACAAAGAGTGGAAGTACACTTTTGAGCAAGGTACTTTATGTTCCTACTATTCCTAAAAATTTGATAAGTTGTAGGGCAAATTGTGGAGAAAGGATATGAGGTAAGATTCACAAATGATGGTGTTTATGTGCAAGATCCAAATCAGGGATATAGAAACATAATTGCAGGAAAAAAGGAAGGAAGATTGTTCACTCTCAAAGTTCAAGGTAATGTGGGACATGCATCATTTACTTATGGAAGTCAAAAGGTGTCTGAATTAGACCTATGGCATAAAAGGCTAGGTCATTTCAATGAGAGAGCTATAAAGGAAATGTCAAAGAATCAGGTGGTGCTTGGATTGCCGAATGTTGAAGGGCAACATATGGTGTACAAGTGTGAAGCTTGTCAATTAGGTAAAGCACATAAAGGTTCTTACAACAAATCAGGGTACAAGCATTCAAATATGCTTGAATTGGTTCATACAGATGTATGGGGTCCCTCAAGGGACTATAGCATAAATGGATCCAGATATTATGTGTTGTTTGTTGATGATGCAACCAGATGGATTACTTTATATGTAATCAAGGATAAATCAGAAGTTTTCAAGACATTCAAACATTATCATGCCTATGCAGAAAGGATCACAGGGCAAAAGCTTAAGAGGCTAAGATCAGATGGAGGGGGAGAGTATTTCTCTAAAGAGTTTGATGATTATTTGTGGAATGGAGGTATAAAAAGAGAAGTAACTTGCAGGTACTCTCCTCAATAGAATGGAGTAGCAGAAAGGAGAAATAGGACTCTTGTAGAATTTGCAAGAGCAATGATGAAGGAAAAGAATTGTCCAAATTACTTATGGGCAGAAGCCATTAATACTGCAACATACCTTGTGAATAGGTTACCTTGTAAAGCTTTGGATGGAGGAACCCCTTATGAAGCATGGTGGGGTAAGAAACCTACTCTTGATCATTGTAAAGTATTTGGATGTGTAGCATATGCTTATGTTCCTTCACAATTAAGACATAAGCTAGAACCCAAGGCAGAAAAGTATGTGTTCATTGGTTATGATGATAGACAGATGGGTTACAGGTTGTGGAGTCCATCCACAAAGCAATTTCTTGTTACCAAAGATGTGACATTTGATGAGCAAAATACATGGTAGACAGGATCAACAAATGATTATGCAGGTGTTGAAGAGATACAAAGGAAAGGAAAGGCAAAAGTAAAAATGTATGAAGAAAGTATTGATGATGTTGACTCGAAAAATAGATTGCAGGATCATGTAGAAGAAGGGCCAAGATTTGATCCAGAATCAAATGAGGCTGAAACTTTGAGAAGTGCAGAAATCAGAAGATCCTCAAGGGAAAGGAAAGAACCTATAAGTTATAGTTATGATACATCTTTTCTAACAACAAAAGATTATGCTTATATTGTGAAGACAGAAGAAGATCCAATCACTTATGAAGAAGCCAAAGGTAAACAGAATTGGGAGAAGGCAATGCAAGAAGAGTATGATGCTCTACTTGAAAATGAAACTTGGGAATTAGTACCAAGACCAAAGAATCAGAAAGTCATTGGATGTAAGTGGGTATATAAAACAAAAAGGTTTGCAGATGGTAAGGTGTCTAGATACAAGGCTAGACTTGTGGTCAAAGGTTATGCCCAAACTTATGGGGTAGATTATGATGAAACCTTTAGTCCTGTTGCTAAGATGTCTACAATTAGAACATTGATTGCTATTGCTGCTTGTAAAGGATGGAAGTTATCACAATTAGATGTGAAAAATGCATTTCTAAATGGATACATTGCAGATGAAGTATACATGGAGCAACCAGAAGGTTTTATGAATTCAATTGGATCAGATTACGTGTGTAAGCTCAAGAGAGCTTTGTATGGGTTGAAGCAGGCCCCAAGAGCTTGGAATTACAGGCTTGTCAAGTTCTTGAATGAATGTGGATTTCAAGCATCAAAAGCAGATAGTAGCTTGCTAGTGAAGGCAAGTGAAAATGGATACATTTACATGTGCATGTATGTTGATGATATTATTGTCACAGGAACAGATGCTCAAGGAATCAATGAACTTAAAAGACAAATAGAAAAGGAGTTTAAGATAAGTGATTTGGGTAACTTATCTTATTTCTTAGGAATGCAGATTGTGTATACTCAACATGGAATATATGTTTCACAAGAGAGGTATTTGAAGAATCTTCTAGTCAAGTTTAACATGGAAGATTGCAAGACTTCAACTACACCATTGGAGGTAAATCAAAAATTGAGCAGGTATGGAGGTGAAGAATTCAATGATATGAAGAAATATCAGAGTTTGGTAGGTAGTTTAATCTATGCTACCTTGACAAGACTAGATTTATCATATGCAGTAGGTGTGTTGTCACAATTTATGCATTGTCCAAAGAAGACTCATTGGATTGCAGCTCAAAGGGTACTCAGATATATCAAAGGAACCCTAAGTGAAGGTTTGTGTTATGGATTCACTTCTGACACAAGAATCAAAGTGTTTAGTGATGCAGATTGGGCAGGTGACTCAGATGATAGAAGGTCTACTCATGGGTATCTCTGTTATATTGGAGATAAATTAGTTTCTTGGTGTTCAAAGAAGCAACATACAGTTGCTTTATCATCCACAGAAGCTGAGTATAAAGGAATGGTAGAAGCTGCAAAAGAAGTGATATGGTTGAAGACCTTGATGAAGAGTTTTGAAACTGATCATAGTACTCCAATTATTTTTGGAGATAATATGAGTTCTTTGTATTTGGCAGCTAACCCTGTTTTTCATGCCAGGACTAAGCACATAGAGATTCAGTATCATTTCTTGAGGGAAAAGGTACTTGATAAAGAGATTGAAGTGATGTATACTCCAACAAAAGAACAAGTGGCAGATATGATGACAAAGAGCTTGGATGGACCTAAGCTACAAAGATTCAAAGAGATGGCAGGAGTGAAGAAGAATAGAATAATCACAATTAGTGATTGAGGGGGAGCTGTTGGAACAAATCAATCACAAATTAGTGATTATAAAGATCTTGAAGAAGGCTTATGGTCAGAATGAAGTGAAAGAAGATACTTGAGAAAATGAAGGAGATTTCAGAATGATATCTTGTACACATATGTACATATAAGTGGAAATCCTTGTAATCTGAGTAGAGCTAAATCTTTAGGATGATAAGGAGTAATATCATAGACGCGGGATAATTCTAAAATCATGTATATATAAGTTAATGATGATAAGAAATGTATGTGAGAGTCATTTGTAGATTAACAATGTCTTAGAGATGTGTAGAGAGTTTTTCTCAGAAAATAGCGACGTGTTTTTCTCTCAGTGCTCTCTGTCTGATCATGTGGATCAAGATTCCTTTTGTACACATCTAATTGAGAAGCTAATGAAGCTATGTTCAGAGTTTCATGATCTAATTCCTCTCCTAGTGTGAGAATGATCAATAGGAACATTTGTATGTAGAAGTGAAAACTGAAGTCTGAGAGTAGCGCACTTTTCCGTCTCAGTGTTTTGCTTAGATCTCAGTGTATACTATAAAGTTTTTGATGAGTGAGCACTTAAAATCTAAGTTAGGAGATAAGGAAGCTATGGTTAGAAGCATTTAGTAAAACGGGTTTTGTATTGTGAGAAATCAACTTAAGAAGTTGACCATGTCGAAGACGCTACCTCTGGAAGACAGTTATGACATACTGTTGATCTTAAGGATCAAATTAAACTTTTGATGATTAGTTTTGAGAAATAATGATTAGTATGATTGCGCAAAGGTATTGCGAATACTTGTGCATCATTTACTTGAAGAAATTTGAAGTTATGTGCAGCTAATGAGGTTGATTTCTGAAGCAGACTTTCTGAAGTAAACACTTCTTCACTCAGAGAAGTGTTAATGAAAGTTTTGGTAAAGAAGAACAATATTTGTGTAAAGTTTGGTTTATATCTGACATAGAAGTGTTCTTAAGTCAGTATAGATCAAACCTTTGGAGATTAAGAGGTCTCCAACAAATATTTCTTCATATCATTGAATTCTTCACCTCCATATCTGCTCAACTTATGATTTACCTCCAATGGTGTGGTTGAAGGCTTGCAATCCTCCATGTTGAACTTGACTAGAAGATTCTTCAAGTATCTCTCTTGTGTAATATATACTCCATGTTGAGTATACACAATCTGCATTCCTAAGAAATAAGATAAGTTTCCCAAATCACTTATCTTAAACTCCTTCTCTATTTGTTTCTTAAGCTCCTTGATTCCTTGAACATCTGTACCTGTGAAAATAATATCATCAACATAAATACACATGTATATATATCCATTTTCACTTGCCTTCACTAGCAAGCTACTATCTGCCTTTGATGCTTGATATCCACATTCATTCAAGAACTTAACAAGCGTGTAATTCCATGCTCTTGGAGCTTGCTTCAAACCATACAAAGCTCTCTTGAGCTTACACACATAATCTGATCCAATTGAATCCATGAAACCTTCTGGTTGTTCCATGTACACTTCATCTGCAATGTATCCATTCAGAAATGCATTCTTCACATCTAATTGTGATAACTTCCATCCTTTACAAGCAGCAATAGGAATCAATGATCTAATTGTAGACATCTTAGCAACAGGACTAAATTTTTCATCATAATTTACCCCATAAGTTTGGGCATAACCTTTGACCACAAGTCTAGCTTTGTATCTAGACACATTTCCATCTGCAAACCTTTTTGTTTTATACACCCACTTACATCCAATGACCTTCTGATTCTTTGGTTTTGGCACCAATTCCCATGTTTCATTTTCAAGTAGAGCATCATAATCTTCTTGCATTGCCTTCTCCCAATTCTGTTTACCTTTAGCTTCTTCATATGTGATTGGATCCTCTTGTGTCTTCACAATGCAAGCATAATCTTTTGTTTTTAGGAAAGATGTATCATAGCTATACCTGATAGGTTCTTTTCTTTCTCTCAAGGATCTTCTGAACTCTGCACTTCTTGAAGTCTCAGCCACATTTGATTCTGGATCAAATCTTGGCCCATCTTCAACATTGTCCTGCAACTTACTTTTATGATCAACATCATCAATATCTTCTTCATACACACTTACTTTTTTCTTCCCTTTCCTTTTTATTTCTTCAACATTTGCGTATTCATTTGTTGTCCTTGTATACCATGTACTTTGCTCATCAAATGTAACATCTTTTGTAACAAGAAATTGCTTTGTGGATGGACTCCACAATCTGTAACCCATTTGTCTATCATCATACCCAATAAACACATACTTCTCTACTTTGGGTTCTAGCTTATGTCTTAATTGTGAAGGAACATAAGCATATGCTAAACATCCAAATACCTTACAATGATCAAGAGTAGGTTTCTTACCCCACCATGCTTCATAAGGTGTTCTTCCATCCAAAGCTTTACAAGGTAACCTATTCACAAGGTATGTTGTAGTGTTGATAGCTTCTGCCCGTAAGTAGTTTGGACAATTCTTTTCCTTCATCATTGCTCTTGCAAACTCTACAAGAGTTCTATTTCTTCTTTCTGCAACTCCATTTTGTTGAGGGGAGTACCTGCAAGTTACTTCTCTTTTTATACCTGCATTCCACAAATAATCATCAAACTCTTAAGAGAAATACTCTCCCCCTCCATTTGATCTCAACCTCTTGAGCTTTTGTCCTGTAATCCTTTCTGCATAAGCATGATAATGCTTGAATGTCTTGAACACTTCTGACTTGTCCTTGATTACATATAAAGTAATCCATCTGGTTGCATCATCAATAAACAACACATAATATCTGGATCCATTTAAACTATAGTCCCTTGAAGGACCCCACACATCTGTGTGAACCAATTCAAGCATATTTGAATACTTGTACCTTGATTTATTGTATGAACTTTTGTGTGCTTTACCTAATTGACAAGCTTTACACTTGTACACCATGTGTTGACCTTCAACATTTGGCAAACCAAGCACCACATCATTCTTTGACATTTCCTTTATGGCTCTCTCATTGAAATGACCTTTTATGCCATAGGTCTAACTCAGACATCTTTTGACTTCCATAAGTAAATAAAACATGTCCCACATTACCTTGGACTTTGAGAGTAAACAACCTTCCTTCCTTTTTACTTGCAATGATATTTCTATATCCCTAATTTGGAGCTTGCACATAAACACCATCATTTGTGAATCTGACTTCATATCCCTTCTCCACAATTTTTCCTATACTTATCAAGTTTTTAGGAATAGTAGGAACATAAAGTATCTTGCTTAAGAGTGTGCTCCCACTCTTTGTCTTCACTGAACCAATGCTCTCCACTTTATGCTTGGTGTTATCTCCTGTTTGAACTATATGTCCATTCACCTTTGCTTCCATATCAGTCATCAATGATATATTGCCACTCAAATGATTGCTACATCCTGAGTCAATATAGAACACCCTTTGGTCTTCTCCTACTGCTTCATGTGTTGCATTCAAGATAAGAGTCATGTCATCCTTCTGATCTGATGCATAGTTATAATAGTTATTGTTGTAGGACTGAGATTAAAAACTTCTTCCACCTCGTCTAGCATATGATGTCCTACCACCTCTTCCTCTGAAGTTTCCTCTTTGATTTCTGCCTCCTCTACCTCTTTGATTGAAGCTCCAGTTATTACTTCCACCATTTTGATTGTTATACCAACAATCATTTGCCAAATGATTAGTTCTGCTACAAATCCAACAAGCTTTAGTATTGTCTTTGTTCTTACATCCTCTTCCTTTACCTCTGAAGTTCATCTTTCCCTTTGTAAAGTTAGCTTGACTTGAAGTTCCTTCATCATCAGTTGACTGCTTCCCTTTGCCATTCTTTTTCTTTTCCTTGGAGTACATAGCCTGACTTGCACTCCTATCATTGTCTCCCTTAATGTCTTGCTCAAAAGTTAGCATGTGTCCTAGCAATTGATTAAGATCAGGAGTAAAGTGATCTAGTGACAATTCTATGGACAATATGAAAAGCTTCCACTTCTCATCTCCTCTCAGACCTGTAAGTATTTGCCTAACCAACTTATCCTCTTCAATATCTTCATCTACTACTCCCAAGCTATCTACAATATCCTTCATCCTTGCCACATAATCAGAAATCGATTGTGAGCTTTTCTTCTTGAAATTTGTGAACTCTACCCATAATGAGGACTTCCTTGACTTGGTTGTGTTTTGGAAATGCTCTTCCAAAGCATTCCACACATCTGTTGCACTTTCTAATCCTCTGATGTGAGGTAGAAGATAATCATTTACAGCCATGTAAATGATTCTCCTAGCTTGAGCATCCTTCCTCATCCAATTCTTCAAACCTGCAAGTTCCTCCCTAGTTGGAACACTAGGATCTTCAAACTAAGGCTTTTCTTCTTCTCCTGTAATGAATGCCATCAAATCTTTTCTCATGAGGTGTGCCTCCATCCTCATGGACCAAGCTGGATAGTTCTCCCTATCTAGCTTATCAATCTACAAGCTTTCTCTCATCTTTGATCTTCTATGTCTGCAATTACTAGGATTTATGATAATATAGTGTACCTTTGATATGAGGCTTTAATCCTTCTTGATCCTTTGAGCTCGTGCTTTGTACTTCTTCAGTTTGTCTTCAAGAATTTGACTTTGTCCACCTTCAATTAGAAGGAACTTCAATATCTGCAGAAGGCATTGGAAGTTTGATCTATAATGATTTAAGAGCACCTCTAAATCTCCAAAGGTTTGATCTATAATGATTTAAGAGCACCTCTACATTCGTTATGGACCAAAATTTCCACAAATGTTACCTTCATTTACCAAATCTTCAATTATTACTTCTCTGAGTGAGAATCTTTCTTCTTCAAGAAGTCTGCTTCAAAGATTGACTTCATTACATGCACATATCTTCAGATTTCTTCAAACTAATGATGCACATATCTCATGCTACCTTTGAGAAATCATGTCAACCATTAGTCCTTCAAAAGAATCATTAAAACTTTAATTTGATCCTTAAGATCAAAAGTATGTCAGAAACTGTCTTCTTGAACAAGCGACTTTGACATAGATAACTTCTAAGGTTGATTTCTCACAGCACAGATCCGGTTTTGCTAAAAGCTTTTAGCCATAGCTTCCTTACCTTCTAAATTAGATTTTGAATGCTCATTCATCAAAAAATTTACACTGTCCACTGAGATCTAAGCAAAACATTGACACAAAAAAGTGTGCGACTCTGAGAGGTCTACCTGCAGACTTTACATACACATGTTCCTATTGATCATACTCACAACATGAAAGGGATTAGACCATGAAACTTTGAACATAGCTTCAATATCTTCTAGATTAGATGTGTACAAAAGATTTCTTGATCCACGTGATCAGGCTGAGAGAAATCAGAGAAAGACTTGATGCTAACTCGTGAAGATGACTCTCTACACATCTATCTCAATGACACTTGGCTTCTGATGACTCTCTCATGTATTTCTTTACATCATTGACTTATATACATATGATTCTAGACTTATCCCGCATTGATTACATAACTCTTTACCATCCTAAGGATCATCTACACTCATAGTACAAGAATTCCCATCTGTAATGTACATATGTATACAAGCTTCACTTCTGAGATCTCTTCACTTTCTCAAATGACTCCTTTCACTTCAATTTGATCATTGACATGCTGCAAGCTCTTTGTAATCATCAATTTGTGATTGTTTTGTTCCAACAGATGGAATAAGAGGCCATCATGATTCCAATTCTCAATGGCATTAGAGCTGACAAGCAATGGCAATCTTTCACCACAGCATATGATCTCATCATGGATGTGTAAACTCCAGAATTCAACGTCTTTCTTGGACAACTCTTCAATCAAGAGGCCAAAAATAGCATAAAGGAAGGTAACTCCTCTTATGGTTATTCAACTAGTGCTCTATATGTAGATAATAAGGACAAGAAGCTTAAAGGCAAGAAGAAGGAAGAAGATGAGGAGCAGACTCCCAAGCCAACTTTGCAGGCAAGAGCAAGTGGGAAGGGAAGAAGAAAGGACCAAAGCATGACAAGACCAAAGGTTAGAATATTCAACCTTGTGCCATTTTTGATATGACCAACCACACCACTCATAATTGTTGGTTCAATGGGAAGACCCAGAAAGGAACTGAAAGAGGTGGATATGGCAGCAATAGAGGTAGAGGTGGACACAACTTCAACAATAACAATAGAGGCCATAACAAAAGGGACTACAACAATTATTTTGAAGATAAACAACATGAAGAATCATTGCTCTTGATAAATCTAAGCCACAAGGAAGGTAAAAGAGATGATCATTTATTCTACATAGATTGAGGATGCTCAAATCATGTTGTAGGCAACATGACTCTCTTATTTGATTTCAAAAGTCCAATGCATAAACATGAAGTTCAAATAGAGGATGACACTAAGCATAGTGTGGAGAAGATTGATAATGTCAAAGCTTTCAATGGCTGGACAAATATTTTGAGCAAGGTATTCTATGTTGCTTCAGCAAGGTACTGAAGGAAACCTAATAAGTGTAGGCCAAGTAGTTGAAAAAGGCTTGCAAGTTAGGTTCACCCAACATGGAGGTTTTGTGGAAGATCCATATCAAGGCTTCAAGAAGATATCTAGAGGTGAGAAGCATGGTAGGATCTTTACTTTGGAAGTAGGAGAAACAAAAAACATAGCTCTTTCAACTTTGGTCTCAAACCCTAAGTAAGCTTGAAGTGTGGCATAAGAGGCTAGCTCATGTGAATGAAAGAACCTTGAAAGATATATGTAGGGATCAAAGTGTTCTTGGATTGCCAAACATATCAAAGCAACACATGATCATTAGATTGTTAGATATGCTCAATAATCCACCCTCATGTGATCACAAGTGATCCATGGTGCTCTAAGTTGTAAGGCCCCCATTATGAGGAGAAGCCATTATGAGAGCCCGAAAATTTGTGGAACCCTAACTTACAAGTTAGATGAGGTCTATGTATGACCGTTGATGGTTATAGATGATCTTTGTGAGCCTAGCCATTAGGTTAGGTAGGGCATAAACTTCCAGGCCATTGGGTTGGCATTTAAGGTGAAAATAAAGGCCCTGTGGCGTCGTGCGGTTTCCCCATAGAACCTTAATGGGGGGAGTGCAGAGGGGGGCTTGCCCCCTTTTGCGGGGTATGGGGGGCCTATCCCCTTGGGCCGTAGGGCCGAGATGGTATGACTTCTAGTCATGGAGATCTTGTCGAATCGTATATTTTACCGACTATTTTGTATCTCCCAACTACATTTATCTATACCGAACCGCCTTGTAAAAGCTATATAAGCACGGCCTAGGTTGAACTTTACATAGCATTGCGCACTAGTAAGCCCTTCATCTAGAGTCCGTCTAGATCGCCATCTAAGCTCCACATTGGGAGTCCACATTGGGAGTGCACGGGTGGAAAGCACCATCATTGTAACTGCATTACGCTCGACAATCTGAGAATTTGAGTTCTCTATCTCTCAGTCTGCGTCTATCTTTGTTTGCGTTTTTCTCTCAACTATGTCTACAGGTCTATTCCGCTGTGCTGTTATTTTTTCTTACATGGTATCAGAGCTTAGGAGGCTCTGAATGGTGCAGAAGCAGAAACGCAGAGGTTGCAGAGGTTTGAACAACAAAAGAGAGAAGATGTCAAGGAGTGCATCATCATCTACGACTAGGGGCCAAGGTGGTTCATCAATAGGAGTAGGTGGTGCACAAGCAGGAGTAGCAATGATGCCAGTCATCCCAACATTGCGGATACGGCCACCAGCCTTCACAAAAGGTAAACTTGATGGTACAAACTACACCCTGTGGAAGTTCAAAATCACTTTTATTCTTCATTTGTATGACCTTTTGGAGACTGTTCTTAGGACTGGTCATGAGCCCCAAGAAAGACCTGATCCAAATAATCCTGGTCGAATGATTCCTCTTGATGCTGATCTTCTACATGCTTGGAAACGTAGAAATGCAGATGCACTCTGTGCTTTTGTTACAAGTACCTCTGATAGTGTTCTGACTCTCATTTAGCATACTACGAAGGCATGTGAAGCATGGAACATATTGAGAAATCAATATGAAACTCATAATCAGACACGGATTGAGAACTTGGAGAATCAACTTGTAGTAGAACGGTTTGCTGATGGGGAGAATGTAGAGGTGTTTATCACTCGCATAAAGAATCTACGAGATCAGATGGCGGGAGCAGGTGTTCAAAAGTCAAGTGAGGAGCTAGCTCGACGATGTCTTCAAATCTGTCCACCTAAGTTTGATGGTTTGGTAACTGCTCTTAACACTTAAATCAGACCTCAACCACTAACTTTTGAAGAATTCAGTGCCTTACTCATGGAGGAGGAGCTGCAGCTCAAGGGAAGGAGTGGTGCTAGCAAAGGAGATGCTGCATTCACAGCAAATGCCAAAGGAGGCAAAACAGACTCTTCAAAAGATGGAGACAAAAAGAAGAACGACAAAAAGAAGTCCAAGGGAGAGTGTTTCCACTGCAAGAAGAAGGGACACAGAATCCAAGATTGTCACATCAAGAAGTCAAAAGAGAAGAGTGGATCTTCAAAAGGTGGCAAGGGCAAGGAGTCTACCAACACAGCAGAAACAAAGCTTGAGTTATTTGTTACGATAGAGGAGGTGTGCTCCTTGGCTGAGGATTTAGAACAAATGACTCATGGGTGTTGGACAGTGGTGCATCTCGTCACATGACGAGTAGAAAAGACCTTTACAGTTCCTTAGAGCCTCTAAAGGAACCCATCACAGTAAAGGTAGGAAACAATGCAAGATGTCCTGTAGAGGGCGAAGGTACGATTTCTTTCATTAACTCTAATGGCGATATCAGAAAGCTTTCAAATGTGTTGTATGTTCCACAAATAAAATGAAATCTACTTTCAATAGCTTCTATAACTAATCAAGGTCATCAACTATCTTTCAGTAAGACAGGAGCTAAGATTATGGACGGTAACAACAACATTGTTGAGACTGGCATAAGGAGGAACAACCTATATGAGTTGTGTGCTCTTACAGCCACTACAAACGTGGGCACAAGTAAGCTATGGCATGAGAGATTAGGCCACATTGGATACCCTGTACTAAAGGAGATGCATCACAGAGGTATGGTTGCACACCTACCATCGATTGCAGAAATGAAGAACCATGTGAAGCTTGCATGATGGGCAAGCAACAGAGGAAGGCGTTTCCACAAGAAAGCAAGACCAGGGCAAGCTATCCTCTAGAGTTGGTGCATGCTGACTTGTGTGGAAAAATGCCTACACAGGCCTTGGGCGGATCTTCCTACTTCATGTTACTTATCGACGACTATAGCAGGAAGATGTGGGTGTACTTCCTTCGCGATAAGGCTTTTGGTAAGTTTAAAGAATGGCTTCAACTTGTTGAAACTGAAACAGGGAAGAAGATGAAGAAATTCAGGAAAGACGGTGGTGGTGAGTTCACATCAACAGAGTTTGTAGATTTCTACAAGAGTAAGGGAATCAAGCATCAACTCACAGTGGCACATAGTCCTCAACAGAACGGTGTTGCAGAACGTCGTAATCGAACCATCATGGAGATGGCAAGGTGCATGTTGAAAGGAAAGGGTTTGCCTAATCAATTTTGGGTAGAGGCTATCAACACTGTTGTCTACATCTTGAATCGAAGCTACACCAAGGCACTTGATGGAAAGACTCCACAAGAAGCCTACACTCGTAAAAAACCTTTTGTTTCCCATTTCAAAGTATTTGGAAGTGAATGTTATGTACATGTTCCAGATAGGGAGAGAAACAAGCTTCAACCAAAAAGCATCAAATGTATCTTCTTAGGGTACAGCGAAGATAAAAAGGCTTATAAGCTTTAGGACCTTGAGGCTAAGAAGATCATGGTGAGTCGTGATGTTGTGTTTAAGGAGGAGTAGCCACATGCAGTGGAGGAGGAAAAGAGAGCTTCCACTTTATCATCAGGCGAAGGGGCAATCCACTATGAACTTGGCCCAAGAACTATCCCTTCTACACAAGAGAAGGAAGCATCATCTTCACTTGATGAGTCTGAAAGTCACCAACCTGTCGATACCCAAGTGGAAAAGCCATTGCCACGTTGGGTGAGGCAACTCTATGATTCTGCAAACCCCATCCCACAATCACTAGAACAGGTTGCAGATGGACCGAGGCAATCACACAGAATAGAGGAACAGAGACGGGCAAGCGCCCATATTGTAAACACAGCCTTGATGGCTGATCTCATTCAAGAAGAAGCAAAGGAACCAACCAATGTGGAAGAGGCACTCCATGATCCGAATTGGAGGGCTGCCATGCAAGCACAATACAACAATATCGTGAAGAATGGAACTTGGGAGCTAGTGGATCGACCCCCTAAGCGTAAAGTCATTGGCACCAAGTGGATCTGGAAGCTAAAGTACAAGGTTGATAGTACTCTAGAAAAGTATAAAGCAAGACTTGTTGCACAAGGCTACTCACAAGTTGAAGGCATTGAATTTTGTGAATCATTTGCCCCAACTGCAAGAATGACTACTATCTGAGTAGTACTAGCTGTGGCTACAGATAAGCATTGGCCACTCTATCATATGGATGTCAAATCAGTGTTCCTGAATGGAGACCTCAAGGAGGAGGTATATGTGTCTCAGCCACCAAGGTTTGAGGCTCCCCACTCAGAGAACAAGGTATGTAAGCTGAAGAAGGCATTATATGGGCTAAAACAAGCCCCTAGAGCATGGTACCAGTGGATAGATAAGTATCTCTTGGATCTAGATTTCAAAAGATGTGCTTCTGATGCTAACTTGTATGTTCTAAAGAGAGGAGGGAAGACAATTGTGCTTGTACTCTATGTAGATGACCTTGTGATTACAGGAAATGATGATGCTCTTCTTCAACAAACAAAAGATGGCCTGAGTTCAAAATTTGAAATGACAGACTTGGGCTTAATGCATTATTGCTTAGGTCTTGAAGTTTGGCAAGAACCAAGGAAATATTTCATCTCTCAACAAAAGTATGCAAAGCAGATATTGAAGGCATTCGACATGGAGGATTGCAAGGAAATTTCTACACCTATGGAGGTCAACACAAAATTATCTATTGAAGATACTTCACCTCCAGTGGATATTGGAAGATATAGGAAATTAGTTGGAAGTCTTATCTACTTGTGCAATAGCAAACCAGACACCTCTTATGTTGTTGTAGTAAGCAGGTTCTCTAATAAGCCTTGCCAAACTCATTGGAAGGCAAGCATGCAGATACTCAGGTATGTGAAAGGAACTACTGATTATGGTATTCTTTATGAAGAAGGATCATCTTTGGTCGGATACTGTGACTGAGATTGGGCAAGAGATATTGATACCAGAAAATCAATTTCTGGATATTGCTTTTCTTTAGGATCGGGGATTTTCTCTTGGATCAGTAAGAAGCAACCAACTGTAGCATTATCTTCTACTGAAGCTGAGTACAAATCTGCATGCATTGCAGCATGTGAAGCAATATGGTTGAGGAGGATCCTATGGCACATATGAATACAAGGACAGGAGGCTACAGAGTTGAAGTGTGACAATCAAAGTTGCATGGCCATCACCAAAAATCCTGTTTTCCATGCACGTACTAAGCACATAGAAATCCTGTATCACTATGTGCATGAGTTGATTGAGGATGGGGTCGTGGAGATAAGCTATTTCCCTACTAAAGAAAATGGAGCAGACATCTTCACCAAGGCTCTTGGGAGAGAGCAACTTCTTCGACACTTTCCAAAGCTTGAGATTGGACCAAGGAGGTAGTTCACCATGGGGTGGACATTGAGGGGGGGTGTTAGATATGCTCAATACTCCACCCTCATGTGACCACAAGTGATCCATGGTGCTCTAAGTTGTAAGGCCCCCATTATGAGGAGAAGCCATTATGAGAGCTCAGACATTTGTGGAACCCTAACTTCCAAGTTAGATGAGGTCTATGTGTGATCGTTGATGGTTATAGATGATCTTTGTGAGCCTAGCCATTAGGTTAGGTAGGGCATAAACTTCCGGGCCATTGGGTTGGCATTTAAGGTGAAAATAAAGGCCCTATGGGCTCGCACGGTTTTCCCATAGAACCTTAATGGGGGGGAGTGCAGAGGGGGGCTTGCCCCCTTTTGTGGGGTCTAGGGGGCCTATCCCCCCAGCCCGTAGGGCCAAGACGGTAGGAATTCTGGTCATGGAGATCTTGTCGGATCGTATATTTTACCGACTATTTTGTATCTCCCAACTACGTTTATCTATACCGAAATGCCTTGTAAAAGCTATATAAGCATGGCCCAGGTTGAAGTTTACATAGCATTGCGCACTAGTAAGCCCTTCATCTAGAGTCTGTCTAGATCGCCATCTAAGCTCCACATTGGGAGCGCACGGGTGGACAACACCGTCATTGTAACTGCATTACGCTCGACAATCTGAGAATTTGAGTTCTCTATCTCTCAGTCTGTGTCTATCTTTGTCTGCATTTTTCATTCAACTCTATCTCCAGGTCTATTCCGTTGTGCTGTTATTTTTTCTTACATAGATGTGATGCATGTCATATTGGGAAGTCACAAAGACAATCATTCAACCACAAAGGCTACATCCACAACAACGTATTGGACCTAGTACATACAGATGTATGGGGCCAAGACAAGAATTTCATTCGTAGAATCAAGCTATTATGTCTCATTTACTGATGACCATAGTAGATGGACTACTCTGTACTTTATCAAAAGTAAGAATAAAGTGTTTGATTGCTTCAAAAGCATCTAGCACATGTGGAGAATCATATAGGTAGATCACTTGAGAAGCTCAAATCTGATGGAGGGGAGAATACTTCTCCAAAGGGTTCGACAAGTTCTTGCAGGATAAAGGTATCAAAAGGGAACTCACTACCAGGTACTCTCCTCAATGGAATGGAATTGTAGAGTGAAGAAACAAGATATTGGTTGGATTGGCCGAAACAATGGTTAAAGAGAAGAGGTTGCCACATTATCTATGGACAAAGGCTATTTCAATTGTTGTGTACCTTGTCAATAAATTTCCATCTAAATCACTTCAAGGTATGAATCCTTGTGAAGTAGGGTATGGAAGAGA
The DNA here is from genome assembly GCA_020310875.1 of Ceratopteris richardii. NCBI lineage: Eukaryota > Viridiplantae > Streptophyta > Polypodiopsida > Polypodiales > Pteridaceae > Ceratopteris > Ceratopteris richardii. Next base: position 80,014,743 of record CM035417.1, on the reverse strand, counting down.
CATTACAATGTGTTTGGTTGTTCAGCTTATGTTCATATGCCATTACAAATAAGAGGTAAGCTAAATGAAAAGGCAACAAAGGTAGTGTTTATTGGGTATGACTCAACTGAGATGGATTAAATGTTCTATAATCCTTCAACCAAGCAATTTACTACAAGTAGAGATGTGTTTGAAGAACACAGGTCTTGGTATGATGAAGACAAACAAAAGATAACTCTACCATATGATCTTGATTCTGATTCTCATCAATTAGGAAGCAAGCATGATACACAGGTCTAGGATCCAGGAATTGATACAGATGATGATCAAAAGAAAAAGGAAATGGATTACAAGATATGGAAGTCAAGAGGCAAAGCAAAGATGCAAGAGTGGAGAATGCTCCAAGCAATCACCTAGAAGGTCAACAATCGAGAAATGACAACCAGAAAAGTATGGATATGATTTCACATTTGTTACAAAGCATTCAATCTACTTGGCAAAGGAATCAATTTCAAAGGAACCCTCAACCTATGAAGAGGAAACGAAAAACCCTAATGGAGAGAAGGAAATGAAAGAAGAAATAGATGCATTGAAGGAGATGGACACTTGGGATTTGGTTCCAATGTCATCCAATCAAAAGGTAATTGGGTGCACATGGGTGTATAAAGTTAAAAGAAACTTATATGGATCATTTTGAAGGTACAAGGTAAGATTAGTTTCCAAAGGATTCTCACAAACACATGGTATAGACTATGAGTAAAAAGTCTCACTAGTTGCAAAGATGACTGCAATCAAAACATTGATAAGTGTAGCTACTATAAGAAATTGGAGACTCCTCCAACTTGATGTAAAAAATGCATTCTTAAATGGTTGGATAAGTGAAGAGGTATACATGTCACAACCACCAAGTTTTGAAAACCCTTATCATACATCTTATGTTTGGAGACTTAAGAAAGCATTGTATGAGCTGAAAAATGATCCTAGAGCTTGGAGTTATAGGTTGGTTACACACCTTCAAGATAAAGGATTCAAACCTAGCAACTCATATCCTTCTCTATTCAAGGGATCACAATGAGGTTATCTATCTATGTGTATATCTAGATGATATTATTGTGACAAGCGATGATTTGAATGACATTCTAAGGATCAAGAGACACATGCAAGAGGAGTTCAAAATCAGTGACTTAGGTGAGCTCACATATTTCCTAGGTAAGGGAGTGATTTATACAAATGTAGGGATGTATCTAACTCAGAGAATATACATTGAAGACCTACTTTTCAAACTACCTTTGGATACTTAGCATTTGCAGGTTCAAAATTGGTCTCATGGAGTTCTAAGAAATAACCAACAGTTGCTTTATCTTCAACACAAGCAGAATATAGAGGTCTAACTATTGCAACTCACGAAGCAATATGGCTCAAGGGGTTGTACTCAAATTTGGGACTTGTAAGTTCCAAACCTCACTTACTTGGAGATAATGTATGTTCCATGCATCTAGTTGCAAATCCAATTTTGCAAGCAAGTACAAAGCGCATAGAAGTCCATTACCACTTTGTAAGAGAGAAGCATATGGCAAAGGAAATTGACATTTCATTTGTTCCTATTGAGAAGCAAATAGAAAACATGATGACAAAGGGACTTGATGGGATAAAGCTTTGTAGATTCAAAGCTATGGCAGGTATTCAACCTATCAGAGAATGAAGACTCATTCATACTTTAGCTTGAGGGGAAGCTTTTGGAACATCAATCTTTCATTATGCTTGAGGTGGACATGATCTTCATCAAATACATCATTTGAATGATGCCACGTATACTCCTTTTAGAATTTTATTTGCATTCATTTATTGTATTGAGAACTTGATCATAGTATCACCTTCTTATGTAAGTTCCAAAGTATTTATCCTTGTAAAAAGAAAGAGCAAAAGACCTAAAAGCCATGAGCTAGAAGTGGTTGGGATTGATTCTCAATCAATCAATCAAAAAGTAGATATGACTTCAACTTTCTCTTTTGCTAGATTGTAGGAAACGTTTCCAATCAATCTAAATATTAAACCCACCTAATTTTGAATTCAAGATCATGAACGAAAGGTGTGTTCATATCCTTAAGAGTCTACATAAAGAATCCAAAACATTTTTATATTAAGTAGATTGTTGATTTGAAGCAATACATATACTCCTTGATCATTGCTTGGTGCTATTTTTGTTCTCTACTACTTCTTCCTCAAACTTCGTCAACTTGTAGAGATTGCTGCTCTCTCTACGCAGCTCCAAATCATGTCTTCAAGCACTCACTAGAAAGGTATAACTATCTCGTTTATGTATAAAAATTTTCAAGGCATTTGGTTCATTAGGGTGAGAGAAATTCAGGTTTTCCAATCTCCGGAGCATTCTCTGCACGTCCTTGAAAAATTGGGATGACACTAGTTCAGCGTTAAGGTGATTGCTTCGTCCAAAGTTGTTATAAATTAGGGATTTTATGCATTTCAGCACACCAACCCTATGTATGACACTCCCATAAGAGGAATGTTTCCAATTGTTAGCATGTTGGCTGCTCTTAGTGTTTGAAGTCACAACTTCCATCCATTTTTAAAAGGTTTTTGTGAGCTAGTCAAGATGCAAGTTAACTCTTTTGCATCAACTTGTTCTTGTTGATGTTCCAAAGTACCTATTGGGTTTTATTGCACCAACCACAAGCCTAGAATGTATAATTTACATATCTAAAGATCTAGCATTGGTCTTATGCTTTTTTGTCAGACCAACTTCACCACTTGACAACTCAACTTTCCAAGCTTCTCCAATTTCTTTTAGACACTACCACCTTAAGCTTGAGGGGAGTGTTGAAAATATGAACTATGAAAGCTTTAGGTGGATAAAGAGGTCAAAAGACTTTAATATGGACAAAAGGCAAGACTAGGTCAATTAGGGTGATCTAAAGGTCAAGCAAGGTCAAGCAAGGCAATCCTTAGGTGGTTGAAAAGTCAGGAGAGGCATCCAAAATCTATAAAAGAAGGTGAAGATTCATCAAATGCATGAAAGTCTTCTAGGTCATTGAGGATCAAGAGAAATATACTCAATTAGGCTCAAGGAGTGAGTCATCCAAGGATCAAGGAGCTGAAATTGAGATGTCCAAGCTAGGAAAAACACATAGGAGGGAATTATATGCATAGAGGAGGAGCAGGGAGGAGCTATTAAGCCCACACTCCCTCTAGTCTCTTTTAGATATAGACATAGTTTGCTTATAATAGTTGTAAATATTTGTGGACATATCCAATTCAACAAATTTGAGTGTATTCTGTAGCTTATATGTGTCTTTGTTCTTGTAAGACGGCTTCTTCAATTTTATGTACAAAGAAATTGATGTATCTCTATAACCTTAGTTTTTGCATATCCTACATCTTTGCATAGTCTGTTTTGTATAATGTTGTTTACTGACCTAAACAGATCCATTTGAGGTCTTCTATTGCTTGTTGAAAAGCATATGAACCATACAAGGTGTGGCTAAAATCTTAGTTGATTTGGATTAGTGTAAGGCAGATGAATCAGAGTTTTGTTGTAGGGTAGTAGAAAAGGTGTATGAAGGGACCTAGGTATTGGGGTTCATTTCACTTCTAATGTGCAAATATGAGGGATTAAATTCCATAAGAATATGTTCTATGGGGTGTTATTTTTATCATGTATTTCCACACAACCTTGGGCTTTGGAACCTACATATTGGAGGTGTGTTTCCCATTGCATATTCTTTTGCCACTAGATGAAGGATGAGCTCCTCCTATCATGGGAGAGGATTTCTATAAATGATAATGGGTATCAAAGGTTGCCACTTATCTTCCCCTCTACTTACATTGAGTTGATCTGCACTATGTCTCATTGAGTTTTCAATCAATGGATGCAAGTGTGTGTAGGATTGTTGTCTATCCCTCCCCATCACTTTTGAACTACTATAGTGTGTGTGTGTGAACCAATACGAGTTGTCGAGTGAGTGTAGGTGTTTCCCACCATTCACTGTTTTGGCCATAACTTGAAGAGCTATTGTCAGATTCAGAAAATAAGACCAGTAGATGTGTCTCGTCGAGAGCTTTGAAACAACCCCGCTATTGGCTATATTCGGAGTTCGGAGCTAGGAGAAACTTTTGAGTTTGTGTTTACTACTGTAATTTGTATCGCAGCAAACATTTCCAGAGATTGAATGAGTAGTATTTTAATCTTTTCATATGCATTATAGCTGAGTCATTTCACTTTCCATCACGTGTGCACACATCCTCATACACTTGGTTCATGTGGTTCTTTGGATTGATAATTAAGCGTGTGTCAATCCATCACTATACGCACTTGTGGAGCAAATGAGATTTAGTCTCTTCGACACAAGTCCCTTAGACCTCGTGACTTAGGTACACATGTTTTGGCACCGTTGCCAGGGAACAAACTCAACCAAGGTGCCTTCGTGATGGTTATAGCTCTAGAGTGAAGGAATCATACTGGTAGAAGTGAAGTCATTCAGTGGCAAGTAGTAAGACACTTCAGCACTTGTTACTTCACATCGTGGAGGTGTGTGTAATGAGTTTTTAGGTTTAGGGTTACGACTGAGGAAGAGAAGGAGGAGTAGGGTTAGGTTAAGGAGAGAAGAGGATAGGAGGAAGTTGGAATCACCAAGAAAAATCTCAAAAAAATGCCCAAATTAGGGTAGAGTAGGCTTCAGGCATCACAAACTTTAAAAACCAAAAAAATTAGCTCATTTGACACTAGCACTAGAACTGGTATCGTGTGCAGACAGCAACCGATATGGCCAGTTTGGTATCACACCCTACAAGCTAAAAAGCTACCTTGTGAGCTCACATCTTAAGTAAGGCATCCCTAAACGTAAGCTACAACAAGATTTCAATATCCAAACCACTTTAGAAACATGTTTGCACATGACTAAAGACGTTTCGGTATCATGGGGTGCAATAGGGAATTGTTGGAAGGTCTTTGAGTGAGACACAGGGTCAAGAGTGAGGAGGGGTGAGAATTAAATGCACTTGTGCAAAAAAATTTTGTGATTTGAGGAAAGAGTTGGAGGCAAAGAAGTCTATAGCTTCTTGGACAGATTCTCTGGATACAACTAAGTCGCTATCGCTACTAAGGACCAACATAAGACTGCATTCGCTACCGAATGGGGATTCTATGCTTTTAGGGTGATGCCTTTGGACTCACTAATGCCCTTGCTACTTTCCAAAGGTTGCTACTACTCAGATTGGAGATAGGAACATATTCCGGAATTGCGAACAATATTTGAAAAATGTCGACAATATAGAGTATGTCTAAATCCTGAGAAGTGCATTTTTATGGTAAGACAAGGAAAAATCCTAAGGACACATCGTATCTAGGAACGGAATATCTACGGATGAAGACAAGATCAAAGTAATTCTAGAACTTCCAAGACCAAAAAATGCAAAAGAAGTGCAAGCATTTATGGGTCATTGTGGATACTATCAGCGATTCATCCACATGTACGCTATAATTTCCAAGCCATTGTATGGATTGTTGACTCAATTCTCATGGACAGACAAATGCGAGAAAGCATTTAATGAGCTAAAAAAGTGACTTAGCTGTTGGAACATCAAGCTTACACTATGCTTGAGGTGGATTTGATCTACATCAAAGGCTATCGCGTCGGAAGAATATCCGTTGGAGAGTTCTTTTTCATATGCTCATTTATTGTATTTTTTGAGAATATTTTGATGGCTCATTTACCGTTGTAAAAGCCTTGAGTTGTACACATGTAAAGGTACAAATATAGGGCCAAAATCCCACGAAATTTTGGTGGTTGAAGTTGCATTCAATCAAGCAATCAATCACCTAAAAGTAGATCAATCAAGATCTTCACTTTTCCTAGATTGTAGGGAAGTGAATTGATTCCCTCCAACAACCATTCCCACCTTCATTTGAATTCAAATTCAAGTTGTAAAAGTCGTGGAACACTCCTAGAGGCTATATAAGGAGTTGAAATCACTTGTACATTACATGGAAGCAATATACATACACTTGTGACCATCATTGTCTTGCTCCTTCAATTTCTGCATCATCTTCTTCGCCAACAGTAATCTTGCAGAGGCTGCTGCTCTCTCCTCAGAGCTCCAAATTAAGTGCAAGAGGACTCATTGGAAAGGTATCAGTGTCTAGTTTATGCCTGTAAATTTTCAAAGCATTTGGTTCAGCAGATTTGGAGAAATCTCAGTTTGTCTGCCTCGGGGTCAATCTCTACGTATTCCTGAAAAATAGGAAGTACCACCGATGAATGTCGCATTCATTCCTATAGCATATTTTGCTTATTCCTTATACTTTTGTGCATTCCATACACTCAACCTTATGTGTATCACTCCCATAAAAGGATTTTTTCTAATTGTAATCACGCTGGTCGCTATGGGCATTTGAAGTTCATTGTTTCTTCCATAGATAGTAAGTTTTTTGAGCTAGTCGACCCGCGAACCTATCTGTTTTGTATCGACTCATTCTCCTTGATGCTCCAAGGTACATAGTGTGTTTCTTTGCACTTATAGCATGCCTATAAGGTCTATTTGAGTCTCCAAAAGCTCAAGGGCTGGTCTTGTGCCGGTTGGCTTGACCAAACTTCATCACTTTGAAACACACTTTTCTACCTTCGACAAGCTTCTCCAAGTTCTTTCAGTGGTATCAGAGCTAGATCAAGATGGGTGACGGCTTTCCCTCAATGATCGAGAAGCTTGATCGACACAACTACGCGGCTTGGCAAATCAGAATGGAGGCCTATTTGCAAGGTAGAAATCTTTATGGAATTGTAGCAGGTGATGAAGCTATGCCTATTCCAAGATCCAAAGGAGGACCTACACAAGAGGAGACAGACAAGCTCACACTTTGGTGCGCAAGGGATGCTCAAGCAAGGTCGTACATACTAAACTCTATCTCTGACTTTCTATTACCACATATTAGAGGATGCAAGACATCTCAAGAGACTTAGGATGCCCTGGAGACTTTCTTTTCTGCTAGTACCAAAGCAAGAAAGAATCATCTTTGGAACGAGTTCAACCAAATGAAGAAGACACCTAAACAAACCATCACAGAGTTTGTTACCAAGGTCAAGGAGGTTGCGGATCAGTTAGCATCCATTGGAGAGCTGATTGAAGAAGAGGTCATCATGAGGCAAATTCTCAACGGCATTCGAAGTGATAAGCAATGGCAATCCTTCACAACGGCCTACGATCTCATCATGGATGTGCAGACTCCACACTTCAACATCTTTCTTGGACAACTCTTCAATCAAGAAGCCAATAATAGCATAAAGGAAGGTAACTCTTATCATGGTAGTTCAACTAGTGCTCTATATGCAGATAAGAAGGATAAGAAGCAGAAAGGCAAGAAGAAGGAAGAAGACGAAGAAGAGACTTCCCAAGCCAACTTCGCAAGCAAGAGCAAGTGGAAAGGGAAGAAGAAAGGACCAAAGCAAGACAAAGCCAAAGGTCAGAATGTTCAACCTTGTGCCATATGCGATAAGACCAACCACACCACTCAGAACTGCTGGTTCAATGGGAAGACCCAGAAAGGAAGTGGAAGAGGTGGATATGGCGGCAATAGAGGCAGAGGTGGACACAAGTTCAACAACAACAATAGAAGCTATAATAGAAGGGACTACAACAATTATTCAGAAGATCAACCACATGAGGACTCATTACTTCTTATGAACCTAAGCCACAAAGAAGGTAAAGAAGATGATCATTTGTTCTACATAGATTCAGGATGCTCGAATCATGTTGCAGGCAACATTGCTCTTCTATCTGACTTGGAAAGTCCAAAGCATGGACATGAAGTGCAAACAGGGGATGACACGAAGCACAATGTGGAGAAGATTGGTAATGTCAAAGCTTCCAATGGCAGGACAAACATTCTGAGTAAGGTTCTCTATGTACCCACTATCACTAAAAACCTAATAAGTGTAGGCCAAATAGTTGAAAAAGGCTTGCAAGTTAGGTTCACCCAACATGGAGCTTTTGTGGAAGATCCATGTCAAGGCTTCAAGAAGATAGCCCGAGGTGAGAAGCATGGTAGGCTCTTTACTTTTGAAGTAGGAGATACCAGGAACATAGCTCTATTCAACTTTGGGTCTCAAACCCTAAGTGAGCTTGAAGTGTGGCATAAGAGACTTGCTCATGTGAATGAAAGAACCTTGAAGGATATATGCAGGGATCAAAGTGTTCTAGGACTGCCGAACATATCAAAGCAACACATGATCAACAGGTGTGATGCATGTCAGATTGGGAAGGCACAAAGACAACCATTCAACCACAAAGGCTACATCCACAACAACTTATTGGACTTAGTACATACAGATGTATGGGGACCAAGTCAAGAACCTTCATTGGCAGGATCAAGGTATTATGTCTCATTTATTGACGACCATAGTAGGTGGATTGTTCTATACTTTATCAAGAGTAAGAATGAAGTGTTTGATTGCTTCAAGAAGTATCTTGCGCATGTGGAGAATCATACAGGTAGATCACTAAAGAAGCTCAGATCTGATGGAGGGGGAGAATACTTCTCCAAAGATTTTGATGAGTTCTTGCAGGATAAAGGTATCAAAAGGGAAGTGACTACCAGGTACTCTCCTCAACTAAATGGAATTGCAGAGAGGAGAAACAAGACATTGGTTGGATCAGCTCGAACAATGCTTGAAGAGAAGAAGTTGCCACATTATCTATGGGCAGAAGCTATTTCAACTGCAGTGTACCTTGTAAATCGACTACCATCCAAATCACTTCAAGGTATGACTCCTTATGAAGCATGGCATGGAAGAAAACCTAGTCTTGGACATTGCAAGGTTTTTGGTTGTTTAGCTTATGTTCATGTACCATCACAAATAAGAGGTAAGCTAGATGAAAGGGCAACAAAGGCAGTGTTTATTGGATATGATTCAACTCAGATGGGTTACAGGTTCTTCAATCCTTCAACCAAGCAATTCACTACAAGTAGAGATGTTGTGTTTGAAGAACACAGGTGTTGGTATGATGAAGACAAACAAAAGGTAACACTACCATATGATCTTGATTATGACTCTCATCAATTAGGAAGCAAGCATGATACACAGGTCCAGGATCCAAGAAGTGATACAGACGATGACCAAGATGAAAGAGAAAGGGATTACAAGCTATGGAAGTCAAGAGGCAAAGCAAAGATGCAAGAGGTTGGAGAATGCTCCAAACAAGCACCTAGAAGATCAGCAAGAGAGAAGAAACAACCAGAAAGGTATGGATATGATTCCACATTTGTTACAAAGCATTCAATCTACTTGGCAAAAGACTCTATTTCAGAGGAACCCTCAACCTATGAAGAGGCAAAGGGAAACCCTAATTGGGAAAAGGCCATGAACGAAGAGATAGATGCATTGAAGGAAATGGACACTTGGGATTTGGTTCCAATGTCACCGAATCAAAAGGTAATTGGTTGCCGATGGGTATACAAAGTTAAAAGAAATTCAGATGGATCAGTTTGCAGGTACAAGGCAAGATTAGTTGCCAAAGGATGCTCACAAACTCATGGTATAGACTATGAGGAAACATTCTCACCAGTTGCAAAGATGACTACAATCAGGACATTGATAAGTGTAGCTGCTGCAAGGAATTGGAGACTCCTCCAACTTGATGTGAAAAATGCATTCCTAAATGGTTGGATAAGTGAAGAGCTCCAAGAGCTTGGAATTACAGGTTGGTTACATATCTTCAAGACCAAGGGTTCAAAGCTAGCAGCTCTGATCCTTCTCTATTCATCAAAAGGGATCACAATGAGGTTATCTATCTATGTGTATATGTAGATGATATTATTGTGACAGGTGATGATCTAAATGGCATTCAAAGGATCAAGAGACACATGCAAGAGGAGTTCAAAATCAGTGACCTAGGTGAGCTCACATATTTCCTACGTATGCAGGTGATATACACAGATGAAGGAATGTATTTGACTCAAAGAAGATACATTCAGGATCTTCTTCTCAAGTTCAAAATGGAGAACACTAAACCTGCAGGTACACATTTGGAGATGAATCATAAACTTAGTGTTTATGAAGGTGAGAAAATTGAAGACATAAAAGAGTATCAAAGCTTGGTAGGTAGCTTGATATATGCTACTCATACAAGGGCAGACATCTCATATAGTGTGGGAGTGCTTAGTCAGTTCATGCACTCACCGAGAAGACCACACATGGATGCGGCTAAGAGAGTACTTAAGTATCTCAAAGGTACAATCAACGAAGGTATATTCTATCCTTACTCTTCCGATTTGGATATCAAAATCTACTCAGATGCAGATTGGGCAGGAGCTAAGGATGATAGAAAAAGTACATCTGGTTACTTAGCATTTGCAGGTTCGAAGCTAGTGTCATGGAGTTCCAAAAAGCAACCAACAGTTGCTTTATCCTCAACTGAAGCAGAGTACAGAGGCTTGACCATAGCAACTCAAGAGGCAATATGGTTAAAAGCATTGTATACAGATTTGGGACTTGTGAGTTCCAAACCTCACATATTTGGAGATAATGTAAGTTCCATGCATCTAGCGGCAAATCCTATTTTTCATGCGAGAACCAAGCACATAGAAGTCCATTACCACTTCATCAAGGAGAAGCTCATGGCAAAGGAGATTGACATTTCTTTTGTTCCGACTGAAAAGCAAGTAGCAGATATGATGACAAAGGCACTTGATGGAATAAAGCTTTGTAGATTCAAAGCTATGGCAGGTATTCAACCTATCAGAGAATGAAGACTCAAGCATACTTTAGCTTGAGGGGGAGCTGTTGGAACATCAAGCTTACACTATGCTTGAGGTGGATTTGATCTACATCAAAGGCTATCGCGTCGGAAGAATATCTGTTGGAGAGTTCTTTTTCATATGCTCATTTATTGTATTTTTTGAGAATATTTTGATGGCTCATTTACCATTGTAAAAGCCTTGAGTTGTACACATGTAAAGGTACAAATATAGGGCCAAAATCCCACGAAATTTTGGTGTTTGAAGTTGCATTCAATCAAGCAATCAATCACCTAAAAGTAGATCAATCAAGATCTTCACTTTTCCTAGATTGTAGGGAAGTGAATTGATTCCCTCCAACAACCATTCCCACATTCATTTGAATTCAAATTCAAGTTGTAAAAGTCGTGGAACACTCCTAGAGGCTATATAAGGAGTTGAAATCACTTGTACATTACATGGAAGCAATATACATACACTTGTGACCATCATTGTCTTGCTCCTTCAATTTTTGCATCATCTTCTTCGCCAACAGTAATCTTGCAAAGGATGCTGCTCTCTCCTCAGAGCTCCAAATTAAGTGCAAGAGGACTCATTGGAAAGGTATCAGTGTCTAGTTTATGCCTGTAAATTTTCAAAGCATTTGGTTCAGCAGATTTGGAGAAATCTCAGTTTGTCTGCCTCGGGGTCAATCTCTGCGTATTCCTGAAAAATAGGAAGTACCACCGGTGAATGTCGCATTCATTCCTATAGCATATTTTGCTTATTCCTTATACTTTTGTGCATTCCATACACTCAACCCTATGTGTATCACTCCCATAAAAGGATTTTTTCTAATTGTAATCACGCTGGTCGCTATGGGCATTTGAAGTTCATTGTCTCTTCCATAGATAGTAAGTTTTTTGAGCTAGTCGACCCGCGAACCTATCTGTTTTGTATCGACTCATTCTCCTTGATGCTCCAAGGTACATAGTGTGTTTCTTTGCACTTATAGCATGCCTATAAGGTCTATTTGAGTCTCCAAAAGCTCAAGGGCTGGTCTTGTGCCGGTTGGCTTGACCAAACTTCATCACTTCGAAACGCACTTTTCTACCTTCGACAAGCTTCTCCAAGTTCTTTCATTAGCACGACACCTATTTTGAAAATACCCAATTGGAACAAGCCCTTCCATATTCATGTGGACGCTTCCAATTACGCAATAGGATGCATTTTAGCTCAACCGATAGATGAAGGAAAATTGGACCATCCTATTGCCTATGCAAGTAGACAACTGAATCAAGCCGAAAGAAACTATACAACTACAGAGCGAGAATGCTTAGGGATGGTGCACGTTGTAAAGAAATTCAGACACTACTTGTTAGCCAAGAAGTTCAAGTTCTTCATAGATCATCAAGCCTTATTGTACTTAGTCAATAAGCCTTACAACACCGGAAGACTGCTGAGCTAGTTTCTGTTATTAGTGGAGTGCGATTTTGAGGTAATTGTAAAAAAAGAAAATACCCACGTGAGAGCCGATCATCTCTCTAGGTTAACACATGGAGAACCACCGAGTGGAGTACCCAACGATTTTCCAGACACTTACCTGTTCAATTTGGAAGTATGTCCTATGTGGGCAGAAAAGCTAATTCCAATACTCACTCATGGACCACAACACTCAATTAACAGGGAGAGTACAAAGGAAATTCTACAATCATGTAACTTACACATTGTAGCAAGAAGTGTGTATCATAAAGAATCCAACGATGTATTGTCTATATGTGTAGAGGAAGACGAACAAAAGAACTTGATTGAACAAGCACACATAAACAAATGGAGAATGCACAAGGGAACTTATGGAACTCTAAGAGAATTGAAACGGTTAGGAGTCTATTGGCCTGATATGCCTAAGGATGTTCACAAGTATGTCAGTAGTTGCACAGAATGTTAGGAAACCACTCCAGATGATCATACATCTTTACTCTTCTCTACAATTGCACCCAATTGGAGTAAGATGTTAGTAAAATTTCTAAAGACACAAGAGCATGAAGACGGAATCAGTTTAGCAAGGAAACGATCCCTGGAAGAAATGAGTAAGGACTATGTCATCATGGGAAGACAATTATTCAAGAGAGGGAAGCATAACCAATTACGACTATGTGTGCATGAAGGAGAGTACTTACCCATATTAGAAATGGCACATGTTGGTGTGGCAAGAGGACATTTCTCAGTAGAAAGAACTGTAAAAATGATCCTCTTTGCAGGCTTGTGGTGGCCAACTCTACATATGGATGCAGACACCTATGTACGAAGTTGCGAGACATGCCAAAGAGCTAAATATCCGATTAGACGAGATGACATGCCATTAAGACCCATGGTTTGCGTGAGAGCCTTTTCCAAATGGGATATTGACTTCATAGGACCCATTAATCCACTACCCAAAGGATCACATGTTGAATACATAATAGTAGCAACTGATTACCTAACTAAATGGGTAGAGGCAAAAGCAACTAGAAAAAATGATGCTTAGACCACTGCTAAGTTTCTTTTTGAGCATATCTTTACTCGCTTTGGACTACCTATACAGATAATGAGTGATCAAGGAATGCATTTCATTAATAAGGTAATAGAGTCCTTAATGAATGAGTTCTTAGTGATCCATAAAAAATCAGCCCCTTATCATCCTGAAGCCAACAGTCAAGCATAAAGTTCCAATAAGGTGTTTTGTACTGTATTGATAGAGATATACAATAGTGGAAGGTCAGATTGGGACAAACAATTGCATCATGCAATTTGGGCCTTCCGTGTGGCTTACAAGACTGTCATTGGAACTACACCATTTAACCTAGTGTATGGACAAAACGCAATCTTGCCAATTGATTTTTTGGTGCCTACTTTGAGACTAGCCCAACAACATGAATGGACAGGGCATGAATTGTCCAAGCAACTAGACCAAATTGAGAAGCTACATGAGACTAGAATGCAAGGTGCTGTGGGAATTTATGTGGCAAAGAGAAGATAGAAAGCATATTATGATGTGCACATCAAAGATATGTTGACGACATGATTGCTCCTACTTCATCTACATTTGTATCCGCATGAGTGCATCTCCATTTTGTATCTAAGAGGCACTCCATTTCTAGTCTATTTCCATTTTATATTGTACTTCCTTTGTATTTGGGTACCTTGCCATGTGCTTCTACCAGTTGTATTCATTCTCCTTTCAGGAGACTTATCCCACATATGATGTACTTTTGAGGGCCCCTCCCAAATCTATAAAAGGAGGGCCTCTCCCCTCATTTGTACTTGGTTAGAAGCTTGAGGAGCCTACTCCATGCTCTTGGCAAGCTCATTTCTAATCCACATGAGTTTACCCATTTCATGGTCTACTCATTTTGTGTCTCACACATTCTTTGTTTTGTGAGAGTACTTTACTTCTCATTTTGCTTTCGCATGCGTACTCTCTACATGGTATTAGAGCACTAGGTGGAGGTCTTGGTGGTGTGTTTTGGTGGTGGTGGTGCGTTACTTTGGTGGTGTGCTTTCTCATCATTGAGAGAGACCTTTTACCATCAATTTTTGGGACTCATTTTGCTCATTTGCCCACCCTCCCACCCTTTTCTTCATCCTTTTGTACACCATTTACCCCCATTTTCCCCTCCCACCCACCTTGTGGATTGAGTGTGATATTGTTTTTGTCATTATGAAACACTTGTAAATAGGCTCTTAGACAGTTTCCCATTTATTTGTTCATGTTTTAAGTTTAAGTGTTTCACCCTTATTTTGATGGCAATCTTTGAATGCACTTACCACATGCACAAACTATTCCACCTCTGTCCATGTGTCCATATGAGTGATATTTCTCTCTATTTAGAGCACTGCAAGGTAGATATCATATGTTGCAAGAGTTGTAATGTCAATATGATGGTTTGATTTGTGTAAATCAGAGCTTCGAAGGGAAGCGACCTACAATAAGGAAGGACATGCCAAAGACACCCTCAACAACTTCGTGTAGCAATAAGTATTGACCTGAGAGAGATGGTCTCCAATGTACTTGCAAACGCTGATATTCAGTAATCTCCTATGTTGTACGACATCAGCCATTGTGCATGAATTATACATGCCATGCGCATATCGTTTTGCACTTTCTTCTTACATCAACTCAGAGAGACCGAATCGAGCTTATCACTCTCTCTATAGCTTATCACTCGAAGCTTACCACTCTATCTATAGCTCGGTGCATAGCTATCGGCATCTCTGGAGACTCCGCAGCTCATGACCTGTTGATGTTGTGAAGCAGAGAAATAGAAAAACCTCTGAGCAATCTGTGCCAATTCGCTCTCAATGCACGGGCGAGAGAGAGACAGAGAGAGAGAGAGAGAGACCGACCGAGCTCTGTCGATTCAGTGCATCAGGCCCTTGTTCTCATGCATCCAGGTTTCATCGCATGGCACCACAGATTTCTGAATCGATTCTTGTGATGGTATCTGATATGATCTAATCAGCTTAGCACGCAGTATTCACGTGATAGGTGAATATACTATATAACCATCTGTTACGTGGCAATGTTTCCTCGTTACATTCTGCCTGATAAGCATAGCTTCCAGAGAGAAATAGCGGGCCTGCTCCACGTGCTTGGCTGGTTATATGGTTATATGCCATGAAGCTCTACTTGAGCATGAAGTCGCCTACATCCCTATCTGCAATAGACAGTAGGTGATAGCTCTTCGCAGATAATGCTATGAGTTGCAACATTGCAGAAAAGCTTATCTCGTGCATTTGACGCACACGTAGGCAACATAGCTCCAGTGCATACTAAGTAGTGGTGAAGGACACTTCACCTCAGAGCACAATACAGAGAATGACAGATCAAGAAATCAGAGCACTCTGATCGGGGCTGCACGCCACACAAAATCGCTACAGCTCACACTGAGGGTGCAATAATCGTGCAAATTCAATGGACAGTTTTTGCCCACCACAAGCCCCTGTAGGAGGCCATGCCAAGCTCCTGGAGCTCCATTTATAGATCACCGGGCAAAGCATTAGCAGACAGTCATGTGGGGTCTCAGAAGAGCGACAGCCTGCAGGCTATCTTGCGATATGTGGAGCTAAGATTCAGCAGTTGTTAGAGGCCTTTACATCATCACTGATGCATGATCAATATACATTGAACTTATCTACTTCTGTGTTGAGTGTGCCATCGAGTGTAGCATGCTCTTGTGTTTGGTGATTTGTTTCAGTCGAAGATCAGAGATCATAAAGTATATTCACTTTGACATTCTCTTTGCCATAATATTTAAAGCCCCATCGTAATTCGCATACATCTTTGTAGTGGACTATGAAGCAACTTATATTTACCTTTGTATTGATCCAAGGGCACTTATTTATGTTGTAAAACATCACACCCTTGTAACACCTTCATATCATTTTCCTCTTTATGGAAATATTCTTGAGATCCATAGTGGCACTCAATTTGGCACCCCTTTGTTTGTATTAACCAAGGGTCATAACCATCCCCATCAAAGTATCCAACTCTACATTTGGCACTAAGTGCCCAACTTTTGTACCATCAAGCATATAAAAGAAACGAGGATATTGTGTGTGTGTGCCTTTGGCGGCTACTCTAAGTCCCCAAGTGTGTCTTGCTCTTTGCCAATAGGCTACTCTAGGCCCCTCCAACCCCCCCATCTCCAGGGCATCTACGTCAATTGTTGTGCGAATGCAGGGCTACTCTAAGCCCCTCCCCCCTCCCCCAAGAATTTTAAGTGTGGTGTCTAGTCGTTCATTTCTTTGCAATGTTTTCGAAGCGGTATTTTTGCCAAGTATCTTTGATAGTGTTTCTAAACACTTTACCCTCAAAGCTTTGTAATGACCAAAAGTAAAGGTAGCTCATCATCTATGGCTAACTTCTTACCATCTTTCACCCCTATTTTTATGCCTAAGGATGAACGTCTGAATGGAGAAAATTACAATCTATAGAAAGATGTCATGCATGCCTATCTCAATACGAATCTTCTTCATGAGGTAGTAGACGGGACAGACCCCGAACCCAATAGGGATACCAACTTAGACAATTGGCATGTGTGGAATGTCAAGGACAAAAGACCTTTAGGTCAGCTGTTATTTGCATGCGACGAACTGACGAAAGGACTTATTAATGTCTGCAAGATGTCCAAGGATGCTTGGGACACGTTAGCCGCTTTGTATGAAGACAAGACCCCTTCGAAGATATATGCATTAGAGGCGGAGTTTCATAATTTGACAATTAGGCCACACGACACAATTACCAAGATCATAGCCCAATTTGAGGACTACCAGCGTAAATTAGCACTATGTGGTAGGTAGATCTCTAGTGAAGTCATGGCCATTAGGCTTCTTAACAAGTTACCTAAGTCATACGAGACATTTACAACTTTGTATAATCGCGGCCAAGTCTTATCTTGGGAAGAGGTTAGTCCACTATTGCTCCTTCACCACTCGCGAGCCAAATCACCTTCCTCACTGGAATCTGCCATGAAGGCCAAAGGCCCATTCAATAAGGGCAAAAACACAAGTCATCAGGCTAGCAATGGATCTAAGCAAGGATCTCATAATTCATCGAAGAAGTTGACCTATAATTTTTGTGGCAAACATGGCCACATTGAAAAATATTGCTTCAAGAAAAAGAACCAGGACAAGTCTAAGTCTAATTCCAAGAGTGAACATCATTCTCACTACACAAGTGAAGACCTATTTTTCACAAGTGAACACAAAGCACTTATGGCAACCACTCCCAAGAAAGAATGGATTTTTGATAGTGGTGCTTCATCCCACATGTGCCATGACAAAGATGATTTCCATGAGTTAGAAGAGCATCAAGGACAAGTTTACTTGGAGATAACAAGTGCATTGAAATCCAAGGAAGAGGAAAAGTTCAGGTCATCAACTCTAAAGGTGAGGCCAAGTCATTAAAAGATGTTCTTTATGTACCAAGCCTCTGTAAGAATCTTCTTTGAGTCAAAGCCATCACAAAGTGCAATATGACGGTTCAGTTCGATCACAATAAAGTTCAAGTCATTGATCGCAAATCCAATGAAGTGATAGCTCACGGATATGAAGATAAGGGCCTCTACAAGCTTTCAAGTTTTATGGCCAAGGATTCAAGTCTCAACTTGTGGCATTGTAGATTTGGACATAGCTCTTGCTTAGCTAAGATCTCTTCCAATCATCTTGTCAAAGGTCTACCCAGGATCGCACAAGTGGAATTGAATTGCAAAGCATGTGACAAGCAAACAACTTTCTCTTTGCCTAAAGAAGCATCCATTTCTGCAAATAAACCCTTAGCATTAGTCCATATTGACATTTGTGGACCAATGAGTACACCTTCTCTAAGTGGGTCAATTTACTTCTTCCTGATTGTAGATGACTTCACTAGATACACATGGGTTTATTCACTCAAGCATAAAGAAGATGCCATTTCCAAGTTCAAGGAGTGGGCACGAACAATTCAAGAAGACTTTCCAAGTTCTTTGAAGATCATCCGATCTAATGGAGATAGTAACTTTGTCAACCAAAACTTCGCCAAGTACTTGAAGCAACATGGAATCAAGTATCAAGCCAAGCAAGATACTCAACCAGGTATTGCACTACAAAAGAGTCGAAGTGTGATCCAAATGGCCAAATTTATGCTTAGACAAAAGCAACTTCCACTAAAGTATTGGGGTGAAGCAGTACAGACAATAGTACACATTCAGAATAGAGGTTTTTCAGATGTTTTGAACAACAAAACACCATTTGAGGCTTACTTTCAAAAGAAGCCAAGTGTAAGCTATTTCCGCGTCTTTGGTAGTGATGCCTACGTCCAAGGCCATGATGATGATCGGCTTAAGCAGTACATTTTCATCGGGTACAGTGAGCGACAAAAGGCATACAAACTCTTTGATCCAAAGAGTCACTCAGTTATAGTAACCAAAGACTCCACCTTTGATGAATACTCTAAGTATTCATCCCTTTTGGATCCTCCCATTTTAGATTCAGAGGGGGATTCTAGTTCTGAACAGTCACACTATGTGGAGCATGCTCTCTTTGTACATGACTTTCCCGTTCATGATACAGTTTTGGAGCAGGAGGAATCAGAGATATCATCTCAGTTTCTCCCTCAGATGGATTTACCTATCGTATCATCAAAGGCTTATATTTCCCCTTAGCTTCAGTTGGGCATTACTCCAGGATCAGTGACTCGTCATTTTCCATTCCTATCTTCGAGATTCCACTTACCTTGTCTACAACATCATTCTGAGCATGTACTTTTCCATTCATGGAGTCCAACATCTTTTCACTTACCATAGGATACTCCTGCATCTACTTGGATTCATCACTCAGTTGGATCCTATTCTGAGCCAGCTTCTCGATTCAGAGGGGTCTTCCATGGTTCTACCGACACACATCAGGACTTTGTACACTCCATGGAGGCTTACAGCATACAGATGTACTACCATGTGACTATGATTTTATGCTTCATGCTTTATGTTTCACTCTTGGAAGACCTACTTCTTGGCGATACACATAGTGTGGTGGACATTGTCAAAGCTTTGAAGGTTCCTATGTACCACATGGAGTCATCCTATCTCTCTCACATGGAGGTGATCTCGTCTAGTGAGACCTTGTTTCGTTCCTGTATCTCGTTGGTGGCGTACCTCTGGAGCATTCGCTTGATCCATCTGGTGGACATATTATGGAGTACCTGGTGATCCTGCATGGTTGATACCACTTTGAGGCTATGGATTCCTAGACGACAACTTCCTATTTTGTGCTCGTGTTGTTGCTGCTGATACATTCTTGGTTGACCTTTCTCACATACCCTAGCAGCCTCCATACACTCCCAAATGGAGTTGCAGAGGGGGTGTTGACGACATGATTGCTCCTACTTCATCTACATTTGTATCCGCATGAGTGCATCTCCATTTTGTATCTAGGAGGCACTCCATTTCTAGTCTATTTCCATTTTATATTGTACTTCCTTTGTATTTGGGTACCTTGCCATGTGCTTCTACCAGTTGTATTCATTCTCCTTTTAGGAGACTTATCCCAGATATGATGTACTTTTGAGAGCCCCTCCCAAATCTATAAAAAGAGGGCCTCTCCCCTCATTTGTACTTGGTTAGAAGCTTGAGGAGCCTACTCCATGCTCTTGGCAAGCTCATTTCTAATCCACATGAGTTTACCCATTTCATGGTCTACTCATTTTGTGTCTCACACATTCTTTGTTTTGTGAGAGTACTTTACTTCTCATTTTGCTTCTGCATGAGTACTCTCTACAAGATAAAGGACTAAAAGAAGGAGATTTAGTTCTGGTATATACTTTAAATCAGCATGCCAAGAAGCTACCGAGATGTGGATATGGACCTCTAATAATCAATAGGATTTCAACGAGTGGGGCTGTTAACCTAGCTACTCTGGATGGAGATGTTCTTCCTAATTACATAAGTGGTTGTTGAGTAAAACGTTACATGGAGCCATTGACGGACCAAATGTTAGCATGACTTGTAGGTGCACAAAATAAAAAAAAAGAGGAAGAGAGGATTAGAGAGGAGGCAAGGCAAGAAGCCCTAGAGCGTATCAAGAAATGGAAAGAGTGGATAAGACAAAGGGATGAACGATATCTACAAGGAGAAGAGCCTATTCTTATGGCCAACTATCAAGTTCACAAGGCCACCTCAGCATATCCCAACCATACTTAAACCTAGGGATTGGAACGATAGAGTACCCGCTAATAGATGCCTTGATAGAATCAAGAGCGGCACTCAGTTGCATACAAAGGACGATCATCATGCATCTTCTAACGATCATAACACCAACTAAAACACACATGATAGGCGTTGGGGGCCAAGTCATAGAATGTATTGGAGAAGCTATGATATCCCTCCACCTAGGAAATTCCACAATGGAGCAATGAGTTCTGGGTACATCTTAGCCAAAATAGGGCATAAGGAAATCTTTAGCCTATTAGAAGAAAGACTCTCCCATGCATGAAACCATCAAGTGTGACAAAGAAACCCTAGAAGAAGAGTTAGCAAACGAATCTATCAAGAGTTCAATGAAGGAGTTCCCTACAAAAGGATTGACATCCAATACCAATACATCAGTTGATGAGGTGGATTCATTCCCCATGAACGGTGAATACAAGAGAAACGGTGAAGACTACGCTACTAAAGTTACCTATGACAAAGGAAGATCATCCATGTGGAATTCCACTATCCGATTATCGCAACTATCAGGTGCCAACCTATAGTGGGTTCCCAAGGATTGAATGAGGGAAATAGAGAAGTCTACACCAATACAGGTCACTCATCTTATGGAGACAAGGAGAAACAACGAATTCTCTTCATTACAATCAAGGCCGAAGAGACTTCTAAGAGTATGGCTTCCAAAGTCATTAGTAGAAGCCTAGAAAACACGGCAACACATATGGATTCCGAAAAAGATCAGATAGATTGCAAGTCAAGAGATCAATAGGCAAGAAGACATATTACACCAACAAATCAGGACCATAAAGCCAAACAAGACTCACCTAAGGTACCAGAGGAACATGATATCAACCAATCAGACTAGAAAAAAAAAGAGGAGAAACCTAGAGCACGACAAAGCAAAGAGAAGGTGAAGCCTCACAATTGAACTACAAATTGGATATGGAAACCAAAGAAGAAGCAAGGACAAAAACAACAGATCCAACAGGATTCCGATTGCACTCATGATGAGCTAAATGCACCTAAAGTATGCACGACAGGGCCACACTATGAGGCCATGCATTCGGCACATGATGTGTTAATCAAAACTAGTGGTGCACATTTCCCATTTGGGAATAGATCATAGATTCTACTTCCATAGGAATGGAACTACTATGTAACTAAATAAATGCTTCCGCTACACTAACTCTTGTTTTCTTTCAGAAATAAAAATAAAAAGATATGTGGTAAGAGATCTTACTTACGTAAGCAAGGGGAAACGGAGTGATGCAATGAACCACATGTCACTACGATACACATCATTAACGACATGTCTTCTATAAAAAGCTGATGCTCTCCTTATTACAAGTGCAGATGGCGTCTGAGGACTCTGAAGCAACCATTCAGGAGGAGATGCTAGAATTCCCTCTACAGAGCATGACTAAGGCAAAAGGGCACTGGTTTCGTGAAGATCAACCTACCGAAAACTACTTGTTCTTGGTGACAATTAAAATTATGGACACGCACCATCAGTTCCCAGTAATGTCCTAGGATTTCAAAGTAGTGCACGAACTTCCATCAACGGTGGACATCATGAAGAAAGCTGGTATCCAAAAGTACTTTGAACTCCCGATCTACAAAGCGGATTTCCAGTATTGCACACAAGTCATGAACACCTTACAACCGGCCTTACATGATCCATTAGTACCTAAAGCTAGAGTCCTAGATGCAGCACACGACTGGGTCATCATACAATTCACCCATGACTTAATTAAAGAAGCCTTCGGATGGGAAAATGACGGGAATACAATTTTGAAAGAGGAAAGCCAGGGAGCGAAGACTAGAACATTCATAGATATCAATCGCATTGACATAGAAGAGGAATTCAGACTCATTCATCAGCATTTTTGCATTCCCAACATGCACAGATAAACTACTCCACAGAAGATTATATTGCAAATGCTTTCCCATGCCATCAAACAAATAGGGAATCAAGTCAACATGACTCTATACATTCAAGAACGGCTCTTCGAGGCAAAGAAATAGTGGAATCATAAAAAGTTCTTGAACGAGAGTATTGCCATGACAATACTGATCTATCATGCTTTAGGCATTCAAGAGCATTTGAAAGAGATGCCATCATCACAAGCAATGGCTAAGTATGCTAAGATTGTCACAGTTCCCAGGAAGAAGAAAGGAGTCAAGGTGGTAGAAGAAGCTGAAACGAGCTCCAAACCGAGAATGAGAGGTACCAAAAGATTACGAGAGATGATGCAGGCAGAAGCAGAAGCTCCAGCTACAAAGAAGGCACATGTACTTCCAAGGACCAGTCTTGAAGGAAATCCACCCATTACAGAGGAAGAATTAACAAAAGCAATGGAAGCTACTCACCAGTATATGGAAGGACAGGTAAACCTATCAGTGCAAGGGCATCACTACCAACAAGCCCATCAAGACTCTGACAAAGAAAAAGATTGACCAATGTCCATAGATACAGAGAATTGGGATTGATGAATTCTAGCTCATCATTAGACACACAACAAGAACAAGAAACCTCTGTGCTGAATGTAGATATTAGAAGTGATTCATGGGATGATGGTCAATGGGAAGAATTAAATCAAGTAAACGATGACTTCGACATGGAAGGCACGAAAGTCGATTAGATGCCTGATGACAATATCAAGGACACAACAACACAGAAAGCATCTCAAGAAGGAGTTCATATTATCAAATTGAATGAAGCATCTAACATCCAAATCAAAGAGACTCTTCTAGCGGGAGAGTTCCTGATAAAGAACTCTAAAGAAGAACAAGTAGAAGACAGAGTAAAACAGTCCCAATCCTTCACATCAATAAGGGTAGTAGCAAAACCCTCTCTGATGGATATCACATTTCAAGGGAGTGCTACTAAATCGACCAATAAGGAAGAGGAAGGAAGAGACAAAGAAGTACAGCTCCAGATAAGGCAACCACATAATGAGATGATACATGTGGAACAAGGAAAAGATGTACGAACGGGGGAGGAACCAAGCATCCCAAAATCCTCAATAGTAGTACAACAAATGATACAAACTGTTATGGATACTCAATAGCTAATGCTTGAGGCTGATGCAAACTATGACAAAGCAATGTGGGAGAAGAATCAATTCTAAGAAATAGGTGAGAATTTATCTGCCAAATTAATTCAAGCACAAAAGATAATATTAGAGAAAGAGTTAGAAGCCAACGAGGCCAAGAATCAATGTTCCACACTAGAAACAGAAAACAAAAAGATGCAAGAACAACTGAAATAACTACAAAGCAAATATGAGGCTAGTGAAGCAGAGAAAGCTCGAATGAATACTAGAAGTAAGATCCTTGAATCTCAAATCAGGGTATACATGGAGGAAGCCGAAAACCTATGGAACAAGAACAAGGAGCTGATGACAACCCTATTATGCAACCAACCAATAGAAGCTCTTGAAACGACGGAAAGCAACACGAAAGCATTGGAGGAACAGATAGCAAAGTATGAAGATCAACTGAAGCAGGAGCAAGCCATCATAGCAGAATGGGAAAAAAGATACTTGGATGACACTAATGCACTTAGGAAGAAGTGGAAAATCGCAGAGAATAAATTCTTACTACAATGCAATGAAGACACTAGTCAACTCGTTGCCATAGGAGAGGAACTCTTGAAGAACAAAGAAGAAGTCACGAGAGCTACCGAAGAAATCAAAACAAAGGATGAATTAATAGCAACATTGAAAGCTCATTTAGCACAACAACTAAATAAGGGGACACCAGTAGTTCCACCCTCTACAACGGCTATTGAGGAGACTGAGGTATGCCCTCTTTCTCCCCCCCTAGATCATTCACCGATAAGGGAGGAAATGGAGACCAACACTGAGAGACATACTCAGTCTATTGCAAAACTAAGCCGACATGATCAGGCACTACTGGTGTCCAAGCTTACTGAAGAATTTGAAGAACAAGTGGTCAAAGTCATGAAAGAAGCAAAGATTAAGCAGAAATCTAGAACAGGTAATGAAGCCTTTCGATGTACCGTATGGATTACTCAAGGAACAAACACGCGAGTACATAAAGACCACAACCAATAAAGAATCAGATAGCAACCTCCAGTTCAACATGCTGACATTTACCTATACTCAAGAGGAATTTGATGAAGCAGATCCTATTTGGAGATGAAAAGTTTTAGAAAAGAATCCTACACTATGGGTACACTGGCAATCGGCACCATATATACTTCAAGTCAATCCATGTTTTTGCCCAATACCCCAAAGATGCTCCTGAATGCAATTTTGGGAAGGACAGCACCAGGAAAGCATAAATAGTCAATGGCTAAACTATCCATTATTGCCAAGTCCACCTGGTAATTACTTACGAACCGAAGAATACATGGTAAAAACAATCGATTTTTGGATTGCCAGATATGCAGTGGTACTAGATTTAGCCATAAAGATGACTAACAAAATTTTGAGTATGTTACTTACCGTAATAAAGGTGTTTCAACATGCGTAGTATACGTTTTTGAACTTCATCGACATTAACCGGGGTTGAGATGCCCTCATTTTCGACTTATGAACTATATCTAGTCGATTCACACTCATGGCCGTATACTCTAGACTCATGTTTTTGCCAAGTTCATATATGCAGACATTTGAAGAGGCATTTTTTATAGGGTTTTTTGAAA
Source organism: Ceratopteris richardii (assembly GCA_020310875.1). Taxonomy (NCBI): domain Eukaryota; kingdom Viridiplantae; phylum Streptophyta; class Polypodiopsida; order Polypodiales; family Pteridaceae; genus Ceratopteris; species Ceratopteris richardii. The sequence continues at coordinate 79,989,644 of CM035417.1, read as the reverse complement.
TGGATTCAGAGATTTTGGTGAAAATATCTTCTAACCTAAATGCATGACTGGTGGCCTACGAATTAAGTTTCTTTGCAGATCATAGACAGGCACCAAATGATGGGGTGAAGTCAACTCAATGGAAGGAATTGATGTTATGTCAAGCCAATTTTCTTGACTAGAGAGAGCAGAAAGTCATACAAACATACACACATCACCACAAAAAGCCTGTCGGGGACAACAGAGTTCAGGAGGAGGGACGTGTGGAAGGGGAATCGAGCAAAAAGAGAAGAAGAAGGAGATCAAAGAATAAAACAGCTCAGTGAAGAACAAAAGGTCATAAAGAAAAGAACAACCCTCTGTCCAAAGCCCCGTAGGGGCACGCATCATGCGACAACACCAAAGAACCAGGTCCTGAGGATTGGAAACAAAGAAAGATAACAACCAGGACATTTCATGGGAGGTTGCACACAGCTTACTCATCCAGTAGGTGCATGTTGTGGAAAGAAGGGAACAGACTAAGCATGGCATCAAGCTCTTTAGAAGAGAGACAGTACACAAAGGATTCTTCATCAGATAAGATAACCAATTGTCTAAAGGTCTTAACTGTCTCCTCGTCCACTAGATGCGTGCAATGGAAAGAAATACATAAGGTCCTAGAGGATGACAAAGAAGATTTAAGAATAGGACCTTTAAAACGTACTGCTCACTTAGAAGGGAGCAAAAGCCTACAAAGTAAGGTGTGCAACAGTGAAAAGTAAACAGGCTCCAGTCAATACAACAGGGCCAGATGTGTGAAGCCCAAAAGTTAGAAAGGGGAGAGGCTGAGAAGTTGAAAAGGGTGACTAAGAATATCACATTCTTAGCCACTGAAGGTGTGCGTGGCAGCTCGACTTAATACAACAACCCAGATTTATGATATAAGGAATACCAAGGGGCTTATAGAAGCAAAGGACTAATTTCAGATAAAGTAACAAATTCTCTGACAATCCTTATTGCTTCTTCGACCATTGGGTGCGTGTACTCAAGAGCCATAGACAAGCTGCAAACAAAAAGCAAAGCCTATCAAGGGACGATAGAGACAAAGAGGGGAGAGTGTTGTAGAGAAAAGAGGCACAAAAGAGGAGCCCCAAAATTTTCAAATTCATGGGCATAAATTTCTTCTTCAAAATCCTAGGAAATTCCCTTGAAGCTATGTAATTGCACTAGAGGAGTCCTCTAGATGCATAAGCCCAAATCATTGTAATATATTTCTTGTAAAATAGTAGGAAGTTAGAGATTAGTCAATAAAGTGCTGGTCTCATGTGTGAAAGGACCATTTTTAGGGCACATGTAAATAAATCACTTTGTGACTCTTTGTTACAAACACTTTTTTGCCATTGTGAAGAAGGAGAATTGAAATTTCAAATTTGCTTCTTCGCTACTTATTTCCATTTTCTCTATGATCTTTTGTGTGTGTTTAATGCTTGGAATGTGTGTGTAGGTTGTTGTCTATCCCTCCTCATCACTTTTGAACTACTGTAGTGTGTGTCTGAACCAATACAAGTTGTGGAGTGAGTGTAGTGTTTCCTGCCATTCACTGTTTTGGCCATAATTGGTTGTCAGATTCAAAAGAAAATACAACCAATAGATGTGTTTCGTTGAGAGCTTTTGAAAAAGACTCACTATTGGCCATATTCGGAGTTCAGAGCTGGGAGAAACTCTCAAATTTGTGTTTACTACTGTAAGTGGTATCGTGATAGATATTTTGAGAGATTGAGTGAGTAGGAGAGGTAGTTTAGTCTTTTCATATGCATTATAGCTGAGCCACTTCACTTTCCATCACATGTGCACACGTCCTCATACACTTGGTTCATGTGGTTCTTCGGATTGATAATTAAACGTGTGTCAATCCACCACTATACGCACTTGTGGGGCAAATGAGATTTAGTCTATTTGACACAAGTCCCTAAGACCTCGTGACTTAGGGACATAGTGTGTGAAGCTCATTTTTTAGATGCATCTTTCTACTCTTTGTGGAAGTATGATAGACTTCTGAATGGCTTCCCATGCATCCTAGGCATCATCAAATTTTGAAATATGCCCAATCATAGTGTTGGAGATTACCTGAGATATCAAGAAGATAGCTCTCCTATTCATCTCCTCCCATTCTTTCAAGACCCTTAGCTATGCATTTGTAGTCTTTGGGTCCTTTGGGTCAACCTTAGTTGCTTCTTCATATCCACACATTGTAGGTCAAATTCCTTTTCTCACATGATATTTGAATACTCTAAATCTCAATGGTTGATAGCTATCTTTTTCTAAAACTTCAACCTTCTCTCTCAAATCTACCATATCCATGATAGGGTTTATGAAAGATACATTTTTATGAACCTTGATGATTTCTTGATCCTTCTTGATTTGTACAAATATCCTTCCATAATTCTCTATAGATCTCAGCTTTTCTCCGATATCGATTGTGAGATTTTACTCTTAAATTGTTACAAGAAACATGAGTAGGCCTTCCTAGGTCCCTCTAGTTCAACCCCTTTTGTAGCTAATCAACATATTTGAACCTATTTGATCTAGCACCTCAGATCCAAATCACGTAAGCTTCTTTCCACACATATTAAACTTTTATGGCTTCATATTGAGCTATCAATCACTCCAAATGGATTGGTTTAGGTTAGGAATTTAGAATTTACAAGATAGATAATGCAAGAAGCTAGCTTATGATAGAAATAGAGGTTCACTAGAATTGATATCCAAAACTATTGGATATAAATGTTTCACATATATTTGGAACAACAAAAGTAAAATTGATAATATTTTCAACAAGATATCATATGCATTAAATGGGTATCTACACATCTAGAAATGAACAAGAGAAATAGGTAGTGCCTGGCCAACACTCTTCCTACGAGGGGTATGAGCTTTCTAGCTCTTAGTATGACCTCCTCTCTAATTGGAAAAGTCTTGGAACTCATTGGGCTTGCTCCACAAATCCTCCCCTTCACTCCAAATTCTTGAATGGCCTTATTTTGACATTTTCCATGAGACTATGATTATATAGAACTTCTTGTGACCTTTCACTTACCCTTGTGTGACCCTTGGCTCTTCACCTAGCCTTGGCTTGTCTTTTGAGTTTCCATTTGTCATGAATGGATAGGAATTCCTAATTTGCTTTCCATTGGAGTATCATTAAGCTTTGGTAATACCCTTTCTTTGCTTTAAGGTTGATGATCAAATCAAATATTTCTATTGGACTACGTTCTATTGGAAGATCATTTATTGGCACTCATGCAAAATCAAATATTTCTCTTTCTTGTAGTTTGCCATAGGAATGCAAAAACATTCTCTTTGAGGCTCAGATAGTCCATAAGTACCCATCATCCTAATTGATGCTCACACATCATCCTCATGATGTAACACCAACTAAGAGTTTGGTACCACAATAGGTTATATCTATCCCTATCTCCTAGAAACCCTAAGAAAAGATTCATAACTCTACTCCCAATCTTATTGATGTTAGTAACTAGATTATCTCATCTAGTCAAGGACCATCACTGGAAGTAAACACAACTACTTCTATCTATGGTCTCCATGTGAAACGCAATGTAACCATCATGATTATCTAATCTTCCTCTTGTCTTTGATAGAAGAGTGCCACTCCTATCTAGACAATCTAAATGTGAGAAAGTGAAACTCTCTCTCTCTCTCTCTTTAATCTCATCTAAGGAAAAGAGCTCTAGTAGTGGAATCTATTCCCATTTCCCTTCCAACAATAAGAACATTTACATAAGTTCTCCATGTTTTTCCTTCCAAAAATAGTGGAGAATCAAACTCCCATGTGAAGGAAAAATACATTGAAAAGTAAAGTAAGTGAATTCGTTTTAACTAAGAGATGTTTTCTAAACACCTCTTCTCTCTCAAAGAAAACATGCTCTATTCTTCTCCTATGAAGAAATCATATTTTCCTTTCCTTTTTCTCTTTCAAAGAACAAGAGCTAAAGTGAAAATTCTTCTCAATCTCTGAACTAGGTCCCACTTTCTCCTTCCCTTAAAAGAGAAATTTATGAATCCGTTTGCTCCCCTCTTCCATAACTAATGCATGATCCTTAATTACATACATTCCTATGAAGATGGAGAACAAATCTCCCATAGATAATGAAGGTATTTATGGTGAAGGGCACAGGAAATAAATTCCTTCTAAGGGTCAAAGCCCTCTTCCAATATGATCAGCACTGATATGATATGATACCATAGACACATGTGTATCCATACCAAAGAGCTATCTCTACTGACCATCCTCTGTGCATGGGTCTATACGATCCAATCAAACTAATGGAATCATCTTTCTTGAAAACCACAAAATGAGTATGTGATACAGTAGTGCTAAAGTCACCCATCACATCCTCTATGAGAAGAATAAATCTTCCCTTAACTATGAACAATAACTCTCAGTCCTAAGGAGATGTCTACTAAGAGCTTTCCTCTGATCTAGTGAGACATGCCCCCATGAATGATGAGTCCTTTTCTCCCTAGCCATAGAAGAAGACTGCTCAAAGAGAAGTCATTTCCATCGTCCCATACTAGTGCAACCTTCTTCTAATTCATGGTGTCATACCTGTACTAAACCAAATGTATATTCCACACACACACACACACACACACACACACACATATATATATATATATATATATATATATATATATATATATATATATATATATATATATATATATATATATATATATATATATATATATATATATATATATATATATATATATATATATATATATATATATATATATATATATATATATATATATATATATATATATATATATATATATATATATATATATATATATATATGTGTGTGTGTGTGTGTGTTGGCACACAAAGCATCAGAGGAATCATGCACAATACGGCAACAAGGCCAGATCATTTTTTCCCTTAGATTATGTACAACTCAAGTGATTTTAATCACTACACAAACATTGTAAATCCCGTTTTTGGTAGATTAGACTCCATTTTGTGCAAGCCGAGGAGTCCTCGAGCTTGAGGAGTATTAGAAGTACCATCGTACCAATTTTCATAATTTTTAGACTTCGTTTGAGCCATCAAATAAGCCCTGGAACCTAATTTTTAACTAGGCCGGACACTAGGTCTGGACAGGGTCAAAAGCTAGTCAAAACCTATAAAAAGAGCGAGAGAGCTCATTTTTGGGGGTAGATTGTAATTGAAACGAACCTGTAAGAGTTTTTGAAAGTATTCTAAAGAACTCCATTGATTCTCTCTCTTTGTCTTGCCGTGTGTGCGCGTGTGTGTGTATGTGTGTGCATGCTTGTGTGCTTCTCACTCACGCACTTGTGCCGTCACTTGCTCGAGGTCTTCATACCATCCTCACGTCTTCCCGGATTGACATTAAAGGAGGTGCTACTCATCATTGAGCTACACCAAATTTTGGCGCCGTTGCCGGGGATCGAGCTTTGAGGACGAGCGTGTGATGGTAAGACATAGAGTTGACGCGTTGGAGTTGTAGGTATTTTCTTCACTCTCATCGATTTTCTTTTACTTTCTTCACCATCATCATCATCACCATCTCCCACGTCCATCTCCATCATCGCGAAAATTTCAGTTTTTTGACTATATCCCCACCTCCACCTCATTTCCCTCATTTCACTTGTGAGAGAGAGCGAGAGAGCGAACTTGCGTGTGCTGTTTTTGCATGTTTTCTGAGCTATTTTGCAGGTTTTTTGCTGTACCATCATCCCCAGCAGTGTGCGCAGGTACGACAGGCTCTGCACAGGTCCCGGGACGACAGTCTCTGTCTATCGCGACAGACAGAAAATCTTAACATTTTGTGAATGCATGATTACCACTGTAACCTACACCTTGTGGGCACTCTAGAACACTAGAAGTTTTCCAAAAATTTGCATTTTTTCAGTCTATCGCGACAGACACTGTCTATCGCGACAGACACTGTCTATCGCGACAGACACCGTCTATCGCGACAGACAGAAATCCGCGACAGACACCGTCTATCGCGACAGACACCGTCTATCGCGACAGACACAAATCCGCGACAGACACCGTCTATCGCGACAGACAGAAATCCGCGACAGACACCGTCTATCGCGACAGACAGAAATCCGCGACAGACACCGTCTATCGCGACAGACAGAAATCCGCGACAGATACCGTCTATCGCGACAGACACCGTCTATCGCGACAGACAGACTTTCACGACAGATAGCGTCTATCGCGACAGACACCGTCTATCGCGACAGACAGAAATCCACGATAGACACTGTCTATCGCGACAGACACCGTCTATCGCGACAGACAGACTTCCGCGACAGATAGCGTCTATCGCGACAGACACCGTCTATCGCGACAGACAGAAATCCACGATAGACACTGTCTATCGCGACAGACAGCCCCCACGATAGATTGTGTCTATCGCGACAGACACCGTCTATCGCGATAGACAGGCATTTTCGGCAAAAAATTAAGGAGTGAATTTTTGGAAATTTAGGCTAAATTTTGGGCATATTTGCACTTTCATGTACTCATCTACTTACGAAGGCCTTAGAAAATGCATTAAAACCCCCGAAAGGTTCTGTTTGTCTAGTTAACCCCCTAAACCCTGAACGGTCATAACTTTTTCATACGAAATCCATTTTCTGAGCTCTAGGGCTTGTCGGAAAGCTCGTGACATATACTACACGCCCTCAACTGTTTTTTATAAGAATAACGCGTTGATTTTCAGATAGGATATTTGGAAGTTGACACATTGAGGGGTAGGAACACCAAGGGAGCTCCAGGGTAAATTTCTAACAATGCAAAAGGGGGAACAAGGGTCATTAACAAAGTGTCTGAAATAAATTGTCTGTCAATTGAAAGGTCTACTTGGAGCTAATCTTGGGATTTATGCAGGCCTATTGAGAAGCAATTGAGAGTATCCAAGCAAGGGTGTGGCACACGCTTGAGAATCCACTTCTCGAGCACTAAAGAGCAAGGTTCGGCAAGAAAGGTCGGAATATTCTCAACTCCTCTTCGTCAATTCCTAGCCTAGGCTAAGAGCGATTAGAAGTAGGAGTAAGTCAGGACGACGATAGGCCACTATCAAGTTGAAGACTACCTAAAAACTCAAGTTCAAGCTAAAAACTTAATCTCTGTACTGTCGACAACATAAAGGAAAGAACCTAACGTGGAACGATCAACCTGAAAGTACGAAGAACATTCAAGTATTCCTGACGACGTGATATCAGACAAGACCATAAACACAACAATTAACTAAAAAGAACCAAGTGACTGGTACCAATTGATCGGCAACGAGGTTGTACTCTGGGAAAAAAATTTTGGGCTAATCAGTTAAGCATATGAACCTTAGATCAGGACGACATTTAGCAAGGGAAAGACAAAGCCTTAGGTCTTCAGAGGCTAGTGTCAATCATACTGCAAGGTCTTGGGCCCAGCAGTTGAGCCACCACTCATACTACCCTAGCTCTGAGACCAGTGAGTCAGAAATGTCTCAAGGCATGGACAGACCGACGGGAAGTTCAGGAGTGCCTTATTTGTACAGGGTAGAAGGCCCTTACAAAACACAGCTGGAATACCTTAGGACCAACCGATTAGGTGCGAGCATCTATGAGGATGGCCTAGGAAGATCTGTGGTCCAGATTAAAAACCCTGACCAATCCATAGGACTAGAACACCCAGCTGTCAAGTTTGAAAATGGTGCATACCTGGACAAGGAAGGAACTATATATGTTGTTACTAGTCACCCTGATAGGACAGATGACTTCGGGAACGTAATCTCAGAAGCGGACTTAGGGGACCTGGAACAAGGGAACATGGGTGCGGAACCTAGAACCCCTCGAGGTAAATCAGTTCTCACTAGGCTTATCACGCCTGAATGGGTCCCTCAAGACAACAAGAGCATAGAGTTGCTCCTTAATCGAGAAACTGATGAAGCCTTTTGGAGGTATAAGTCTAATCAGCCAACAGACATAGGAAATATCATGATCTATGAGTTTAAGGATCCGGATAGCCCAGGCAGAGTGACCTACTTAGATCATGCTTCAGAACGGATCTTTGTGGTGACAGAAAATGATAGGCATGCTTACACTTGGAAGGGCGAATTCATTTTCCCCCAACCAAGATCAAATGTAGCCTATGGTCACCCTGGAGCTGGAACATCCCAGGCTCATGGTATGCAAAGAGACAGAAGTAAAGACAGACCAGAAGTAAGTTTTGCCAACCCAGTGGGCAGAGAAAGAACGAGAACAGAGACGAATAGAGTAGAACCCGAGATGCATAGAGCCCACAGGAACCAAAGAAATGTAGATGGATTCCCTCTGCCGAGGCCTAGAGAGCACACAAGAACTTTGAGACCCACCCAGCTAGTTAAGTCCATGAAGAATTATTTTGACGGCACAGGAGATCCCTATGATCATGTGGCGGAGTTCAAGCAAGTCTTGAGGGCGGAACAGGTTGAGGATCTATTCACACAGTACAATGCCTTCGGTCTAACCCTAAGGAATACGGCACTTACATGGTTTCAACCATTGGATGAGCGCCAGTTCAGGAGCATAGACCAACTCCTAGAAGCATTTATTATTGAGTTCTCCAAGAGTGGCATAAGGCACAACACCTCCTCACTGATTCACAGCTTCAAACAAACCCCTCAAGAGACTGTGAGACTTGCCGGAAGAAGATTTAGACAATATCTTGAAAGGTGCCCTATTTCGGAGCTACCCACATCTGCTAAACAAGTAGCCTTATTCCTTGACGGATTGTTGAGTCCAAAATTGAGATCCTATGTGTATCTGAAAGACCCTAGGACTATAGAAGAGTGTGTACGTATGTGCATTGACATTGAAGATAACCTAGGAGAAGAGCTAGAGCTGTCCAAAATTTACAAAGATTCAGATAGTGCATCTAGTCAATCTTCCACACAAGCCACATCAATTGAGGAACTGGCCGAAAAAGTAGCTCAGAAATTAGGTGTGACTAGCAAACAAATTCCAAGGTTTGCTCCTGTGAAAAGGTGCTATACATGCGGTGGTGACCATATGGCGAACGTCTGTCCCATTATGGCTCAACCCCAAGTAAACCCTAGTAGCCAGTACTGCACCATAGAACGGAGATACACCAACCACACCGCACAAGACTGCCCATACAACAAGGAGGCGGTTAGACAACCCTACCCTCAGCCCTACCAACAAGGCAGATACCAGAACCAGTACCCTCCACAACCATATGGCAGGCCACAACAAAATTTCCAACCTCAATATCAAAACCAACAAAGGCCTCAGCCTGTGCTAGCACAACAAACCCCAGCCCCAGCTAATGTGATTCCGGTAAAGTATACTGCTGCAGAAGAGAACCTGAATAGAGCTATAGTCCCCGTAACATCCTTGATCTCTGAAAATGACCCAAGTGACCATAGCTTTGATTCTACCCATGTGGATAGCCCCCAGGCTTACTACATGCAGTCCCCAGAACATGGAGAGTCCTACTATGGTGAAGAGTCGAACGAACCTAGTTGGGAGTCAGATTACACGAACATCATGTATACAAACCCCAACCCTAGACCTCAACCTAGGCAAGTACGACCACCATTTCCTAGAGGACCGTGCTACAGATGCCAAGGAGATCACCTCATTCGTGATTGTCCCTTGCCTCCACCTACGCAAACCCAGTCGGTGACGATCCAAGGCTTCTGCCAAGATTGCGGAAAAGAGCATCTCTTACGAGATTGCCCAAAGAACCCCAATAGCATGCCAAAAATCACCCCTATCAACGTTGTTGGGTTAGTGGTAGACTCCTCAGGAAGCGTCACTTCCACTGCACCAGTACAGGTAGTCACTAGGGCTCAGGCATTGCAGCAAAACCAAGGGGTAGGCCAGGAAAAGAGCCTAGATGCTAGCGATACTGAGAGCCAAAATAAAAAGAGAACAAGAGCTTGGAAAGATAGCCGCGAACGCATGAAAAGGCAATGGGCAAAGAAGATGAGTGAACTTGAGGAAAGTCTACGAGAAACCAAGGCTAAAATCATAGAGATCACGTCTCAACCGCACTCTCACACATTCCCACCGCTACCATCCCCATCACCCTCCATCCCTTCACCCTCTAAGACACCCCACGTAACCCACCCACCACCCCAAACAGGATCAGTATTAGCTGATCCCACTCCCGAAGACATAGACATGATGCTTAAGGCATATCAGGCCAGAATCCAAGAAGGGCCAAACGTCACGGATCATGACAAGTGCTATCCTAGAGCTGACCTAGAGATAGAAAGAACCAAACTATGCGCGAAAATGGTCGCATTGGCTCAGACTATGTTTGAAGCCAGTCGCCTTTTCAATTACTCAGGCTCAGCCAAAACGCAATTACACTTGGATGGATTCCTAGAGAAGTTAGAGAGGATAATTGCAAGATCTGACAAGGAAGAAAAAAATCAAGACCAAGAAAAAGCAAGCAAAAACAGTAATCATTCCCAATCAGAAGTGTATGTGGCCAATGCCCCTAAACCGGACAACTTCCCCTCCTTAGAAAGAATAGAGAGGCCAATAGCACAGCCAGAAAAGGAACCTACCCCTCAAAGAAAGGAAAGGGCAAGAGAACGGGTAAGCCAGCCTCTTCAGGAAGCCCATGTGCCTCCTCAAGGAGCCTATCTCCCTCCCCAAAGGTCACAAGAGCCTCCCTCGAAAGCATATGTACCTCCACAGGTAACCCACATTCCTTTCCAGAGAGCGTATGAGCCTGTTCGGAAAAGTAATAGAATAAGTAATCCTCCCCGAGAAGCTTGTGCTCCAGCCATTTGCGAGAACGAGGAGAGAGTCAACAATAGAATCAGCCCTCCTCCACAGGTTGCTTATGCGCCCAATTCTACGGAGCCAGACACTTCTTCTTCTATGAATCGGTTTGCACCAGACTTCCTACGAGAGATTCAAGAAGACAAATGGGATAACGAAAGCGAGGTCGCCCCTCCTTTTGAACTTGTGGACGATGCACACGACCAATTCCCACAAGACATCCCATCTATTTACGGGGAGCATGAGAGTGTTCAGTCTCACGAGAGATTAGACTTTGAGTCTAATTCCATACAAGAGCTACCCCACTTCACAGGCCCATGGGAAGCAAAGTCCACATGTATGAGAGCACCCACAGTCATGGTAAGGAACGACGACTCAGTCATTCCTAGGAACACAGAGGTAGTGAAGAACACTAATGTGCAGTGTAATCTCAAGTTAGAAGAGCTACTCAAGGTTAGACCTGAATTATGGAAACATGTAGCCAAACAAGTGCCAGAGATAGCAAAACCTCGTTCCCAGGTAGGATCCCATAGGACAGTGCCAGAAATTCCCTTGGATAAGATAGGGGATATGTGTGAAGGCGAAGAAGGGAACACCTATCTTCCCATCACCCACCAAGAGTACACCACCAAGGCAATTTTAGACTCAGGTGCAGGAGTTGCAATTGCCACTACTTCCCTTTGGAAGCGTTGGAACAAGCCAGCACTCAGGCCAACAAGAATGAAATTGCAGATGGCCGATGGTCACATAGAGAGACCCCTAGGATTGCTAGAAGGAATAACTCTCTCCACTTGTGGTGTCGAGTTTGAACATACCTTTGCCATATGTGACTTCAGCAAGAATCATGCCTATGAGATGATTTTGGGAAGACCATTCATGCGACAGTTGCAAGTGGTACAGGATTGGGGGACCAATTCTTTGTACCTGCAGCACTTAGGTGTTACAACCAAAGTCAATCTCAAGGATTATTCCCATAGAGATGTCCCACCTATCCAATGGAATCCCATCCATAGAGCTAAAGATGACACAGAATCGGTGCATTCCATAGGATCTGGATCCTCATGGATGCATGAAGATACTCACTTATGGATGTGCAAGGTAGCAGTAGAAGAAGAGAAGAGAGAGAAAGCCAGAGAGGTAGGTGCGAACGAAACTCATAGACCCATTCAAGACCCAGCCTATGCACCTGTAGTTTTTCCAGACGAGGAATTTGAACCCCATGGCTGGGCAGAAATTTTAGCAACAATGGACGTAGCCATCAATGAAGAACAATGGACACCTCACTGTGATGAGGATGGCTATGACATTTCAGTCTTCTCCATAGAGCCAATCATGGGAGAGGCAGTTCTAGAAGAATGCGAACCTAGCCCTGATGCATTTGAGGATGCAAGTGACTCCGATCTAGAGTCAATCATTATGGACCCACCATTTGCATCAGATGAAGAATATTTCCATGAAGTAGAATTTCAACCCCAGAGGCATGGAGAGGTTACAAATGATGTAAGATTAGCAACCCATATGACCCCGAAGGAAGAAGGAAAGAAACGAAAGAAGAAAGAAGTCTCACCAGAGGAGGAAGAATCTTTGTTTGAGGTCCCGGAAAATTTTAAGAAGTATGAGTTAGATGACAGGAGAGTCATGATAAGAATGCCTAAACGAGAAGCACAATCAGGAGAGGCCTATGATAACAAAGAAACCACCAAGAAAATAGTAGTGGCCATAGAAGAAGGAGAGGAGAGATGCACGTATATAGGCCATGATCTGACAGAAGAAGAAGAGCATGAATTGATTGCCTTGCTAAGAGAATACAGAGATGTATTCGCTTGGAGTTACAAGGATTTGAAAGGTGTTGACCCTGATATATGCTCACACACCATTCCCATGACCTCAGATGCTAAACCCTCTAAGCAAAAGCCATATACATATAACGATAACTATGCTGCTAAGATCAAGGAAGAGATAGATAGATTGGTCGAAGCTGGATTTATCTATGAAATTGAGCACACTGAATGGGTATCCCCTATCGTAGTGGTGCCCAAGAAGAATGGCAAACTGCGTGTGTGCATTAACTTGAAAAAGGTTAATGCCGCCACAATTCGAGATAATTATCCGCTTCCCATCACAGAGCATCTCTTAGAAAGAGTGGCAGGCAAGGAAGTGTACAGCTTCCTTGATGGATTTTCTGGCTACAATCAAGTAGCCATAGCTCCAGAAGATCAGCATAAGACAGCCTTTGCCACAGAATGGGGCATTTTTGCTTTTAGAGTAATGCCATTTGGGCTTACCAATGCACCAGCTACCTTCCAGAGGCTGATGTGCCATGTGTTTAAGGAGTTCCTAAGGAAGAGTTTAGAAGTCTATGTTGATGATCTTTGTGCTCATTCCAACGTTAGACAAACCCATATTCCTGAACTCAGACAAATCTTTGACAAATGTAGAGAGTACCAAGTCTGCCTGAACCCAGAAAAGTGCGTTTTTATGGTCAGGCAAGGAAAGATCCTATGACACATAGTGTCAAAGAATGGCATATCTACCGACGAAGAAAAAGTGAGAGCCATAGCAGAGCTACCTAGACCAAAGAATGTCAAGGAAGTACAAGCTTTCATGGGGCATTGTGGTTATTATCGACGATTTATACACATGTATGCTGTCATTGCAAAGCCCATGTACGGACTTCTGACAAACTTTGAATGGACGGATGAATGTGAGAATTCCTTCCAGGAACTTAAACGAAGATTATGTTCAGCACCAATCTTGACCACACCAGATTGGAATAAGCCATTCCATGTTCATGTGGATGCATCCAATTATGCTATTGGATGTGTGCTTGCACAACCTACTGGTGAAGGTAATATGGATCTTCCAATTGCCTATGCCAGCAGACAATTGAATGCGGCTGAACGGAATTACACCACTACAGAGCGCGAAGGATTAGGCATGGTATATGCAGTCAAGAAATTTAGGCACTATTTGCTTGCAAATAAGTTTAAATTTTTTACTGACCATCAGGCATTGTTATATCTCGTGAACAAGCCATGCAATACAGGAAGATTAGTGAGATGGTTTCTCTTGCTAATGGAATACGATTTTGAGGTTGTGGTAAGGAAAGGTAGGACTCATTTGAGAGCCGATCATCTCTCTAGGCTCACATCGGGAGAAGCCCCACAAGGAGTGTCAGATGACCTTCCTGATGCTTACTTGTTTAATTTGGAAGTGGTGCCGCAGTGGGCCAAGCCATTGGTACCAGTATTGACATACGGGCCTAACCATCCTGTGGTAAACACACGGAACAGAGAGGTTGTAAAAGCCCAAAAGTATCACATCATGGCCGGAAGCATGTACAAGCACACAGATCAAGGGATCTTGGCTTGTTGCGTAGAAGAGGATGAGTACGCTAAATGGTTGCAATTAGCACATGTAGGTGCATTAGAGCAACACCATTCAAAGCAAAGAACTTTGCAGACTCTAAAGAGATTCGGAGTGCATTGGCCAACTATGGAAGCTGATGTCCAAAAGTTGTGCAAGGAATGCCCAATCTGTTACACTAAACCACCAGTGGAACATGCCACTCTTTATCAAGTATCCATTGTGCCAGATTGGAGCGAACCACTAGTATCATTCCTGAGGACAAACACTTTCCCCCCAGACATGACTCTGGTTAGGAAAAGGAGTTTAGAACAAGAAGCCTTGGATTACTCACTCATTGGTGATAATCTATACAAACGCGGTAAGGATGGTTACCTGAGACTGTGTGTCCATGAAAGTGAATATCTCAAGATCTTGGAAACTGCTCACCAAGGGGTAGCAGGAGGACACTTTGGACCAGATCGGGTGATCAAAGCGATACTATTTGCGGGCTTCTGGTGGCCTACCCTTCACATGGATGCACATACCTATGTGAAACGGTGTGATGTCTGTCAAAGGACTCAGTATCCTATACGCAAAGATGAGATGCCACTGAAACCTATGATGGGTGGACGTGCATTCTCTAAGTGGGGAATAGACTTCGTAGGTCCTATTAATCCCCCAGCTAAGGGTTCTCATGCGGAATACATCATTGTGGCAACAGATTATCTCACCAAGTGGGTAGAGGTAAAAGCTACAACCAAGAACGATGCTCAAACAACTGCCAAATTCTTGTTTGAGAATGTATTCACGAGATATGGACTACCTATAGAGCTTGTAAGTGATAGAGGCACTCACTTCTTGAATGAAGTTATTGAAAATCTACTCCAAGAATTTTTGGTAATACACAAGAAGTCTGCCCCATATCACCCTCAAGCTAATGGTCAAGCTGAGAGCACTAATAAGATTTTATGCAATGTACTGACGAAATTAGTGAACACTAAACGCTCTGATTGGGACAAACAGCTACACCATGCTGTTTGGGCATACCGAGTGGCCTACAAAACGGTACTCCAAGCCACTCCCTTTCAGATGGTATTCGGTCAAAACGCTGTGTTACCCTTGGACTTCTTGATCCCTACATTGAGAGTAGCACGAGAGCACGAATGGACAGGTCATGAGCTCTCCTCTAGGATCTTTGACCTTGAACGATTAGGAGAAACAAGACTGAGAGCCGCTGCAGGGATATATGCAGCCAAGAAGAGACAGAAGGCATACTTTGATGCCCACGTGAAGGATAAAGGCTTGAAAGCAGGAGATCTAGTCTTAGTCTATACACTAAAACAACACGCGAGGAAGCTAGAAAAGAGAGGCTACGGACCTATGATCATCAATAGGATCTCCACGAGCGGAGCAGTACAGTTGGCCACATTAGAGGGTGATGTTCTCCCAAATTATATTAGCGGTTGCAGAGTCAAGTTGTATCAGGAACCCCTCACGGAGGAAATGCTCAGTCGACTCAACACTGCTAAGAAACGCAAAGAGGAAGAAAAGCGAGTTCGAGAAGAAGCTCAAGCTGAAGCTTTAGAACGCATCAGAAGGATGAAATTACGAAGGCAAGGTAGAGATCAGCCGGGAGCGAATGACTATGCAGACCAAGGATTTCCTATGGCCATGTGTGAAGTCGCAGGAACAAGCTCGCATAGGATAATTGATAGACGTCCTTTCGTAACCTTAGATATAGGACAAGGAAAGAGTGCAAGGACCGTAAGAGCCTTGATTGACTCAGGTGCAGCCACTAGTGCTGTTAAATTGTCTTACTGCCAAGAATTACAATTGACTGTCAATCCTGTGGAAGCATATCTTATAGGATTGGGAGGAGTGGAAACCCCTTGCATGGGCGAGGCGAAACTTCCCCTTTACATTCATGATGAGGCAATGACAGTTAAAGTACTGGTGTGTCAAGATGAGGATCTCACTGAACCTCTAGTCTTGGGTCAAGATTGGATCTATGACCAAGCAATTAACTTAAACCTAAGAAGTGGACTTCTCCAGGTTTGGGTCAATCATAGTCGAGTTACAGTAGAATTAGACAATGTAGCACTCAAGGAACTAGGAAAGGCACAGACTCCTGGTCCTTCCAGGGGTACACATGAAGATGACCATGCTGTTCTTGTTCAAAACCCTGTGTTGCAGAGGAATGATATTTGCAAAAAAGGAATCAGGGATGCAACGGAACTCCCTTCTTTTCCAAAGGCCAGAAGGAGGCAGCAACCAAAGGCGGATCACAAGCAGAAGAAGCCGAGTACTACCTATGTCCGAGATCAAAAGTACCTGCGCAGCAGAATGTCCCAGAAAATAAACCAGGTGTGGGTGCGGAAAGGCGAACGACCGGGTGCATCACCGTCAACTACACGGGCAAAGCCTCTTATTAGTAACCAACAACACGACGCTAATAAGAAGTCTGTCAGAAATTCTTCTGCTAAAGTAAAATCTATTTGGGTGCCCAAGAAGTCGATGAAGGCAAGCCCACAATCTAGACAAATTTGGGTGCCTAAGGCTTGCTTGAGGGCACAAGTAGTTAAGTCAAGGCCGCAACCTATGCAGCATAACCCATCTACGAGTACCACCAGAATTCCCTCGTGCTCAACACTTAGGAACACACAAAGACCCATGAGTATGCATGTAATCACTTATAAGTGGGTCCCTAAAAGGCCCCATTCCCAAACAGCGACACCGACACAGCTCTCTGGAGTCTCTACGAAACCGAAAGCAAAGCCCATCCACTGCATTTGGCAGTCTAAGATCTGTAATAAAACCCCCGACCCCGATTTGTAAATTCACCCCACTTACTAACGGCATTAGTCTCCTAGGAATACACAAATGTTAACTACACTCACTGTCTTCGTGCACTTACTAACCACTAACTCACCATATACCTCATGTTAATGTTGTAACGGAGACAGCAACGGATTTAGTCTGTCCATTACGATGTTAACACATGCTTCTATATTCTCACAGAATCAGAAGGCAAGCAGTAAAATGGCAGATGCGACAGGTTCGGGCTCACAAGTAGGGATACTTACTGCAGGAATTGATGTGGATAGCCTACCTGTGGACGTGCCCCCGACTGAACGACCAGTGGAGATGCAACACCTTCAGCAACTCCCGGTGCCAGACCCACCTACAGGAATCACGGAAAGAGTCCATGCCAACTCTCATTGGTTCAATGGCATGCCCGGTCCATTAGGAGAGGCTAAGTATATCTGGGAGTCTAAATGCGAGTATGACAGATCATGGGTGCGTTTCCAATTTTTCTCCAAGGAGTTCGAGACTTTACAGAACACCGAAGACCTCCAGATCATATGGCAACGAGCAGGGTTGGCGGAATATTTTGAAGCCCCACTACCTAAACCCGACCTCCTCCGATGTTACTATCTGGTCTCTACATTACAAGCTCATGAAGATAAGGACCAACCCGGATCATTTGTTCTCCCCTCATTGCTGGGCAACAACGAGTTGAAGAGGTTTGAGCTTACTGTGGAGTTGGTAAGTGATGCTTTAAATATGCATGGCACGCATGTACCCTCAGAAAAGGATGCTCTCGTTCCCACCAACATGAAGGACAGGAAAGTAGTGAAGCTGAAAGACATGGCAGCACTCACCCCAAATGTGTCCATCCCTCTCCGAATGTGCATGCAACACTTCGCCTTCCCCGGTCAAGACCGATTCACGCAACCACACAAGAAGATCTGGTTTGCTCTCTACTTGGCGGCAGCAGGTGCGTTACCTATTAAGCTACCAGTGTGGATTATAGATCAGTTGTATGAAGCAAACAAACGGGCATCTAGGAAATTAGTGGTGAACGGATGCTGCGCACTCACACGCATCATTTATCGATGCTTGGCATATGATGTCCCCATTGAGCGTGCCTTAACTTGTGCACAATTACAAATGTTTAAAAGGCTCAAGACATCCACACATCAGTCCAAGCGCATGAGGGGCGCGATCCCTTGTGTCCAAACAAGGGAAGTCCTGACTACTCCTGAGGCATCACCATTAAGAGAGGGCACTGTACCCCCCTTTACCATTAGGATACCCAGGTCGGAATCTGACACTACGGCACAACCGACCCCATCGGCTCCTCCTGTTACACCTGAATTCGAATTTGCTGCCACTGGAGAGGCTGAAGGACTGGACCCCCAGGATTTCGAAGCATTCCTACAAAGCACACAATTCTCTGATGTGGAGTTTTATTCAGAGGCAGAGGAGCAGGGCACATCCTCACGAAGAAGACGAAGGTCTACAAACGGTAGACATGTCCATTGGAGTGACGCTCAGCAAAGTCAACAACACGGACACCCGGAAGAAGAAGAAGTGTATGAAGAAGAGACCACTGAAGCCCCAGCATATACAGCAGAACTCCGAAGGCTGTATCAGATTATGGAAAGAGTACGATCGCAGCAATTACTCACTGAACAGAGCAGCAGAGTACTTATGACTCAGTTGTTGGAAGAAGCGGGAGTTGACTCAGAGTACAGGGAAGGTCTCTTATTAATGGCAGAAACATATGGAGTTGTAGAAGCTGTGCGCACTGCCATTCAGAGGCCTTCAGTTCAATATGACCCACGAAGGTTCCAGACACGACCTCGCCCAGGTAAAAATATACAAATTCCCGTTACAGTTGCAGAAGAGCCGACTACTACACCTGAAACTATCAGAACAACCTCCCAGACAGCTAGCCAACAGCACCCAGCCACCCATGAGGAGTCCACCGAACCACTACCACCTACTCCCCCGCCATCACCTCCTAGAGGAGAAACAGTAGAAACCACATCGACTAATCAACCCACCGACCCCACCTTCATCTTCCGTACTCCGATCTCCAGTGCCACCCTATTCTCTACCACTGATAATCCTATCTTCGAAGGCAACCCCAACACTACACAATCCGCCGAACCCCTCCTAGACCCTGCCCTAGGGCAACCATCCCCAACGCCCTCAGCCACGGGTCATCCTGACCCTAGATCCACATTCATGGGCTTCCCTGCTACCACGCAACCCTTTCAGCCCTCCTCAACTTTACGACCCCAACCCCCGATATCCCTCTCTCCATTTCTACAATCCCTCCAGGACATCTTTGATAGGGCTTTTCAACCAGGCCCTCAACCATTCCCTGTCTTTTCAGCTCCTCACCCCACTTCACATCTATTCACCACTTCCACACACACACCACCTACCATACCAGTGTATATGGCAGGTCCCACACTAACACCCACTCCTGAAGGAATGGACATTTCACCACCCACGGCACCTCCACCCACGGGTTCACCTCCTCCCATTCCCCCTCCACCAATTACACCCACACACACAACTTTCGTAGACACATCATTCACTGTCTCCCTTCCCCAATTCCCTTCCCATGCATCTTCCACGGTAAACACCCCCCACTCATCTATAGGTAATGCATTGGACACCATGTTGGCTTGTATATCAAATTTAAGAACAGATTACATTCAGCTTCAGCAACAAAACGCACGCCTGCAAGAGCACTCAGCGACACTACAGCTCCGCCTTGCGGTACTAGAGGAGGAGAACACTCGCCTCCACACACAGTTCCACACCCTACAAGAAGCCCACAATATATTGGAAGTACAGCTACAGAACGTAGATCAGGAAGCAGTGCAGGTGGTAGAAGGTCACCTACGGACACAACTGGAACGCAACTCAAAACTTCAGCGCAATATGGCGCTACTTAAACGCCATCTTGCGGCTGCGCAGGAAGAGAATAGACGCCTGCAATTACAAAATCAAGAGAACCTGGAAGCAGCTATTGAGAGCACACCGGGGGCACCCATCAGCCCATCCAAGTTTCAAGCAGTGACCCCCGATAACATCAAGATTATATTGGAAGATTATGCCATGCTACTCGAAGCACATGATAAGCTATCGGAGGAGCTAGGACAACTGAAGCAGGAACACCAACAAGGCCCAACAGCTGCCCCTCCAACCACCCCCTCTGCAGCTTCGCTTCCCTCCGACGCAGAGGCCATAAAAGATCTCCAGCAACAGGTAACTGAATTGCAGACACGCCTACTACAATATGAGAGGCCATCTTCCCCTCCGGAGGCTCCCACGGACGAAGAAGTTGTGCAAATTCCTGTGGAACAAACGTTTGATGAAGAATATGATCCGCAACCATTCCCAGGAGGCCAACAAACAGAAGAAGCGCAGGACACGTTCGAGGCACCACGGCCGCCATGGTTACGACAAGTGGAGGAAATAGGGACCTCGCATGAAGAGCGCACTGTAGTGCAAAATCAGGCTATGAGGGTCATAGAGGAGACTGTTTTACAATCAGATTACTTCAAGAACTTATCATCGAGACGCCTGATCCTCTCATCGGAACTCCAGTACAGGCCATATTACATTCTTCTGGCTGATTATAATGCTGAAATACAAAGAGTCACGGGTCAGATTCCTACTTTTGCGACCCAATTTCAACCCGAAGACCTTCCTCCAGAGGTGCGAAAAGGCAAGATTCGTCAACCAACATGGCGGCAGAAACTTTTAGAGACTTATCCAGAAATGCTACGCACATGGAACAGCGCGCCGCTGCACCTCCTGTACAACCCATGCTACGGTCCAGTCCCCCGCCGCAGGTCGTGGAAGGCATTTAATATCAAGGTACAGAACAATGCGCAATGCAAGGAATGGCTGAACTACCCGTACATCGCGCCACCACAAGGACCACCATCGGTAGCATATATGATGGGGACATTTCGCCACTGGATGCCGCGCTTGAAGCCCATGCAAGATGTAGCAGCGCAAATGATGCTTAAAATTTTAGATATGATGCAAGTAGTGCTGAAGACCTTTAGAAATGCAGCCGCACCACAGGTACGTCTTCCGGGGTTTAGCAATGGAAATTACGACTTGGTGTATGACATGAGCACCACCCCCAGTATCCGTGTGGCTTACGCTTGGCATGCACGCATCAAGTACCTCCCCGCCTGCTACAAACAGACCTTCGAAGAAATGTTCAGATCAGGTTTTTGGGAGTACCACTCGGAGATTTTCGCACCAAAGCCGACACATCTACTTCAACTGTTTGCTTGTGAACAAGCAATGTATTCAGAGTATTACACCACCCCGCAACCAGAAACCCCCGGTGCAATAAATTGGGAGGCATTGGAAGCCGATCTAGCCAGAGGCTTAAGGATAGGAGAACATGAACTGGCCACCAATGTCATCCAATATTACATCGACCACCCGCGCGAACAAAGGTCTGTCAGGGGCGACAGACGCTAGGAAGGGGGGAGTGTTGGCACACAAAGCATCAGAGGAATCATGCACAATACGGCAACAAGGCCAGATCATTTTTTCCCTTAGATTATGTACAACTCAAGTGATTTTAATCACTACACAAACATTGTAAATCCCGTTTTTGGTAGATTAGACTCCATTTTGTGCAAGCCGAGGAGTCCTCGAGCTTGAGGAGTATTAGAAGTACCATCGTACCAATTTTCATAATTTTTAGACTTCGTTTGAGCCATCAAATAAGCCCTGGAACCTAATTTTTAACTAGGCCGGACACTAGGTCTGGACAGGGTCAAAAGCTAGTCAAAACCTATAAAAAGAGCGAGAGAGCTCATTTTTGGGGGTAGATTGTAATTGAAACGAACCTGTAAGAGTTTTTGAAAGTATTCTAAAGAACTCCATTGATTCTCTCTCTTTGTCTTGCCGTGTGTGCGCGTGTGTGTGTATGTGTGTGCATGCTTGTGTGCTTCTCACTCACGCACTTGTGCCGTCACTTGCTCGAGGTCTTCATACCATCCTCACGTCTTCCCGGATTGACATTAAAGGAGGTGCTACTCATCATTGAGCTACAGTGTGTGTGTGTGTGTGTGTGTATGTATATATATATATATATATATATATATATATATATATATATATATATATATATATGTATGTATGTATATATATATATATATATATATATATATATATATATATATATATATATATATATATATATATATATATATATATATATATATATATATATATATATATATATATGTATGTATAATGTAATATGTAGGTGGAATCTAATGAATCCCATATCCTCAACTCATATCAATGGACTCAAATGATTCCCATGTTCTCGAACTAGTATAGTTTGGTTTTGGTTAGCATGTGACAATTGATATCCCTTTCTATTCCAAACTAACTTGTTCCTAGGTAACAAGACTAGGTCTAAGTACTTCTTTTTAGATCCCAACATACATATATGTATTGGGTAGCTTAACTATTCCTGACTAAGGGATCTATGCTCTAAGTCATAGAGCCAATGCCATGACTATGGCCTTCATATCCAAAACTCGAATCACATAAACACCTGTCAATGCTTGCTTTGGTAGTGTAGCAAAAATGCTTCACTACTTGTTCAAGTGATGTGTATGAGTGAAACTGATCACTCTTTGGGTATTCCTCATGATACCCCATAGTCTCCTAATCATATGATGAGACTCTTTTGAAGGTAAGTAATCCTTCAATACATCGGAGATTATCATAAATGTAGCTTCCATGCCTTTATGAAACTTCCTATAACCTATAGGATTGCTTGTGCACATTCCTAATGGTGAAGGTATATCTCCTTCCCCTTAGCAATCCTATGGTCTTAATCCATAAGGATTATGTGTAGGAATCCTATTATTAATGAAGTTTCCTTATCTATAATGTTATGATGCTCCTAATTCCATCAAATACATGCATACAAGCATGTTGATGCCTTACTATTGTTTGTAGAGAACATGCCAAAACATAAAGCAAAATTCCTGAAATATAAACCATACATCCCTTAATGGTTTTATATTGGAATCACATGCATCCAATCCTTTTCGATGAGCTTAGAGACTGCTGCATCTTCCTCCTTAGGTCCTAAGATAAACTTTGAAGTGTCCAATGGCTACACTTCCCAAAAGATCAAGCATGGTCAAATGATTACCAAAATAATGTAAACATACCAAAAAATGCATGTGTAATCCATCTTTGCCTCTCCAACTGTGACATGCCAAACTAGTGGACTGGTGGAGGGGCTATAAAAAGTGTGAAAATGTGATTTTTGAAGTGTCCAAAAGCATTCTTCCATCAAGGAGATCCTACATTTATCTCCATAAACTTAGAGATTAATATATGAAGATTCTTTGGTATATTTGTACACTTCCAAGCCCTCCCTTCATTCATGCTAATTTGCTCCCCAAAGAAGACATAAACCAAGAGTTCTACTTTCTTATAAAAAGTTAGATGGGAGATTTTAGCATGCCTAATCCATTCCTAATGTGGATCTTTCTTGGATTTCTAATTCCCTATGGTAAATACATACCATGGGAATCCTCTTAAATTATCTTATTTCTTACTCCCAAAAGTGGAGTTTTTGCTAAAATTAGCATCTGATTTTTTTTTTTCAAAAAGTGCAAAAAGCAGTTTTTTGAGGATGCAAAACTCCTCTTTAACTTATTCTTTTTATGAATCAAATGATTCCATAAAGAATTCCATATAACATACTATCTGTATGTATAGTTTTTCCCATCCATCCATACCCAATGCACCTCTATTTCCCTCCTCCAAAATGGGAATTTGTTAAATATAGGTGCTAGAATTTTTTCTCAAACAATGATGGAAGGGGATTTTGTGGAGCTTCAAAATCCCATCACACTGAGCCAATTTTTGAATTTCTTGATTCTATGTAGAAGTTCATGCACTATATTGTATGTATGCATGTGTTTTCGGACCAAGCTTTGAAAAATCCCTTTTCATTTCCCTTTCCCAAAATGGATACTAATCAAAATAGCATCTGCAAAGTATGCAAAAATCATGAACAAGGCTATTTGGAGATACCTTGAGCTTCTGCTTACTTGTATTTTTAGGTAATTCTTGAGCCTAGATGGGAGCATTTACCTCATACTCCCCATATACCTGATTTCCCTCAAAGGGCCCAGCCTAAAGCCCATGCTTTCTTTTGCAAAAATCAGAGTCTTTCTATAATTGAATCCTAAAAATTAAATAAGAATTTGAAACTTACATGTACTTGGAATGGAGTTCTAGGTAACCTTCCTTAATGCATAACTCATTCCTCTTTGTTTTGTTCCAGCTTGAGAAATTGGAGACTCCATCATGTGCCCCCTCCTAGGAAGTGGATTGTGGCATCATAGATCTATAGTATGTACTCCTTCTATGCGCATCTCTATTTAGAGAAGACACAACTCCGATGAGGAGGTATAGCTATTGGCTATTGGAGTTTGAATGTGTTGCATGGGTGTCTGCTCTATGCCTTGATGATCATGCTACCCTTGTCACATTTGTGTATGGGTGGCAAGAATGGCACCTCATCCTTTTGAGGAGTGTTCCAACTCCTTACTACTAGTGAATAATACTTTAAATTGGCACTTGAAGTTAAAACATCAAGAAGGCATGGCGTCTTGGTTATCTCATGTGCCTCCCAAGTAGGTGGTACAAGTTCGATTCCCCTTCCATGCACCATGAAAGTGGACTAAGAAAGAGCTCTGATACCAGTCTTAGATGCATACTTTATACATCCATTGAATTCTTTTGCTACCCATCATACATCACCGCCTTCGACATAATCACACACAGATCTATTCATCTTCGTACCTCCCAGTCATGTCTAAGCATCTCTTTTGCCTCCCTACTCAAAGAGTATAATTGTCTAACTATAAAGCAAGTGCACTACTAAAGTGCCATGTGGAAACTCTTCCAAAGATGAGTTGCTACCATGAATATAATGTGACATAATTCATCACCTTCTTTCGCACTCAACTTTACATTACATTCCATTGGAGTAGAAACAAGCTTACATTCCTGCATACCAAACCTTTTTAGAATATCACATATACACTTTCTTTGTATCAACCACATACTTTCATTGCCATAGACAATCTCAATCCCAAGAAAATATCTAAGCAAACCAAGATCTAAAATTTTAAAATTATTTCCGAAATCACCTTTGATCTTATCGATTGCTTTCGCATCAGTCCTTGTAATCAACAAGTCATCCACATAAATGCATACACAGCCACAAATGTCATCTACATGTTTTACATAGAGTGAAGGATCAACATGACTCCTTGTGTATTTCTGTAGCATAAGATACTCTACCAGCCTTGCATTCCATGCCCTTGCTGCTTGTTTAAGACCATATAATGCCTTCTTTAACTTGCATAAATTATTAGGATATTTTACATCCACATAACCATTTGGTTGTGACATGTACACTTCTCCACTTAACTCACCATTAAGAAAGGCATTCTTTATGTCTAACGGATATATATTCCATCTTTTACTTGTAGATAAAGCGAACAAAGTTCTCACTATGGCCATATTTGCTACTAAACTAAATGCCTCATAGTCCAATCCTTGAGTTTGAGCATATCTTTTTGCTACAAGTCTAGCCTTATATCTTGATACACTACCATCAATATTTCTTTTAATCTAAAAACCCACTTGCAACCAATAACCAATTGTTTTGGTGTCTTTGGAATTAAAGTCCAGGTCTTGTTATCTTGTAATGCATCCATTTCTTCTTTCATTGTTTTCTCCCACTTTTCATCTTCTTTCACCTCATCATAAGATGTAGGTTCATTTTCCTGCTCAACCTTTGTCATAAAAGCATAATGAGTATTCATAAATGATTCAAAAGTATACCTCGGAGGTTGCTTAATCACTCTTCAAGTTCTTCTTACCTCCAATGCAGGTGCTCTTACTTTTTTAATAGGAACCTTTGATGACTCTCCATACTCATATATAATACCAACTTCTTCTCCTTCATCATTAACTTCAACAAGTTTGAGTTTAACTTTACTTTTGATACTTGGAGGTGACTCTTGCCGTTATATTCCATTGAAAGGTAGCTCTCTTTCTTCATCCAAACCACTCTTCTCATCACTTAAACTTCTTGTGGGATGAGTTAAGCACTGATCTCCACCTATATCTTCTTCTTCTCCATTTATGACTTGCAAACTTTTCTTATATACATACTATAAAAGTGATTCATCAAAGTTTACGTCTCTTGGAGAAACCACCTTATTGAAATGAGTATAACATCTATATCCTCTTTGAGTACCTATATAACCAATAAATCTATACTTTTACACTTTCACATCAAGTTTTGATCTCACTTAACTAGGTACATGTACATAGCATATGCAACCACACACTTTCAAATGACTTACACTTGGTTTTCTTCCATGCCATGCCTCATATGGTGTCAAATGATGAACTCAAGAAGTAGGAACTCTTTTCATAATGTACACACATTCTAACAACTTCAGACCAATAATATTTAGGTAAAACACATATGATTTAGCATGCTTCTAGATGCTTGTGTGATGATTTTGTTTCTTCTTTTTGCAACTCCATTTTGTTGTGGACTAATATGCATGTAACTTCTCTGTTGACGCCCTCATCATACAAAAAATCAGTAAAACCTTGGGAGAAATACTCTCCCCATCCATTGGATCTTAATTTCTTAAGATACCTTCCTCTTTGTTTCTCAGCAAAGGATTTGAACTTCTTGAAACAACCAAAGACTTCATTCTTATGTATAATGAAATACACAAATGTCATCATAGTATGATAATCCGTGGATGATACATATTACTTATTACTAGCTAGGGATGCCTCTCTAGTAGGAGCCCATACATTCGTATGTATAAGATCTAACAAACCATCACTTACATAGCTTGAATGCTTGAAAGGTTATCTACTCTGCTTGCCCATTTGACATGCTTGACAAAGATGCACCATATTTTGCTTGGTAAGATCAAGTAATCCTTCAACAATCCTCTTCTTTTATAGCTCCTTTAACCTGTGTACATTCATGTGGCCATCGTAGATTAAGCTATGATATTCTATGCATACCATAAGAAAAATAGTTTGTATGATTTGGGTTTACATCGAATATAAACAACTACCTTGTTTTTTACCTCTAACAATTAACCTCCTTTGCTTTGGATCCTCAATGCCTACATGATTAAATCTTACTTGGAAACCTTTTTCTACCATTTGACCAACCGACATCAAATTCTTAATGATCATTGGCACATAAAGTACATCCTTCAAGCAATTCGTCTTGCACTTATCTTGCATAGCAACATCTTCAACCTGCATAATCTTATGTGTTGTATTATCTCCTACTTTAACATGACCTTTAAATTAAGGATTATGTATATTTGAAAACCATGAAGTATCATGAGACATATGGTTAGAACAACCACTATCTACATACCATACATCACTATTGCAATTCATCTTTGTTTCTACATTCATCATAAGATGAGAATCATAATCATCACCTTTACCTTCAACTACATAATTTCCTTGTTGTTTACCTCTTCGTGAGTATCCTCCTCTTTGATTACCAACTTGATTATTCTCACTTTGATAGAAATCTTTGGCTTAGTTCCCATACCTTCCACATATTAGCAATTGATGTTATCTTCACTCCTTTGTCTTTGATTGTAATTGTAGTACCCTCTTGTACCTCTAGCGCTTGATCTTCCTCTTCCTCTTGTGTTGAAGTTGAAGTTTGTTCATCATTTCTCCTTCTTCCTCGACCTCTATTTGAACCTCTTGTACCCTTGCTTCCTGCTCTTGATCATCATGCATAAAGATCTTGTCCTTGAGATCCTTTTTTATTTGGAGTAGAGCCATTTAGATTCATCTTGTCCATGATCATGAGAGAAACAAGCTGATCAAAATCTTCTCCTCTGACATAAAAAGAAGTAATGAATGTCTCTATTTCTCGTTGTCCTTGAGTCCATTGAAACTATGTGCAACCAAGTCTTCATCCTTCACATGAGCTTCAATTGATCCTCGTTGATCTAGAATCTCTTTAACTTTCAACAAGTAATCATTCAATGATGTCCTTGCATCTTTCTTTATTTTGTTCAACTTGTTTTGAGTTGATTCTTCCTTTCTCTTGTACCTCTAGCATAGAGCCTTTCCAATGCAAGCCAAACATCCCTACATGTGTCTAGATCTTATATGTATCCTACAATTGAATCTTGAATATTTTGTGATAAAATGAATATAACCCTTTTGTATGTTTCATTCCAAAGTCTAGATTCCCTTAACTGTTTTTATTTGTATCCTCTAATAATATAGGTTTCATATATGTGGCATCAATCAAACCATACAATCCTCTACCTTGCAAGTATGTTGTGATTCTATATCATCATGCTTGATAGTTGTTCTTATCAAGCTTCTCTATTTGTTCATGTTGATCACCCATTGTGTAAATAGCAAACTACCTCCTTTAACCCTCCTTTTGGATATGTGTGATAAGGAGTATGCTATTTACCTTTGTAATGACATTTATGCATCTTTCTTTGCTTAGATGTTGCTTGCGATGCTTCCTTGTTATCTCCTTCTACCTTCATGTAGTGTTGATGATGAATCTCTGCTCCAATAGTTTCAAGTTCTTCATCAAGGTATTGCAACCTTTTTCAAGCTTCAATCCCTTGCCCTGATACCAATTTTATAGTTTATTGACCTCCAAAGTATAGCTAGAAGTAGGGGGAACCCCCTAGGAACCAGTTGACCTTCTCACAAACTTATGTGCAAAAAACTAGTCATGCTTATAGAGCTTTTGTTGCCTATTAACTTAAGCATTTTTTAAAACTATTTTGTACACATACACTTGACACCAAGAGCTTTGAAATAATCTAAAGAACACTCAAATTGGATAAATACACAAGGTGATATGATGTCTACAATTTTGAGCTTTAATGGAGACCTTCAATAGAGGTAAACCTGAGAACACACACTACTTGCAGAGAGAACTACTCTCAGCTCGCAACTCCATTGAATATGAAACTTATCAGGATGTAGAGAGTAAGAGATATTCAAGGAACCATCAAAATGATTTGAATAATGAGGGAGATACAAGCTCAGAAATCTATGTCTACAAAACTACAGCAATGAAGAGATACACATATGAATCTCTTGGACTTCTAACAAGATCATGACTTGTCCCCTCTTATTATAGCATGGAAAACTAATCCAATACCTTCCTAATACATCTAAACTTGTTGTAGACACGTGGGTGGAGGTATTACATGATTTAAGTGCTTAAATGATCAAAATATGGCTAGACTTTGAGAACTAACCACATCCACCTTCGATTAGGACACCACTACAGCTCCCTTGTGACTCACTCATTTGAGATATTAACTTCAAATAATCACATGATATTTTGGCTATACTTTATCAATTAGTTGAGCCTCCTTGAAGTATTTGAAGACCTCCCAAAGGTATTTATATCTTTTGGACCTTCCCCCTTAGTCTATATATGTAAAAACATTGTTCTCAGTAGTAAAGACTCTAAAAAAGTCTTACAAATTCTATGTGGTATAATTCCTCAAGCCTCAGTGATTGATAAAATAAGAACTCATAGAACAAAACAATGCCCTTGGGATTCACATTTAAAAAGAACTTTGAGTGCAAAAATTGGTTCAAACTCGATACAACACGAGGAATGTTGCGAACATTTGTTTTATGTAGGGTACAAGTTTCAAATTATGTAAATACCTTTGGGAAGTCTTCAAATACTTCAAGAAGGCTCATATTATTCATAAAATTTAGCAGAAATACCACGTGAGTTCTAGAACATGGTGAGTCAAATTAGTGAGTCACAAGGGAGCTGTAGTGGTGTCCTAGTGGAAGGTCGATGTGGCTAGTTCTCAAAGTCCATCAATACTTTGCTTATTTGAGAACTTGAGTCATGTAATACCTCCATCCAAGTGTCTACCACAAATTTAGATGTATTAGGAAGGTTTTAAATTAGTTTCCCATGCTATAAAAAGAGGAGAAAAGTCGTGATCTTGGGGGATGTCCAAGAGAGTCATATGTGTATCTCTATGCTGCTGGAGTTTTGTATGCAGAGATTGCAGAGCTTGTATCTCCCTCATTATATATCCAAATTACATGTTTGATAGCTCCTTTGAAAGCTCTTACTGTCTATGTTCTTCCTGTAAATTGTCATAATCATTGGATTTGTGAGCTGAGAGCATTACTCTCTGCAAGTAGTGTGTGTTCTCTGGTTTTACCCCCTGCTGAAAGTCTCCATTAAACCTCAAACTTGCAGAGGTCATATCTCCTTGTGTATGTATCCAAATCATGTGTTCTTTGGCTTATTAGAAATCAGTAGTCTCTGCAAGTGATGTGTGTCCTCGGGTTCATCTCTGTTTCAAGGTCTCCATTAAAGCTACATATTGTAGAGGTCATAGCTCATTGTGTATTTATCCATTTGAGGTGTTCTATAGCTTGTTGGAAAGCTCTTAGAGTCTAGTTTATGTGTGTGAACTAGTTTTGGAAAATTCTAAGTGAGAAAGAGCATTTTTGCTCTGCAAGAAAACTGGTCTGTGCATACAAGTTTGTGAAAAAGTCAACTAGGTCCTGTTGGGTTTCACCTACTTCTAGCTGTACTTTGGAGATCAATAAACTCCAACATTGGTATCAGAGCAAGTACTTGGAGGCTTGGAGAAGGTTATCATACCTTGATGAAGAATTTGAAGCTATCAAAGAAGCAGTTCATCATCAACACTACACAAAGGTAGAAGAAGATCACAAGGAGGCATCTCAAGCAACATCCAAGCAAAGAAAGGTGCACATACCTCATTTACAAGGTAAATATTATATTTCTTCTCATCACACACATTGGAAAGAAGGCTTAAAGGAGGAAGCTTAGCATTTGTATTATGGGAGACCAACATGCACAAATAGAGAAGCTTGATAAGACCAATTATCAAGCATGGAAGTTTAGAATCACAGCATACTTGCAAGGTAGAGGCTTGTATGGTTTGATTGATGGCACATATATCAAACCCACATTACCAGAGGACCCAAATCAGCATCAATTGAGGGAATTTAGACTTTGGAATGAGAGAGACAAAAAAGTTATATTCATTTTATCACAAAATATTCAAGATTCAATGGTAGGACACATACAAGATCTAGACACAAGTAGAGATGTTTGCCTTGCATTGGAAAGGTTGTATGCTACAGGTACAAGAGCAAGGAAGATTCAACTAAAAAATGAGTTGAATAACATAGAGAAAGATACAAGGACATCGGTCAATGATTACATATTGAAAGTTAAAGAGATTGCAGATCAACTAGGATCAATTCAAGCTCATGTGGAGGACGACGACTTGGTTGCACATACTCTCAACGGACTCAAAGATGATGAGAGATGGAAACCCTTCATTACTTCAGTTTATGTCAGAGGAGAATTACCAGATTTTGATCAACTTATTGCCCTCATGGTCATGGAGGAGATGAATCTAAATGGTTCTACTTCAAATCAAAAAGGCTCTCAAGGACAAGCTCTTTATGTAGGATCATCAAGAGGTGGAAACAGAGGCAGAAGAGCTTCAAATAGAGGTCGAGGAAGAAGGAGCGATGATCAAGGGACTTCAAGTGGCTTCTTCAACACAAGAGGAAGAGGAAGATCAAGTGCTGGAGGTACAAGAGGCTACTACAACTACAATCAAAGACAAAGGAGTGAAGATAAGAACAATTGCTATATATGTGGAAGGTATGGACACTATGCCAAAGATTGTTATCAAAATGAAAATAATCAAGGTGGTAATCGAAGAGGAGGCTATTCAAGAAGAGGTAAACAACAAGGAAATTATGCAGTTGAAGGTAAAAGTGATGATTATGATTCTCTTCTTATGATGAATGTAGAAACTAAGATGAATTGCAATAGCGATGTATGGTATGTAGATAGTGGCTATTCTAATCACATGTCTCTTGATGCTTCATGGTTTTCTAATATGCATAATCCTTCATGTAAAGGTCATGTTGAAACAGGAGATGATACAACACATAAGATTATGCAAGTTGGAGATGTCGTTATGCAGGATAAGAGCAAGACAAATTGCTTGAAGGATGTACTTTATGTGCCAACGATCACTAAGAATTTGATGTCAGTTGGTCAAATGGTAGAAAAAGGTTTGCAAATAAGATTTAATCATGCAGGTTGTTTCATTGAGGATCCAAAGCAAAGGAGGTTAATTGCTAGAGGTCAAAAACAAGGTAGATTGTTTACATTCAAGGTAAACCCAAATCATACAAACTATTTCTCTTATGGTATGCATCGAATAGCAGAGCATGATCTATGGCACAAAAGGATTGGACACATGAATGTACACAGGTTAAAGAAGATATCAAAGAAGAGGATTGTTGAAGGATTACCTGATCTTACTAAGCAACATATGGTGCATCTTTGTGAAGCATTTCAAATTGGTAAGCACAATAGACAACCTTTCAAGCGTTCAAGCTATGTAAGTGATGGTTTGCTAGATCTCATACACACAGATGTGTGGGGACCTACTAAAGAGGCATCCTTGGTTGGTAATAAGTACTATGTATCATTCATTGATGATCATAGTAGAATGACATTTGTGTATTTCATTAAACATAAGAGTGAGGTCTTTGATTGTTTCAAGAAGTTCAAATCATATGTCGAAAAGCAAACAGGAAGGTATATTAAGAAGCTAAGATCTGATGGAGGGGGAGAGTATTTCTCTCAAGCTTTTACTGATTTTTTGTATGATGAAGGTATCAAAAGAGAAGTTACATGCAGGTATACTCCACAACAAAATGGACTCGCAGAAAGAAGAAACAGAATCATAGCAGAAGCATCTAGAAGGATGCTTAATGATATGTGTTTGCCTAATTATTTTTGGGCTGAAGCTGTTAGCACAAGTGTTTACATTATGAATAGAGTTCCGACTGCTGGAGTTCATCATTTGACACCATATGAGGTATGGCATGGAAGGAAACCAAGTGTAAGTCATTTGAAAGTATTTGGTTGTGTATGTTATGTACATGTACCTAGTGAGATCAAAACTTGATATGAAATCAGAAAAGTGTATCTTTATTGGTTATGCAGATAGTCAAAGGATATAGATGTTATAATCCTCATACCAATAAGGTGGTTGTTTCAAGAGATGTAAATTTTGATGAATCACTTTCATGGTATGCAGATAAGAATTGCTTGCAGGTCATGGATGAAAATGAAGAAGGTGTGGTTGAAGGAGATGAATGCATAGTTCAGCCATCAAGAAGTTTAAATGATGAAAGGAGTGGTTTGGATGAAGAAAGAGGATCACCTTTCAATGGAAGATTAAGGCAAGAGTCACCTCCAAGTGTTAAAAGTAAAGGTAAACTCAAACTTGTTGAAGTTAATGATGAAGGAGAGGAAATTAGTGATGTATGTGAGTATGGAGAATCATCAAGGGTTCCTAATAAGAAAGGAAGAGCATCTACATTGGAGGTAAGAAGAACTTCAAGAGTGAGTAAGCAACCTCAAAGGTATACTTATGAATCTTTTATGAATACTCATTATGCTTTTATGACAAAAGTTGAGCAGGAAAATGAACCCACATGTTATGATGAGGCAAAAGGAGATGAAAAGTGGGAGAAAGCAATGAGAGAAGAAATGGAAGCACTACAGGATAACAAGACTTGGAATTTAGTTCCAAAGGCACCAAAACAAAAGGTAATTGATTGCAAGTGGGTTTTTAAGATTAAAAGAAGTAGTGATGGTAGTGTGTCAAGATATAAGGCTAGACTTGTAGCAAAAGGATATAATCAGACTCAAGGAGTGGACTATGAGGAAACATTTAGCCCAGTAGCAAACATGGCAATGGTAAGAACTTTGTTGGCTTTAGCTGCAAGTAAAAGGTGGAATATATATCAACTTGATATAAAGAATGCCTTTCTTAATGGTGAGTTAAATGAAGAAGTGTATATGTCACAACCAGATGGTTATGTGGATGCAAAATGTCCTAATCATGTATGCAGGTTAAAGAAGGCATTGTATGGTCTTAAGCAGGCGCCAAGGGCATGGAATGCAAGGTTGGTAAAGTATCTTATGCTGCAAGGATACACAACGAGTCATGCTGATCCTTCACTTTATGTAAAACATGTAGATGACATGTGTGTCTATGTATGCATTTATGTGGATGACTTGTTGATTACAGGGAATGATGCAAAAGAAATTGATGAGATTAAAGCTAATTTGGGAAAGGAATTTAAAATTTCAGATCTTGGTTTGCTTAGATACTGTCTTGGGATTGAAATTGTGTATAGCGATGAAGGTATGTGGTTGATGCAAAGAAAGTATATATGTGATATGCTGAAAAGGTTTGGTATGCAGGAATGTAACTTTGTTTCTACTCCAATGGAATGTAATGTAAAGCTGAGTGAAAAGGAAGGTGATGAGTTGCATGATATGAATGTATATAGATCCATGGTAGGATCTTTGATTTATGCAACAAAAACTAGACCTGATATATGCTATGCAGTGGGAGAATTGTCACAGTTTATGCATGAACCTAGAGTACCTCATATGCATGCTGTGAAAAGAGTGCTTAGGTATTTGAAAGGTACCATGAACAAAGGATTATTTTATAGCCATGATGTTGATCTAACTCTTAAAGTCTTTAGTGATGCAGATTGGGTTGGAAGCAAAGATGACAGAAGATCCACAAGTGGATATGTGGTAATAGAAGGAAACAAGACATTAACATGGAGTTCAAAGAAACAGCCTACAATTGCTTTATCTTCTATAGAGGCTGAGTATAGAGGTTTAGCATTGGCTACTACTGAGGTTATGTGGTTTAAAAAGTTGTTTCATGACTTGAATGTGCAGGTTGATGTACCACTGATCTATGGGGATAACTTGAGCAGCATTCATATGACCTCAAATCCTATTTTTCATGCTAGAACAAAGCATATAGAGGTTCACTATCATTATGTTTGAGAGAAGGCCATAAACAATGAAGTACAAGTTTCTTTTGTGGGAACAAAGGATCAAGTTGTAGATATCTTCACCAAATCCTTGGATGGACCAAAGCTTCAAAGATTCAACTATATTCTTGGCATGAAGGAAATACCCTTTGAAACTTGAGGGGGAGAATGTTGGGAACATTTGTTTTATGTAGGGTACAAGTTTCAAATTATGTAAATACCTTTGGGAAGTCTTCAAATACTTCACGAAGGCTCATATTATTCATAAAATGTAGCAAAAATACCACGTGAGTTCTAGAACATGGTGAGTCAAATTAGTGAGTCACAAGGGAGCTGCAGTGGTGTCTTAGTGGAAGGTCGATGTGGCTAGTTCTCAAAGTCCATCAATACTTTGCTTATTTGAGCACTTGAGTCATGTAATACCTCCATCCAAGTGTCTACCACGAATTTAGATGTATTAGGAAGATTTTAGATTAGTTTCCCATGCTATAAAAAGAGGAGAAAAGTCTTGATCTTGGGGGATGTCCAAGAGAGTCATATGTGTATCTCTATGTTGTTGTAGTTTTGTATGCAGAGATTACAGAGCTTATATCTCCCTCATTATATATCCAAATTACATGTTTGATAGCTCATTTGAAAGCTCTTACTGTCTATGTTCTTCCTGTAAATTTTCATAATCATTGGATTTGTGAGCTGAGAGCAGTACTCTCTACAAGTAGTGTGTGTTCTATGGTTTTAGCCCCTGCTGAAGGTCTCCATTAAACCTCAAACTTGCAGAGAACATATCTCCTTGTGTATGTATCCAAATCATTGTTAGAAAGCTCTCAAAGTCTACATGTATTCGGAAAAGTTTCAGATTCATTGGAGGTGTGAGTTAAGAGCAGTAGTCTCTGCAAGTGATGTGTCTCCTCGGGTTCATCTCTGTTTCAAGATCTCCATTAAAGCTGCATATTGCAGAGGTCATAGATCATTGTGTATTTATCCATTTGAGGTGTTCTATAGCTTCTTGGAAAGCTATTAGATTCTAGTTTATGTGTGTGAAACAGTTTTGGAAAATTCTAAGTGAGTAAAGAGCATTTTGCTCTGCAAGAAAACTGGTCTGTGCATACAAGTTTGTGAAAAAGTCAACTAGGTCCTGTTGGGTTTCACCTACTTCTAGCTGTACTTTGGAGATCAATAAACTCCAACAAGGAAGACATCAACAAAAATATTTACCATAATTTAAAATGTATTCTATTTCTTATTTTTGAAAAATATATGATGTAATCATTGTGAAGGGATGGATTTCTTGTGTTGAAGATGAAGTGGTGCTGCTGAAATTTTGCACTGCACCAGCCAAGTTGACTCTAGGGATATGTAGTGGACCCTTTTAGCTTGCAAATTGATGCATTATATTCCCTACATACTTTGGAGGATCACTTACAAACAATTGATTCAAAATAGATAAGTTTGAACAAGGGTCAACTTGAGAAGACTTTCTAATTTTGAAAGACAAGCTTTGGTATTTCACCCAGTATTGATTCTCTGATTAAAATTGACTAGAGAGCTTTTAGGAGAGGCTAATTAGGAATCAAAGCAACCTATTAGAAGTTATCTCAATGAAAATGAGTAACTATATTGAGAGAAATCATTTTATCAAATCACCTATGTGATCCCAACTTTTTAGGAGGCAATAGATGCAAATACATAGTCAATTTGTGATGAATGTTTCTCACAACTGAAATACCCAAATGTAATAAAACTTTTTGGTCAGCTAATGGACTTAGAGAGCTATAATTACCAAGTTAAAACATTGGAAAAGATGAACTATGCGTAGAGAAATCATCTTCGCAATCTGGCTAAAAATTTGAGATCTCTGACAGTGAACAATACACTCACATATACTTGAAGTTATGGAAACAAATAAGAATGAAATCAAATGTATATTATATGGAAAGTACAATGGACTTACTGATACATATGAGAGCTCTGAAATCACACTCAAATCTGGCACGAAGCCCTGCTATGGAGTCCTCTCTCTCCCAACTAGAAGAGTCACACATATATATAGTGTGTTTTGAAGCCATACTTTGAAATTGAATTCATGCTCACCTACAATTCTTTTCCGAAATTCTAGAGGTAGATTCTTTTTACAAATTCGTGGAGTTCTTTGGCTAACATCAAGTGGCTTCAACCACTTATGTATTGGGCCCTTTTAGCTTGCAAATTGATGCATTAGATGCCCTATCTACTTTGGAGGATCACTTACAAACAATTAATTCAAAACAGATAAGTTTGACTAAGGGTCAACTTGAGAAGACTTTCTATTTTTAAGAGATAAGCTCTGATATTTCACTCAATATCGCTTCTTTCATTAAAATTGACCATAGAGCTTTTAGAGAAGGCTAATTAGGAAGCAAAGAAACGTATTAGAAGCTATTTTAATGAAAATGAGTGACTGTATTGAGAGAAATCATTTTAGCAAATCACCTATGTGATCCTGACTTTTTAGGAGGCAATAGATGCAAATACACAGTCAAATTGTGATGAATGTTTCTCACAACTGAAAAACCCAAATGCAATAAAACTTTGTGATCTGAAAGTAGACTTAGAGAGCTAGTATTATCAAGTTAAAACATTGAAAAAAATAAATTGTGCTCAGAGAAATCATCTCTGCAATCTGACTAAAAAACTCAGATCTCTGACAGTGAATAGTACACTCACATATACTTGAAATTATGGCAACAAATAAGAATAAAATCAAATTTATATTATATGGAAAGTACAATGGACTTGCTGATACATACGGGAGCTCTGAAATCACACTCAAATCTGGCACGAAGCCCTGCTATGGAGTCCTCTCTCTCGTGACTAGAAGAGTCACACATATATATAATGTGTTTTGGACCCATACTTTGAATTTGAATTCATGCTCACCTACAATTCTTTTCCTAAATTCTAGGGCTAGATTCTTTTTACGAATTCGTGGAGTTCTTTGCCTAACATCAAGTGGCTTCAACCATTTTTAATTCCTTTACTTATTTTTACAAAAGGTGAATACTCAAGGAACTACAAGAGTGAGTTCACAAGACAACTCTTCATCACTTCAAGACTTCATGATTTTGTGGTACTGAAGTGACCACGTAGGCTTGCCAAGAATTTGCTCCAACAACTATGCATTCATATGAATATTTCTTTGATACAACTTTTTAGTTTTAAATTAGTTCTTTTCATGTGAAGCTCACTAGAATATTGGGTTAAATAGTATTAGAGAAATTTTAATATGCATTTAATCAAGTGGGAAGAAAGTATACACATGTATATATGTAGATCCATTCATGCACATATGGCCATGTGAATACATGGTGCATGGGTGTACATTACAAGAAAATTCAACAAGGTGTTTCTATGGGTTATGGTAGGGTTGAAGTTCATTCTCCAAGAGAGTGACTCAAAAATATTGTAGCTAGTAAGTCTTCTCACTAATAGAAGAAGTTGTTCACGTCAAGCAAAAATTAGATTTCAAGGGCCAGAAAACATTGAAGTTCCTCATATGTGAGTTGTGCTAGAAAAAAAGACATAAAAGAGAAGTAAGTGTTCTCAATCTTGGAGACCTTAATTTCAATCTAGTATAGTATATTAATGACTAATATGAGTGGAATCCATCCACGATTTTAGTGAAGCAGCTTCCGAGAAGTTTATCTTTTGATTGTTGGAGTTACAGGTGTGTGGAAGCACGTGAACAACACAAGGAAGAAGAAGAAGCTTGGAGCACAACACACAATATTGAATGTATTACCACTAGAATGTACAAAGATAAGTAACCCATTAGGGTTCTAAGCATATACACAAGCCAGGGGAAAAAACCTCCTAATGAGGGAAAGAAGTGGCCTGACAATTCTAGTGTGTTCACACATATCACTACCTAAATATATCAACAAATACCCCCTAGGATTGATGTT
This sequence comes from Ceratopteris richardii, assembly GCA_020310875.1. Lineage (NCBI taxonomy): Eukaryota > Viridiplantae > Streptophyta > Polypodiopsida > Polypodiales > Pteridaceae > Ceratopteris > Ceratopteris richardii. The sequence continues at coordinate 79,950,714 of CM035417.1, read as the reverse complement.
GTGATCAAGGATCAAGCACTCATGTATAAGGAAGTGCCAAGCTATGTGAATTCAGTCCAGAAAAGGAAGTAAGCCCAAAGCTTTGCGGAAAGCTTCAAACTTATCCCTAGGTAGAGCCTTTGTGAAAAGGTCTACAATGTTCTCCTGCATGGGCACATATGCCAAGATGAATTCTCTAGCAAAGAACCTCTCCCTGACATAATGATAGTGCACCTTAATGTGCTTAGTGCGAGGATGGAACACAGGGTTCCTTACAACTGCCAATGCATTCTAATAGTTAGTGAAGATTGTGGTGGCAGAAGACTGACCAACATTCAAATCAGTCATAAGGCATCTAAGCCACACACACTCAATAGTTGTTGTGAAAGTTGCCCTATACTTAGCCTCAAAACTAGAAGTGACCATAGTAGGCTACTTTTTGCTCAACCAAGATATGCATGAGCTAGCAAGCATAAAGCAAAAGCCATTGGTAGACACATGAGTGTCATAGAAACCAGCCCAATTAGAGTCAGAAAAATCATGTAAATCTAGCGGTAGTGATCCCCCCTTGAGATAAAATAATACAAATAACTGGGTACCACTCAAGTAGCAAAAGATTCTCTTAACTGCCTACCAATGCTTGACACCTGGGCAATGCATAAACTTGCTCATTTGTGAGACAAAAAACTGAATATTTGGTCGAGTAATGCATAAGTTAAGCATGTATCTTTTCATACCAAGCATGTGATGCTTGCTTTAACCATATAATGCCTTCTTTAATATGCACACCTGGTTTTCATGCCCTTTTTGCACAAAGCCACAGGGCTAAAAAACATACACTTCTTCATGCAAGTCACCATTCAATATCATATGCCAATGAATATCATGTGACATTTCCTTCCCCTTAAAAGCATTTTTATCCTCGAAAATGTAGATGAAATGTCCATAATGGTAAAAGAAAGTGCTCGGACTCCCATGAACCCCATGTACTCTATGTAAATGGTCATTGTGTGTTGCTTCCCCATATCTTTCCCCTTAAGAAACCTCATATGAGATCTTCTCAAACGTGGGAAACCATCTCCATGGTGTCTACGATCTGCCATATATACTCGACTTCCAAACTATCACTCATGTGACATATAACATCATCCAAATGGACTAAGTCCATATGATGTATCCTCTATGGACTAATAGTATTAAAAATAAGTGCAAAGTGCCAAGATCCGAAGTTTGACCATACTATAATGGAGATAATAAACCATGGAATCCTCTAAAATATAGAACAAAGTCCCATAAAAAGTGACTCGAAATCCATGTAGGGCTAAATGATAGATTTTTTCTCATACCACTCTAGGTCTTCCTAACCTTGAGTGTACTCACAAGTAATAGCTTAATTCAAACTACCTTGTGAACTATGCAAATCCATCATCTTAGTGCATATATAATAAGTTTTTGGTAGTAAAATGCAATCTTTACATTCCATCGACCAAGTTGTCTTTGTTTTGTTATCCATTACCTTTGGAATTAGTTCTATTGGAAGAGCATCTATTGGAACTAGTACAAACTCCAATATTTCTCTTCCTAGTATTTTGCCATATGAATGCAAAAAACATTCCCTTGGAGATTCAAATAATTCCTAAAGAGAGGATTCATAAATCTACTCCTAGTCTCACTAATGTCAATAACTAGATCATCTCATCTAGTCAAGGACCATCACTGGAAATAACATAACTACTCTCTAGAGTCTATATGTGACACTCAATCTAACCACCATGATTAGTTGATCTCCCTATTGCCTTTGATAGAAGAGAGCCACTCCCATCTAGACAATCTTAATTGAGCTAAAGTGAAACTCTCTCTCTCAAATCTCATCTACGGAAAAGAGCTATGGTAATGGAATTTGTTCTACATTCCCTTTCCCTTTCAAAGAGATTCTGTTGAGTCCAATTGCTCTACTTATCCATAGTTGAGAACATGCACATAAGTTCTCCATGTTTTTTCCTTCCAAAATAGTGTAGAGTCAAACTCCTATGTGAAGGAAAATTACACTGAAAAGTAGAGTAAATGAATTCCTTCTAGAATGTAGACTATGAGATGTTTTCTAAACACCTCTTCTCTCTAAAGGAAAACATACTCTATTCTTCTCCTATTAAGAAATGATTTTCCTTTCCTTTTTCTCTTTCAAGGAACAAGAGCTAAAGTGAGACCTCTAAGCTAAAGTGAGATCTCTCCTCTCTAAGCTAATTCCCACTTTCTCCTTTCCTAAAAAGAGATATTTATGAATTCATTTGCTCCTCTCTTCCATAACTAATGCATAATCCGTCATTACATACATTCCTATGAATATGGAGAACAAATATACCATAAATAATGAAGATGTATGGTGAAGAGTGGAGGAAATAAATTCCTTGTAAGGGTCAAAGCCCTCTACCAAAATGGTCAGCAATGATATGGAATGATACGATTATAAACACATACGTATTCATTTTAAAGAAGTATCTCTGCCAACCATCCTCTGTGCATGGATCTATATGATCCATCCAGACTAATGGAATTATACTTCCCGAGACAATAAAGTGAGTATGTGATATCAATGGTGATAAAATCACCCATCATATTCTCTATTAGAAGAATAAATCTTCCCTAAACTATGAAGGATAACTCCCGCTCCTAAGGAGATGTCTACTAAGAGCTCTCATCTCATCTAGTGAGACATGTTACCATGAATGATGAGTCCTTTTTTCCCTGGCCATAGAAGAAGAGTGCTCAAAGGGAAGTGGTTTCTGTTAAAAATAAAGAAGTAAGCTTGTATATATTTTTGCAAAAAGGATTTTCTTCAAGTAGAAGGAAAATACAAAAATGAAAAATAGAAGCATTTACTTCAACAAGTAGTGGAGGCCAAAAGAGAATCATTCAAAAGATAATCAAATCCAAAAAAACTGAACTGTAAGAGGAGTGGTTGTCCAAAGTAGTGGAGAAATGATGGAGAAGAGCTCTCAAACTCATCATGAGAGTTTTTGGTCACTTGGCTATAAAAGAGGCAAGGGAGGACACTCAAGAATAGAGGAAGAAGGCGTGGAACTCCCCTTGTAGCTAGCTCGTTTGTTTTGAGTCATTTTGTTCAGTTCACTCTCATAGAGTATGTCCAGCCCCACACCCATTTTTGGGTAGTCTACTTGTGAGAGTCATATCTCTCAACATATGTACCCAATTTTAGTGTTTAAACATTCGTTGGAAATCTCATCTCAAGTACTTCCTTTATCTAAAATAGTTTTATGAAATCCTTTATGCTCTGTGAGTTATTTAGGTTTTAGTGAAGTCCAATTTTCAGCCTAACTGAGTGGACAGGTAGCCTGTTTTGAATAAAAGAGTTTCCAACCCATATCTACTCCAAATTGAGTGTTTGTTAGCTCATCTGAAAGCTCTACGTGTCTAGTTTTGAGTGACTAAAGTTTCAAGTTCATTGCATTTTTCATTTCGTACCAATTTTCATTTGAAGGTTCAGTTGTTGGCAAGAGTCTTAATCCTGAGAAGGTCTTCTACACTTTCCACTGCGATTAAGAGAGGAATTCTCCAACAATTGGTATCAGAGCATTGGAGTTCAAAAAGGCAAAGCATTGGAACTGAAGTGAAGCAAAGGATAAGCTACAAATCAAGGGGGAGCTTTGTAAAGTCAAGGAAGAGCACCACAACATACTTGAGGTAAACTTCAATCTTAGAAGTTTTCAATGGTTGATTTAGGAAAACAAGTGGAGAAGTTAGCCAAAGACAATTTTCATTCTTGGAGGTATAGAATGACAAATTATCTTAAAGGTAAAGGTTTATGGAGTCTAGTTAGTGGAGACGATCCACAACCGATGGACCTTGAAGATCCCAACATTACTCCAGCACAAAGGAGACAATTTGCTGATTGGGAAGAGAGGAATTGAAGGGTGATGTTCCTCATCTCACAAGTTATTTCTAATACTATGATTGATCATGTGCAAAGCTTAGAAACAGCCAAGGAAGTTTGGGAAGCATTGGAGAAGGTGTATGCTACCTCAACAAGGTCTCTGAGGATGCAACTCAAGAACGAGCTCAACAACATGAAGAAAAGCTCAAACCAAAGCATTAGCAAGTATACGTTGAGGATCAAGGAGCTTTGAGAAAGGTGAAAGCTCCTCTACCAACATTCGACGAGATTATACCGAATCTTGTGGCTGAAGAGGTTGCTCAACAAGGAGAAGGCAACAAAGGTAAGGACAGCCATAGTCAAATGTTATATACAGGATGAGGTAGAGGAAGGAACTCAAGAGGAGGCTCGAGAGGAAGAGAAAGAAGTTACAACAACACAAATTTCAGCCAACACAACTCAGAGGACAAGGACAACTTAAATGACAGCACACATGGAAGAGGTCGAGGAAGAAATAGAGGAAGAGGTCGAGGTTCATACAATCCTCATAAAGGTATAACATGTTATCATTGTGGTAAACTAGGACATTATGCAAATGATTGGTTGGCAAAAGAATGGAGGGCTGAATGGAGGCAACCAAAGGAGCCAAAATAACTATGCGAGTACATCAAGTGAAGGAGACAAGCAAACCATGCTTGTCATGAAGCATGACTACAACAACTCGAGAAGTGATGACCAAAAATGGTTCATAGATTCAGGTTGCAGCAACCATATGACATGCCAAGGAGATTTATTCACAAAGCTACAAGCTCCAAGTGGAAAAGGATGTGTGGAGACCGTCGATGAAACTCAACACGCAATTGAGCATGTTGGAGATATCAAGCTTGGAGATAAAAAGGTATTGGTTGATGTTCTTCATGTTCCTACTATTGCAAAGAATTTGATTTCAATAGGACAAATGGTAGAGAAAGGATATCATGTTATCTTCAATGAAAAAGGCTTCTTTATAAAGAATCCAAAAGAAGGATTCAAGTTCATTTCTCAAGGAAGGAAAGAAGGTAGGATGTTCACCTTGGACATTCAACAACCACATGGAAAGGTGATGTATATTCAGTTTGGAAACAAGAGGATTGCTGAAATTGATTTATGGCACAAAAGGTTTGGACATATCAACATTCCCAAGCTCAAGGACATGAGCAACCATGAAGTGGTAAGAGGTCTTCTAAGATTCAATGATGCTAGACTACATGAGTTTTGTGAAGCATGCCAACTAGGAAAGCAAACTCGACAACCATTCAAGAATAGCAACTATGTGGCAAGGAATGTCCTCGACTTGATATACACGGATGTATGGGGACCATCACAACAACCATCAGTGGCTGGTAATAGATATTTTGTCATTTTTATAGACGATCATTCAAGAAAAGTATGGATGTTTTGCATAAAACAAAAATCAGATGTGTTCTCCATGTTCAAGAGATTTAAAGCACAGGTAGAAAAGGAAACAGGACGCTACATAAAGACCTTGAGGTCCAATGGAGGAGGAGAACATTTCTCCAAAGAATTTTCATATTTTCTTTATGAAAATGGCATCAAGAGACAATTTACATGTAGGTACACACCTCAACAAGATGGAATAGCTGAAAGGAAAAATCGACATATCACAGAAGTTGCAAGATGCATGCTCAACGAGATGAAGATGCCACTAAACTATTGCGCTGAAGCAATTAGTACGGCCGTTTATTTGATGAACAAGTGCACAACAGCTAGAGTACATAATCTAACTCTCGAGGAGGTTTATTCCGATAAGAAACGTGACCTTACACATCTCAAAGTTTTTGGATGTGTGTGTTATGTTCACATCCCTCAAGAACTAAGGACAAAGATGGAGGCAAAGTTCGAAAAATGTATTTTTATTGGATATTCATCGGAGCAAAAGGGATATAGGTGCTACAATCCGGTGACAAAGGAGTTATGAGTCTCACGAGATGTGGTATTTGATGAGCTAAGACCATGGTTTGGAGACAAAGGGAAAGAGAAGATTCTTGAAGAAGATTGTGAAGATGATGGAGGTGCTATCCAAGAAGAATTTCAGCAAACAAACACTCAAATGTCAAGTCTAGAAGCTTCTACATCACTTGGAGAAAGCTCAACATGGAAAGGGAGACTAAGGAGTCATTCCTCATCACCAACATCATGTTATGAAAGATCTAAAGCTGAAAGTGCTGCCCAAAATAGTGATTCAAATGCAAGTGCAGAAGAGTATGAAGAGGTGATCACACCAAAGGTAAAGTTGAACCGGTTGAAGAAGCGATATTCAAAAGAAAATGAAAGGAGGTCTTCGAGAGCAAGGTATCCAATTCAAAGGCTGAGCTATGATAGTTTTATTGCAAAGCATTTTGCATATATGACACAGGTGGTCAAAGACAAAGAACCAGATGCATATGAAGAAGCATGTACACAAAAACAATGGCAAGAAGCTATGCAAGAAGAGATAAAAGCTCCCAAGGACAATCACACATGGGAGCTAGTTCCAAAGGCTGAAGGTATGAAGATTGTTCCAAATAAATGGGTGTCTAAAATAAAGAGAAATTCTGATGGCTCTCTAGCTAGGCATAAAACTAGACTAGTAGCAAAAGGATTCAAGCAAACTCATGGCATCGACTATGAAGAGACTTTCAGCCCAGTTACAAAGATGGGAACAATTAGAACCTTGATTGGAGTGAGTGCAGCAAGGAGATGGCCATTGTACCAACTTGACATAAAAAATGCTTTTCTCAATGGTGAACTTCAAGAAGAGGTATACATGAGTCAATCGATTGGATTTGAAGCTAGAAAGCATCCAGATTTTGTTTGTAGATTGAAGAAAGCCTTGTATGGGCTGAAGCAAGCACCACGTGCTTGGAATCAAAGATTGGTCGAGTACCTCACAAGGTGTGGTTATAGTCCAAGTAGTGCAGATCCCTCTCTCTACATGAAGAAAGAAGAAGGCAAGCAGGTATATATTTGCATATATGTTGATGATCTCATCATAACAGGAAGTAATGTTACAGGAATACAAGAGATCAAAAGGAAACTCGGTAAGGAGTTTAAAATTTCAAATCTTGGTGAGCTGAAATACTTTTTAGGAATTGAGATAGTCTATGGGAAAGATTGCATTTACTTGATGCAAAGAAAGTACCTGTTGGATGTTCTTTTCAGATTTGGAATGAGTGAATGCAAACCACTCACTCAACCTATGGACACAAATGTGAAGCTATGCTCAAATGATGGAGAGAAGTTACATGATGTAACTACATACAGGAGTATTATAGGTTCGTTGATCTATGCTACAATCACAAGACCAGATTTGTGTTATATTGTTGGAGTTCTTTCTCAATTTATGCAAGCTCCAACAAGTGAACATTTAAATTCAGCCAAACGAGTGCTAAGATATGTGAAGCACACAGTCAATCATGCTTTGGAGATATGATAAAGAATTGCAGGTAAAAGGCTTCAGTGATGCTGATTGGGTTGGTTCGAAGGAAGATAGAAGATCCATGTCAGGTTATGTGTTCATGATAGGTAGCAAACCTATCACATGGAGCTCAAAGAAGCAACCTACTATTGCACTATCATCTACAGAAGCTGAATATAGAGGTTTAGCCTTTGCAACTTGTGAAGCTATGTGGATTAAGAAACTCTTGGCTGATCTTGATGTGCAGGTGGAGATCGTTCCAATTTATGGTGACAACATGTCAAGCATTCACTTGACAAACAATCCAATGTTTCATGCACGAAGCAAGCACATAGAAGTGCATTATCATTATGTTCGAGAAAAAGTTTTGAGCAAGGATGTGCATATAAAGTTCATTAGAACTAATGAGCAGGTTGCAGACATGCTCACAAAGTCCCTAGATGCTTCTAAGCTAAAGAGGTTCAAGGATGACATCAACTTGCAGGATATGGCTGAAGGTGCAAGCTCACATGTGAGCTTGAGGGGGAGTGTTAAAAATAAAGAAGTAAGCTCGTATATATTTTTGCAAAAAGGATTTTCTTCAAGTAGAAGGAAAATACAAAAATGAAAAATAGAAGCATTTACTTCAACAAGTAGTGGAGGCCAAAAGAGAATCATTCAAAAGAGAATCAAATCCAAGAAAAACTGAACTATAAGAGGAGTGGTTGTCCAAAGTAGTGGAGAAATGATGGAGAAGAGCTCTCAAACTCATCATGAGAGTTTTTGGTCACTTGGTTATAAAAGAGGCAAGGGAGGACACTCAAGAATAGAGGAAGAAGGCGTGGAACTCCCCTTGTAGCTAGTTCATTTGTTTTGAGTCATTTCGTTCAGTTCACTCTCATAGAGTATGTCCAGCCGCACACCCATTTTTGGGTAGTCTACTTGTGAGAGTCATATCTCTCAACATATGTATCCAATTTTAGTGTTTAAACATTCGTTGGAAAGCTTACCTTGAGTAATTCCTCTGTGTAAAACAGTTTTACAAAATTCTTTATGCTCTATGAGTTATTCAGGTTTTAGTGAAGTCCATTTTTCAGCCTAACTGAGTGGACAGGTAGTCTGTTTTGAATCAAAGAGTTTCCAACCCAAATCTACTCCAAATTGAGTGCTTCATAGCTCATTTGAAATCTATAGGTGTCTAGTTTGAGTGGCCAAAGTTTCAAGTTCATTGAATTTTTCAGTTGGTATCAATTTTCATTTGAAGGTTCAGCTGTTGGCAAGAGTCTTGATCCTAAGAAGGTCTTCTACACTTTCCATTGCGATTAGGAGAAGGTCTCCAACAGTTTCCTCCATCCCATACCAGTGAAAACTTCTTCCAATTCATGGTGTGATACCTATACTAAACCAATCTATATTCCATATATATATATATATATATATATATATATATATATATATATATATATATATATATATATATATATATATATATATATATATATATATATATATATATATATATATATATATATATATATATATATATATATAATATGGAAGATGTAGGTGGATTCTAATAAATCCCATATCCTCAACTCATATTGGTGGACTCAAATGAATTCCATGTCCTCAAACTAGTATAGTTTGGTTCTAGTCAACATGTGACAATGGATATCCCTTTCTTATTCCAAAATAACTTGTTCCTAGGTACCAAGACTAAGTCTAAATACCTCTTTCTAGATCCCAACATACATTTAAAGGCCTATTCAAGAAATTTGGGAATTATTCAAGTCCCATTTATATTACATACTATGTTAACTTCATAAATTTGAGCTCAATATTGATACCCAATTTATAATAAATTATCATTAATATTAAAGTGTCAATTTAAATACTTCAATGAAGAGATAATAACCTATTGTAGTGTGTGATTGACTAAAAACCTAAAACATTGGGACACAAAGAACTGTCTCAAAATCCTTTGTAATTCCCATTTTTCCTGAATAGGCCTTTTTACGTATTGGGTACCCCAAGTATTCCTCAATGTGGGATTTGTGCTCTAAATCATAGAGCTAGTGCCATGCTTGTGGTCTTCCTAAGCATCACTCAAATCACAGATGCGCCCGTTGATGCTCTCTCATGAAACCCATCTTTGTGATCCCATCTAATTGGTTTCCTTAATAGTGTAGGAGAAATGTTTCACTACTTACTTAAGTGATGTGCATGAGTGAAACTAGTCACTCTTTGGGTATTCCTCATGATACCCTATAGTTTCATAATCATACTGTGAGACTCTTTTGGAGGTAAGTAAATCTTTGGTACATTGGAGAAAAGCATAAATGTATCTCCCATGCCTCTATGCAACTTCCTAAAACCTATAGGTTTGCTTTTGCACATTCATAATGGTGAAGGTATATCTCCTTCCCCTTAGCAATCCTATGGTCTAAATCAAGGATAATGTGTAGGGAACCTAGTACTACTAAAGTTGCCTTATCTGTAATGCTTTGATGGTCATAATGTTGAAGATAAATGTATAGGCTCATTTTCACATGATCTATGTGTTATACTTTATGTGCATAGATAACTTCCTGTAAAAACTAACTTTCATGCAGATTCCCATGTTATTTTCATAACATCGGAAGAAAATACAATGCAAAATTATAAACTTTGATGCGAGAGGTATTCAAATGAATATATTTGAGAGAAAAACTATGATGCAAAGGTATGAAAATTAGTCCATTCCTATCTAAAATGGTTCAAAATATTATTAGAAATTCCTAATTATCATAGTTGAACACTCAATTCACTCAAAAAGGATTTCTTGCCATTCAATAGCCATCTAAAATCTTGTGCAGAGATGGCTTCCAATGGTCAAAATATAGGTTGTAACCTATGAAAAGAAAGGTCTTGAAGTGTAGAAACTATACCAATTCGAACTTCTTGATTTGGAGCTTCCATTAGGACGTTATGGCCAAAACAATGAAGCTAGGTGAGTGGGCAGCATGCCTCTTTGAAGAGATATGCAGAGAATTAAATGCCCTCTACAGGTAGTTTTTAATTATTCAATGATAGCTTACAGCTACTTATTGGAAAGCCCTTTAATTCTACTTCCTATACCAAGTGAAATCATCCTATTTGGGTTTCATACGAGAGAGTTATGCCCAATTTAGTCAATGTAGGTATGCTAATCTTGCTCTTCCTTTACTCTTCTCTCTCTTTCTAATCTTTTCCTTCTCTCTAATTTTCACTTTCATCTACTCTCTTCCTCTTTGTTCATCCATTTATTTCTCCTTCATGTTCTTTTATCTCTTTCTCTCTACCTCTCTCTTTTTTTTTCATCTCTTTCTCTATCTCTCTCTCTCTCTCCATCTCTTTCTTTTTCTCTATCTCTCTTGGCTTCTCTCTTTCTATCCATCTTTTCTCTTTCTTCTCTTTCTCTTTCTTTCTTTCTCTTTCTTTTTTTTCCTTTTCCCTCTTTCTTTCTTTCTCTTTCTTTCCTTCTTCTCTTTCTCCTTCTCTTTCTTTCTTTCTTCCTCTTTCTCTCTTTCCTTCTCTTTCTCTTTCTTTCTTTCTCCTTCTTCTCTTTCTTTCTTTCTCTCTATCTCTACCTTTTGTTCTCTCTACCTTTCTCTTTTTCTCTCTCTCTATCTCTTTCTTTTTTCTATCTCTCTCTTTTCTTTCTTCTTCTATTTCTCTTTCTTTCTCTTTCTTTTTATCTCTACTTCTCTTTCTTTCTTACTTCTCTTTCTTTCTTTCTTTTTCTTTCTCTTTTTTTTTCTCTTTCTTTTCTTTCTCCTTCTCTTCCTCTCTTTCTCTCTCTCTTTCCTTCTCTTCATTTCTTTCTTCTTCTCTTATTCTCTTTCTATCTCTTTCTCTATCTATGATTTCCTCTCCTCTTATTTTGTCGTTCTCTTTCTTTGCGAATTACAGTTAGAGTACAACTGATAAGCTATTATAGTCAAGAAATGGCGCATGGCCTAATGGTCAAAACGTTCTCCTTTTGTTGAGGAGGTCGTGAGTTCAAAATTTGTGCCACGTGAAGTCCTTTGTGAGGAAATAAAAGTTGATATCAGATATATACTTACCTGATGTTGCACTCCTTCGTTGTCTACACGAATTGGACTACTTTTTGTGATCGCACGTACTCGCGTGCAGACATTCCAACAGATGCATATCATCGTGAAAAAGCGCTTCGAGTTTTCCATTTTTTTACAGGCACAACAGCTACCCACCATGGATATGATGATGAAGCTCTACTCCCAAGAGGAATAAGCCATCACCGAAGACGATCATGACTCACCAATTCTGCATCTCCATCAAGCTCTCCCCAAGATCTCTCTCTTGACTCTGATACCAAATGTGAGAAGTGGAGAATGACATGCCTACGACTCACCTCCTAGCCTATTTATAGCCCTTGCCTAGTCACCATCTAGAGTTCTCTCTAAGGTCCCTCTACTCATCTGGCCATCATGAGTAGGCACCGCATATGAACTCGCTGGCTTTTGGCCTAGGCTATCCCCCGAGCAAGGAACTTCTTGTTCCTCTAAGCATGTACATATCTGGAATATAACATATATTACCATAGGGAATTTAAAAATCCAAGAAAAGTCCATATTAGAAGTGGATTAGATGCTTGTTAAAATCTCTGATCTAACTTTTTTTAAGAAAGTTAAAATCTTGGTTTAGGCCTGTTTTGGGGAGCAAATTAGCATGTAAGAAGGGAGGGTTCGGAACTGTAAAATAGGCCCAAGGATTTTTATATATTGCCCTCTGATGTTATGGGGAGAATTATAGGAGTTCGTTGATGGAATAATGCTTTTGGGTACTTCAAAAATCACATTTTCACACTTTTTCCAGCCCCTCCATTAGTCCACTAGTTTGGCATATCACACTTGGATAAGCTATATCTTGGGCTAGAAAACTCCAAATTGGATGTGCTATTGGTTGTTTTGAAGAGCACAAGATTTATTTTCAGCTTATTGAAAGAATTTTTGGAAACTATGTATTTATCCAAGTTTGTGCAGGACTCCAAAGTCTGAATAGTTTTGGATAACTATCTTTCGGGAGTCATATCTTGCAAATCGGGAAGGCGATTGAAGAAATTTCACTTCGAGCCATTTGCACATTATGTATATTATATTTTATGATTATTTTCAAGTCCTATAAAAGTTCTTGTAGGTCTAAAGATGGATTACACACACATTTTTTGGCATATCTATTTTATTTCTAATAATCATTTGACTCTGTTTGAGGTTTTGAGAAGTGATCTAATGCTCTTGGGCACTTCAACGTTTATGTTAGGACCTAATGAGGAAGATTTAGATATCTAAGCTCATAAAAAAAGTATTGGATGCATGGAATTCCAATATCAATTCATTCAAGGATGTATGGTTTATATTTCAGGCATTTTACTTTATGTTTTTACATGTTTTGCATGTACATGCATGGATTAGAATGCATACATTAAATTTGATCATTGTTCTAATTCTAAAAGTATGGATCAATTGGCTAGGAGTATACTTTCTGATGGTTTATAGGACAAATAATTGCAAGAAGTATAAGGCTATGCAAGCAAGATGTGCTTACTAGCATTGTATGTGTTTCCAAGTTATGGAGTTCTTGTATGAGTATATGACATGCATGCCATGGGCTTGCCAAGCCCTATGTTATTGTGAATGGTCTGTGTGTCATTGGCCCACAAGGCCTTATGCTTGAGTTTATGGTTAAATTTTTTTGGTACTCCATTTTTCTGGGGAAATATTGTCGAGATTTTTCCCACCTCATGCCATTATATATGCACTTACCTTTAGGTAAGAATTGTATGGCATGGTAACATGCCTTCTTTGCAAACATCAATAAATTATAATCATGCTTATATGCATGTACTTGGTGGACTTTGGTGTGGAGAATGAGTTCTCCTATGTGCAATGAAAACGTGTAGTGAACCCTTGTATGTCCAGCACTTGGACAAATACCTGCACCTTAGATAGCTTGTAGCTCTCAATACAAAACTCAAATGGAAATGTGCCTTTAGATGAACTACCTATCCACACAAGTATGCTGAAGAATTGAACTTCACCCTTAGACTGATAACTCCCTGAATATATATCCTTTGAGGAAGATATTTGCAACAAAGAAAGTACACAAAAATAGCTTTCCAACAAGCTAAAACTCAACTAAGTTGGATGAGTTTTGGTCAGGAAACTCAACTGACCAAAATAGACCACCTATGCACACAAGTATACTGAAAAACTAGACTTCCCTCTCTAATAGCTATCTCCTAGAATATAAATCCTTTGAATTAAATATTTGAGATAGAGAAAGTATATGCAAAGAGCTTCCAACAAGCTAAAAACCAAGAAATTTGGATACCTTTTGGTTAGAAAATGTAACCGACCAAAATAGACTACCTATATGCTAAAAACTAGACTTCACTCTTTGATTGATATCTCACAAAATATATAAGCTTTGAAGGACATACTTACAACAAACAAAGTGCACAAGATATGCTTTCCAATGAGTTTTTAAACGCAAGAAATGGTTACATATACACTAAGACATGAGCTTCACAACAGAGCTATGTACAAAATGATGTGTGGCTAGAAGGAGTCTATGGGAAGACAAAATGGTAGAATGACCAGATCTTACTATTGGGAGCTCTTTCCTCTTTCTCTCCTTGTTTAGAATGTGCTCCCACTCCACTTTTATAACCGATGAGCATGTGAAGAAGTTTATGCCTCCTTCTTAACTCACCACTTTCATTTGATTGCCCACTACATGCCACTTACTACAAGGTAGATATTGTATCTTTTACTCATCATGAATTTTGACTAGAATTTTTCTTTTCTTTTTTCTTTTCTCTTCTTTTCCTTTATCTTTGTATTTGGTAAATTTATCCAAGCATAGTATTGATGCTTGGATCCCGAAGACACACATACATAGAGGATAGTACAAAAATGCAATCACACAAAAGTACTCAGAGATAGAAAGAGACAAGAGACGATGTCAGATTGGGTACAATCTCCCCCCACATACTCTGATGGAGAGGTCTATTAGAGCATGTGTATTTATAAGAAATTCATATTACGTCCTAAATAGAAGATACATGAGGGCCGCTCTTCAAAAAGCATGCTTTTGCTTTATTTACAAATTCATAATTTTCTATTTTTACTAAAATGTGGCTTTCTAAAGTGATCTATTATTTGTTTTACAAAAATGTAACTAAATTGGAACCGGAAAACTGGAATTGAATGTGATTGTGAATGATAAGCAGAAATCAAATGACCATAATGTGGAGTTAGTGATGTTTTGTGAATCCATTGAGATTCTTCAAGTGAATGACTTTTATATTTAACCAAATATCTATGATATTGGTTACCTATGCGTGTAGTAGTAACATCATAATCAAGTATTTTCTCTGGAATTAAAATTTCAGCATCCTCTTCTAACAAAGGAGGATCATCTAAAATAGGAATGAGTGGTAGAGTTCCTTGAAATGATTTCAATAAACTAATATGAAAGGACTTATGTATATTCCAATGAAAAGGTATATCTAATCGAAAAGCATCTTCATTAATTTTTTGAATAATATGGAAAGGTCCATAATAACATGGTGCAAGTTTGATCTTAGGATGTTGTGGAATATTTTTCAGACGTCTTTTAACTATTCGTACCCATACATAATCATTTTCATTAAAATCTTTAACTTCTCTTCTCTTATTAACATTACGCATGTAAGATTCTTGACTCTTTTTAATGTGCTCACGAACCTCATGAAGTATGGAAATATGACCTTGCGCAGAAGAATCAGCCATAGATATGTCAATTTGAGTGATAGACATGGGCGTGGGAAGCTTTTTGCCATACATAATTTCATACGGTGCACGTCTAGTAGTGGTATGTGTTGTGTTATTATATGCAAATTGTAGTAAAGGAAGTTTCTCATCCCAATTACTTGGATTATCTAAAGAATAACAATGTAATAGATCCAAAATAGTACTTTTTGTAGCTTCACTTTGCCCATTACTTTCAGGATGAAATGCAGAACTAAAGTCTATCTTAGAACTTAAATTTTGAAATAATGCAACCCAAAAGTGATTACAAAAACGAATATCTCGATTTGATAAAATAACTTTCGGAAAACCATGATGTGGAAAAATACATTTAATAAATAACTTTGGAGCTTGAGGTGTAGAAAGATTCTTCTTATAAGGAATGAAATATGCTTGTTTAGTAAACCTATCAACAATTGTCCAAATCATATCATTATGTGATGAAGTTGTAGGAAGACCAGTAATAAAATGCATAGAAATTTGTTCCCATGGTCCATTAGGTATGGGAAGTGGCATTAAGAATCCAAATGCTTTACCATGATGTCTTTTTACACGTTGACACACAATGCAATGTGAAACATATTGTGTAATATCCTTTTCCATATTTGGCCAAAAGAAAAATTCTTTACATGTAGAAATAGTACTTTATATGCCCCTATGACCCATATATGGTGGTTCATGCATCTCTTTCATAAAAAATTCTTTAAAACCTTGTGTAATGCATAACTTGTGATCAAAATACAAGAATCCATTATGAAAAGTGTAGTGATCCTCACTAAATGTTGTAGAATTATTGAAAGCATTCCATGTTTGTGAAAAATACAAATCATATGTTTGTAGGAATCATGTCATGAAATGAATGAGTATGAACAACAGAAATATTATTTGTTTGTGGGGATGGGAACGACTAAGTGCATCAGCTACAACATTGTAAGACAATAGTTACGCAATATAACACAGGAGCAATAGCAGAGAAGATAATAGATATAGGAGAATCTCAACAATTTTCTACTAGCAGCAAGTACAAAGATGATGGTGTTGTCCACCCATGCGCTCTCAAGGTAGAGCTTAAATGGTGATCTAGACAACTCTAGATAGGGAGATACAAGGTAGAGGTATGCTGGCTCAACTCAGTGTCTTAGGTAGTGCAGAAGTCATGTATATATAGGATCATGGGTGGCCTGCCATGGACGGCTATACATGGGCGGTAGAGCGTGGGCGGCCACCGCCTGCGTAATTGCCATACACGGCTTAGACTGGTTGAACCGACCTAACAAATATAAATGATTTTTGACTCCGACATGGAATATTCCATGGAATATTCCCTTTACCGTCGCGCCGGGGGTGTTGCCCCCGGACCCCCACCAAGGGGCCCGCTGGCCCCCTTGGACCCCCCAGCCGGGGCTGCTCACCGCTGCCCCGGACCCCACAATTGGGGACCCTGGTAACTCCCTTTCCTTATAATACCTTACATGGTCCAATATGACCTTCATCCAACATTCAAGTTGGGATTCCCATCAATTGGGTAATGCACGCTTGGCTTCTCCTCATAAAGGGGGCCTTACAAAATGTGCATTCAATCATGAGAGGTAGACATTGATCATATACTAACAAACATTAGCTTTGCCAGGTTGATATGGAATCATAGGTTGAAAATTTTGTATGAATGAAGCCCATTTGATGTGTCTATCTGAAATCAATGGTTGATTTAATAAATGCTTAATAGCTTGTTGTTTGGTTGTGATTATGACTTTGGAACCCATAAGATAATGTTTCCAAAATTTTAAAGCATGCACAACAGCCAAAAGTTCCTTATCATATGTACTATGGTTCTTTTCAGAAGGTTTAAGTTTCCTACTTTCAAATGCAATGGGATTATCATTTTGCATCAATACAACTCCTATACCTAAGCCACTAGCATCTGTAACTACATGGAAAGATTGTGCAAAATCAGATAATTGCAAAATAGGTGCATGAGAAAGTGCATGTTTGAGTTTTTCAAAAGATTGTTCTCGTGCTAATCCCCATGTAAATTTCAGTTTTTTTCTTCAATAATAGTGTGAGTGGGAGTTCTAAATGAAAAGCCTTTTACAAAATTTCTATAAGAACTAGCTAATCCAAGAAAAGAGCATACATCATTCACAGATTGTGGTACATGCCATGCTTCAATTACTTTAATTTTCTTTGGATCTACATGAACGCCTTGACTTGAAACAATATGGCCTAAATACTCTAATTCTCTTTGGAAAAAGTAAGTCTTTTCAAGATTTTCATAAAGTTTGTTTTGGCATAAGAAATTGAAAACTATTGCTAAATTCTTTTCATGGTCATCATCATTCTCATTGTAGACAAGTATATCATCAAAGAAAACAAGAACAAAAGATTGGTATTCAAGAAAAATGTTATTCATCATGCATGCAAATGGAGCAGGTGCATTGGTGAGTCCAAAAGGCATTACCAGGAATTCAAAGTGAGCACTCTGAGTTCTAAAGGCAGTCTTATAAATGTCATTTTGTGTCATTCTTATTTGATGATACCCAGATTTCAGATCAATTTTACTAAAGACATGTACTCCACAAAATTTATCTAGGAAATCATCTATCCTAGGAATAAGATATCAATTTTTAATTGTGATCTTATTGACTGCTCTATAGTCAATGCACATCCTATAAGCCTTGTTCTTCTTCTCTACTAAAAGAACAAGTGCTCCAAAGAGAGAAGAACTGGGCTTTATAACTCCTTTGTGAAGTAAATCCTTAACTTGATTAGTTTCGCTTGCAGTTACAAGGACTTGAAAGATATAGACCTTGACATATGCTCACACATGATATCCATGACCTCAGAGGCCAAACCATCTAAGCAGAAGTCATACACATACAATGATAATTATGCTACCAAAATTAAGATAGAGATAGATCGTTTGGTTGAAGCCGGATTCATCTATGAAATTGAGCACATTGAGTGGGTGTCCCCCATCATAGTGGTGCCCAAGAAGAATGGAAAGTTACGTGTATGCATTAACTTAAAGAAACTTAATGTAGCCAATATTAGAGATAATTATCCGCTTCCTATCACTAAGCATCTCTTAGAAAGAGTAGCAGGCAAGGAAGTTTATAGCTTCCTTGATGGATTTTCTGGCTCCAATGAGGTAGCCATTTCTCTAGAAGATCAACACAAGATAGCTTTTGCCACAGAGTGGGGCATATTTGCTTTTTGGGTAATGCCATTTGGTCTAACCAATGTGCTAGCCACCTTTCAGAGGCTGATCTGCCATGTGTTTAAAGAATTCTTGAGGAAAAACTTGGAAGTCTATGTTGATGATCTTTCTGCTCATTCCAACATAAGACAAACACATATCGCAGAGTTGAGAGCTATCTTTGATAAATGTAGAGAATATCAAGTCTGTCTGAACCTAGAAAAGTGTGTTTTCATGGTCAGACAAGGCAAGATTCTAGGACACATAGTGTCAAAGAATGGCATATCCACGGATGAGGAGAAAGTGAGAGCTATTGCACAGCTACCTAGGCAAAGGAATGTCAATGAGGTGCAAGCTTTCATGGGGCATTGTGGCTATTATCACCGATTCATTCATATGTATGCAATAATTGCAAATCCCCTGTACTCCCTTTTGACTAACTTTGAGTGGACTAAAGAACGTGAAAACTCATTTAACGAGCTCAAAAGAAGATTGTGTTTGGCACCAATCTTGACTACCCCAGATTGGAAAAAGCCATTCCATGTGCATGTGGATGCATCCAAGTATGCTATTGGGTGTGTACTTGCACAACCTATTGACAAAGGTAATATGGATCTTCCAATTGCCTATGCTAGTAGACAGTTGAATGCAGCTGAACGAAACTATACCACCACCGAAGGAGAAGGATTAGGCATGGTATATGCTGTTAAAAAGTTTAGACACTATTTTTTTGCAAATAAGTTTAAAATTTTTACTGATCATCAAGCTCTATTGTACTTGGTAAACAAGCCTTGCAATATAGGCTGATTAGTAAGTGGTGGAGCTTCCCCTCTACATCCAAGATGTTCTTATGACAGTTAAGGTGCTAGTGTGTCAAAGACGAGGACCTCACTAAGCCTCTTGCTTGGGTCAAGACTGGATCTACAATCATGCAATCAACCTCAACCTAAGAACTGGACTTCTTCAGGTTTGGGTAAATCAGAACCACATTACAATTGCTATGTGATGCAGAGGGATGGTGTTCTCAACAAAGAAGCCAAGGATACAATGGAACTCCCTTCTTTTCCAAAAGTGATAGATACACGGCAACCAAAGGAGTACCAAACACAGAAGAAGCAGAGGACCTATGCTTGAAGCTAAAGGAAAGTATGAAGGAAAGTGTCTCAGCCCCTGAAACAAGTATGGGTACGGAAAGGCGAGCATCTTGTTGCAGTCAAATTACAACCATTCACTAAACGTCATACTAGTGATCAACGATAGGACACCAATAAGAAGTCTTTCAAAAATTCTTCTACAAAAGTAAAGCCTATCTGGGTACCCAAGAAGTCAATGAAGGCTGACCCACAATTAAGACAAATTTGGGTTCCTAAGGCTTGCTTGTGGGCTCAAATAGCCACACATAAACCACATAATGTACAACATGATTCACTTACTCAAACAACTGATACCCACTCTTATCTGGCATGCACAAACACATATTCGTCCATGAGCACAAGCAGAATCACTTGTGAATGGGTCCCTAAAAAGCCTCATTTCCAAGTAGACATTCTTATAAAGCCCTCCAAAGTCTCCACAAAATCAAAAGAAAAAGCCATCCACTGTGTTTGGAAGCCCAAATCTTGTAAGAAACCACCTGATCCCATTGTAAATCCACATCCACTTACTGATTGTATCCGCACTGCATCTCACCACCCCAATTCGCACATAAGAACCCTACATCCGATAACCACACTTCACACTCACAAACACGCAAGCACTAACTAACCTACTAACTACATCATAGTTCATCATGTTAATGTTGTAACAGGGACACAGGATCACTTTGTGTCCATTGCAATGTTAACATTCATTTGTATATTCTCACAGAACCGGCGTTCGATTTCCTCAACATGGCAGAGGCTGCAGGAACGAGCTCCCAAGCAGGCACTAGTCCTCAAATAGTGGACGTTGAAATTATCCCTATTCAGGAGGCGTTGAAGGAATGGCCACAGGCTTTAAGAGCATTACATGTCATACCGATTCAAAATCCTCACCAGGGTCACACATCGTCAGTTAGCAAGAACTCCCATTGGTTCAGTGAGGTAGCAAGACCCCTTGGAGAGGGCACCTATTTATGGGAGGTTGAGATAGAGTTTAACGGACGGTGGGGCCGATATCATTTCTTTACACGAGAGTTTGAAAAGCTTCAGAATAGTGAAGGATTGCAACCAATATGGAAGAAGGCTAGATTGGATGATTACTTCCGAGCTCATTTACCAAAGCCGGACTTCCTGAGGTGTTCATACCTAATTAGCACACTCACTCTAAGCAAAGATGAAAAGGGGACGAGCACCTTCGTACTGCCTTCTCTTACACGAGGAAATGAATTGAAGCATAGCACGAATATGAGCAACACATCATGCTGGAACTTGCAGGAGCCCAAACTACACAAAACAATTAAAAAGACTGTATGATACTATAAACCTGGTTCAGGAACAACATAGACTATCCTTGGCAGCACGATAGGCCTTAATGAATCAGATACTTGAAGAAGAGGGTGTGGATGATCAATTCAGATCTTCCCTTGACATGATTGGTGATGCATTGGGGGTACTAGAGACTGTGCACATGGCCCTCACGCACTCTCAGAGATTTGACTGAAGACATGGGAGATGCCCTCCAAGATCAAGGAAGCAGATACATATTATAGTATCAAAACCGCATGACACCACCTCTACAACCACCGGCACAATACACTCCATTCAACGCAATGAAGATTCGCATGCCTCAAGTGCAACCCCCACCACCAACCCTACCAACCTCCCCTCCCACTCTCTGGTGCTTTCTCCCCTGCTCTTGATGGACCTGGTGGCTGCTCTAGTGTCTTTTTGCAGTTTTGCAGCTCCATTATCATGGTGTCCTATATGCTCAAAGTTTTGGCTATAGCTCTCCGGGAGGGAGAGCACATTAGGTGGTGGGCAACTGTTGAGCCCATAAAAGTCATGTTGGTCAAAGTCAACTACAGTCAAAGTCAAAAGGTCAAAGTCAAAAGGTCAAAGTCAACTAGTCAAAGTCAACAAGGTCAAGGTCAAAGTCAACAAGTGCAAAGTCAAAGTGCTAAAATGCAGGTGTCAAAGTGCACAGGTAGTGCACAATTAATTGTCCACAAAGGGTAAATTGGAGAAAGTGAGTTGCAGGTTGCAGAGGTATTTTCTCTAATTTCCCTAAGGTTCAAAGTGTGTTTTAAAGTGTTTTGGAAGGTTCAGGTGAACCCCCCCTCAGGTGCAAAAGTGAAGACTTAAAAGGAAATGTGAAGGTATGTGAAGTGGCAACGTACGCACAGGTGAAAGTATGGTCCCCCATTAAAATTTTGGGTTTTAGTCTAAAGTCACTACAGGACAAAACAGTGAGTTGTTGGTTGCCACTTGTGAAGACAATCTTGGGACATCAAAGTGAGCACCAAGATACCATTGCAGTTAGGATCGTACGTGATCGATACACTCAAATCAAGGCAAGGTCTATTCTTGGACCAATCTTAGAGTAAGCAAGGGAAGCATAGTCTAAGTGAAAAAAAAGAGAGAGAAGTGCAAGAGTCACCAGAGTGCGACGTAGAGAAGTGGAAGTGCAAGATGCATGGAGAGTGACTAAGGATTTGTGCAGAGAGTGCTAAGCTATACTCCCCCAAGGATCTCAAGGTCTCATTGCAGTGTGTGCGTGCCGATAGAAGGTATTCACTCCTCCCCCTTTGTGGAAGCTTGGTGCAAGGTGTGCACAAGGATAAGCTTGAAGCAGGTGGAGGTCGGGTGCAGAGGAGGCCGGTGGCAAGAATACTTTGGGATATTGGGTATTTTGTAATTGAGCACTCTGTGTGATTGTGCGCAGAAGTATTGGCTTGTATTTTGCTTCAAACATTGTAATTGTCTTGCTGTAATCAATCGGCAGAAGCTTCCAAGGTGTATTTCCTCTTCTGGTCCTTTCATTTTCTCCTACAAACCCTCAAACTCCTTCTTGTCTAAGAATCCCCCAACAGAAGCCTTTTATAACTTCCATTAACTTGAAAGATGTATATCCAGGTTTTGAACAACTAATCCCTCATCTTGTCACAGAAGAGCTTAGCTTCGGTGGTCCCAAAGGAAAGGACAGCCACAACCAAATGTTATATGCAGGTTGAGGTAAAGGAAGAAACTCGAGAGGAGGCTCAAGAGGAAAAGGAAGAGGTCACAACCACTCCAATTAAAATCAAAACGATTCGGAAGACAACAAGGATGCATCAAATGCCAACGCACAAGGAAGAGGTTGAGGTAGAAGTAGAGGAAGAGGTCGAATCTCCTACAATTCTCATAAAGGTATAACATGCTATCATTGTGGTAAAGTAGGACACTATGCTAGTGATTGTTGCATGAAGAATGGAAGACCAAATGGAGGCAATCAAAGGAACCAAAGCAACTATGCAAGCACCTCAAGTGAAGGAAGCAAGGACACACTATTTGCAATGAGACATGAGTATAGAAGCTCTTGTGAAAATGACAAAAAATGTTACATTGATTCAGGTTGTAGTAACCATATGTCATGCCAAGGAAGTTTGTTCACTAATCTACAGGTACCAAGTGGAAAAGGATGTGTTGAAATAGGTGATGATACTCAACACATGATTGAACACATTGGAGATATAAGGCTTGGAGATACAAGTAGAGCAAAGGTACTATCTAATGTTCTTCATGTTCCTACAATTTCAAAGAACTTGATTTCAGTAGGACAAATGGTAGAGAAGGGTCATCATGTCATATTCAATGAGAATGGGTGCTTCATAAGGAGTCCAAAGGAAGGCTTCAAGGTCATTGCTCGAGGTAGAAAAGAAGGAAGGATGTTCACTTTGGATGTCCAACATCCACATGGAAAGGTCATGTACATTCAATGTGGGAACAAGAAGATTTCAGAGCTGGACTTATGGCACAAAAGAATAGGACACATCAACATCCCAAAGCTGAAGGACATGAGCAAACATGAAGTGGTAAGAGGTCTTCCAAAATTTAATAGCATTGGACTACATGAGTTATGTGAAGCTTGTCAACTAGGAAAGCAAACGAGGCAGCCATTCAAGAGGAGCAATTATGTGGCTCCAAATGTCTTGGACTTGATACATATGGATGTATGGGGACCAACCCAAGAGGCATCAATGGCTGGTAATAGATTTTTTGTCACCTTCATTGATGATCACTCAAGAAAGGTATGGCTGTTTTGTATGAAGCAAAAATCAGAGGTGTTTTCTATATTCAAAAGATTCAAAGTTGAATTTGAAAAGGAAACAGGAAGGTCTATCAAAACCTTAAGGTCGAATGGTGGAGGAGAATCCTTCTCCAAAGAATTTTCAGATTTTCTACAAGAGAATGGGATCAAAAGGCAATTCACTTGTAGGTATACATCACAACAAAATGGAGTAGCTGAGAGGAAAAATAGGCAAATTGCTGAAATTGCAAGATGCATGCTCAACGAGATGAAGGTACCATTGTACTATTGGGCTGAAGCTACCACAACTGCCATTTACTTGATGAATAGGTGCACAACATCGGGAATACATCACTTGACTCCTGAAGAGGTATATTCCGGTAAGAAACCTGATCTTACACACCTCAAAGTGTTTGGATGTGTTTGCTTTGTTCACATTCCACAAGAAGTCAGAACAAAGATGGAACCAAGGTCAGAAAAATGCATTTTCATCGGCTACTCGACGGAGCAAAAAGGATACAAGTGTTACAACCCTAGAACAAAGGAATTAAGAGTCTCGCGAGATGTGGTCTTTGATGAACTAAGACCATGGTATGAAGATAAAGGAAAGGAAAAGATTCTTGAAGAAGATTGTGATGATTATGTAGGAACAAATCAAAGAGAAGTTCAACAATCAAGCACACAACTTTCAGGTCCAGAGGCATCTACATCAAATGAAGAATGTTCAACATGGAGGGGGAGTCATTCTTTGTCTCCAAATTCAGCTCATAGCAGAGCCGAAGAAGCAAGTGCTACTCCAAATAGTGAGGTAGATGCAAGTGAAGAAGAATATGAAGAGGTAATCACTCCGATGGTAAAACTAAATAGGTTAAAGAAGCAACTCTCTAAAGGCAATGAAAGAAGATCTTCAAGGACAAGGTATCCAACTCAAAGGTTGAGTTATGATAGTTTTATGGTGACACATTTTGCATACATGATGCAGGTTATCAAAGACAAAGAGCCTGAGACATATGAAGAGGCTTGCACACAAAAGGAATGGAAGCAAGCTATGAAAGAGGAGATCAAAGCTCTCAAAGATAATCACACATGGGAGCTAGTGCCAAAGAAAGAAGGTATGAAGATTGTTCCAAACAAATGGGTGTTTAAAGTAAAGAGGAATGTTGATGGTTCACTAGCTAGATATAAAGCTAGATTAGTTGCCAAAGGATTTAAACAAACACAAGGCATAGATTATGATGAAGTTTTCAGCCCCGTTGCAAAGATGGGAACTATCAGAACCTTAATAGCAATTGGTGCTTCAAGGAGATGGCCATTATATCAACTCAACATCAAAAATTCCTTTCTCAATGGAGAACTACAAGAAGAGGTATACATGAGTCAACCGGTTGGATTTGAAGATGAAAACCATCCAGATTTTGTTTGCAGGTTGAAGAAGGCACTTTATGGCTTGAAGCAAGCACCAAGAGCATGGAATCAGAGATTGGAAGAGTATTTAACTAAGTGTGGATAGAACCCAAGTAGTGCAGATCCTTCATTGTACATGAAGAAGGAAGAAAATAGAGAGGTATATATTTGCATATACGTCGATGATGTTGGGAAAGATGGATGGATGATCCAAGAGATTGAGTAGGTACTGCTAAAACCTGCTTTGTACCAGCCCTCTTTAGCTTCAGACTTGATTAGTAGACTTCCTTAGCTTTCCAATGACACCAAGAAATGTCCTATGTCCTTTGGAAATGAAGTTTGTAATGATTGAATCAAAACAGATAACTTTGGAAGTCACAAAATCAAGAAAACCTTCTATTTTGGTCTTGACACCTGCTCAATGTTTTGCTCAGTGTGACCAGCACAATAGCAATTGATAACATTCCTTATAGGGGTATTCAATTAGCTTAGTAAGATAACATTTGCAAGTGAAATGATGTAAAATAATGAACTATGCTAAGAGAAATTAATTTAGCAAGATTTGTTATACCCCCGACTTTTTAGGACTGTAGCAGAGATAGACTAGTGAGCACCTCGACGATGATTTATCTGAATTGGCTGAATGAAATCACTTCAAACTTTTTCAGCATGTAGATGACTTTGAGATGAATCCAACAAGCTTTGAATCACTGACTTTGGTGGAGTATTGGCTAAGCTATGCCCTTGACAAGTTGACAGACTTTGGAGTAGACAATCAGTGAGCATAGAGATGATTAATGTAAATGTATCTATAAATTAACACTTGTGTACAATCCCATTGGCATGACAAGCATTGCCTAATGGTGTAGAGAGGTGTAGACTATGATGTAGTACTCACACACACTCAATGGCAGTAGAATGAAGCTCGAGAGTGATGTCTCTATACGCGACTTTTCTAGTTCACCTTTTATATGGAATGTGTAAGAATTTGAATTCAAATTCAAATTCTTGGCTCCTTCTAATCAAGCTTCTAAAAACTTGCGGATATTCTCTCAATCAAGTGAACTAACGTTTCCATGAATCATTTGGGTAGGTGATTACAAAAGATTCTCAATCAAATTGACTTTTACAATGAGGTAAAGTGGTAAGTAATCACTAGCATATGTTCCTATGGTTCTTTATGCATCTAGAGTCTTCATGATATCTTCCAAGCCAAATGTGTAGGCTTGTGATTTACACCAATAGCTCCCCCTCAAGGCAAACATTTTGGCTTAAGTCTTTATCTTCAATCTTCAAGTACATCCTGCAATCCAATCATAGATTTGAACCTGCAAAGTTTGGTCCCATCCAAAGCTTTAGTCAGCAAATTTGCACATTGCATATTGGTTGACACATAGGTTAGCTGAATGTCCTTGCTTAGCAACTTCTCCCTCACATAATGATAATGAACTTCTATGTGTTTGGTCCTGGCATGATAGATAGGATTAGCTGCAAGGTGAAGAGAACTTGTATTATCTCCAAAGATAATTGGAGGCCTAGTATATAAGCCCAATTCTGTGTACAAAAGCTTAATCCAAATTGCTTCTTGAGTGGCATTAGCTAGCGCTCTATACTCTGCTTCTATAGAAGACAATACAACAGTTGGTTGCTTTTTTGCAGACCATGAAATTGGTTTGTCAACTGCAAAAGAAATGTATCCAGAAGTGCTTCTTCTATCATCCTTGCATCCTGCCCAATCTGCATCTGAATAAACTTTCATATCAATATCTGAAGTGTAAGGAAAGTATAAACCATGGTTCTGTGTACCCTTGAGATACTTCAAGATCCTTTTTGCACCCTCTAAGTGAGGTATCCTTGGTTTGTGCATGAATTGACTTAGCACACTAACTCCATATGCAATATCAATTCTAGTTAAGGTAGCATAGTTCAAGCTACCCACCATACTTTGATAACTTGTAATGTCTTGGACTTCATCACCTTCATGAGCACTTAGCTTTAGGTTCACCTCCATTGGAGTGCTAGCTGCTTTAGCATCCTGCAAGTGAAATTTCTACAACATGTCCTACACATACTTCTTCTGAGTAATGTATATCCCTGAATTAGTGTAGACTAATTCAAGTCCCAAAAAATACTTCAATAATCCAAAATCATTGATCTTGAATTCCTTCATCATCTGGCTTTTGATGCTTCTGATTACATTGACATCATTGCGTGTAATGATGATGTCATCAACATAAACACAAAGATAGATTACCTCTGAATTACTTCTCTTAATGAACAGAGAAGTGTCAGCCTTACTCATGACAAAACCTTGGTCTTGGAGGTATGTAGTTAGCCTGTAATTCCATGCCCTAGGTGCCTACTTCAATCCATATAAAGCCTTCTTTAATTTGCAAACATAAGTTACCTTCTTAGGGTCTTCATAGCCACGAGGTTGTGACATATAAACCTCTTCTGAGATCCATCCATTCAAGAAAGCATTCTTGACATCCAATTGGTACATGTTCCAATTCTTTGATGCAGCCACACTAACCAACACTCTGATTGTTGGCATCTTAGCCATAGGAGAAAATGTCTCTTCATAGTCAATGCCTTGGGTTTGTGCAAAACCCTTGGCTACCAATCTGGCCTTGTACCTGTTAATTGTGCCATAGAATTTCTTTTCAATTTATAGATCCATCTGGATCCTATTACCTTCATGGAGTCCTTCTTGGGTACTAATTCCCATGTATCACTCTCCTTGAGTGCTTCAATCTCCTCATCGATAGCTTCTTTCCATTCTGACTTGGTGATTGCTTCTTCATATGAACTTGGTTCTTCATTTGACAAATCCTTTGCAAGATAAATTGAATGTTTAGTAACAAGAGATGTATCATATCCATATCTGATAGGTTTTTTGCTTTTGTTGAGACCTTCTGATTGATTGAGTTGAAGATTCTGGTATGTTCTCAAGCTTCTTCATCTTCATTTTGCCTTTGGACTTCCATGCCTTGAATTCTTCAAGGTTAATTGTATCTTCATCATCTGAACTTGACTCTCCATCCTGGGTAGGTTCCTCCTTTGTAAGTTTTGGAAATTCTTCTTCCAAATCATAGGGTAGTTTGACCTTCTTGCATTCATTCTCATACCAAGAATCATTCTCATCAAACATCACATCTCTGCTTACCATAAATCCCTTATTGGTAGGGTCAAAAAACCTATAATTTTTTTTATTTAAATCATATCCAATGAAAATACACTTTTCAGCCTTTGGATCTAGCTTTCCTCTTACCTGTGAAGGAATGTGTACATATGCTACACATCCAAAAATTTTGCAGTGATCCAATGATGGTCTCTTACCATGCCATGGTTCATATGGTGTCATACCATCAAGTGACTTTGATGGTAACCTGTTTATGAGATAGGTGGCAGTAAAAACACTCTCTGCCCATAGATAGTTAGGTAATTTCTTCTCATTAAGCATAGATCTAGTTGTCTCAACAATTAACCTATTTCTTCCTTCAGCTACCCCATTCTGTTCAGGAGAATACCTTGTGGTTATTTCCCTTTTGATGCCTCTGTCCTGCAAGAAGTCCTCAAATTCATTGAAGAAGTACTCACCTCCTCCATCTGACCTTAGCCTCTTCAAATTCCTTCCTGTCTGATTTTCAACTAATGCAAGATATTTCTTAAAACAATTAAATACCTCATCCTTGTGCTTCATAAAGTATAATACAGTCCATCTGCTATAGTCATCAATAAAAGACACATAGTACCTTGAACCTGAGACTGAGGGGTCTTTGCTAGGTCCCCATACATCTGTGTGTACAAGCTCTAGATAGTCTTCATGCATATATCCTTTCTTGGAGAAGGGTAACCTGTGAGACTTACCAAATTGACAAGCACCACACTTGTAAATCATATGTTGTTTGGATACATTAGGTATCCCAAGTACACATTGGTCCCTGCACATTTGCTTCAAGGTCCTTTCTCCTATGTGCCCTAATCTCTTGTGCCAAATCTCAAGCTCTGAAATTGTTTGATCTTTATAACTGTATGATGCAATGTTCTTTGTATCTTCCAACTCAAAAGTGAAAAGTCTACCTGATTTTTCTCCTTTAGTTATCCTTTTGAATCCATGTCTTGGGTCCTCCACAAATGCTCCATACTGATTGAATCTGACGTGCAACCCTTTCTCTACAATCTGACCAACACTCATTAAGTTCTTTGTAATTGTAGGTACATAAAGTAATCTGCTCAACAAATTCTGATTGCCATCACAAGTTTTCACATTTCCAACTTTAACTACAGAATGCTTTGTATCATCACCTGTTTGGACTTGGTGTTTACCTTTTGGTTCCTCAAGATCAGGGAGTAGTGCCACATTACCAGCCACATGATTTGAACACCCTGAATCAATATAAAATAAGTGATCATCATTTGTACCTGACTTTGAAATCATGTTGATGATCAAGAGAGAGTCATCCTGGTCCTCTGTGTAGTTGTTGTAGTCCTTTCTGTTTTTGAATCCTCCTTGGTAGTTGCCATTGTAATTGTTGTTGTAGTTGTTGTTATAATTTTTGTTGTGGCCTTGGTGATGGTTGAACCTTCCTCTAGACTGAGAGCATCCACCTCTTTGGTAGCCTCTTCCTCTCTGATTTTTGTAATTCTTGTAACACTCATTTGTGGTGTGATTTGACAAACCACAAATGTTACATGGTGATGTGTTATAGGGTCTCCCCCTACCTTGCTTACCTCCTCTGCCCCTACCTCTTGAAGATCTACCTCTCCCTGCATAGTTGGCTTGGGAGGTAGAGCATTCATCTTCCACCTTCTTACTCTTGCCTTTATCCTTAGATTTCTTATCAGTGTATAGGGCAGAAGAGTTGTTACCTTTGGTAGTATCTCCACTCTTGGTAAGCTTTGCTTCATGTGTGAATAGTTGACCCATGAGAGTTGTAAGATCTGGAGTGTGCATGTCCATGTAGAGGTCCATTGCAGTGGTGAAGCTTTCCCACTTGTCATCAGCCTTGATCCCATTGATTACCTGCCTTACAATTTGTTCCTCTTCAATCTCTTCTCCTATGCTTGCTAACTAATCTTCAACATCTTTGATCTTGGTCACAAATTCTGAAACAGCTTGCTTAGGTTGCTTCCTTAGTGTTGTGAATTCAATCCACAACTGATTTTTCCTAGCCCTTGTATTGGAGGAAAAATATGATGACAAGGTTTCCCAAGTCCCTTGGGAAGTCTTACAATTTCTGATATGAGGTAAAAGAAAGTCAGATATAGAGTCGAGTAGATAAGACCTTGCCAATGCATCCCTTGCACACCATGTGTTGAGTTTTTCTTGCTCCTCCTTGGTTGGCAAACCTCTTGCTTTGAATGAGGGCAATTCCTCATCTCCTCAGATGTATCCATAGAGACTCCTTCCTTGTAAGTAGGTCTTCATCCTTAGAGACCAATCTTGATAATTGTTCCTGTCCAATTTGTCAATAAATGAAGGAAAACCATCTCCCATTTTACCTTATTTGCTCTGATACCACTGTTGGGAAAGATGGATGGATGATCCAAGAGATTGAGTAGGTACTGCTAAAACTTGCTTTGTACCAGCCCTCTTTAGCTTCAGACTTGATTAGTAGACTCCCTTAGCTTTCCAATGAAACCAAGAAATGGCGTATGTCCTTTGGAAATGAAGTGTGTAATGATTGAATCAAAACAGATAACTTTGGAAGTCACAAAATCAAGAAAACCTTCTATTTTGGTCTTGACACCTGCTCAATGTTTTGCTCAGTGTGACCAGCACAGTAGCAATTGATAAAATTCCTTCTAGGGGTGTTCAATTAGCTTAGTAAGCTATTTTTTGCAAGTGGAATGATGTAAAATAATGAACTATGCTAAGAGAAATTAATTTAGCAAGATTTGGTATACCCTCGCCTTTTTAGGACTGTAGCAGAGATAGACTAGTGAGCACCTTGACGACAATTTATCTGAATTGGCTGAATGAAATCACTTCAAAATTTGTCAGCATGTAGATGACTTTGAGCGGAATCCAACAAGCTTTGAATCACTGAATTTGGTGGAGTATTGGCTGAGATATGCCCTTGACAAGTTGACAAACTTTGGAGTAGACAATCAGTGAGCACAGAGATGATTGATGTAAATGTATCTATAAATTAACACTTGTGTACAATCCCATTGGCATGACAAGCATTGCCTAATGGTGTAGAGAGGTGTAGACTATGATGTAGTACTCACACACACTCAATGACAATAGAATGAAGCTCGGGAGTGATGGCTCTATATGCGACTTTTCAAGTTCACCTTTTATATGGAATGTGTAAGAATTTGAATTCAAATTCAAATTCTTCGCTCCTTCTAATCAAGCTTCTAAAACCTTGGAGATATTCTCTCAATCAAGTGAACTAACTTTTCCACAAATCATTTGGGTAGGTGATTACAAAAGATATAAGTCAAATTGACTTTTACAATAAGGTAAAGTGGTAAGTAATCACTAGCATATGTTCCTATGGTTCTTTATGCATGTAGAGTCTTCATGATATCTTCCAAGCCAAATGTGTAGGCTTGTGATTTACACCAACAGATGATCTCATCATAACAGGAAATGATGTTACAGGGATTAAAGATATCAAAAGGAAGCTTGGTAAGGAGTTTAAAATTTCAGATCTTGGAGAGCTGAAATTTTTTTTAGGAATTGAAGTTGTTTATGGAAAGAGTGGCATCTACTTGATGCAAAAGAATTACTTGTTGGATGTTCTTTTCAGATTTGGAATGAGTGAATGCAAACCACTCACTCAACCCATGGACACAAATACAAAGATTTGTTCAAATGATGGAGAACCATTGGAAGATGTAACGACATACAGAAGCATTGTAGGATCATTGATCTATGCAAACATTACAAGACCTGATTTGTCTTATGTTGTTGGTGTACTTTCTCAGTTTATGCAAGCCCCGACAAGTGAACACTTAAATTCAGCCAAGAGAGTGTTGAGATACATAAAACATACAGTTAATCATGCTTTGTTTTACAAGTTTGATGAAGAACTGCAGGTCAAAGGCTTTAGTGATGCTGATTGGGCAGGTTCAAAGGAAGATAGAAGATCAACCTAAGGTTATGTGTTCATGATAGGAAGCAAACCTATCACATGGAGCTCAAAGAAACAACCTACTGTTGCACTTTCATCTATGGAGGCTGAATATAGAGGATTAGCTTTTGCCACATGTGAAGCAATGTGGATTAAAAAGCTTTTGGCTGATCTTGGAGTGCAAGCTGGAACCATTCCTATATACGGTGATAATATGTCAAGTATTTACTTGGCAAGCAATCCTATGTTTCATGCAAGGAGCAAGCACATAGAGGTCCACTACCACTATGTAAGGGAGAAGGTGCTGAGCAAAGATGTGGAGGTAAAGTTCATCAGAACCAAAGAGCAGGTTGCAGATATGTTTACAAAGTTCTTGGATGCTTCTAAACTCAAAGGTTTCAAGGATGCGATAAATTTGAAGGACATGGATGAAGACAACTCCCAAATGAGCTTGAGGGGGAGTGTTGAAGATAAATGTACAAGCTCATTTTCATATGAGCCATTCTTGGATAAATTTACCAAATATAAAGATAAATAAAAAGTGGAGGAAAGAAAGGAAAAAATAATAAAAGAAAAAGTCTAGTTAAAATTCATGATGAGTAAGAGATACAATATCTTGCCTTGTAGTTAGTAGCATGTAGTAGAGAAAGTGGTGAGTTAAGAAGAAGGCACAAAATTCTTCAAATCCTCATTGGTTATAAAATTGAAGTAGGAGTACATTCAAAATAAGGAGAGAAAGAGGCAAGAGCTCCCAGTAGTCGGATCTGGCCATTTTGTCATTTTGGCTTCCCTTAGACTCCTTCCAGCTGCACGTCAGTTTGTACACAACTCTGTTGCAGAGCTCATATCTCAGTGCATATGTAACCATTTTGTGCATTTAAACATACATTGGAAAGCTTATCTTGTTTACTTTTTGATATCAAATATCGCATTTAAAGCTTATGTAGTTTGTGAGATATCAGTAAAAGAGTGAAGTCCAGTTTTTCAGTATACCTGTGTAGATAGGTAGTCTATTTTGGTCGGTTAAATTTCCTGACCAAACATATCCAAATTGCATGATTTTTGTCTTGTTGGAAAGCTCTTGGAATCTAATTTCACTGAGATCATTTACATTGTGTGAGATATCTATCATATAGTAAAGTCCAGTTTTATAGTGTACTTATGTGTGCAGGTGGTCTATCTTGGTGAGTTGAGTTTCCTGATCAAAACTCATCCAAATTACTTGTTTCTTATCTTGTTGGAAAGATATTTGTGTCTACTTTCTCTCTACCAAATATCTTTCTCAAAGGATATATATTCAGAGAGTTATCAGTCCGAGAGTGAAGCTCAGTTCTTTAGCATATCTATGTGGACAGGTAGCTCATCTTTGACAGTTGTGTTTCCTAATCAAAACGTGTCCAAATTAAGTCATTTATAGCTTGTTAGAAAGCTCTCTTTGTCTAATTTGATTGACTAAAGTCTCAAGTCCATTTGAGTTTTTTATTGAGAGCAGCAAGCTATCTAAGGTGAAGATGTTTGTCCAAGTGCTGGACATACAAGGGCTCACTACACACTTCCATTGCGTATAGGAGAACTCATTCTCAACAATTTTGGACCTTCAAAAATGTTAAAGAACATCACCTCTCGGCCCTGGGCTTCAATGAAGGCAACCTCGACCTCGTCTATGATATGAGCACCACACCATCTGTTAATATTGTATATGCGTGGTTTGAAGAAATGTTCATCACAAGATTTTGGGAGTATCAGTAAGAAATATTTATACCCACACCCTCTCATTTGCTACATTTATTTGTTGTGGAGCAAGCTCTACACTCCAATAAGCTCCGTATGCCACATCCGGACGTACCCAAACCAGTTCATTGGGATGCCTTAATAACAGATTTAGCTAGAGGACTGAGTCTCAAAGAGCACCACTTGGCCACAGATGTCGTCGAGTACTATGTCCTATGTTCAGCGCAACAAGGGTCTGTCAGAGATGACAGACGTGAGATAGGGGTGGTGTTGGTAGTAGTCAGGGCACTCAAGGACTTACAAGACAAGGAAGCCAATGCAAAGAGTCAGAGCAAAGAGAAGGACCAAGTAGGCAAAACAATCAACGCAGATCCGACAAACAGGCCCTATAATTTTTCACAAAGCAGTATTTACCAAATAGTGATCTTAGTCACTTTACACCATTGTAAATACCATTTTTTATTATTCCTACTCTATTTTGTGCAAGGCGAGGATTCCTCGAGCTTGAGGAGTATTAGTAGTATTTATGTACCAATTTTCATAATTTCTAGAGCTCGTTTGAGCCTCCAAAATAGCTTAGGAACCTAATTTTCAACTACGCCAGACACTAGGTCTAGACAGGATCAAAGCTAGTCAAAACTATAAAAAGAGTTAGAGAGCTCATTTTGGGGCTTAGCTTGTTACTGATTTGAGCTTGTATATGAGACTTTTTGAGTAATCTAAAGAATTCCATGTCAGAGATGACAAACGTGAGATAGGGGTGGTGTTGGTAGTAGTCAGGGCACTCAAGGACTTACAAGACAAGGAAGCCAACGCAAAGAGTGAGAGCAAAGAGAAGGACCAAGTAGGCAAAACAATCAACGCAAATCCGACAAATAGGCCCTATAATTTTTCACGAAGCAATATTTACCAAATAGTGATCTTAGTCACTTTACACCATTGTAAATACCATTTTTTATTATTCCTACTCCATTTTGTGCAAGGCGAGGATTCCTCGAGCTTGAGGAGTATTAGTAGTATTTATGTACCAATTTTCATAATTTCTAGAGCTCGCTTGAGCCTCCAAAATAGCTTAGGAACCTAATTTTGAACTAGGCCAGACACTAGGTCTGGACAGGATCAAAGCTAGTCAAAAACTATAAAAAGAGTTAGAGAGCTCATTTTGGGGCTTAGCTTGTTACTGATTTGATCTTGTATATGAGACTTTTTGAGTAATCTAAAGAATTCCATTGTTTCTCTCTTGGTTCTTGCCTTGTCTGTGCGTGTGTGTGTGTGCATGTTTGTGTGCTTCTCACTCACATACTTGTGCCATCACTTGTTCAAGGTCTTCATACCATCCTCATGTCTTCTCGGATTGACATTAAAGGAGGTGCTACTCATCACTAAGCTATAGTATGATAATCAATGCATGGATTATAATGGTGACGAAAAGGCATACCAAGTATAACATCATAGGATTGCAAAGGAGCAATTAAGAATGTGCGTTCATCCATGTATGAACTATACAAATCTGAACATTATGCACTTCACTTGTAACATTATATCTATTTCCTTGAAATGTAGCCTTAACTTTATACATAGAAGGAAGTGGGTTTAATTGGAGATTTTTCACTAGTGTGTGAGAAATAAAGTCATGCGAACTACCATCATCATGTAAAATATTAACAATTTTACCATTAATAGTACCTTGCATGCAAAGTAAAGAATGGATAGAAATTGCAATACCCAAGGTACTTACGTCCTGCTCTAATGCTTCTTCGGTCTTATTAGGTTGAATGTCTTCAGGTTCAATGTCTTCAGGAACCATCTCCATGTTGTGTACTTGAGCTCCAATAGGCTCCATTTCATTGGTTCAGATCTTACATTTAGCTTTAGTATGACCAATCTTACCACAATTCCAACAAGTGATACGGGTTTTCTTATGCGTCCATCATCCTAGTTTGAAGGGTTGGACGTTTGGTAGGGTGTATAGGGGTTTTTCTTGGGTATTGGTGAGAAATTGGATTGAGGAGGGCATTGAAAAATAGGTGGACATTGAAAAGTAGGAGGGTGTTGAGAAGGAGGAGAAGAAAAAAAAGAAAAGGCACGCTTGAAAGGAAAAGTGGGTTTGATTGGTTGTGGTCGTTGACGTGTTTGTTGTAAGCGGATGGACTTGGTGATGGATTGAAACTCTTTCTCAGCATCATATGCAAAAGAAATAGCTTCATAGAGGGTCGTCGGACGTAGGGTGTTGAGCTTAGCTTGGATTCCCATCTCCAAACCATCTTCATATTTCCATTGTAAAGTATCTTCCAGAATCGTTTCAAGCGAACGAATAAGTAATAATCGTTGCCAAAAATGTTCAGTATATGTAGAAACAATATCTCCATCTTTCCATCCAAAAGTTATCCATGATCGACGTGCATGTAAGTGAAATTGAGGAGGAAGGAAGGACTCCTTGATCTTGTCTTGAAATGCTTTCCATGTGGTGGGGCGATCCGTGCTATGGCACAAAACATTCCACCATAACTGAGCTTTACCCACCAAATAATTTGTTACAAATTTTGCTTTTTCATTTCAGAATATGATTCATCAGAGGAGAAGTCATCAAGCTGAGATAGCCATGAGAGAACAAATTGGCCATCTTTTTGCCCATCAAATCATGAAAATTGGAAACTTTTGGCACCAATCTTGGAGTGTGTGCCTTGTTCTTGGGCGGTAATAATGACCTTCACTACCCGAACTAGGTTAGTGTCATCACTTTGCAGTTGTTGGAGTGTAGCATCACGTTCTTTTATCTCATTTTGGGCATGTTGGAGTTCATGCTGCAAACGTTCTAATTGTTGCCTGATTGGTACCTCTGGTAGGGGTGAGGAACTAAAATCATCGATATTTTGAGTAGGGTCCATGGCCTTATGTAGAGATCCAAAACCTAGGTCTAAGCATAGGACAAAAATTTTAATAATAATGTATAAATTATATATATATATATATATATATATATATATATATATATATATATATATATATATATATATATATATATATATATATATATATATATATATATATAAGTAATAGATGAATAAATAAATAAGAGTATTGTGATAAATAAATAAAAGAAAGTATATAAATAAATAAATAAATAAGGTAAGAAAGTGGTATAAGCTATGTTAAATATTTATTAAAAGGAATGGGATATCAAAAAGAGAGAATAGCCTAGTGTAAGACTTATCTCTTGGTAGTATGACGTTGTGGGTTCAAATCCCATACATACTAAATAAGGAACTATGTGGGGTAACTAAGCTAACTAGGGAAATAACAAAGCCCTTATTGCCACTCATATGTTAGAATTGGTTTGCACGTAGCCAATGGCTACCAACGGAACCAAAGGGAACCAAAGTGAACCAAGAGACCATGAGTGCCAGAGAACCTAAAGATGCCAAAGTTATGCCATAGTTCTATGCCTTAGTCGACGCCTTGGAGTAAGCTGAATGATAAACAAACTTGATAAAGGAACCAATCTCGAATAGTGAATAGTGAGCATAGGGGGTACAGGGAGCATAGTGAGCACAAGGGGTACAGGGGGTACAGGATGACAGTGTGACAGGGGGTACAGAGTGACAATGTGATAGGGGGTAAAGAGTGATAGTGTGACAGGGGGTACAGAGTGATAGTGTGACAGGGGGTACAGAGTGATAGTGTGACAGGGGGTACAGAGTGATAGTGTGACAGGGGGTATAGGCTGATAGTGTGCAGTACAGAATTCAAAAAAACTAACCGACGAACTAAAACAAACGAACTTGATGAACAAAAACTTGGACCCGACGGTTGAGATGGATGCCAAATCACGAACGGAATGGATGCCACAAATTGTTATCGAACACCAAAATCACCCCCGCAGATGCCTTGGCTCTGATACCACTATTCACACTTGGATCCTGTAGACGCAGGTACGTAGAGGATAGTACAAAAATGCAATCACACAAAAGTACTCAGAGATAGAAAGAGACAAGAGATGACACCAGATTGGGTACAATCTCCCCACACATACTCTGATGGGTAGGTCTATCAGAGCATGTGTATTTATAGGAAATTCATATTACGTCCTGAATAGAAGATACATGAGGGCCACGCTTCAAAAAGTGTGCTTTTGCTTTATTTACAAATTCATAATTTCTTTTTTTACAAAAATGTCACTTTCTAAAGCGATCTATTACTTGTATTACAAAAATATAACTAAAAATACTTTCTTCTAAAAATAACTATCTTCCAAACGTATTGTTCTAAATATCTCCAAAAATATTTGAATAAGTCCATGCGCATTCACACCCTCATGGATCTTCACCTGCTAAATCAAAACAAAAAACACATTAAAATCCTCAAGGCATTAAACCTTCAAGGCAGAAAAAGACATTGTAATGAGGACATGTAGTGCCCAACAACACATTGTGGAAAAGTTTCTTATTTGCAAGTTTATGGAGCAAATAAAGTGGTTTTCCAACCACTAGGCTGATGCCTATCATTATAAAGACTATTATTATGTTTTTTTAGGTTTCATTTTCCTGGCGAAATGCTACCGAAAAGTTTGTATCCACGTGGCATTATATGCCATGTGAGAACTAGAGTGATGTCGTATTGTGTGAGAGAGGAAGTCTTATGTCTGCATAGCTAAAAGCATATAAATTTGAAGTACAAAAGAAGATGCATGAGTGGATACATGCATACATAGACGATATGATTGTTAGAAAGTTAAAATGCATGATGCATCTTCTGTTTAAAGAAGATCACTTTTATGTATCACCACGATGAGTTGGGGTGAGCATGAGGTATGTGATCTAGGTACCAGGCATAGGCTAATTATGCCTTTAGAAAGCAAAAGATAAGCTATATACATCAAGAGCAACTAAGATGTGTTTTTTTCTAGTAAAGCATGAACACATGAATTGTTCTTTGTGCGAATCTATGTACTTAATATAGAAGTTTATCCCGAGTCGGCATAAGAGTGTTATGGTTATGATCATCAATACAAGTATTCTATGCTTGTCTATGATTGGTTGTAATGAGATTAATGAATGTGCAAGAAGCACAATGAATAGGATGACATCCATAGATGTTCACTTTCACTAAAAGGTGGATATTATGTAAAGAGTTGATTTTTCAACAAGAAGATTTGTGATGGTTAATTGATTTGTATGGATCTACACAATCATTATATGCATGGATATATCTCCATGTAATAATCCATCCAAGATAATGAATGAGTTTGTTTAATCATAAGGATTAACATGTCTCATCATTTTTTAGATTTAAAAAACTGATTGAGCAAATAGTTAGTGAGGTAGGAGCCTCATAGAGATTTGGGTGCTACTCTTTGAGGAAATGCCCAAATTTATTGAAATTTGGAAGGAAAGTAGCTCCTAGGCGTTTCTTTAAGCAGACCAATTTTCAAGTAATTTGGAAACTTTTAGATAGGTCAAATGACCTCTGCACTAAACGTGTTGCTCGTAGAGGTAGAGGCCTGAAACAAGTGACATAGGCCTCTTACAAAGGGCATTTCTCTTAATTGGTAGATTTAAATGGAATGATTTTTTTGTTGGAAATGAAAGCTTGATAGCTTTAATTTGTGTATACCAATTTGCATTATTTTTAGAGATCATTTGATAGGTCAAATTATCTTTGAACATCAAAGTGAAGCCTCTAGAATTTATGAAATGACCAAAGACCATGTCACCTAGAGGTGCTTGGTTCTCTTATCTAATTTACTCAGATTGAATTATTTTTGTTTAAACTTTAGCTAACCACCTCCAGATGGCGTGTATAAAATTTCACGATGAAATGTTTCTCCATTTAGGAGATCTAAAGAAAAGAGTAAGCCTCTACAAATGTTTACAATTTTGCATGTATAGAGGCTTAGTATTTTGGTAATTGTGAAAGTTCCAAATGTCCAAATACTATGAAACTTATAGCAATAAAAGGAGATAGCACTAGATATGTGCTGTTAAAATTTGGAAGAAATTGGACATAATTTAATAGGTCAAATGACCTATTTATCTCAGACCAATCTCTAGCGAGGATTTTCCAAAGAGTGGTACATGTGGCTGATGAGCACATGATATTTTCATATTGGAAACTCCAATTTCAAAAATTTCTTTTGGAGAAGCTACTCCAATATATACCCTATGGCATAACCAAAATTCAAGGATTTAAGAATTTATCTTCATAGTTAAAAGGTATTATAAAAGTGCAGCAGCAGTGTTTCTAGGCTCACCTAAGCGCAGGTGTAGTAGAGATAGAATTCTACTTTTGAATGCGTATTTGATTTCATTTTGAATTAAACATTTTTGAGATCAAACTAGATATTTGTTTGATCAGTCTAAGGGCTTCAAGAAGATGACCCTGTACATTTTTAGAGTTGGTCATCAAGTGTTCGATCCTTCCAGTAAAATGGTCATAAAACTCTGAGCAAATATCCAAATCAAGTGATTTTTGTTCCTAGTGAAAGCTTGAGAAAATCTACATAAGGGTGGAAAATTTCATATATTTTTCATGAGTAAAAACTAGCTAAAATTAAGATTTAATCTGCTGCTATTGGAAATTGTTTATGAAGGAGACATTGTTGAAAGGGAAAGACTTATCACAGGTTTTTTATGATATTTTTTTTGAGATGGTGTGATCACCATGGGCTAGCTATGCCCTAGATATTTGTTTATTGAGAATTGTTTTTTTTTGTGATCGTTCTTAGTAGGACAGAGGAGACTCTGTCGAAATTTTCAAAAATATATATAGTGCCATGAGAACAAGGAACAGGAGAACTTTGCTAGTTCTGTAAGTCAATATTTGATTCAAGTCACATGAGTTGATATTTGATGCAAGCCGCATCCTTCACAACTCTAGTTGAGTTGATCGATTGTATAGTTTCTCATTTCTCAACCCAAGATGAGCTGATGTTACAGATAGTATGCCTGATAGAGTCATAGGAATGACTCTGTTCTTTCCATTAAGGGAAGGAAACACTTCAAGAACACTTCATGATTTCATTTATTATTATTCATGGTTGTGAGTACTCACCGAGTTATTCTTATCTTTTTTTTGAGAGAAGTGTTCAACTTTAATCTCATACACGCGTCTATGTGGAGTATAAAGTTGGTGGTATGGGACATCAAACTTTGTACCTAGGTGTAGGAAAAATGGTATGGGATAGAAGTCTCAGAGATTGTATTTTTTTATATGATTTGGAGTTCATTTATATGATCTTCTGGTATCATCTTATTATTAGACAACAGAGGGGCAGTTGAGACAGTCACTCTGTATGTGATCGCAAACAAGGCAAGTCCGGAGGCCAACATCTTAGAAGCAGAAAGGCAAGGTTTGCACATAAGAATTATGAATAGGCAATTGCATTGAGAAGACATTTATAGAGTACGTACTACTTTATTTGATATGCCTGAGAATATGCCATGGTTCATACATAGTGTGTATGAGGTGAGCTAGATGCTTAGCCTAGTGGGCTATGAGTGTGCACACATCTACTTACCATTGTTCTGGGTATTTAGTGGACTCATATTATGGTCCTCATTATATCTAGGAGTGCCAGATTATTACAGCAAGTTTACTAAATACACCTCATTCCTAGTTGGGA
Organism: Ceratopteris richardii; assembly: GCA_020310875.1. NCBI lineage: Eukaryota > Viridiplantae > Streptophyta > Polypodiopsida > Polypodiales > Pteridaceae > Ceratopteris > Ceratopteris richardii. The sequence continues at coordinate 79,909,330 of CM035417.1, read as the reverse complement.
ATGATTTGATTATAGTGATGATCAGATGGTGGTAGAAAAATAAAGCAAGTTTCATCCACTTGGAACATCTTGCATGTTATTATTAAGAAGGCGGTGGTAGTTGCACTAGTTGCTATACTTTCTTAGCACATCTTCACTTGGCATGATGGATTTGATTCGAGAGAGTGGATTAGGATTTACTTTGTATGGGAAATATTTTGATCCATAGTTTGGATTATCATATATGATATATCGAGATTTTGATCCATAGTTTGTATATTATATATGACACATCGAGATCTTGGTCCATAGTTTGGATCATTGATAGATTATCATCTTGGATTCACAATTTGGATCATGATGAGATTTTCTTGAGTTTTATTTCATTACAGTGAGTAAATCAAGCAGATTTACTTGAGCTTAGAGATAAAAAACTACTTGGAAAAGATTTCCATTTCTTTTAATTATTCTTCCACAGAGGGTTGGACATAGTCACATTGTTTTTGGATTAACATAATAGCTTTCATAACTCTAGTGGAGTAAGTGATTTTGCACAATTATACCATATGACAAGCTCTCAATGGGTATTCTAGGGAGACAAGGGCAAGTTGCCAAGGTTTCTACAGGTGACAAGCCGTCACAAGTTAGTGGTGAAGGTCTAGGCCTAGGGAGTCCGAGGATATTCCGAGTACTTATGTTGCGCACATATGGACTCATTGGGCCTCATAGGGATTCGTACAGTATGCCCAAGGTGAGGAATACTATTTATGGATAGAAATGCTAGATAGGAAGCAGAGAGATGAGTGGTCCTCTTTTTTATTATCTAGTATTTCAAACATCTAGTACACTCTAGTCTTATTATTTGGAATCATAGATTCTGATTCCTAGGTTTATAGCTCCTTTTATATCATTGAGGACAATGATCTTTAGAAGGGGGAGAGAGTGTTATATTCTAGAGATGTACAGGCTTGGAGGAACGAGAAGTTCCTTGATCGGGGGATAGCCAAGGCCAAAATCCAGCGAGTTCATACGAGGTGCCTACTCATGATGGCCAGATGAGTAGAGGGACCTTAGAGAGAACTCTAGATGGTGACTAGGCAAGGGCTATAAATAGGTTGGGAGGTGAGTCCCAGGCATGTCATTCTCCACTTCTCACAATATATATACTGTACTCCATGTATGTATACATTTTTCCATGGGAAGCCTCTTAGATGATCTCTTTTACTCCGAAAATTGGAGTTTGGCAAAAATTAGCATCTGAATTATTTTTCAAAAAGTGCGGAAAGGGGGTATTCGAAGAAGTAAAATTCCTCCTTAACTTATCGTTTTACTGCATCTAATACATAATGCACATCTTTTTCCCTCCTCCAAAATGGCAATGTATTAAATTTAGGTGTTGGAATTTTTTCTCCAATAGTGATGGAAGGGGGTTTTGTGGAGCTTCAAACTCCCATCACACTGAGCCATGTTTTGGATTGGTTGATTTTATATGGAATTCCATACACTATACTATATTTGTGCATGGTTTTTCCACCCAAACTATGGAAAATCCCTCTTCATTTCCCTTTCCCAAAATGGCTACTAATCAATATGGGCCTTTGAAATTTATGTAAAAATCATTCAAGAGGGTTATTTTGGAGATACTTAAAGCTTATTTTTTCTTATATTTTGAGAAAACCCTAACTCAAGATGAGAGTATATACTTCATACTCTCCATACATATGATTTTCCCTCAAAGAATTTTGCATCAAGCCTATCATTTCTTTTGCCAAAAAATGAAATTTAACTATCTCCTAGAAATAAAAAAAAAAGAATCATACATGTGCTTGACGTGGTATCTCCCCTTATCATTAGAATTCAATTCATCCCATCTATTCTTCCATGAATTCGACATGAATGAACAAGGAAGCAACATTGGCCATCCATTCTTTAGGTAGAAAAGGGTAGTATGAACTGTCCTTCTTCTTTTTCTTTCTGTCTCCCCTCTCCTCTCATGCAAGAGATGATGCATTCAAATTGAAGAAGAAAAGACCTCCTTCTTCAGATGCTCCTCAACAATGCTCATTAGAGATCCGAGTGATTTGAAGTTCGTAAAATCCACAACAAATTGTTGCTCTTGAACTCGATAACTTCAATGCTGCTACTTTGTCTTCATCATCCTCCATTTTAGAGCGAAGAAGGAGCGTACATGCTCGCCTGTCTGAGCACCATAATGCATAGATGCGAGGATGAATACTCGTGCTATGAGTGGGTGGGGAATGCTTTTTCGATCGATGAGTGTTGAACCAATGAGTTCGTGATGAGCTCCAATTTACATGATGTATATCATGCTGCAGATCTGATACAAGGTCATCATAGAAGCATGGCACCTTGTGTATGCGGAATGAATCCCATACTTGCAACATGGGTTCAATCCCCAATTCTTACATGTGCGTAAGCGAACCCCAGGTTTCTATGATACCAGTACAACATTCATGATCCATTTTTTTACTATTACAATCAATTTCTTCACACACAGAATTGATCAGTACGGCTTGACCACGTCTGAGATTCTCCCTCCATGAGTCTCTCGTAAGAGATTCCTTTTCTTCCTCTACCATATAAAGTGTGATACTCATATGATGCCATATGACATGAACCCCTCCGATGAGTCCCAATGAATATCATGTGACAATTATATGTCTCAATACACATATACATATTACGTGCTTGTAAATGATATATTATAATGCACATAAATGTTACATTAACATGTATCATAACACATGTATATTATGTATTATATATCTATATATTATAACACATGTTTATTTAACATGTATCATAACACATGTATATTATATAGTATATACATATGACTTGTGAGTCATAGAGCCAAGAGAAATCATCAATATGCAGACATGTTGGATTATATTTCATTCATACATACATATGTCACATACATGTTACTTTATCACTATACAATTATAAATCCGTTATAAATACAAGATGCTACATATAGATTCTGTAGTAATATAGATCGAAATATGACACAACGCATACACATGATGGACTCTTGTGTCGCATCTCGTGCACCAATTTCAAAGGCAAGACACTTATCAATAGAAATGATTTTGTAAGCAGATAAAGTAAAACATTATATCCTTATTTAAAATTTGTGGCTTTTGGATTCAACATGATATGCACCATGCCTATTGAAAACTTTTTCAATTGCCAACCTATATTGATCTGCAATGCTATAATGAGCTAAAATTCTAACGTATTGATTTCTTGAACTTTTTATCCTTCATTACTATGCATGAATGTATTATTGTCTCAAGTACTATCTATATATGTAAACAATAATTTGTGGATGTTATATAACAATCAAGAGTGATGCTGTTTACAAATTTTATAATGTTTATGGATGTCTGATTCAAAAAAGTTGTTGATGTAAAATTGAAATACGATTTTAAACAGTTTTTTTTTGTAAAAGATCATTTAAAAGTATATATTAAAAAAATTCAATTGCTTAGATTAGCACTTTATAGTATTAATTTGTTCTTCTTCTACAAAGAGGATATGTGCCCTTTGATTTTAAGAGAGAAGGGAAATATTCCATTTCCGTACTTTGTCAAAGGATAAGTTCTCTTTAAAATTAAAAAATGTTTTTTTGAAAACATAGAGAAAGGTTGTCCATGTCCTGTGGGGTAGTTGGTTGAGCTTTGGCCTATTGAGGTAGAGGTCCACAATTCAAGCCCCGAGCTAGACATGTATAGCTTTGGTCAGTTAAACTAGTTGCAATGTTGTAACCTTGCCTAACCCCTACTTTGTGGGATACGGGGAGTTTCACAAGTACTATGCCCATTCACTTGTACAATTGCACTTTCAAAGTTAAAGTTTGAGGAGTAGACTTCGGCTGAACCTCCATTTAAAAAAAAAAAAGCACAGAGAAAGAAAACCTCTCCTGTTGTGAACATGGATTTTCCCGAACACTGGTGGGCAGAGATAAAATGAACCTCTTTTTCTTTTTTGAAAGTACAATGAATTTGGAAAGACACACACCCAACCTCATAAGGTAGCGGCACCATATTGAGGGACTCGAGGCATCCAGCCCCGGGAAACTCTAAAACGGGCCTCTTGAGTTTGTGATCGTTCTCTGAAATTCTCGACTCTCGAGAGAAATGGTCGTAAGATCGAACTCGAAAAAGAAGCAAACGAGCATCGAGGCTGAACCCTCAACAACTCCTCACAAAATAGGCCTCACTTTCTGTATCATGTTAGTTTTCACGACTGACAAATGACCTGCTTTCGTGTGAGAGATTTTCTTTGTGGTTGGCACAATTCCAGAATCAATCGCTGGGGTAGCCGCAACATCTAATCGCTGAAACAATTGTAAAATGTGTGTCCATTGTGCACTGTCTCTACATTTCTCTCTGATTCATTTGCTTCCATTGCTTCTCTAATGGCTTCTCCTCATGAGGAACCTGCAGATACGAGTCTCTCTTCGACCGACGATGCTTATTCTGCCTCAGGAGCTCACAAGTTGGATTCCTGCGAGGCGATCTCAAATGGTGCGAACACATACTTCCGATCCAAGCTCCCTGATATCTCAATTCCTGATCATCTTCCCGTCGCTAAGTACTGCATGGAACGAGCCCACGATATCGCCGACAAGCCATGCCTACTGCAGAATACGGAGGGGGAAAAGAGCTTCTACACATATGGAGAAGTCGAGATCTCTGCACGAAGGATAGCTTCAGGGCTATTGAATATGGGCATAAAGAAAGGCGACACTATTATGCTGCTGTTGCCGAACTCGGTGGAGTTCGTTCTGTTCTTCATGGGCGCAGCGATGGCCGGCGTAGTGATCACTACATGCAACCCTTTCTTCACCAAGAACGAGATCGGGAAGCAGATATATGGATCAAGCGCAAAGCTTATCATCACGCAGGAGGCTAACGCGGAGAAGGTCAGCAATGCCGTCGATGGACGTTCGGACGTGAAAATTGTTCTGGTCGACGGCAAAAGAGCTGACGGCCTTGGCGGTGATGCGGTTAGCGGTGTGCACCTGCATGCAGTGGAACTGTTGAATGCGAGCTTAGATGGTTTCCAGGAGGTCGAAATCTCCCCAGAGGACCTAGTCGTGCTGCCCTACTCCTCAGGAACGACAGGTTTACCCAAGGGTGTGATGCACACACACAGAGGGCTAGTTACGTCTATCGCCCAGCAGGTGGAGGGGCAGAACCCGAATGTTTGGTTTAGAGAGGAAGACGTGGTGCTCTGTCTGTTGCCCATGTTTCATATCTACTCAATGCACATTCTTTTGTCGAGCCTAAGAGTAGGCGCATCTGTAGTTCTGATGGAGAAGTTTGAGGTAGGCTCCCTTCTTGAGGTAATAGAGCGAAGAAAGGTGACGATTGCGCCACTCGTTCCGCCCATCGTTGTTTCGCTGGCAAAGAGCCCTCTTCTCACCTCCTATGACCTCTCCTCCATCCGTTTTCTCATGTGCGGAGCCGCCTCGTTAAGCCGCGACCTCGAGGAGGCCTTTCGTGCTCGCATACCACACGCCATCATGGCGCAGGTCTCTCTCTCTCTCTCTCTCTCTCTCTCTCTCTCTCTCTCTCTCCACCCAAATATCACTCCAAGCTTCCATGGTGCACAGTAGTGTGTGATGGGCGCGGAGGAGGGAATGGTGCAGATTAACTAAACGCGCTTGAAAGCTTAACTGACCATAAGTCATGTTTTTAGTGTTGTTTTATGCAATAGGGCTATGGAATGACCGAAGCATTCCTGCTATCCGTGAGCCTTGATTTTGCGAAGCATCCATTTCCTTCAAAGAAAGGATCATGTGGTACTGTTGTACGCAACGCCATGATGAAGATCGTAGATCCGGAGACTGCAGCTTGTCTGCCTCGTAACCATCCTGGAGAGATATGCATAAAAGGGAATGAGATCATGAAAGGTGATTCTATGTATTTCACTGTCGTTAGGTGCATAGAAAATATGCGCATGCATTCTTTCTTCCCTCTTATTTGATACATACATGGAAAATATACACTCTGATTATGACAGGATACATAAATGACGATGAAGCTACAAGAAATGCGATTGATGCGCAAGGATTTCTGCACACGGGGGACATAGGTTTTGTCGATGATGATGAAGAAATTTTCATTGTTGGTAGAGCGAAAGAAATAATCAAATATAAAGGCTTTCAGGTGTGCCTGCTGTGTAAATATGAAGAAGAAGATGTAATTCTGTTAATAAGAATCACATGCAGAGAGTTGAAATAATTCGGAAAGCATTTCTACAATGAATTTTTTTCCTTACCACTAATCATTAAAGTATGTTTTTAAGGTTTCGCCAGCTGAATTGGAGAACATTTTGATGAGCCATACATCAATTACAGATGCAGGATGTGTTCCGTATGTACTTAATTTGTTGGACTCATGTTTTGTAATTGAATTTGATAGCAGAAGCAATGCCTGAAATTAATAGGTTTCCTCACAATCAAGTGCAATTGTAATGGACATGTTTTTTGGATTGTTCGATTCCTACAGGAAAATGGATACATACGCGGGTGAGATTCCTGTTGCTTTTGTCGTGACTGCAAAAGGTGCCACTATAACAGAAGATGAAATAAAGGAGTTCGTGGCAACCCAGGTAGCTACTCGTCGCCATGGCGGCTCTCTCTCTCTCTCTCTCTCTCTCTCTCTCTCTCTCTCTCTCTCTCTATATATATATATATATATATATATATATATATATATAATCATGACTGGCTTAATTCTGACTTTATTATGTGGGTTATTTATCCCTTTTGCCAATTTTGAATCCACACAGATTAGCTGTCAAATATATCATTCCCTGAGGGTATCATATGCCTTGCTCCCTTCGATTTTGGGATTGTTAATGCATAGAAAGAACATGAAGAAGAAGATGAAGCTTACGAACACAATACACAATCTTATGGTTAAATTGAACTTTTGACACACATGTTATTGTTAAATTGAACTTTGTAATCACTTATCTACAATCAAGAAGTCTTTTTTGGTATCGGAAAAATCCAAAGTATCTTGAACCATGAATCAGGTAGAACGAGGTATCTGTTTTATACTAATCATGCAATGCTTCAACACGAGCTATAATTGTGATAGATATGATTGTGCAGAGCTTATAAAAAGATTTTGGTTTGTGATCAACTGCAGAGTTCTCATTGAAATTCTTTGGACTTATTTTTCAGGTGGTTTACTACAAAAAAATTCACAATGTCTATTTTGTCGAACAAATTCCGAAGTCACCCTCTGGAAAGATTCTACGCAAAGAGTTGATAAAGGCATTGGAAACTCAAAATTCCGTTATTTAGGTCAAACGAGTGGGTTAAAAGCATCAACATGAGTATTAAATGTATATTTTTCTTAAAATCGAATGAAAATCTTTATGAAGAACAAATATGCAAACTCAAGAACCCATCAGAATCTTAACAAAAACATCACAGTATTATAAATTGTATGGATATAATCTTGATAATGATCACGACAAACAAGAGGTCATTTATATTTCACTTTCGAGGAGTTCCTTTCTCTTAATTGAATTCGAAATTTTAAAAGCTTCTGTTGAATGCATATTTTGTGTTATATTTTTTCTTGTATGACATACAAGAATACGTTTTATTAAGACGATAATCTCCTTAACACATCTTACACAAACGTCATGAATGGGTAAGTTATATAACACACCTTACGCCAACATTATGAACTAACAAAATATTTTTTTACAGAAAATTTGTCTTTAGATTTCGTTCTTTTGAATGAGGTAATGACCAATCTTTATCCTTCATTTTTATTTCGTAACCTATAAATATTGCATTATCCAGGGTTCTCTTTTTATCTCTTCTACCATTTTGATTTAATAATATTCCTGTTGATATCATATAATAATGACCCATGACTATGTTAATATACAGGGTTCTCTTTTTGTCTCTTCTACCATTTTGATTTAATAATAATCCTATTGATATGATTAAATTTCTTACTCAATAGAATAAAAGCTTCTCCGAAAAGTACATAAACTAGAAGAATATGTAGACTTATGCCTACACCTAAAATTTTGTGCATTTATGTAAATAGTGATGGAGTATATCCAATCCTGCTTGGAGTAGAAGATTGATGTACCCTTGCTAGAATCAAAAAGTTCACTACCACAGTTCACCAAAAATTGAGTTTTTCTCTCAAACAGATGATTAAACCTATGAAATTTTGCATAATAAAGCTCGACTCTCTAAGCTTTTCAAGAAGTCATGGATCACTCAATTCGGACATTGTGACGTATATCAACCTCCTTGCACAAGACAGATCAGAATCTACCCAAAGTCGTAGCTTATACCTTTGTGTACCTCTTCACCCACATATATATAGAAATATCCAAAGATGGAGTATAAAGATTTCAAGATCAATATAAGAAAGGAGAATAAAGACTTGATGCTAAGATTATAGTCAAATGAAAGCTTACAAGAAGCACTACAAGATCAACTATCTTGCTCATGAAACAAACATGTACACAATGAGATCATTAGATGATTGAAAAATCTCAGCCAAAGTGAAATCTTCAGCTAGTAGGCGCTAGCTTAGCTAAGGGATAGCTTAGACCTAGCATACACACTTCCAATGAGAGCATAAAACTATTTTACCAATGAGTGAAGAGGATGGCCACAACTTTCTTCCAAGCTCTTGCTTATATAATTCTCCAAACCTTGATGTAGAACTCGAATTCAAAACATGCCTCTAAGATCCCCCACTTTTCTCCATCAACTTAGATGAAATCTTGAGCTGAAAAAATTGTGGAAAAGTGGTTGTAATATTTACCAAAAAGTGAAGTAATGTGACACTTAAGTTAAGCCTTGGTTGACACACACTTGAACTTCTACATTTCTAACACTACCCTTCAAGCTCAAGTCATGTCAATCTCCATTGATCTCGTTCAAGTTGAGGTTGATCTTGAACTTCTTCAACTTGCTTGCATCCATAAATTTGGTCATGATACCTATTAGTTGCTCCTTTGTGTTGATTCCTTGATGTCCACTTCCTTTGCTAGTACCTTATCTTTGATGAAGTGATAATGGATCTCTATGCGTGCTTCTTGCATGGAACATAGGGTTGGTTGCTAGATGAATGCTTGATATGTTATCTATAAGTAGAGTAATCTTTTAGACCTCCAAATCCAAGGATTTGAAGAGCTTTTTGAGTCGCATGATCTCACATGTACCACGTGTTAATGCTCTATATCCAGCCTCAGTAGATGTTAATGCAATTGAAGGTTGCTTCTTAGAAATCTATGAGATGACTCTTTGAACTAGCATGAAGACGTATCTATATGTTCACCTTTTTTCCTCCTTTAAATAGTCTAATCAAGCTCACTAAAGCCTTGTGGTTTTAATCCATCTCCATATGGGTAGTACAACCCATGGTTGAGAGTGTGCTTGATGTACCTAAGCACTCTCTTGGGTCCATTCATATGAACATTAGTTGTTGAATTTCGAAATTGAGAAAGAAATCCTACAACATGGCATAAGTTAGGCCTTATGATGGAAGCATAATTAAGACTTTCAATTATGCTTCTATATGATGAGTGATGGAAGATTATTCCTCCAAATGCACAAGAAGAATCTTGGATTGTGCCCAAGACCTAGGTGCTCTCATACCAATACTCACTAAAATTGCAATAAGTCAAAATTCCCAAACTCAATTGACAAACCCTTTTAGTCATAGAAACTAGATAGTAAGAGCTTTCCAATGAGCTATCCATCTAGAATGGGACACCTCTAGGCCAATGAGTTTAGTCACACAAGGCATACTAGTTTTCCTTTCAGGTTTCGAGATAGACCGACAGAGAAAGAAACAAATATACCTCATAATACAAGAAGAATTTTGAAAGGTCCTTTTTGGACATAGAATCCTTACTTTATAAGATCTTTAATAAGTATAAGAAATCTGAAATGAAGATTCCTACAAAGAGAAAATGAAGTCCTAACAGGATGCTAGAAATTCAGCACCCTTTGGAAAGGGTAAGAGAGAAATACAAGAGAATATGAACTCCTATGATAGATTATCGCTCAATAGCACATGTATAAGTAGCACCCTAACTTCCTACCATCCACACACACTTATAATGAACTTGGGTGGTGCTCAAATAGGCATGAGATCCCTCCATGACTCTTCATATGTCCTCCATGTCTCTTCAGCTACCTTCTAACTTTTTCTCTTCATTGAAGTGTTTTCTGGTGGTTCAATACCTCCTTTTGGTTAAGGTTGCACTTTCAAACATGTGCTTTGACTTTCCTAAGGTTCAAAATCCTTCAAATGAAGTTATTTGGTGAAAAAAAATATGCTTGAGCTTGCCCTAGAGAACACATAAATTTTAACACTCCCTCTCAAGCTCAAACTTCTTTGCTTTCAAGTGTGGGGTTTGGTTCCTTCATACTTATCATGGATTTGAGCTTTTCCATCCTTTAATTTTCATCCAAGAACTTTATAAGAAGGTCTCCAATTTTCTCCTTGGTGTTGACATGATGAATGTCCACCTACTTCGAGCATGGAACATTGGATTCTTTGCAAGGTAGATGCTTGAGATATTATCTCCAAGCAATGGAACAATGCCAGCCTAAATATCCAAATCTTTTAAGGTATTTTTAAACCACATTACCTCATATGTGAGTTGCGTAGGAGTCCTATATTCTACCTCTATGGAAGACAATGCAACCGTGGGTTGTTTCTTTTACATTCATGATACACAACTCTTCCGAAGCATCACTATGTATCATGAGGTACTCCTTCTATCATCCTCGGAGCTAGCCCAATAAACATCTGCATAACCTTTTTAGTTTCAAATCACAATCGTATGCACAATAAAGGCCTTCATTGATTGTACCTTTGATGTACCTTAGAATCCTTCTACCTATATTCAAGTGACCAAGTGTGGGTGCATGCATGAATTGTGAGAGCACTCCAACACTATAAGATTGATGAGGTCTAGTAATGGTAGCATAATTTAAAGGCCCAATCAAATGTCTATACACATGCTCATTCTTGAGCTTATCACCTTGGTCTTTGCTCAACTTGACATTGCAATCCATTGGATGTCTCAATGGCTTTCAACCACTCATACCAAATCTCTATGGCAAGTCAACTAAGTATTTCCTTTGCACAAGGTACAAACCCTACTTGTCATGTACAATCTCAATGCCTAAGAAGTACTTTAGCACACCAAGAATTTGGCCTTGATATCCGTGATACCTACATCATCATCACCTATTATGATTAAATCATCGACATATATGCATATGTACACAGACTTGTCATCAAGCCTTCTTACATAAAGTGAAGGTTCAAATCACTTGCTTCATATCCACATCTAATAAGGTACTCAACAAGCCTTTGATTCCATGCCCTTGGTGCTTTCTTGAGTCCATACAGATGTTTCTTGAGTCTGCATAAAAAATTAAGGTTTCTAGGATCCTCATGTCCCATGGGTTGTTCCATGATCACCATTTAGAAAAGAATTCTTAATGTCTAATTGAAAAAATTTCCACCTTTTAGGATCTTTAATGGAAATCAAAATCCTAGCTGTACTTGTTTTGTGCAACAGGACTAAATGTCTCTTCATAAGCTATCCAATGTGTTTGGGTAATATCCTTAGCTACAAGTCTAGCTTTATATCTAGCTATGGATCCATCAGAGTTCCTTTTGATATTGTAGACCCACCTATTTGTGACCACTTTCATATAATTTTTCCTAGGTAAAAGCTCCCATGCATAATTTTCATGAAGAGCATCCATCTCTTATCTCATAGCATGAAGTATTTCGATGGCGAGGCACCACATCACGCTCTCCTTCTCGAGAGCTCCACGATGATATGCTCGGAGTAGAAAACCGAGCTCCTGAGGCAGCACACAGTACTCCGCACAGAGGCTGTAGAATACGCAGACAAAACACAGTACACAGGGAGCACGAAGACAGACTTCTCAGGTCTTACAAATGTGGTCGAACTTACAGTCTGTGACTGACCAGGCCACTATATGTTTTATTAAAGAACATATACAAAGAAGTGTCAGGTGGCCATTTGGCCTTTCACATGGACACTAACGGTAACAATCTCCCACTAAAGGCCAATATGGCCAGAGTAACTATGGGAGAAAAATAAAGAATGATAAAGAATACCTGAGTCTGAGTATACAAACTATACCTCCCACCTGATGGGCATGTTACACAGTATACAAGTGACTATGTCAGATCAAGAATCAAGTAACCCCCTTCAAGTGACCACAGTGTCGAAAGCTATCCTGTGGTAGAGCTTTAGTCAAAGCATCTGCAACATTATCTCGAGTGTGAACCTTCTCAAGAATAATGCTCTCAGTGGATAAGCAATCTCTAATGAAGTGATACCTCACCTCAATGTGCTTGGTCTTTGCATGATAGACCGGATTCTTAGCCAAAGCAATGGCACTCTGACTATCACTGAGCAAGTGAGGTACATGCTGAGGTAAACCCATATCACAAGCAAGACGAGAAACCCACAATGCTTCCTTACATGCCTCACTTGCTGCAACATACTCTGCTTCTGTGGTGGAAACAACTGTACATTCTTGAAGACGAGATCTCCAAGAGATAGCACCTCTAGCAAAATGAAAAATGTACCCTGATGTAGACTTATGATTGTCTACACAACGAGCATAGTCAGAATCTATGTAACCAATAATGGATGCTTTTCCTCTACCTAAGCGTAGACACTTGTCCTTAGTGCCACTCAGATATCTCAAAATCATTTTGACCGCTTCCCAATGTTTCTTGCCAAGATTAGACATATATCTGCTCACAACTCCCACTGCAAATGCAATGTCTGGTCTCGTAGCTACCATAGCATACATGAGACTACCAACAACAGACTGATAGGGAATTTTGGTCATGAATTCCTTTTCCTCATCTGATTTGGGGCAGTCATCCTTGCTTAATTTCACATATGTGGGTAAAGGTGTACTCAATGCCTTTCCACCCTGCATATTGAACCGATGAAGTACTTTGGATATGTACTCACTTTGAGACAAGTATATGCATCTTTTACTCCTATCACGAGTAATGCACATGCCAAGAATATGTTTGGCATCCCCCAAATCCTTCATATCAAATGTCTGACTCAACTTCTTTTTGAGAATTGACAAATCATAAGAGGACTTCCCAGCAATCAACATATCATCGATGTAAAGTATCAAGCATATCAAGCTGCAATCAGAGCATCTCTTTGTGTAGAGACAATGATCCTCATTGCTCCGAGAATAGCCTTGGGACTTCATAAAAGCATCAAACTTTTGGTACCATTGTCTAGGAGACTGTTTTAAGTCCATACAAGCTCTTCTTGAGCTTACAAACTAGACTTTCCTTGCCAAGAACTACATAACCCTCTGGTTGTTCCATATAGATCTCATCTGTAAGATCTCCATGCAAGAAAGCTGTTTTCACATCCATTTGGACCAGCTCTAAGTCCTCCATTGCAACAAATCCAAGCAACATGCGCAAAGTAGTCATCTTGACCACTGGACAGAAGATTTCCTCAAAATCAACACCATGTTGTTGCTTAAAACCCTTTGCAACAAGTCGTGCTTTATATTTTGGAGAAGCACTATCTGATGTGAATTTCAGCTTATATACCCATTTACATGGTAAAGCTTTCCTGCCCTTTGGCAAAGGTACTAAGTCCCAAGTACCATTCTTGTGAATAGAATCCATTTCACTCTTCATGGCACGCTTCCACTTGACATGGTCCTCTATCTGCATAGCCTCTTTGTAGCAAGAAGGCTCACCGGCATCTGTTAGCATAACAAAATCTAAACCTGGAACATATCTATCAGATGGATATGAGGCACGTGCAGAACGTCTCAATGGTTGCTGAACAGGAACATGTGCAGACTGATCTGAATGGACATTCTCTTGAACATCCCTATGTGCAACATTTTTATGCATGCTAACCGGAGGACTAGTATCCTCAAACACCACTCTTCTCACTTCAACCTCCTTAATGGGCTGTTTATGCATCTTAGACTCATTAAAAATGACATCACTACTTCTAATCACTGACCGTGTTTCAGGATCCCATAAGCGATATCCAAATTGTCCTTCTCGACCATATCCAAGAAAAATGCATTTCTTTGACTTATGGTCCAACTTTTGTCTAAGATTCTTAGGTATATGAACATATGCTTCACACCCAAAAACTCGAAGATGATCATAATATGGTGGTTTCCCTGTCCATAACTCTTGTGCCACTTTCAGACCTTTGGCAATACTAGGTGAAAGGTTAATCACATGAACTGCAGTCAATACTGCTTCTGCCCAAAAACCTTGTGAGAGGTTTGCATGATGCAACATAGAGACTACTCTATCTTGAATAGTTCTATTCATCCTCTCAGCTACACCATTCTCTATTGGGGTATAAGGAGCTATAAACTCTCTACGGATCCCTCTAGACTCACAGAAAAGGCTGAATTCATGTGAGGTATACTCACCCCCATTATCTGAACGTAAAGCCTTAAGCTTAGTTCCTTTTTCAGTCTCAACTGAAGCAAGCCATTTTCTAAAAGTAGGGAATACATCATCCTTTGATTTGATAGGATATACCCAGACTTTTCTAATAGCATCATCTATGAAAGTGACAAAGTAAAGAGAACCACCTAAGGACCTAGTGGGCATAGGACCACACACATCTGTATGAACGAGATCTAAAGGCTGAATTGAAGAGTCAATGTGCGTTCTATGCACATTTCTGGTTTGCTTTCCATATTGACAATGCTCACAAAATGAAAAATCAGAGAAAGATAACACAGGTAAGTAGCCAGAACGAGAAATGTTTTCCATTCCACTACGAGATATATGGCCCAAACGACCATACCAAATACAAGCCATAGGCTGTTCAGTAGCAGCTAACAAGTGTTCTTTCTGTGATACAAATAAAGGATAAAGTGAGCCAACTTTGCTTCCTTTCGTAATAACCATATTGCCCTTTGATATACAAAAGGACTGAGCATAGAAGACCACCTTGTAACCAAGGTCATCAAGTTGACCAACTGACATCAAACTGCGTGATAACTAAGGTACATGGTGTACATTATGCATAGTGAATTTTGAACCATCAATGAACTGCAAAACCACATCTCCAATCCCCACAACATCACACTGGTAAGAGTCACCAAGTCTCACGGTACCAAGAGACTTTGCTGCATAATTAGAGAACCATTCTCTATGTGGTGTCAGATGGAAAGAAGCACCAGAATCTAGCAGCCAAGTGTGGGAAAGAGAATCAGCCATAAGTGCCTCAGATGGCACAGTACTATCAAGTGTCAACACATCAGCATCATCAGAAATAGCATTAATTTCTTCAATCTTCATAGTCAAAGTAGATGGTGCAGGTAACTGTTTAACATGCCCATCAACATTCTGTCCTTTACCTTTAGCATTCTTTAATGCATAACAGTCTTTCTTCATGTGTCCTTTCTTATGACAATAATGGCACTCGATATCCCTCTTCCTTGATTTACTTCTACTCTTATTCCGTTGACCATTCTTTTCCTTATTCTTGCTCCTGCCACGTTGCTGATTCTTTCCTTGGTAAGAATCACGAACATTATATGCATCTCCACTCTGAGTGCCAACCATAGATTTTCTACGAATCTCCTCACTCAAGAGTGCTCCACATATGTCATCATAGACGATTTTACCACTAGGTGCACTGTTGCTAATAGTTGTGCAAAACGTATCCCATGATGATGGCACGGTGCATAACAGTAATACTGCTTTCATTTCATTATCCATATCCATTTTCTCAGCGTGTAACTGGGAGAATATAGCATCAAACTCATTTAGATGAGCAACAACACTATCTGTGTCCTTTATACGAAGGTCATATAATTTTCTCATCAAATACACTTTATTTGATGCCGTCTCTTTTTCATATGTATTGCATAACTTCTTCCAAAGCTCCTCTACACTTTCACAGTCTAATACTGTAAAGTAAACATTATCTGCCAGGTGCAAGCGAATGGTAGACCTGGCCATTTCATCTAACTCATCCCAATCATCTTCATCCATGTTAGCAGGCTTCTTTGAAATCCCATTTACTGGCTTCCATTGCCTCCTTTGAATCAACACATCTTTAATCTGATTCTTCCATAGAGCAAAGTTTGTGCCATCAATTTTTCGGATCTCAAAATGGTCTTTGCCTTGCAAGTTATAGATCCTCCTCGGAACACTAGCACTAGACCCTGATCCATCGGATGTGCCTGAGACCTCTGATGCCATGATGGTAGAGAACTGAATAGAATGATAATGGAGCTAGAAGAGTCCAAACACCAACAAATAGGTGTATCAAGGAGTAAATCGACCACTGTATAATTGACTAAACTAGAAATCTGGAAAAATTTTGCTAGAGTATCCTCTGCAAAATTAACATATGACCAGTGTCAAAGTATCATAAAACTGCAAGTACTGACATGTCTACCTGCATAGTGAATCACTGACTCCACTGCATATAATCAATTACCCAATAGAATCCAACTAAGCTTATCGAGCACCTATGAACAACTATCATACATCTCCTATGGCGAGGCTAGGTAAGTCTTCCACCTGCATCACCGAAGAGACCCCGAAATCTGGGTGTCTCCCAGTTAAGAAAACCTCACCATGACCCTCTTTATCAAACGTAAAAGGCTTTATGCAAAGAACGTAACCGCTATATCAATGACCACATGGACGTACATAAGCGGTATCCACAGAAGCGTACATGGTGTGTATGTGTTCAATATATGAAGAAGAAGATGAAGCTTACGAACACAATACACAATCTTATGGTTAAATTGAACTTTTGACACACATGTTATTGTTAAATTGAACTTTGTAATCACTTATCTACAATCAAGAAGTCTTTTTTGGTATCGGAAAAATCCAAAGTATCTTGAACCATGAATCAGGTAGAACGAGGTATCTGTTTTATACTAATCATGCAATGCTTCAACACGAGCTATAATTGTGATAGATATGATTGTGCAGAGCTTATAAAAAGATTTTGGTTTGTGATCAACTGCAGAGTTCTCATTGAAATTCTTTGGACTTATTTTTCAGGTGGTTTACTACAAAAAAATTCACAATGTCTATTTTGTCGAACAAATTCCGAAGTCACCCTCTGGAAAGATTCTACGCAAAGAGTTGATAAAGGCATTGGAAACTCAAAATTCCGTTATTTAGGTCAAACGAGTGGGTTAAAAGCATCAACATGAGTATTAAATGTATATTTTTCTTAAAATCGAATGAAAATCTTTATGAAGAACAAATATGCAAACTCAAGAACCCATCAGAATCTTAACAAAAACATCACAGTATTATAAATTGTATGGATATAATCTTGATAATGATCACGACAAACAAGAGGTCATTTATATTTCACTTTCGAGGAGTTCCTTTCTCTTAATTGAATTCGAAATTTTAAAAGCTTCTGTTGAATGCATATTTTGTGTTATATTTTTTCTTGTATGACATACAAGAATACGTTTTATTAAGACGATAATCTCCTTAACACATCTTACACAAACGTCATGAATGGGTAAGTTATATAACACACCTTACGCCAACATTATGAACTAACAAAATATTTTTTTACAGAAAATTTGTCTTTAGATTTCGTTCTTTTGAATGAGGTAATGACCAATCTTTATCCTTCATTTTTATTTCGTAACCTATAAATATTGCATTATCCAGGGTTCTCTTTTTATCTCTTCTACCATTTTGATTTAATAATATTCCTGTTGATATCATATAATAATGACCCATGACTATGTTAATATACAGGGTTCTCTTTTTGTCTCTTCTACCATTTTGATTTAATAATAATCCTATTGATATGATTAAATTTCTTACTCAATAGAATAAAAGCTTCTCCGAAAAGTACATAAACTAGAAGAATATGTAGACTTATGCCTACACCTAAAATTTTGTGCATTTATGTAAATAGTGATGGAGTATATCCAATCCTGCTTGGAGTAGAAGATTGATGTACCCTTGCTAGAATCAAAAAGTTCACTACCACAGTTCACCAAAAATTGAGTTTTTCTCTCAAACAGATGATTAAACCTATGAAATTTTGCATAATAAAGCTCGACTCTCTAAGCTTTTCAAGAAGTCATGGATCACTCAATTCGGACATTGTGACGTATATCAACCTCCTTGCACAAGACAGATCAGAATCTACCCAAAGTCGTAGCTTATACCTTTGTGTACCTCTTCACCCACATATATATAGAAATATCCAAAGATGGAGTATAAAGATTTCAAGATCAATATAAGAAAGGAGAATAAAGACTTGATGCTAAGATTATAGTCAAATGAAAGCTTACAAGAAGCACTACAAGATCAACTATCTTGCTCATGAAACAAACATGTACACAATGAGATCATTAGATGATTGAAAAATCTCAGCCAAAGTGAAATCTTCAGCTAGTAGGCGCTAGCTTAGCTAAGGGATAGCTTAGACCTAGCATACACACTTCCAATGAGAGCATAAAACTATTTTACCAATGAGTGAAGAGGATGGCCACAACTTTCTTCCAAGCTCTTGCTTATATAATTCTCCAAACCTTGATGTAGAACTCGAATTCAAAACATGCCTCTAAGATCCCCCACTTTTCTCCATCAACTTAGATGAAATCTTGAGCTGAAAAAATTGTGGAAAAGTGGTTGTAATATTTACCAAAAAGTGAAGTAATGTGACACTTAAGTTAAGCCTTGGCTGACACACACTTGAACTTCTACATTTCTAACACTACCCTTCAAGCTCAAGTCATGTCAATCTCCATTGATCTCGTTCAAGTTGAGGTTGATCTTGAACTTCTTCAACTTGCTTGCATCCATAAATTTGGTCATGATACCTATTAGTTGCTCCTTTGTGTTGATTCCTTGATGTCCACTTCCTTTGCTAGTACCTTATCTTTGATGAAGTGATAATGGATCTCTATGCGTGCTTCTTGCATGGAACATAGGGTTGGTTGCTAGATGAATGCTTGATATGTTATCTATAAGTAGAGTAATCTTTTAGACCTCCAAATCCAAGGATTTGAAGAGCTTTTTGAGTCGCATGATCTCACATGTACCACGTGTTAATGCTCTATATCCAGCCTCAGTAGATGTTAATGCAATTGAAGGTTGCTTCTTAGAAATCTATGAGATGACTCTTTGAACTAGCATGAAGACGTATCTATATGTTCACCTTTTTTCCTCCTTTAAATAGTCTAATCAAGCTCACTAAAGCCTTGTGGTTTTAATCCATCTCCATATGGGTAGTACAACCCATGGTTGAGAGTGTGCTTGATGTACCTAAGCACTCTCTTGGGTCCATTCATATGAACATTAGTTGTTGAATTTCGAAATTGAGAAAGAAATCCTACAACATGGCATAAGTTAGGCCTTATGATGGAAGCATAATTAAGACTTTCAATTATGCTTCTATATGATGAGTGATGGAAGATTATTCCTCCAAATGCACAAGAAGAATCTTGGATTGTGCCCAAGACCTAGGTGCTCTCATACCAATACTCACTAAAATTGCAATAAGTCAAAATTCCCAAACTCAATTGACAAACCCTTTTAGTCATAGAAACTAGATAGTAAGAGCTTTCCAATGAGCTATCCATCTAGAATGGGACACCTCTAGGCCAATGAGTTTAGTCACACAAGGCATACTAGTTTTCCTTTCAGGTTTCGAGATAGACCGACAGAGAAAGAAACAAATATACCTCATAATACAAGAAGAATTTTGAAAGGTCCTTTTTGGACATAGAATCCTTACTTTATAAGATCTTTAATAAGTATAAGAAATCTGAAATGAAGATTCCTACAAAGAGAAAATGAAGTCCTAACAGGATGCTAGAAATTCAGCACCCTTTGGAAAGGGTAAGAGAGAAATACAAGAGAATATGAACTCCTATGATAGATTATCGCTCAATAGCACATGTATAAGTAGCACCCTAACTTCCTACCATCCACACACACTTATAATGAACTTGGGTGGTGCTCAAATAGGCATGAGATCCCTCCATGACTCTTCATATGTCCTCCATGTCTCTTCAGCTACCTTCTAACTTTTTCTCTTCATTGAAGTGTTTTCTGGTGGTTCAATACCTCCTTTTGGTTAAGGTTGCAATTTCAAACATGTGCTTTGACTTTCCTAAGGTTCAAAATCCTTCAAATGAAGTTATTTGGTGAAAAAAAATATGCTTGAGCTTGCCCTAGAGAACACATAAATTTTAACACTCCCTCTCAAGCTCAAACTTCTTTGCTTTCAAGTGTGGGGTTTGGTTCCTTCATACTTATCATGGATTTGAGCTTTTCCATCCTTTAATTTTCATCCAAGAACTTTATAAGAAGGTCTCCAATTTTCTCCTTGGTGTTGACATGATGAATGTCCACCTACTTCGAGCATGGAACATTGGATTCTTTGCAAGGTAGATGCTTGAGATATTATCTCCAAGCAATGGAACAATGCCAGCCTAAATATCCAAATCTTTTAAGGTATTTTTAAACCACATTACCTCATATGTGAGTTGCGTAGGAGTCCTATATTCTACCTCTATGGAAGACAATGCAACCGTGGGTTGTTTCTTTTACATTCATGATACACAACTCTTCCGAAGCATCACTATGTATCATGAGGTACTCCTTCTATCATCCTCGGAGCTAGCCCAATAAACATCTGCATAACCTTTTTAGTTTCAAATCACAATCGTATGCACAATAAAGGCCTTCATTGATTGTACCTTTGATGTACCTTAGAATCCTTCTACCTATATTCAAGTGACCAAGTGTGGGTGCATGCATGAATTGTGAGAGCACTCCAACACTATAAGATTGATGAGGTCTAGTAATGGTAGCATAATTTAAAGGCCCAATCAAATGTCTATACACATGCTCATTCTTGAGCTTATCACCTTGGTCTTTGCTCAACTTGACATTGCAATCCATTGGATGTCTCAATGGCTTTCAACCACTCATACCAAATCTCTATGGCAAGTCAACTAAGTATTTCCTTTGCACAAGGTACAAACCCTACTTGTCATGTACAATCTCAATGCCTAAGAAGTACTTTAGCACACCAAGAATTTGGCCTTGATATCCGTGATACCTACATCATCATCACCTATTATGATTAAATCATCGACATATATGCATATGTACACAGACTTGTCATCAAGCCTTCTTACATAAAGTGAAGGTTCAAATCACTTGCTTCATATCCACATCTAATAAGGTACTCAACAAGCCTTTGATTCCATGCCCTTGGTGCTTTCTTGAGTCCATACAGATGTTTCTTGAGTCTGCATAAAAAATTAAGGTTTCTAGGATCCTCATGTCCCATGGGTTGTTCCATGATCACCATTTAGAAAAGAATTCTTAATGTCTAATTGAAAAAATTTCCACCTTTTAGGATCTTTAATGGAAATCAAAATCCTAGCTGTACTTGTTTTGTGCAACAGGACTAAATGTCTCTTCATAAGCTATCCAATGTGTTTGGGTAATATCCTTAGCTACAAGTCTAGCTTTATATCTAGCTATGGATCCATCAGAGTTCCTTTTGATATTGTAGACCCACCTATTTGTGACCACTTTCATATAATTTTTCCTAGGTAAAAGCTCCCATGCATAATTTTCATGAAGAGCATCCATCTCTTATCTCATAGCATGAAGTATTTCGATGGCGAGGCACCACATCACGCTCTCCTTCTCGAGAGCTCCACGATGATATGCTCGGAGTAGAAAACCGAGCTCCTGAGGCAGCACACAGTACTCCGCACAGAGGCTGTAGAATACGCAGACAAAACACAGTACACAGGGAGCACGAAGACAGACTTCTCAGGTCTTACAAATGTGGTCGAACTTACAGTCTGTGACTGACCAGGCCACTATATGTTTTATTAAAGAACATATACAAAGAAGTGTCAGGTGGCCATTTGGCCTTTCACATGGACACTAACGGTAACAATCTCCCACTAAAGGCCAATATGGCCAGAGTAACTATGGGAGAAAAATAAAGAATGATAAAGAATACCTGAGTCTGAGTATACAAACTATACCTCCCACCTGATGGGCATGTTACACAGTATACAAGTGACTATGTCAGATCAAGAATCAAGTAACCCCCATCAAGTGACCACAGTGTCGAAAGCTATCCTGTGGTAGAGCTTTAGTCAAAGCATCTGCAACATTATCTCGAGTGTGAACCTTCTCAAGAATAATGCTCTCAGTGGATAAGCAATCTCTAATGAAGTGATACCTCACCTCAATGTGCTTGGTCTTTGCATGATAGACCGGATTCTTAGCCAAAGCAATGGCACTCTGACTATCACTGAGCAAGTGAGGTACATGCTGAGGTAAACCCATATCACAAGCAAGACGAGAAACCCACAATGCTTCCTTACATGCCTCACTTGCTGCAACATACTCTGCTTCTGTGGTGGAAACAACTGTACATTCTTGAAGACGAGATCTCCAAGAGATAGCACCTCTAGCAAAATGAAAAATGTACCCTGATGTAGACTTATGATTGTCTACACAACGAGCATAGTCAGAATCTATGTAACCAATAATGGATGCTTTTCCTCTACCTAAGCGTAGACACTTGTCCTTAGTGCCACTCAGATATCTCAAAATCATTTTGACCGCTTCCCAATGTTTCTTGCCAAGATTAGACATATATCTGCTCACAACTCCCACTGCAAATGCAATGTCTGGTCTCGTAGCTACCATAGCATACATGAGACTACCAACAACAGACTGATAGGGAATTTTGGTCATGAATTCCTTTTCCTCATCTGATTTGGGGCAGTCATCCTTGCTTAATTTCACATATGTGGGTAAAGGTGTACTCAATGCCTTTCCACCCTGCATATTGAACCGATGAAGTACTTTGGATATGTACTCACTTTGAGACAAGTATATGCATCTTTTACTCCTATCACGAGTAATGCACATGCCAAGAGTATGTTTGGCATCCCCCAAATCCTTCATATCAAATGTCTGACTCAACTTCTTTTTGAGAATTGACAAATCATAAGAGGACTTCCCAGCAATCAACATATCATCGATGTAAAGTATCAAGCATATCAAGCTGCAATCAGAGCATCTCTTTGTGTAGAGACAATGATCCTCATTGCTCCGAGAATAGCCTTGGGACTTCATAAAAGCATCAAACTTTTGGTACCATTGTCTAGGAGACTGTTTTAAGTCCATACAAGCTCTTCTTGAGCTTACAAACTAGACTTTCCTTGCCAAGAACTACATAACCCTCTGGTTGTTCCATATAGATCTCATCTGTAAGATCTCCATGCAAGAAAGCTGTTTTCACATCCATTTGGACCAGCTCTAAGTCCTCCATTGCAACGAATCCAAGCAACATGCGCAAAGTAGTCATCTTGACCACTGGAGAGAAGATTTCCTCAAAATCAACACCATGTTGTTGCTTAAAACCCTTTGCAACAAGTCGTGCTTTATATTTTGGAGAAGCACTATCTGATGTGAATTTCAGCTTATATACCCATTTACATGGTAAAGCTTTCCTGCCCTTTGGCAAAGGTACTAAGTCCCAAGTACCATTCTTGTGAATAGAATCCATTTCACTCTTCATGGCACGCTTCCACTTGACATGGTCCTCTATCTGCATAGCCTCTTTGTAGCAAGAAGGCTCACCGGCATCTGTTAGCATAACAAAATCTAAACCTGGAACATATCTATCAGATGGATATGAGGCACGTGCAGAACGTCTCAATGGTTGCTGAACAGGAACATGTGCAGACTGATCTGAATGGACATTCTCTTGAACATCCCTATGTGCAACATTTTTATGCATGCTAACCGGAGGACTAGTATCCTCAAACACCACTCTTCTCACTTCAACCTCCTTAATGGGCTGTTTATGCATCTTAGACTCATTAAAAATGACATCACTACTTCTAATCACTGACCGTGTTTCAGGATCCCATAAGCGATATCCAAATTGTCCTTCTCGACCATATCCAAGAAAAATGCATTTCTTTGACTTATGGTCCAACTTTTGTCTAAGATTCTTAGGTATATGAACATATGCTTCACACCCAAAAACTCGAAGATGATCATAATATGGTGGTTTCCCTGTCCATAACTCTTGTGCCACTTTCAGACCTTTGGCAATACTAGGTGAAAGGTTAATCACATGAACTGCAGTCAATACTGCTTCTGCCCAAAAACCTTGTGAGAGGTTTGCATGATGCAACATAGAGACTACTCTATCTTGAATAGTTCTATTCATCCTCTCAGCTACACCATTCTCTATTGGGGTATAAGGAGCTATAAACTCTCTACGGATCCCTCTAGACTCACAAAAAAGGCTGAATTCATGTGAGGTATACTCACCCCCATTATCTGAACGTAAAGCCTTAAGCTTAGTTCCTTTTTCAGTCTCAACTGAAGCAAGCCATTTTCTAAAAGTAGGGAATACATCATCCTTTGATTTGATAGGATATACCCAGACTTTTCTAATAGCATCATCTATGAAAGTGACAAAGTAAAGAGAACCACCTAAGGACCTAGTGGGCATAGGACCACACACATCTGTATGAACGAGATCTAAAGTCTGAATTGAAGAGTCAATGTGCGTTCTATGCACATTTCTGGTTTGCTTTCCATATTGACAATGCTCACAAAATGAAAAATCAGAGAAAGATAACACAGGTAAGTAGCCAGAACGAGAAATGTTTTCCATTCCACTACGAGATATATGGCCCAAACGACCATACCAAATACAAGCCATAGGCTGTTCAGTAGCAGCTAACAAGTGTTCTTTCTGTGATACAAATAAAGGATAAAGTGAGCCAACTTTGCTTCCTTTCGCAATAACCATATTGCCCTTTGATATACAAAAGGACTGAGCATAGAAGACCACCTTGTAACCAAGGTCATCAAGTTGACCAACTGACATCAAACTGCGTGATAACTAAGGTACATGGTGTACATTATGCATAGTGAATTTTGAACCATCAATGAACTGCAAAACCACATCTCCAATCCCCACAACATCACACTGGTAAGAGTCACCAAGTCTCACGGTACCAAGAGACTTTGCTGCATAATTAGAGAACCATTCTCTATGTGGTGTCAGATGGAAAGAAGCACCAGAATCTAGCAGCCAAGTGTGGGAAAGAGAATCAGCCATAAGTGCCTCAGATGGCACAGTACTATCAAGTGTCAACACATCAGCATCATCAGAAATAGCATTAATTTCTTCAATCTTCATAGTCAAAGTAGATGGTGCAGGTAACTGTTTAACATGCCCATCAACATTCTGTCCTTTACCTTTAGCATTCTTTAATGCATAACAGTCTTTCTTCATGTGTCCTTTCTTATGACAATAATGGCACTCGATATCCCTCTTCCTTGATTTACTTCTACTCTTATTCCGTTGACCATTCTTTTCCTTATTCTTGCTCCTGCCACGTTGCTGATTCTTTCCTTGGTAAGAATCATGAACATTATATGCATCTCCACTCTGAGTGCCAACCATAGATTTTCTACGAATCTCCTCACTCAAGAGTGCTCCACATATGTCATCATAGACGATTTTACCACTAGGTGCACTGTTGCTAATAGTTGTGCAAAACGTATCCCATGATGATGGCACGGTGCATAACAGTAATACTGCTTTCATTTCATTATCCATATCCATTTTCTCAGCGTGTAACTGGGAGAATATAGCATCAAACTCATTTAGATGAGCAACAACACTATCTGTGTCCTTTATACGAAGGTCATATAATTTTCTCATCAAATACACTTTATTTGATGCCGTCTCTTTTTCATATGTATTGCATAACTTCTTCCAAAGCTCCTCTACACTTTCACAGTCTAATACTGTAAAGTAAACATTATCTGCCAGGTGCAAGCGAATGGTAGACCTGGCCATTTCATCTAACTCATCCCAATCATCTTCATCCATGTTAGCAGGCTTCTTTGAAATCCCATTTACTGGCTTCCATTGCCTCCTTTGAATCAACACATCTTTAATCTGATTCTTCCATAGAGCAAAGTTTGTGCCATCAATTTTTCGGATCTCAAAATGGTCTTTGCCTTGCAAGTTATAGATCCTCCTCGGAACACTAGCACTAGACCCTGATCCATCGGATGTGCCTGAGACCTCTGATGCCATGATGGTAGAGAACTGAATAGAATGATAATGGAGCTAGAAGAGTCCAAACACCAACAAATAGGTGTATCAAGGAGTAAATCGACCACTGTATAATTGACTAAACTAGAAATCTGGAAAAATTTTGCTAGAGTATCCTCTGCAAAATTAACATATGACCAGTGTCAAAGTATCATAAAACTGCAAGTACTGACATGTCTACCTGCATAGTGAATCACTGACTCCACTGCATATAATCAATTACCCAATAGAATCCAACTAAGCTTATCGAGCACCTATGAACAACTATCATACATCTCCTATGGCGAGGCTAGGTAAGTCTTCCACCTGCATCACCGAAGAGACCCCGAAATCTGGGTGTCTCCCAGTTAAGAAAACCTCACCATGACCCTCTTTATCAAACGTAAAAGGCTTTATGCAAAGAACGTAACCGCTATATCAATGACCACATGGACGTACATAAGCGGTATCCACAGAAGCGTACATGGTGTGTATGTGCTCAATATATGCAGTAAAATGACATTAAAAAAGGCTGAATACACAGCCCAAAAAATAGCCAATAACACCTGCAAGTGTCTGTCAACTCTAATGTTTTAGGCTTAAAAAAAAAAAACCTGCATAAATTTGCAGCGACTCCTCCCACCAAAACTGAAAACCCCTCGAGAAACATGTAGTTTTACGAATGTGGCTGAAAATGCAGCCCCAAAGGTTGATACTTATTGTTTGAGAAGTACAAGGAACACTCTTCTTGATGTTCTTGGACCTGTATGAAGAGAACTATGTGCGAAAGTACTCCAAAATGGCTCCAAAAACACCCCAAAATTGCTTCAGAAATAGGCTTTGAAAGCAAAAATGAAGCTTTGAGGGACCAAAACTTGTTCAAGGTAATGTCAACCTTAGTCTTTCCCCTTCTTCAAACACCACAAGAGTGTAGCTTAGTGGCAAGAGATTGCCATGGTTAAGCGAGCTTTGGTGGGAACAGTACTGGGATGGGTGACCTCTTGGGAAGTACCGGGAACCTCTATATTCCTTGATCATTGAGGTCCTCCCTCACACGCAGCCAAGGGCGCCAACGGTGACTTCGGTGACTCGGATGACAAGGTCTATGCCTTGGTTGCCGCCTTAGTCATAAGCCTTGGAGAAAACCTTGTAGGGCGGGGGGGGGGGGGGGGGGTGCTTGCTTCGCTCGCACAAAATGAATAAAGCTTTTGCCTCGAACTCCTCTGATACCAGTGAAGTATTTCGATGGCGATGCACCACAACACTCTCTCCTTTTCGAGAGCTCCACGACGATATGCTCAGAGTAGAAAACCAAGCTCCTGAGGCCGCACATAGTACTCCGCACAAAGGCTGTAGAATACGCAGACAAAACACAGTACACAGGGAGCACGAAGACAGACTTCTCAGGTCTTACAAATGCAGTTGAACTTACAGTCTGTGATTGACCAGGCCACTATATGTTTTATTAAAGAACATATACAAAGAAGTGTCCGGTGGCCATTTGGCCTTTCACATGGACACTAACAGTAACATAGCATTTATCCATACCTTGTCTTGACAAGCTTCTTCATATGTGCACGATTCCTTATTCTTCACAACCTGAGACATAAAATCATAATGCCTAACAATGAAACTATCATATGTTAGCCTTTGAATAGGGTATTTGACCCTCTTTAACTTGATCTCATTACCTATGGCATAATACTTCTTCAAATCCCTCTTTTGTTTCACATTAGGAGTAACTACCTCTTCAAAATCATCTTCATCCTCACTAAAATGGAAGTCCCTTACCACATTACCCTTATCATATTGGTTGTGGTTGCATGCTGATCTTGGTTCATCTTCCTTCTATTTTCCTCTGAGTGATGGACTCCTTGATGGACTTGAAGTGGAGGGACCACTCAAACTTGTGCTAACCTGATTTTGTTCTTCATAGACTTTTTTTGCTTCCTCAATATCTTCAACCTGCAATGTATCAGGTGGTTCATAATTTTGCTTAATTTCATCAAATAACACATCCCTTGATACTCTAAGCTTCTTTGTGATGGGATCCTAACATCTATACCCTTTCTTTTGTAGAGTAACCTATACAGATGCATGTCTTTGCCCTAGGATCCATTTACCTTCCCTCACCTCTTGAGGTATGTGGACATAGCATACACATCCAAAAATCCTTAGATGTGACAATTTAGGATTCCTTTGGTAATAAAACTTATTTAAAGTAGCATCATAAACTCTTCATGTGTTCATCCTATTCAACAAGGAAGAAGTTGTATTTGTTGCATCAGCCCAATATGTAAATGGAACATTCATTTCATATAACATGCATCTAGCTACGCCTATAATCTATCTAATTTTTCTTTCACAAATACCATTATATTGAGGGATATACTTGCATGTATATTTCCTTTTTATCCCTTCATCCTAAAAGAACTTGGTAAAATCATTGGAGAAGTACTCTCCTCCACCATCTCATCTTAGAGCTTTGATCCTCTGGCCTGTTTCATTCTCAACTTGTGCCTTGAACCTTTTGAATGTATGAAACACATCACTCTTTTGTTTGATGACATACAACCAAATCTTTCCAGAGCAATCATCAATAAAGGTTACAAAGTACCTATTACCTACATTTAATGGCTCTCTTGAAGGTCCCCATACATCTGTGTGGACCGAATCCAAAACCCTAGGAGCCACTAGCTTGATGGCTTGAAAGGCCTCCTAGTTTGCTTCCTATTTTGACATGCATCACATACCACATGCAAGTTAGGTGTGGTGAAGGTTGGAAGTCCTCTAACAACTTCATCCTTCTGCATATTCTTGAGCTTCTCAACATTAAGATGGCCAATTCTTTTGCGCCATAGATCAAGAGCTGCAATCTTAGATGACCCATATGCAATGCACATATACTTAATAGAATCTACCTTGACTCCAAGTGTGAACATCCTCCCTTTCCTTTCACCTTTGGCAATTAGCTTGAGGCCATTGTTTGGATCCTCTATGAAGCATCCTTTGTCATTGAATTTGACCTCATAACCTTTCTTTGCCATCTAGCAAACCAAAATCAGTTTCTTAGTAATAGTGTGGACATGCAATACCTCTTTAAGTGGAGTGCTCTTATCGCCATTCTTAAATTTGATGTCTCCAACATGTCTAATAACATGCTCGATATTATCACATGTCTTAGCACACCCTTTGTCCTTAGGAACCTACAAATTAGTGAACATATCTTTCATACACGAGATGTTGCTACAACCACTATGTATGTACCACTTTTCATCTTTGTCCTACAAATCATCCCTATAGGCATGGCTCATGGTTAACATTTGGCCATTATCTTCATTAGAAGCATAGTTACCTTGATTCTTCTTTGAAGGGCATTCATTTTCCCAATGGCCTTGCTTTCCACATGAATAGCACTCACCTCGCTTGCCTTGAGTGTTGTAACCACCTTTGCCTCTACCTCTTTGGTTCTTTCCTTTGCCTTTTCCATAGGATGTACTAGTTTCGTCTTCATTTGTGCCTTTGGATTGATCTTTCCTTCCTTTGCCTCTTCCCTTGCATCTACCTTTCATTCTATTTCTTGCATATAGCATAGGGTGCAACCTTTACCTTTGTTTCCTCATTGAAGAATCTTCTCATTGATCATGAGTGTGCTAAGTTGATCAAGGTAAGGCCTATTCTCTCTAGAAAACAAAGAAGAAGTGAATGGCCTCCATTTATCATCTTCCTTAAGACCATTCAAACAATAAGCCACCATGTCATCATCATCCATTTGGTTACTTATTATTGCAAGGGAATCCCTAATGTTTTTGTCTTCCATAATGTACTCATAGAATGATAGATTACATGGCTTCTCAAGGTTGTTAAGCTCATTCTTGAGTTGTATCTCACTATCTTTGGTGTTATTTGTAAAAATCCTCTCCAAGTAATCCCACATGTCCTTAGTTATCTCCATTGACTATTTATGTACAATCATGGTATTACTAACAAATTATAAGATCATGAACATTAATTTTATATTTTTTATCTCCCAATCTTTCATGGCCTTCAAGTCAGTTGCCATAGGTCCCATAGGATCCAATGGTACTACCTTGACATCTGATCCATCAATGATGCCACCTAGATTCGTGCTTCATATGAAATTGAGCATCCTAAACCTCCAAGGCTGGTAGTTGATTTTCTCAAGCTTCTCAATAGCATTGGAATTATCAACCATGATAAAAGTAGGTGTGTGTTACCTCTATAGAATTTGTAGATAGATTTACTCCTTTGATGGTGAGCTCTCCTCTACATGCTCCCCCTTGATGTAGCCTTCAATTACTTCACCTTGTTGTCTTCCTTCACTTCAAGTCCTCTTGCACTCAAATTTATGTCTTCAAGCTGCTCTGATACGACTGATGGAAGATTACTCCTCCAAATGCACAACAACATTGCGATAATCTTAGCAGCATATAGTTAGCACGGAATCTTTTTTTCCATGTTAGAACAAAGCATATCAAGGTACATTATCACTTCATCAGAGAGAAGGTATTAGAAAGTGATATTGATCTTATTTATGTGAGAACAGATGAGCAGGTTGCTGATATTTTCACCAAAGCACTTGGAGCTAAGAAGTTGAAGACATTTCGGGAGATGCTTGAATTACAAGATATGACATTGAGCTTGAGGGGGAGTGTTGAGATCAAGCTCAACATGTGATGATCGAGGATGACACGTACCAGTTTTTTGTTTCTCTGACATGTATAGTGGTCACGCCGGTATATGTCAGGGATACTTCATTGAGCTTTATTAGATTTATCTACCGAGAGTGATGGCACATTTGTTCCTTGCCAGATCACTCATTTACGGACATTAGGTTTTTCCTTATGTACTGATCTTTATATGTTGCACTTGTTGTATTCTTGTTTTAGGTCATTCTTGTACATTCCTTTTTATGTAATAGAAGAAGAAGAAGATTCTTCTTCCTTGCCTCAATCTATGTGTGTGCTTCTCCTTGAGAGTGAGAGTGTGTGTGTGAGCTCTCTTCCTTATCTCCTTCCTCGTGACACTTTCTACATAGATAAAATGAAGTCCTAACAAGCTTCTATAGAAATTTAGCACCCTTTGGAAAGGGTAAGAGAGATATACAAGAGAATATGAACTCCTATGATAGATAATGGATCAATAGCACATTTATGAGGAACACCTGAACTTCCTACCATCTACACACACTTAGATTGAACTTGGATGGTGCTTAAATAGGCAAGAGAACCTTGCATGATTTTGCATATGTCCTACATATCTCTTCACATGTTCTCCTTCTCTCTTTAGCTACCTTATGACTTTGTCTCTTCCTTGGAGTGTGATGGCAAAAGTATGGACCTACTACCACCTATAATGGTAGTAGGTCTTCATGAGAGTTGTTCTACCCTTCAAACCATCCATTACTTGACTTCTCCAATTTTTACTTGACTAATTCATTAGGTGGTTCATTAATATCATTTTTGTTATTTGGTTTCGTTATAAATGAAGCTAGATGCTCACTATATGATATGTGTGCATCCGATATCAATTTAGAGAGGTTCAATCAAACTTGATATTTTATATGGGTGAAGTATTCCTAAAACCATATATAACGTATACACATTAGGAAAAATATGAGCCTTGCATGGGCCTTGTAAGGATTCCTAATTTTTAGGGATTAAAATGCTTAATCTAGCTAGTGGTTTAAGGGAGCATACAAAACCAACCAGTGGTATTCTGAAATAAAATACTATTTGATAGCTTTTGTATTTGAATTACCAAATGGGAACATTTTGAGCCCTTGGATGTTGGAATTGAATGGATTGGATTGATTCAAAGTATCTGTAGAGAGAGAAGGCCAATAAATTCGTGCGAGTTTGGACTATTCAAGCAGGCTTTTTTGATCACTCTCTGCAAGCTTTTAGGCCCTTGGATCAAGCAAAATCCCACGGATCTCTGCGTTTGGGGCTGAGCTTCAAGGAGTGTGTGATTTCAGCCGTTTGATCATCTATTTATCCAAGGGACTAGGACAAAAGGCGCCTAAGATCTCCAAGGCATCCATCTCAGCCATTGGATCAAGCTTGCATCCAAAGGCCATTATTTAAGGCACTCCAAGGACCTACAAATCAATGAGATCCATTAGATCTGCAAGGGCTCTAAATCAAAGGCGCCTTTTTGAAGGCTCTTTTCATCCTAGCCACTAGATTCAAACCAAATCCAAGGGCCAGAAAGCAAAGGCGCCTTGACTTTTGCCCTTCAACCCCTACCTTTGGATTTTAAAGCCAATCCAAGGGTTGTAAATCATTCTCAAGCATTTGAAAACCATTCAAATGAAAAAACCCACGAGTTTGAAGTGGTTTCTTGCTCTTTGACCACAAAAAAACAAGGGAAGCCTATGCCTAGTCTATGTGATTAAGGGACTAGACTGTGTCCACCACCCTCCTCTCATTGGTCCATCACTAATCACTCCTTAATCCAAAGGCCCATGCATGGAATTATCTGCATATAAAATATAGCTAACAATTTGATCAATATAGCTAACAACATTTATAAGATCAATGTATTTAACACAAGTCTATAAGATTGATTTTACATGTTGTTTTGTTATCTGCATGCTCAGTATCTTCATCTATGATCTCCACTATGATCTCAACATATTTCATGATATATAGTTAAGCTCTCTTCATCATGAGGAATAGCTCTAGAAATAATATCTGCATATTGAGTATGATTTGGGGTTATTAACCATTTCCAAAGTTGATTAGAGAGAGTTCCTGATAGATAGTTACATCTTCCACTGATTGTCAACTTTTCTAGCGTGAGACAACATCTTCTAATGTTGTAAAATAACATGTAAGCATCAATATCAATTATTAATGTGTTCTTAGGCCCCTGCTCCACACTCATGTCCTAGAAATGAGCTGTTCTCTTGAAATGATTGAAAAATTCCATAAACACTCATCAATCCCCCGAATACCCATAAATTTCTTTCTCAACCCCGAGAAGATTGTATCAATATATTTGCTGACTTCATTTAGATCATATGCACTCAAAATCTAGACATTGAAATGTTCAAAGAACCATCATAGAAAAGCCTTACTATCATAAAAACCCTGGTCACTTTGGGTGTTCATAAATACATCAACTTCTAGAATCAAAGCCCTAAGCTCTAAATCCTCGTGAACAAGTTTCAATTCTTGTATCTCCTCCTCTTTCAGGCCATGTTGAATCTTTGGGGGGTCTCTTTCTATTTCAATGAATTCAAGTTCCATTACCACATGATCCAACCTCTTTCATCTTTTTGACTTGCTCGATATCCATTTAGGCTCCTCATTCCCTTGTGGTATAAACACTATTACATGATTAGTTTGAGTTGAACCTCATACTTTGTTCTGTTTTGTATCTTGTTGAGCATCCTTTTGCTCAACTTCTGTTGCAATAGGATCAGTTTGAGTTGAAAAAATGATACTTTCTTTAGTTTTTTATCTTGTTGGGCATCTTTCTACTCAACTTTTGTTGCATCGTGCCATTGATTTGCGAAGGATGGATGACTATCTTTTGCGATAGTTGTGGATGAAACTTTTTATTTATCTGACCTATCGCCAAACATCATTACAACTTACAATCAATGAAATTATAATGAGTGTTGTAAGAGGTTGAACACTATTATTAAATAGTGAAATCATTTTCCTCACTTTGAAACTATTTACTAATATTCGAATCATATCATTATGAAAAGATGTCATGAGAGGAACAATTCTAAAATTCATAGATATGTGTTTGTAAAGTTTATGATGGCATTAAAACTTCAAAATATTTCCAAATTAGTGCTTAAATTAGAAACAAACATCACATTGTGGAATGAGTTGTCCAATGCCTTTTTCCATATAATACCAAAAGAAGAATTTTTTACATGAAAGAATGGTATTTCATATGTGACAATGTCCCATACGTGCAAGTTTATGTATTCCCAAGTTTCTGCTCAATTTCTATTAGAGCTTGACATTGATTTGATAAGGATGGAACATTATCTTTTGTGATAGTTGTGTGTGGAACTTCATTCTCCATCCAACATATAGCCAAACATTGTTGCAATCAATGACACTATTGAGCTATTAAATATATACATGGTATATAATATGAAGCATAGACAATAAAATATTTTAATAACATTGATACAAAATAGTCTGATTACAAAATGTGATGATATCTAATAGATTTGGATGATGCCACATGTGGAAATAGCAATCATTACAAAGTAGAGTGATGTAAGAGAGTGAACAATGGTACTATTCTTTCAAAAGATCCTCTATATCAGGTACAATGCCTCAATTCATGTGTGAGTAAGTAGTGCGCCACCTTGTAGTTGGGTGCAAATGGCTTGGCTTCTTCTATCATTTCACAAGTGCTTGCAAATTTCTTTTTGCATTTTCCATAAATTGTGCTAGAGCGGCATGTTCTTGTACATCAACACCCATAACTTTTGTTGGGGATCCAAACATGTCAAAAACTGAGGTTGGATTACAATAGTTTTGCTTCAAGGAGGTTTCATTTGCAGCATTCATTTGAAGAAGATCTCTGTTTGGACTTTGATTAGGATCAAAAATTGGATTCTACAGATGATTCTTGCTTGAACAAACAATGTGATCATTACTTGGCAAAGGAACTTACTCTGAAAGATTAGTATGTGAAGGAATTACAACAACTTGATTTGGATGAGTATTTGGATCAGAACGTGGAGAAAGATCCCTTTGGGGGATATCATCTAGGTTAAAGCCACACCCTAACCTAGATTCAAACTAACAAGCAATAGCCATGTGGATAGAAAGAGGAGCCTCTTTATCAACTACAGAGTTGTGACTCGATAGATGAATATCTGAGGTGCAAACTTGATCAAGATGATTCTCAATCATCCAATCTAAACCACTATTGAAGTCAATGTGTGTGGGCTCGACATCATGCATGTGGTCAATTGTACAAGGATCGACATTAACATCCATTGGAGACTAATTTGTAGGAAGGATGGAATATTGCTTCTTTCTTTCCATGTTGAAGATTGGGCATAAGTCTTGCTTTTTTCAAATGGTGTATGTCCAACATTCTCACTTGTCCTAAGATCCATATTGTATGCACCATAACTATTGTTGGTAATTATCACAATTGTGGTACGAGCACCTGCTTAGCACAACAAAACCAGCCATATTAGTGTTTTGCTAGAGGGTTAAAGAGTAAGAAAGAGCTAGATAGTTGATGGATGGCAGGAGTTAAGATAGGTATAGCTAGATAAGTATTTAGCTAGATAGATAGTTGGATATCTATTTAGAGTTGATACCTGAATAACTTTTTAGCTATTGGATAGTTATTTAGCTTCATAGGTAGATACTTCGATAACTATTTAGCTAACAAGAAACTATTTAGCTTGATAGTTAGATATCTAGATAGCTATTTAGTTGGATGGATAGTTGGATAGTTGTTTAGCTAGATAGGTAGATAATTGAATAGCTTATCAAATCTTGGATATCTATTTAGCTTCATAGGTGGATAGTTGGGTAACTATTTAGCTATTGGATAGCTATTTAGCTAGATATATAGATAGATAGTGAATACTGTTTTAGTTATTGGATAGCTATTTAGCTTCATAGGTGGATAATTGGGAAATTGATTAGCTATTGGATATCTATTTAGATAGATAGGCAGACAGTGAATAGCTTTTTAGATGTTGGGTAGTTATTTAGCTAGATTGCTAGATAGTTGAACAACTTTTTAGTTATTGGATAGCTATTTAGCTTCATTAGTAGATAGCTAGATAACTATTTAGCTATTGGATTGCTATTTAGCTAGATAGGTAGATAGTTTAATAACTTTTTAGCTATTCGATAGCTATTTAGCTAGATAGATATATAGTTGAATAACTTTTTGCTTATTGGATAGCTATTTAGCTTCAGAAGAATATCAATTTAGCTATTGGATAGCTATTTAGGTAGATAGATAGATAGTTGATTAATTTTTATGTTATTGGATAGCTATTTAGCTTCATAGGTGGATAGTTGGGTAACTATCTAGCTATTGGACAACTATTTTGCTAGATAGGTAGATAGCTAAATAAACTTTTATATATTGGACAGCTATTTAGCTAGACAAGTAGATAGTTGAATAAATTTTTAGCTGTTGGATATCTGTTTAGCTTCATATGTAGATAGGTAGATACTATTTAGCTATTAGCCAACTATTTACATAGATATGTAGTGTTGGATAACTTTTTAGCTATTAGATAGCTATTTAGCTTCATAGGTAGATAGCCAGATAACTATTTAGCTATTAGGTAGCTATTTAGATAGATAGGTAGATAGCTTGATGACTAATTAGCTATCAGGTAGCTATTTAGAAAGATAGGTGGATATATAGATGACTACTTAGCTAAAAAAAAGCTAATTAGCTAGATAACTAGATAATTGAATAACTATTTAGCTAGATAGATAGTAGGATCACTATTTAGCTAGATAGGTAGATAGGTCAATAACATTTTAGCTATTGGATAGCTATTTAGGTTCATAGGTGGACAGCTAGATAACTATTTAGCTATTTGGTAGGTATTTAGATGAATAGGTGGATAGCTAGATATTTATTTTGCTAGTAGGAAGCTATTTAGTTTGACAAGTAGATAGTTGGATAAATTTTGAGCTAGCAGGAAGCTATTTAACTCTACACATGTCTAGTTAGATAACTATTTAGCTATTGGGAAGCTAAATAGCCAGATATGTAGATAGCTAAATAGCCAGATGTGTAGATAGCTAAATAACTAATTAGGTAATAGGAAACTTTTTAGCTTTGATATGGAGCTAGGTGGATACCTATTTAGCTATTGGATAGCTATTATGCTAAATAGGTGGACAACCAAATAAATATTTATCTAGATAGCAAAATATTGATATATTGATACTTAAAAAGTGATTGGGAAGTATGGCAATAGATGATTGTTAACTAGATCAAGATGAATGGAAGCTATATACAACTATTTAGTGACATTGCAAATTGCAAATAGAAATAGCTTAAACTCAAAAAGTGACTAGAAGCCATAGCCATAGATAAAAAGCAATATTGTTAATATGTTTGGTACTTTGAAAGACTTCAGAAGCCTTAACTAAAGATTGTGGAAGTTATTACTTAAAAATTCTAGTAACAATGCTATGTTTAATCAACTCGACAAGCTTACATTTATCAAATTCGAATCCTCCATTAAAGCATCCAGAGAATGTTTTCTGCATATGTTGTGGTATTTTACTACCACATTTACCTAAAAAATTGACTGACATACGACAATGCGCTGCAATTGTAATGATATGAATGGTTGCATGGCATAAGGTGCACCAAAAAACTCACCCTCCCCTCAATATTCAAACCACATGCTATGCAAATGGATGAAACATTGAATGAGAGCCATGATGGTAAAGGTGGGGAAAGTAATGGCAATGAGGTTGACAAGTCATGTGGCTCCAACATGCTTAACATGTTTAGATGTCTATTGGCATTCTTGATCCGATCCTCTTGGAGCTTGTATTTACCTTGCCTATGTAACAATCTACATGATCAATATTCAACCTTTCAAAAATCCTCCAACCAATGTCAATTGAGCTTAAATTAACTCTCGTTTAGGCACCTTGTCATTTGCATCTTGTTCAATCCCTAATAGCTCCAAATTAATAATATATATTTGGATTCGTGTCTCCAACTGAATCTTCCTATTAGGATCCATTCCCACATCACGTTTCAATTCCCCACCAGAGATGCTTGTAACTTTTTTCTCATCGCAATGACTGATGTACTCACTTTAGACTCAGCTGCCTTCGATACCTTGGCTTGATCCAAATCAAACTTGACCCTATCCAACTTAACCTTTTCCTTATCAACTAACAACTCTAATGTACATATAAGCTTAGCACTCTCCATTCGCCTAATGGTAGCAAGTGTCATACCTTGCGGAATATATAACTCAGCTCACATCTTGTTTCTATTCTTGCAATTTGACATCTACCACAAGCTCTAAAACTGGTGAAGCATCATCGTTCAAAAAATTGTAAAACCTTTGCATCTTCAATTGCAGCATACCCATCTTCTTGCATCTCTTAATAGATGCTTCTATGCCTATAATCCATGCCACCTGATACATAGCTTGATTTGGTGATGTCTATGTAGTAGTGCAGTTCTCAAACGCAAAGGCTCTTGCAAACTGTATAGACAATTCATAGTTTACTGGTATCTCCTGGTACACCCTTCTGATGCAACACCATCACTACATCATATAACTTTGGCATGACATGTTTCACCTTCATTTTTCCCTTGACTTGAGTTACTTTGAACACAAACAAGCAATATGCCGCGCTAATCAAATGTTTTGATATAATAATTGGATTTATACCAGTGATAGAGAGGCCATACATAGTGTCAAATTCTCCTTTTTTCTAGAAGTTACGATTGTGGTTTAGCACTTTTGGATATAGTGGATATAACCATTTCATCAACAATGTAAATTATTGTTCATGAATGCAAAAATAGAAGCTCTTACATCATAACCAAGGAAAATATTCCTAATCATGGCCATGCAAGCACGTAAATGATGCATGCATGCATGCGATGCTAGATGCAATAGAAACCCATTCATTTCAATTTTTCATACCTGCTCACACTCATTCCTAGTGTTTGTACTTCACCTTCATCTGATGGAACAACTTCATTTATGGTAGCTTCATTTGTGGTAGCTTTCTCTCACGATTGAAAAAGTTTCTCAATTCATCTATGTTCCACTACTGCATACTCCATGGATAGCTACACTGTGCAAGACGTGACGAGTAATGACATTACTCTCGACCTTCATTTTATGATAGCCTACCTTTCTCATGAGTAATGTGGATATTGAAAAATCATTTTCATGATTTTTGAATATTTGCATGAATGATTGTACATCAAACATAGGATATTTTAAATTTATTTCTCCCATATTTCAAATAGCTTCTGAAATAGGCAAATCACAATGCACATAAAAGTGGTAAGTATTCCTAAAAAATGTTCACATTAACATGCTTGCACCTTGATGCAAATGCCCCAAATCTGAATTTAAAAATCAGCATGCAAATTGGCCTTAAATTTGGAAATATGCTTCTCATTAGGACCAATGAGCAACATGTCATCAACATATACAACAAGATCAGAAGTACACCATTTTCACACTTAACGTACAAGGTGCTCTCAATTGTACAATTCTCAAAATCATGTGCAAACAAGTAGGCATGTATCTTTTCATACCAAGCACGTGGTGCTTATGTCAAACCATATAATGACTTTTTCAACGTACATACATTCTTTTCATGAATTTTTGCACCAAAACCATGGGGCTGAAATACATTTTTCCTCATTTAAGTCACCATTCAAAAAAATCATTTTAATATCTGATTGATGTACATTCCAAGCATGATGATGTGCAACTACATGAATGCTACACATAGTGGTCATCCAACATGTGGGAGCAAAGGTCTCATCAAAATAAATGCCTCTCTCTTGAGCATAACCTTTGGCAATAAGCCTTGCATTATTGTTCCATTAGGCTTATGTTTAAACTTGTATGACCATTTAGTGCCAATAGTCTTTTTTCCTAGAGGCAAATCACACAAAGATCAAGTACCATTCTTCATAAAAGCATCATATTCTAATTGCATAACAACCATCCAATTTTTTTATTTTGTGTTTAATAAGAAAAACATGCTCATTCTCATCCATTACATAGCGATTTGATGCAAATGAAACACAAAGAGAGCTTGAACGAGTAGGATATGACAATTCACAAAGGTGCATCTAATTACTATCTCTCAAATTTTTCACTAGCCATTTTGACATAGTTTTTATCTCTTCTATGTCAACCCTCTCATCAACAAATGCATCATCTTAATCTGCATCAAAAATGAGATGATTTGCATCATCATGTGAAATCTTTAAAGGTTGAAAAATGGCCTCATTTGGACCAACACTTGACTATCCACATGTAAAAGAGGCAAAAATAGATCAGACACATCCTTCAAGCTAATTGATGTCTCTATGGTACATGAAAGTAATGGATGAATTTCATCTTCCAATCAAAGAACACCAAGGCTAACCAAAATACAATTTGAGTGTGGATGATATATACAATAGCCTTTGCTTTATGAAATATACCCACAAAAATAAATTTCAGTGCTTTATCATCTAGCTTTCTATTTTTTTGTTCAAGCATTAACACATATGTCAAATAACCAAAGACAAGCAAATGAGAAACAGATGACTTGCTACAATGCCAAGCCTTGTATGGAGTGATCCATTGCAGTGCTTTGTTTGGAAATTTCTTAAGTATATATGTTGCACACATA
The DNA here is from genome assembly GCA_020310875.1 of Ceratopteris richardii. Lineage (NCBI taxonomy): Eukaryota > Viridiplantae > Streptophyta > Polypodiopsida > Polypodiales > Pteridaceae > Ceratopteris > Ceratopteris richardii. The sequence goes on along the minus strand of CM035417.1, from coordinate 79,868,714 downwards.
ATAGCCTCAAGCTAGAAGCTATGTGGTAAAGCCTCACTTTTGAATATACACCTTGCCATTTCCATTACAGTGCTTTGTTTGGAAATTTCTTAAGTATATATGTTGCACACATAACAACATCAAGCTAGAAGCTATGTGGTAAAGCATCACTTTTGACTATACACCTTGCCATTTCCATGAGAGACCTATTCTTTCTTTTAGCAACTCCATTTTTTTGAGGTCTATGCAACAATGTAAATTGGTGGTTTATCCCATGCTCAATCAAAAATGCATTAAAATAAAAAACATGTGTCATAACCACAAAATGTTTGAAGCACATAAACACTTTTGACTTTGGTTTCAATGGATACATCGATGCATGCCTAGAGAAGTCATCAATAAATAACATGATGTAAAGGTAGTTCCTAAATGAACATGTTTGCATAGGATCACAAACATCACTCTAAATAAGCTAACATTTATGAGCACGTCCAAATGAATCATCTTTTGTGAAGGAGGAATACAAAATTTTTCCTAAAATATAGCCTTTATGGACATGTTTACAAGGTGCCTCAAGTTTGAGAAAACATGACACCATTTTAGATTTCTATGGGTGAAGTAAACTAAAAAAATTGAGATGACCAAAGCACGCATGCCAAATCTTTGCATCTAATATAGCTTGAGGATCATGAACTATAGATGTTGAATCATTCACAATTTTTGCATAGTCTATGAGCTTATACAGCCCACAACATAAAATGCCAAAAGCCATAATAAGATCACCTTTTTAGAGATAATGGATTGTACATCTATCATCAATGAATTTGATAACCACATCAATCTTGGCTAATGCCAAAATTGACAACATATATTTCTTAATCCGTAGCACTTATAAAGCTTTTGAGAATGTGAATAATTACCATCAACAATAGTTAGAATGATCTTACCAACTCCCATCATAGGATGAGAGGAGTTGTTAGCACATGTGACAGTATTCCCTATATGTGCACGCTCAAGTGAAGTGAAGAAACTATGTTAAGATGTAATATTTGGTTGTGCCACTATCAGAGTACCAAACATTTGAGTCTACTGTAGACATACACTACTGATAAGAAGATAATTCATATCTACAAATGGTTGTAAATGCCCATTATGCATTCTGAAAAGATTAGCAAAATCTGTTTTAGGTGTAGAGGCCTCTAGAGCTAGTTTTGGACAAATTTTTTGAAATCAATTGCTCCAAATATTTTATCTTTGTCAAAAAGTATCCATGGGATCTCATTAATTCATATGCTCACTCTCCAATTTTTCCCAAAGGTAAGTAGCACGATCCTCATTTCTTGCCTAATATAAAGTTGTAAGTGTATCCCAAGCATTCTTTGTTGTCTTACAAAGATAATGGCACATTTGATAGACATTGCTATCAATGCATGTGGGTGAGCATCTCTACCATCCCATCAAAGTTTCTCTACAATGGGCGGAGCTCAAACTGTGACAAGACCAAGAAATTGAAGATCATCATCCTCAATGTCAATTACATCACCTTCAATAATTATATTTTCAAGTATAGTATAATGTTTTTCAACACCCTGCACAATATTTGACAATCATTTTGCTACCAATACATGACACATCATATGTGCCCAAAAAAGGTAATTAGAACCATCTAACTTATCCTCAACAACCAGTATACAAAATACATCATTGCATTCATCCATGGAAAGTGACTAAATACCCTGATGCAAAAAATGAATGTATCTCAAAAGGTTGGATAGTAACACCCTATTGCGTTCTGCTAAACCTATACCAGTCTTTGAGATGCTTGTACTAGAGAGTCAAAACCTGAATATATGTTTATCACAAAAGGAAAATATTGCCTACATAGTTTCTATGATAGTGTATTCCTATGTTGAAACGAGTTCATATCAAATTTTCAATGCTACAAAGCGAAGCTGTTTTGAACTCCAAAAAGTCCGGAGTATGCTCCCCAATTTTTGTGCCATTCTTAGACTTTGAACTTATGTGTGTGGATGATGCCCTAGATGAAGTGGCGAACTCCTTTGATACCAATTGTTCGAGTTCGAGGTTTGAAAAAGCACATAAGCAAAACAAGGAAGAAGAAGAAGCTTGGAGCACAAGACAATACATAATGTATTGCCAAGTGTGTGTACAAAGATAAGTGTTGGGGGATTCTTGGACAAGAAGGGATTTGAGTGTTTGTAGGAGAAAAGGGAAAGACAAGAAGAAAGATACACACTGGAAGACTCTGTCGATTGATTATAATAAGACAAATACAATGGTAATGCACAATACAATCCAATGCTTCTATGCAAAATCCCATAGAGTGCGCAATTACAAAATACCAAATACCCAAGGTCTTGTTGTTGCCGGCCTCCTCTACACCAGACCTCCACCTTCTCCAAGCCTGCACTTGTGCACACCTTGCACCAAGCTTCCAATAAGGGGGAGGGATGGGCACCTTCTGTCGGCACGTGCACACTGCAATGAGACCTTGGGATCCTTGGGGAACTAGCTTAGCACTTCTCTGCACACTTCCTTAGTCACTCTTCATGCACCCTTGCACTTCACCTCTCTGCGTCGCACATTGTGTGTCTCTTGCACTTCTCTCTCTTGCCTTGCTTAGACTATGCTCACTCTTGCTTACACTTAGAATAGTCCAAGAATAGTCCTTACCTTGATTTTGAGTATCGATTCAGGTACGCTCCTAACTGCAAGAGTATCTTGGTGCTCACTTTGATGTGCCAAGATTGTCTTCACAAGTGGCAACCAACGAATCCCTGTTTTGTCCTATAGTGACTTTAGACTAAAACCAAAAATTTTAATTGGGGGACCATACTTTCACTTCTGTGTATGTTTCCGCTTCACATACCTTCCTTTTGTCTTTTAACTCTTCAAATGTGCACATAAGGGAGGGTTCACTTGAACCTTCCAAAACACTTTAAAACACTTTGAACCTTAGGGAAATTAGAGAAATACCTCTACAACCTGCAACCCACTTTCTCCAATTTACCCTTTGTGGACAATTAATTGTGCACTACCTGTGCACCTTGACACCTGCACTTCAAACACTTTGACTTTGCCCCTGTTGACTTTGACCTTGACCAGTTTGACTTTGAACTTTTGACTTTGAGACTTTGGCCAACATGACTTTTATGGGCTCAACAGTTCCCCACCACCTAATGTGCTCTCCGTCCAAGAGAGCTACAACCAAAACTTGGAGCAGATAGGACACCATAATATATGTGCTGCAAAATGTGCAAAATCTTCAAAAAGACCTTTGGGCAGCTACCAAGACCCCCAGAAGAAGGAGAACCAGCAGAAGAATAACCAGTAGTGTCTTTAGGGTAGAATGTAAAAGGAAGGAAGGAAGGGGGAAAGAATGGTTGAATGGCTGAATGGCTGACATAGATAGTATGGGGTCGTAGGAATGACGGGTTAGAATGTGAAAGATAGGAATGGAGTTGTAGAATTACCAGAATGGGAAATTTATTTGGATGTTTGCAAAAGAGGTGGGGGGGGAGGGGGAATAGGAAAAAGGGAATTATTTCCACGAATCGGGGTAGGGAGAAGGTGGAAAAAATGGAAAAGTGAAAAGGATTCGGGAGAATTTTAGGGGTTCAGCAAATAAAGAAATTCACAACCATATAGAGACCAACCTGTACACATGCATATTAACAAAAACGACCAGCAAACAACCATAGAATGCACAAAGAACACACAAATAAAATAGAACCAGAATCTCATATATAAGAGCAGAAAAATACAAGGAAACCTCTGTCCAGAGGTAAGTACATGAAGTGCCAAGGAAACCTCTGTCCAGAGGTAAGTACATGAAGTGCCAATGAATGGCAAAGAGCTGCCTAGCAGTAAGTGCATGATGAGCCAATGAATGGCAGAGGAACCAAAAGGATAACTAAATGCATCCTACGAAATGAGCCTCAACAACAAAAGTAGGCAAGGGCAGTAAAAATGATGCAAGTGAAAACCTAAGGGGTAGGAACGCCTAGAGCCTAGGGGAAAGACACTAGTGACGAGTGTCTGGCTGATGCATCGTCGGAGAATGAGACCCATCCCCAGGTGGAGCATCGCTATGAGGTGGAGGTAAGTCGGGGGAGGTGGGTGGAATGATGGCTGCCTCCTCAGTCCATGCAACAATACTGCTCCTATACCTGCACAGGTGATCGCGCTCCCTACGGACCAGCCGACACGTAGGACTATCACATATGCCTAAGGATGCACACTGGAGGATCTCCAAAAGAGCGCGAGTTGCAACATCAGCCTCATCTCGAAACCAGTCTCTGTCCTGCTGCATGGTCCGCAACGTAGCCCGAGACGTCTCCCACTATGCGACCGCAAAAACAGGAATGTGCTCAATCGTCACAGCATACTGTTGATGTAGTGTAGTTGTCACAGAGACGGAATCAAGGGAGAGACGTGCAACATCGGCTCCATCGCTCGCGACGAGGCTTGCATCACAAAGAAGGCCCAAGAATGGGGGATCGTCAGCGAGGCTATCAGGGATGGAAGTATGCATGGCTGGTGGGGGTGGGGCCAGGGTAGGTTAGGGGTAAGTGGGGGAAGCAGGAGGTGAATGATGATGATGGGAGGTGGAGGCAGACTCAATGGATATGGCCGGAGATGGAAGAGGCTGAGTGGCACCAGTCGGCGGGGGTGACGGAATGGATGATGGAGGAATAGGGCCAGGACAAGAATCCATCAAACGTGTATGGACTCTCCTAGCGGGTGGTGGAGTGGAGGTTGCGATGGGAGTAGACGCCTGAGGAAGGGAGCTAGGTGGTGTGGGCAGTACGATGGTTGGTGGTAGAGGAGGATGGGGAGAATGGGCTATAGAGTGTGCAGGGTGTGGAGGGTCAATGGTGGGACTAGGTGCGATGGACTCTGTACTCAGAAGATGAAATAGCCAAGCCAAGATCGGAGCAGAGTGGATAGAGAATGAATGCCTATCGCAGTGGAGGGTATCATGGAATCGGCGAGAGCGAAGTAGGAAGGACTGGAACATGAGGGAGCCAAGGGCGGCCATGTATAAAGCAGAATAGTGGCATCAATGCCATATCATGAAATGCAGAATGCGGTTGTCTCTTCCCGAGACAACCCAGAGTAGAGGGATGGAGGGATGCGATACGAAAAAATGCTAGAACCTATGCCTGCTGCTATGACCGCAGGGGTCAGCGAACGGGAGGGAAAATGTGGGAAGTCGAGAAGCGTTGTGTGAATATAAGCACCCTCAGCTTCGGATAATAATAGGGAGGCCAGGCACCAAAGACCCGCCGGATGAAGGCATCCCTCGGGGAGTAGGTCGATGAGCACAATCGGTGGCAAGGCTAAATGGAGGCAAATGGAGAGGGACAACGATGAGATCCGATGATCTACAATGGATGACGACGGTGGGCGGGGAACAGGAGAAGTGGAATAGCTGTCCGAGCTGTGTACAAGATGGCCACTAGAGCCAGCAGAGTGCATCGAAGCTATCGTGGGAAGGCGGGGGCCGGGTGGGGGAGCCCCTGGGCTATACAGTGAAGAGCCAGAGAGGGAGAAACAGGGAAGGGAAGCCACAAAGGGCTGGCTACCCTGGAAATGGGGAAGGGTGGAAAGAGGAGGAGGGCGTGGAAATGGGGCACGAGGACGGAGGGGACCAATGTGGCTATGATAGAGGGTGATGGGGCCATATATGCTGGGTGTGGGTGAGCAACAGGGATGGTGGGGGCGGAGGCCATAGGGGCAGTGTGTGTCGGGGCCATAGGAAGGGAAAGGCCTACCTCTATGGGGGTGGTGCCTAAGTCCAAATCCAAAGGAGTAAGCTCCGAGTACGCCTCGGTGGCCATGGAGGAAGCCTGCTGGGGTGCTGAAGATGCCATGGATATAGAGCAAGAACGTGGGATGCAATCGAGTGCTCTGAAATGCCATTCGAACGAGGGAGGAGTGGAGAGGTTGTGGGGGGTTTATATAGGAGGGGGGCGGGGAGGGGGGGCGGGGGGCTTGGGGGGGCGGGGGAGGAGCGGGGGGGGCGGGGGGGGGGGAGGGAGGGAGAGAGAGAGAGAGAGAGAGAGAGAGAGAGAGAGAGAGAGAGAGAGAGAGAGAGAGAGCGAGAGAGAGAGAGAGAGAATTTTTTTTCTTTTGAAAAAAATCTTTGTTTTTTCGAAAAAAATTTCCAAGGGGGGTCTTTCTTTTTTTTTGGGGGGGAAAATATCCAAAATTAAAGAAAAATGGAGAAAACTTGCCAAAAAAATTCAAAAAAAATCCAAAAAAATTCTGAAAAAATTCTCAAAAAAATCCTACAAGTGTATGCCAATTTCCGCCCTCAAAACCACATAGAGCTTCCTCTATTCCTCCAATTTGGTAAGAAAATGACTTTTCAAATGATGAAAAATGCTAGAAAATTTCTAAAAATGCTTGAAAAATTCCCAGAAAAATTCCCAACATTGTACTATGTCAAGGACTATGAAAGGTTTGCTAAATTTGCTAAGAACTTAAAAAAACAAGCATGAAAAAGCATAAAAATGACTAAAACTTGAGCAAAAATGAAATGAGAGGGCTATGTACAACCTGGACAAATTTTGCAGTTTCCAAGTGATCCATAATTCTTCAAGTGTATTGATGGTAGGCCTTGAGCCTTGATATGTTGACCAGTGGCAAGGCCTCTCCTTTTAGCATCGTGGAAGCCATTTTCCTCTCACTTGTGTTTGAAGATGAGGTCTATGAAGAAGAACTAACATGGTTGGCTCTATGTTGTTGTTCCACAGATTTTGATCATGTGCCTCCTTCCCCTTCATCTGAGTCTCTATCAATTGTTTTGTTGCTAGTAGACGTATCTCCTCCACTTTATGCAGTGCTCCAAGCCTCTGAGAGACACCACAATCTTTCTTTCCCTGCATGAATGCTACTTTATGTGATCCATGTAAAAATTCAAAGGGCTCAATTGGCAATATGCCATAAACCAGTTGGAATGGAGAATATCCCGTGGCCTCTTTGTAAGCTAGCCTGTATGGCCATAGGGTACCTTGATAAGCCATGCCCCAAGAAGTGGGTTGTAATATACATTCCTTCATTAACATGGAAATTAATACCTTATTAGTTGATTCAACTGTCCATTAGCTCTTGGATAGTAGGCACAAGAGGTCCTATGTAGAATTCTATACCTGTTGAAAATTTCATGTAGGACCTTATTCACAAAATGAGTACCCTGGTCTGTACAAATTTCAAGTGGACATCCAAACCTGCAAATGATGCTACTGTAAATGAAATTAGCAACAGTTTGGGCAGTGCAGTCAGGCGAGGCAATAGCTTGAGCCCATTTTGTCGCATAGTTTGTGGCTATCAATAAATACTTCTCTCTTTTTGGAATCGACGGAGGGTAGATAGGCCCTACAAAATCTAACCCCCACTTCTCAAATGGTTGCCAAGGAGTGGAAATAATCAAGGGGTTATGCCTCTGCTTGGTGGGCTTAGGTCCACACCTCTGGCAAACATCACATGCTTTTCTCTAGTCATCAGCATCTTTGAATAATGTAGGCCACCATAAACCAGCATCAAGGATCCTCTGACTCATAATATGCCCTGGAAGGTGCCCACCACCTGTTCCTTCATGTGCAGATTGCAGGTCTTCCCTCACTTCTTCTTCTTCTTCGATACACTTCCTAAACTTGTTGTCCTTTCCCTGTCTATATAATTTATCTTCAATGAAAGTATAAGGTCTTCTCTTGATTAGCAGTCTCTTTCTTTGCACAGCACTTGCCTTCTCTGGATACACTCCAGTTTTAATGAAATCCTTAATATCATAATACCAACCTTGAGCTCGTACAGGGAACAGATTGGCATCTCAAAAATCATCATTGACTCCACTGGCTTGATCCATCATATTGATCCTGGATAGGTGATCCGCCATGACATTTTCTTTACCTCGTCTATGGACTACAGAAAAATCAAACTCCTCGAACAAAAGTAGCCACCTCCATATCCTCCTAGTTGCTTGTGGCTTGTTCAATAAATACCTGAGTGGTTGATGATCCATGATGATGAAAAACTTCACACCTAGCAAATAGTGACGAAATTTTTGTACTACGAAAACCATTGCTAGAGCTTCCCTTTCTGTAGTGCTATAATTCTTTTCAGCTTTAGTCAAAACTATACTAGCATACTAAAAAGGCCTATCAAGTTTGAATTCTTCACTATGTTGAGCCAATATTGCACCCACTGCATATGCACTGGCATCTACATGCACATGAAACATTTTTTACCAATCTGGGGTGATAAGAATTGGTGCAGCCATGAATTTGGACTTTAATTTTTGATAAGCCTTCTCCTCTTCCTCTTCCCATTGAAAGGGCACTTCTTTACCTGTAAGTCTAGCCAGTGGCCTGGCTATTTCTGCATACATTTTTATAAACCTTCTCTGGTATCCAATATTCCCCAAGAAACTCTGAATCTCTTTAGGAGATTTAGGTTTCGACAACTTTAATATAGAAATAATTTTATTAGGATTTGGGGCCATACCTTTAGCCGACACCACATGTCCCAAGAGAGTTCCTTCTATCACAAGGAAATGGCATTTGTTTGGGTTGAGCTTTAGCTTAATCTCCCTGCATCTCTTAAAAACATTCTGTAGCTGTCGCAAGTGATGGTCCAAGCAATCTAAAGGGGTCTCATTGTGAGAACCTGAAAATGAAGAGAACTCATCCATGAAAATTCTAAGTGTTTCCAGCAATAAAGGACCAAAAATGAGGTTGATAGTTCTGTTAAAGGTGGCTAGAGCATTTCTGAGTCTAAATGGCATTTTTATATACACATATGTTCCCTAAGGTGTGATAAAAGCAGTCTTCTCATGATCCTCTGGGTGTATTGATATTTGATTATAGCCACTAAAGCCATCCATAAAGGTATATAATGCATGTCCAGCCACTTCTTCAATGACCTGCTCTGCAAATGGCATTGGGAATCCATCTGGAATGGTCACCTTGTTGAGTGCTCTAAAGTCAACACAAATTTTGATTTTATTGGTATTATTCTTTGGTACTATAACCATAGGTGAGAGCCACTCTGAGTGTTCCACAGGAATGATGTTCTTGCATCCTCCATCTTCTGTATTTCCACATAAACAGCTTCAACATATTTTGGGTTAAGTCTATAACTCTTCCCTCGTATTGGTTTGGCTCCCTCAACCAGAGGGATTCTATGCTCTCCATAATTGGCAAGCACTCCTTCTAAGTCTTTATAATGCCATGCAAAAACATCTGTATAGTGGGTCAAGAAGGATTTTACCTTTTCAAGGAGCCCTAGGTGGCTCCACAACCAAGTGGCCACCAAAACTGGATGATTATTGTCCTGAGTGCGTAATTTATTTCTTTGACAGGGTTTCTCTCTACCATATTATCTTCGTGCTAATCTCCATCCTTGTTTTCTTCCACTAGCTTTTCGTGCATTGTTTCATAAGCAGGGGTATTTTGGATCTCAATGCATTCCTCCTTATCCTGCATCCATCCTGCATGGATTTCCTGAATTGGGAAAGAGCATTCTTCACTAGTATGTTTTACCTTGTCTTTAGCTTTAGAAACTTCCTTCTCTATTGTTGTTACATCCTCCTCCAAGTTGTATTTGAGGGGTGTCTTCCTGCCCCTTCTGTGGTCTGTGATGGGCTCTCCCAATCCATCAACTTGAACTTTCTGCTGATTTTCATCAGAACCTTCAGCTGTGCAAGAATTATTAAGAAAAATTCCAAAACAAGAGGAAGAGTTGCCTGCTTGGAGCCAATTTAGAATATCCTCTTCTTCCTCAAAATCTATTTGGGGTTGGTCCTCTGTTTCTGGTTCCATGCAAATGCCAACTGTTTGCATCATGCTGGTGTTCCCTTGATTATTCAGGCCCTCTTCTAAATGTATTTGTGTCAGCTCTTGCCCTTTCTTTTGTACCCACATAGTGTCTTTACCCCAATCATGGATGACACTTGCATGCCTCAGCCATGGTCTTCCAATTAAGAGGGGAAATCCTCCTTCAACCTGGGGTAGTCTTAAAACCACAAAATCCAGAATGAAGAGATTACCTTGTACTTCAAGTGGAACTTTTGGGATCACTCCCAAGGGCCTTACTTTGCTTTGATCTGCCAACGTAACAGTGAAATTTGCAGGCCTTGAAGGGTATAGTCCAATCTTTTCCATTGTATGTTCAGGCATCAAGTTAATGCCAGAACCACCATCCATAATAACTCCTTGAAACTCATGACCTTTGATAGATACTGTCAGTCGAGGACTCTTATAATCTGTAAGGGGTGCTTCCCCTACAATTTTACCTTTATTCATAACAACAGTCTTTGCCACCAAACTTGTAGTGGAAGCCTCATCAATTATCTGCAAGAGTTCTGACCTGAATTTCCCATCCACCTTTATTAAATAAAAAATACTAACCTCCTTTTTCATGGACTTGAGTAGTTTTGAAGCCTTTGATTCCTTAAGAGCATGGGCTCCAATTGACTTATCAAACTCCTCATGAGCCCTGTTGAATGCATGCCCAATGGCATCACTGGTACATATGAGATCTCCTTTTTGCCTTGTATCTGCACATGCGGTGGCCTTGTCTTCAGATGTCTCTTTGTCTTTGTTCAATCCATTAATTCTTGATTCTTGAACTATATCTACTTGAGCCTTTCCCTTGTTTCTTGTTTGCACTGTAAAAGATTCAATTTCTTCTAACTACACCACCCTGGTAGATGGTGATGGCTCATTGACTTGATCTAACATTTCTTCTTTGTGCACAAAAATCATTTGAATGTGGGGCCCAGATGAAGAGACTTGATTCTTAGGACAAAAATTTGTATAGTGGTCTCTGGCCTCTGGGCAGTTTATGCAAGGAGGGGCATTTTCTGGTAGAGTGCACCTACTTTGATAGTGCCCACATTCTCCACATCTGAAACAAATGATTGGCCTCCTAGGCCCATTTCCAAAGTTATTCCTCTATCTAGGGGTTGTAATTGTTACTTTGATTGGGTGCAACCACCATTACATTTGATGGTGGTAGGGGTCCTCCTTGTGTCCAATATGTTGTTGTAGGCTTTCCTCTTGATTGGCATTCCTGGGCCTCGTGACCAGCTTTCTTGCATAATTGGCAAGTCACACTTAACAAAGGACATTCACTTACTATATGACCTTGCTTGCTGCACATGGTACACCAAAGTTCACTCTTGATGCCACCCCCTTTGAGTTCTTGCAACTCCTGTCGCAAGTGAGCCAATTCTTCTGCTTCGGCCTCGTCCTCCTTTTGGAGCTTTAATGCCTCAATCTCCCTCCTCAACTGAGTAACAGCATTCTCCTCCTCTTTGTGGGGCTTATTCATTTTTAAGCCCTCTAGCTCCTTCCTTAGCTGGATTACTTGATCCTCCATTTCTGTAGAATATGGTAGTTGAGGAGAAATTGCTCCATACTGTTGCCTTATCTGCTCCAGTCGTGTAGCTATGTTTGATGAATTCCTCAATGGAAGTTGTAGGCAACACTAATTCCTTGATTTTACATTGGGTGGTCACTAGAAGTGGCTTAGCTAACCATTTCTTAACGAAAAAATCATGTGGTGGATATGGTAATTTAGCCATTAGTGCCTTGGCCCTAGTCAAAAACTCTAGGAAATTTTCACCTGGACCCAATCTCAAATTCTCTAATTCCTCTATGATGATCTCTGCAGTATTTCCATGCTGAAATTGATTTTTTAATGCATCTTTCATTAAGTCCCAAGTTGTAAAATGGTTCTCAGCAAACTGGCTGAACCATTTATCTGCTAATCCTTCTAATGTAGCAGGGAAGAGTATCAAAAAGGCATCCTCTCTTCCCATTAAGCCTCTAGTTTTGCATAGTGCTAGAAACCTTCTAATATGCTCCTTCGGATCTTCCTGAGCTAGGCCTTTGAAAGAAGGAAATTTTATATTTAATCTTGATAGTAGGGTTTCCAAGTCTACCTGACCAGCCATGCTACTTACTGATGAAGTTGATGAAAGTGGACTAGATGATCTTCTAACAACCTTCCTTCTTGTTTGCTTACAGGTGACCCTCAATGTTTGGGACCAAGTTGCGGTCATGAGCTATTCATAGGCCTCTTAGTATGAGACAATTGATAAGAATATGTACCTTTTATCCCAATGAAGTAGTACTGCCAGCACTTGAACTCTTCTACCCTTTGCACTTGGCTTCTCCTATGCTCAAATCTCCTTGGAGTCCCACCGTGTGTGCCAAATTTTGTTGGGGGATTCTTGGACAAGAAGGGATTTGAGTGTTTGTAGGAGAAAAGGGAAAGACAAGAAGAAAGATACACACTGGAAGCCTCTGTCGATTGATTATAATAAGACAAATACAATGGTAATGCACAATACAATCCAATGCTTCTATGAAAAATCCCACAGAGTGCACAATTACAAAATACCAAATACCCAAGGTCTTGTTGATGCCGGCCTCCTCTGCACCAGACCTCCACCTTCTCCAAGCTTGCACTTGTGCACACCTTGCACCAAGCTTCCAATAAGCGGGAGGGATGGACACCTTCTGTCGGCGCGCGCACACTGCAATGAGACCTTGGGATCCTTGGGGGACTAGCTTACCACTTCTCTGCACACTTCCTTTGTCACTCTTCATGTACCCTTGCACTTCACTTCTCTGCGTCGCACACTGTGTGTCTCTTGCACTTCTCTTTCTTGCCTTGCTTAGACTATGCTCACTCTTGCTTACACTTATAATAGTCCAAGAATAGTCCTTGCCTTGATTTTGAGTGTCGATTCACGTACGCTCCTAACTGCAAGAGTATCTCGGTGCTCACTTTGATGTCCCAAGATTGTCTTCACAAGTGGCAGCCAACGAATCCCTGTTTTGTCCTGTAGTGACTTTAGACTAAAACCAAAACTTTTAATTGGGGGCCCATACTAAAGTTGTCTTTAGCGCTTAGTTTACCTCTTTCACTTCTGCGTACGCTGCCGTTTCACATACCTTCCTTTTGTCTTTTAACTCTTCAAATGTGCACATAAGGGAGGGTTCACTTGAACCTTCCAAAAAACTTTAAAACACTTTGAATCTTAGGGAAATTAGAGAAATACCTCTGCAACCTGCAACCCACTTTCTCCAATTTAACCTTTGTGGACAATTAATTGTGCACTACCTGTGCACCTTGTCACCTGCACTTTGAACACTTTGACTTTTCCACTGTTGACTTTGACCTTGACCTTGTGGACTTTGATCGATTTGACTTTGACCTTTTGACTTTGGTTGCGGTTGACTTTTATGGGCACAACAATAAGTGACCCATTAGGGTGATAGGTGTACATACAAGCCACAGGGAAAACCTCCTAAACAATCCTAAGTGTTTTCTCACATATCACTACTGAAATATATCAGCACATGAAGGGTTTTGAATAACATTTACATAACTTTTTGTGTAGGTAGCATACATTATGAACCACTTGACATGCGTTTGGTCCAAGGAATGTGTCGAGATCTACGGGCTCTTAGAATAGGATATTTATTATGCTATTAATCCTAGGTTTTTTAGCATAGATTGATTGATATAATCGATGGTAGGTATTGTTCTAGAATTCATATATTTATGAGAAAATAATATATTACTTGCAATATAAACATCTAAATCGCCATTCATTACAATAAAATATAATACTCTTGATGATGAAAAAAAACCTCAATATGTGGAAATTAGCATGGAAGATATGTGTCGAGAGTTTTTTCATTTTGTGTGAGAGAGAGAGAGAGACGGAGAGAGAGAGAGAGACTCAATAGACTCGTCACTATATCTACCATTGAAAACGTTTTTTGCCGACTCTTTCTTTTCCATTTCCTTGATGATGCCTCCTACTTTTGCATAGAGCTGGGCTCAAAAATCGAGAAGCATGATGATGAATTCGAAGGAGGTCCAATTCCAAAGAGTGATGTGCATTGAGATCCTTCCTTACCATAACTCTCAGCAGATCTTTATCTTCCACAACATCTGGGATGTTCAAGCGATCTACGTCTTCAATATTCATAACTATGTATTTACCCTTGTCCAATATGGAGTGAGCAAGAGGACAGAAGTTACGTGAGTGATCCACCAATTGAAAGTGGGTTAGTGATGTTGTCCATACAACCCATAATGTCAGCATAAGACTTGAAAGTGGGTTAGTGATGTTGTCCATACAACCCATAATGTCAGCATAAGACTTGATGCTTGTTTCATTACTGACACTAAGTTGGACATGTAATGGATCGGGCCAATTCAGCCTAGTTGTAACCTTGTCTAACCCATGTTTGTGGGGTACAATATGGTATTCGATGGGTACAATGCACATTCACTTATATACTTGTATTTTCAAAATTAATGCCCAAGGAGTGGGCACCTACCCAACCTCCATTAATTAGAAAAAAAGATTTTGGTTACCCTTGTCCAATGTGCAGTGAGCAAGAGGATGGAAGTTACATGAGTGCTCCACCAATTGAAAGTGGGTTAGTGATGTCGTCCATACAACCCACAATGTCAGCATAAGACTTGATGCTTGTTTCATTACTAAGTTGGTTCCATGAGTTGGAGCATGCATTTCGAGTGCAAACCAATAGTTTTGTTAAACGTGCGTGTTTGCTGTCAGAGACGCGTTTAAGCTCTTTTCGAGTTCTTGGGAGTGGAAGGAGTCTGAATAATCAGAGGCCCTATACTTGATTTCCCCAATTTAACACTCACACCACAGTCTAACTCGTTCTCTCACAAACTTCCGACTCGTGCACGAATTAATACTTTCTCAATACCCGACGTACAAAGTAAACACTACCGTAGTACAGACTTACAGTAATTAACTCAACGCAACAGTGATTCAATACTTAACTTACTGTAAACATTATCGCAACCCAGTCTTTACCGTACAGGTGCAAATAATCAAACAAAGACACAAAGACACAGTATTACTCAGAATTCTCAAAACACGACACAACGCAACTACACAGATCTATCGCCCAGACAGACAGTCTGGCGATCCTTCTGGTTGTTACCGAAGCGTCTTTTCTTTGATTTATAAATGGATACAACTTCACGCAACGTCCTTTTGGTTCGTGCAGAATATGAAAGGTAAATATTACAATTGCCAATCCGACGGCTTACACTGGCACGCACGGTGGACTTGAACCCGCAGGTATACAAAATTCATGGCTCATCTATTATACCCTGTAGATACATTGATCTAGATAATTTAAACGTCCTGGCAATTTTCTACTTCATGTTATCCAGCATTTTCTTCAAAATTCCTGGTTCGACTAACTGAGCGTCAGTACGAACAGAGCTAGCTGTAATTACTTGTGTCATCAAAAGTTCTGCCTGTGTTTGCAAAAAGGCTTCCTGCAGATAAAAGTCATTTGCCAAAGCTGCATCCCGGTTAACTTTCATGTCGTGAATTTGTTGATCCACTCTAGATAATCTTTCTGCCTGCGCACCTAATTGGTTCTCTCTTCTCTCCAATTCTTGATTCTGAAATTGGATGGTCCGGTAATAAGTGTCTCTTTCTCTTCGAACTGCTGGAATTTCTTTTTGGAGCTGAGCGACCAACATCATCTGGTTTTTAAGAGCAGCATTTGATTCAAATAGGTTTGCATTTGCAGTCTAGCTCTGTATTGGTTTGCTTCAGTAGAGCTGTCATTTCCTCTCCTTTCTGTATTGCTTCATCCAATTGTGCTCTAGTTTCTTCTAACAAATTTCCCATTGCTATGCGGGCATCCTCTTTATCCTTGACTAACTGTCATAACTGTAGAATTTCTGCATCAGCAACACATAATAATTCATCTTTGGCTGTCACTTCAGCCAATGCAGCATCTCTCTATTTGATTACTGTCTCATGTTCGGTAAGGCGAGCCTGTAACTGTTTAATCTGAAAGTGCAGATTATGATTCTCTGCCTTCACTACATCTACCTCTTCCTGTAACAGAATGATATCTGCTTCTAAAACATCAACTTTATGTTGTAATTCATGTTTGATGTTATCAGAAATCTCCTTCATCTGTTGTGGTAGTTGTTGTGACAGGTTTATCAACAAATGATCCATTGATGCGAGCTCATTAAACACAGGTAGCAAAGGAAACAGAATAGAAGGACGTGGCTGAGATGAAGAAGCGGTGAGGAGCTGATGGGAATTGGGTGGAGAATAGTTTGGTGAAGAGGATGATGAATCGGGTGCGTCAGGTACAATCGGTGGAATGGGAACAATGGGTTTAATTGGAGGTTCGGGTGGAGGAGTGGGTTGCAAAGTGTTAGTCACCAATACCTTTTCAGTGAGTTGCTGCGTAGACACTTGAGATTTGGCAACTGCATTATCCACTGCCGTAATCAATTCAGCCAAAATCTCTGCAATAATAACTTTTGTATCTTCTTGCACCTCTTGTTTGGATTGCTGCTGAGATTCTTCCTTATAAGATTTGTCTTCAGAATCAGCAGTAACACTCTGATCTTGTTGCTGGTTTGGAGATGACTGAGCTGATGAATCATGGTGCATGGAGGTGGCTGTATCGTGGAAAGTCTCTTCTTCATTGTTGTCTGTTATATTTCCAGCGGCAGAACCCTGTACTTGACTATCAGAAGAGCTTATTCGGATTCATTTTTGGCGGAGGAGCTGGAATATTTCTTCGTCATCTTCTTCGTCATCTTCAAGAATTTGAGCAGATTCTTCATGATATAAGATTGGACCTCGTGGAGGCAGTTGCGCTGCTTGGATGGCCGGAAATAAAAAAGTGAGAATGTGTGGAAGTCGTGATCATGGAAGTTCTCCTTTGTTAACCTGCTTTATGACCGAAACGCATTCACGGTGAATGCGCCGGAAATAATAGGAAGCACAATTGATAGGCTCTCGAGCAGCCATATCAATCACCGAGTAGAATGGGCGAGATATTCCATAAGTTCGTTTCTGCAAATTTAAGATGGCTACTAAAAATTCTAAAGCTGTTCTTTTAGGCTCAGGGCGACAGAGTATAGCATACTCATTTGAAGAGTACCTAGGGAATAATTGGATCATAGTAGCAATTGGAAGATTAGGGCCGTTCTCTCGTCCTTCCGGAGAGAGTCGGAACGCTGCAGCAAATGATTCTAAAGTGATTACTACCCTAGATGGTAAAGAAGTAATTGGCCAACTCTGCTCTGTAGCAGGTGTGGCAGCGATGGCGGCAATAATCTGGGCATAAAACAGGTGACATTCCACTGAATGCCAAGGCAATTCAGCGAAATTGGACAACCCACGAACACGCAAGAACTCACCCACATCCGGAGGGAGTCCGTCACAGAACGCAGCAAAGTTTGCTAAGGCTTCCATGATGCGCACGCAAGGTAGCACGAATACACAGGGTTTACAGAGAGCACAAAGCACACAGAACACACAGTCACAATAGCGATTAACAGCGGAAAGAAGAAGATTAAGTAGATACTTGGCAGCTGGAGGCGATCGAAATTGTTAATCATCACGCGGTGTTGAGATGATAACCTTCATAACTACGGTGTGCATGCATGTGCAGAATCAATAACAAAATGCGGCGATTATTCATGGTTATGTATCCAAACGAGGAGTTTATGATTATGTAGCAAAACCAGGAGTTTATGGTTTTTAAGCAACTAACACGCAAAACTAAAAAGGAAAAGAAAAGAAAAGAGAAAAAATACGCGGGCAACCGCAGAACACTTCAGTGCGAATCAGGTGCTTCATGATACGGCCGCAACTTTGAACCATTTATCACTTTAGGAAGAGGAACTCCAGTCAAAGTAGTCAATCGAAAAGTAGGTGGGCCCACTTGTTCAGTAATCCGGTAAGGACCAAACCATTGTAGCTTGAATTTTCCAGCAGAACAATTTGATTTTGCATTATAAAACAGCACAAGTTGTCCTATCGTAAAAACTGGAGTTTTAAGATACCGATCATGTGTACGAGCTTGCCGCAACTGCACTTCTTGAAGATTCAGAAAACTTTCCCAGTGATGCTCATCTAATTCTCTGAGTGTGTCCAACCGAAATGGCAAAGAATCTTCGGGTATCAACTTCTGAGTTATGGCGACGCGTAAACTAGGCACCACAACTTCCATTGGAGCGATTGCTTCCAATCCATAAGCAAGCTTGAAAGGAGTCAGTCCGGTGGCAACTTTGTAAGTAGTCCAGTATGCCCATAATACTGCAGGTAGTAACTGATCCCATCTTTCTGGTGATTCCACAGTCAATTTTCGAAGCATACTCAGCAAGGTCTTGTTGGTACTTTCAACTAAGCCATTAGCATGAGGATAATACGGTGAACTGAATTTATGCAGAATCTGAAAAGTGTGTGTGAGCACTCGCATTAAATTGTTGACAAAATGTGTGCCTTGATCTGTGACAAGTTCCAAAGGTAATCCATATCGTGGGAATACGTCTTTCATTAGGCATTTGGCCACCGAAACAACTGTGGCGGACCGTAAAGCCCAAGCTTCTGCCCATCTGGTAGCATAATCTGTGCATGTCATAATGTATTGGTTATTGCTAAGGATTGCTGGAGGTGTGATTGGTCCAATAAAGTCAAGACCCCATTTCTGAAAAGGTTCCAAAGGTAAGACAAGTTGCAGAGGAAAGAAATGGCATTGTAAAGGCTGTTGTAGCTCAGTGATGAGTAGCACCTCCTTTAATGTCAATCCGGGAAGACATGAGGATGGTATGAAGACCTCGAGCAAGTGAAGGCACAAATGTGTGAGTGAGAAGCACACTAACATGCACACACATACACACACACACGCACACACGGCAAGGAAAAAGAAAGTAAGACAATGGAATCACTTCTATTGCAACAAAATTCTCATACAAGCTCAAAACTACAAGAAGCTAGCCCAAAAATGAGCCCTCTAGCTCTATTTATAGTTTTTGACTAGCTTTGGCCTTGTCCAGACCTAGTGTCTGGCCTAGTTAAAAATTAGGTTCGAGGGCTTATTTGAGGACTTAAACGAGATTTAAAAATTATGAAAATTGGCAGGCAACTACTTCTAAGGCTCCCCAAGCTCAAGGACTCCTCGGCTTGTACAAAATGGAGCTACAAAAAGGTGAAACAATATTTACAAGGGTTTTTAGTGATGAGAATCACTTTTAACATGGTGTAAGGTTTGGAAAAATTTAATGGGTTGCCTTAGTGCTAGATCTGCATGTATGCTCGTACTTGCTTCATCTGCCAACACTCTCCCCCCCCTAGGGTCTGTCGCCTCTAACAGACCTTTGCTCTGCGGTTTGGTCAATGTAGTTCTGGAGATGTCGGTTGCCAAGTCATGTTCTTTGATCCGTAGCCCTCTGATCAGGTCTCTCTGAAGGGCATCCCAATTGACTGGTCCCGGTATGTCCGATTGTGGTTTTGTGTAGAGCTCTGAATGCATCGTTTGTTCGCATGCGAAGAGTTGTAGCAAATGAGTGGGCCGTGGCGCGAACACCTCTGAGTGTGCCTCCCAGAACCCCGTGGTGAACATATCATCAAAAGTTTTCTTGTAGCAGGCAGGGAGATATCTGATTCGTGCGTGCCATGCATAAGCAACTCGTATGCTCGGGGTTGTGCTCATATCATATAGTAGGTCATAATTACCATTAATGAACCCGGGAATCGGTGGTTGAATGTGACATACATTGCGGAAGGTTTTGAGCACTACCTGCATCATATCCAATATTTTGAGCATCATCAGGGCAGCTACGTCTGGCATGGGGTGGAGGCGTGGAAGCCAATGTCTGATAGTAGCCATCATATATGCTACTGTAGGTGTGCCTGTTGGGGGTGCAATGGAGGGATAATTTAGCCATTGTTTACAATTTGCATTGTTCTGAACCTTGATGGCGAATGCTTTCCATGATCTCCTTCTTTGAACTGGCCCAAAGCAAGGGTTATATTTCAAATGCATGGGAGCATGGTCCCATGTCCGTAGCATCTCCGAATAGGTTTCCAGTAATTTCTGCCTCCAGATGGGTTGGAATATGGCCCCCTTTTTGGCTGCCTCTGGGATATCCTCTGGTTCGAACTGAGTTGCGAAGGTGGGGTATTTGTTGGTGAGGCATTTGATTTCAGCATTATAGTCAGTCAGCAGTACAAAATATGGTTTATATTGTAACTCTTAACTACTTATCAGTCTTCTAGGGGCCAGATGTCTGAAGTATTCTGATTGAAGTATGGTTTCTTCAATGGTCTTCATGGCCAACATCTGGTTGGAGATACATTCTTCATGAGTCCGCCCCATTTCTTCTACCTGTTTCATCCATGCCGAAGGGGGCTCTTCATGAGTGTCCTGTCCCTCTTCCGTGATTCTGCCTCCTGGAAGAGGTTGTGGCTCATAATTATCTTCAAATGTTTCTTCCACCAGAATGACAATGGTCTCCTCTTCGTTTGGCTGATCAAGTGGAGAGGGGGGTCGTTCATATTGTAACAGCTTAATCTTTAATTCCGCCACCTGCTGTCGTAGCTCAAGTACCTCATTGGTCATTGATGATTCAGGCTCTGGTGAAGTTGTAGCATTGACCATCTCTTTAGCTGTTGGTGGTTGTGGTGTATGCACTTGGGATCTTTGTAGGTCCTTTACCTGGTCTACTAACTGGCCGTGTGCCTCTAAGAGGGTAGCATATTCTTCTAACGCCTGCTGAATGTGTGCTGAGGGAATAGCCATGAATTTGGCGGGGTCTATAGGTGCTCCTGGGGTATTTGGGCCATGGCTGCTTCTAGATTCTCTTGGTTTTGTTGTTGTAGCCTTCTGTTTTCTTCTTGACCCACTGCTAAGTGGCGACAAAGTAGAGTCATGTTTCTTTGTAGTCTAGCATTGCGTCCCAACTGATCTCTGAGTTGTTCCTCCATAGCCTTACCTGTCTCCATATACTTGGCTTCCATCTCTGCATTCGATTGTTGGAGGACAGTCACTTCGTGTTGTAATGTTGTATTACTTAGCTCCAAGGCATTGACACGTGCCTGGAGTTGAGCCGAGAGGTTGCATAGCTCTGTGTTATTTTCTTCCAGTAACTTATATTCTTGCTTAAGTAGAGTGGCCACTTCGAACATGGTGTCTAGTGCATTACTAAATGATGTGGATGCAGGGGTAGAGGTGGAAAATGAAAAGGGTCGGGAAATGGGGAAGGGAAAAGTGGATGATGTGCCTATGAGTGAAGTGAAATGTGATGATGTTGGAACAACCGTGGTGGTGGGTGCTCCTGTGGGTGGTGAAATGTCCATGGGCTCGGACGTGATAGTGTGTGGAGTGTGAATTGTGAACACGGGAATGGTAGGTGGTGTGTTAGTGGTGGCCGTGAATGTGGGGGAGTTGGGTTGGGGAAGGGACTTTTTATTATAATTCTCAACTTGTTGGAGTATATTTACAAGGTGTATCCAGAATGAAGGTTGGGTGATTTGGGTTGATTCCGAGGGTGTTACAAGGGGTACTGTGGATAGGAGTTGGGAGGGAGGAAATGTATTGGTGGATGGAAATGGGTGTGTTAAGGTTTGGCTAGTGGCAAGTGGCTGTCATCTTCTGAAGTTGTGGTAGGCAGTGCGGTAGAGACTTCCATTTGAATCATTTTTCCCCGTCGTGGTCTTGTATCGATCCTTCGTTGGTCATATGAAGGGGTATTACGATAGACCATGGTCCTCATGGCCTCCCCTATTCCGCATGTTTCCGCCAAGAGATTCAATGATTCTACGAAATGCGGGTCGACATTCTCCGCTTGCAGCATCTGGTTCACCAGTGCTCTATTTGCCTCTTCTGATAACTTGTGTCTTTTATGTACCTGCTTGATTGTCTTGTAGAGCCGTTTGAGTTGTGCCGTGTAGGCAGGAGCTTCCTCTTCACTCTCCTCTGGTTCATTTTCCCGTGCTTCTTCCTGATTCTGTGTGCTTTGAGCATGAGGATGTTGTGTCTCATCTTCCCAATGTGCCCTTCTTGCCTCACTCTGTGGCTGTTCTCTTTGGGATGATGATCCGGGACCGGCATTGTTAGAAAAACACTCACTATCAGATAAGTGGGCAGTCTGCAGGATGTTTTCAAAGTCAAAATTTGGATCCTCTGCTAATGTGGCCATGGATGCAAACTCAGCATCGGTGGGTAGTGGAGGGGCAGATGGAGTGGGCTCTACCATATCCCCTGATTGTGTTCCTTGGAGATGGATGGTGAAAGGGGCTACTTGGGCCTCTTCTCTAGGGGAAGCTTTTGTTGTGGCCTCACGAGGGATCAGGACCTGTTAAAGTGATCCACGCATTCTTTTCGCAGGTTGAACCCCTGACTTCCGCCCCTTGAAGAATTCCAGTTGTGAGTATTTAAGGGCCCTTGCGATCGGCACATCATAGGCAAGACATCTATAGATAATTCTGGTAATCGCACAACAGCCATTCAAGGTATGCTTCCTCACGCCTCGCTTGCCTGCTTCATATAACTGGTCCAGGATCCATACGGGCATTTTAATTGGCAAGCTTCTAGTCTCTGCTAGGTATAATCCATACCATATTTTCTTATGAGGTTGGGTGAAGCGGTCTTGAGTTGGAAATGTGAAGTGTTGAAGGCACATCCGCAGTGGTATGGCGATGTTGGGGGTGAGGGCACACATTTCTTTCAACTTCTTGATTTTGTTGTTCTTCATCAACTCTGGTATCAAGGGATCTCGATCGGAGGGTACATGGGTGCCATACATCTGAAGGGCTTCCCTGATTAAAGTAATATTCAATTCAAACCTCTTCATTTCTTCCTGGTTTGATAGAGAGGGCACCAGGAATGTGCCTGAATGATCTTTCTCCTGTCGGCTTCAGTGTGGCAATCAAGTAGTAGCACCTGAGAAAATCCGGTCTAGGCAAAGCTGCACTAAAGTAATCTTGCAATCCCGCTTTCTGCCAGATATCCTGAAGAGGAGCTGCATTCTGTAATGTTTCAAATTCTCTTGAGAAGAACTAGAATGTCCACCATACTCCTCCGAATTCCAACTTGGATTCCCAGATATGATCTGCGTCTCCCAAGTCTCCTAGCATCTCATTGAACCAATGAGAATGCCCCTTTACTCTTTCTGTTAGGCCACTTGGTGGATCCGGAATGGGAATTCTTCTCACATTCAAAAACTCTTCAGGCCTAGCTGTCAGTGGAGCCTCCATAGGCATGGTATCCCAATTGCTTTGAGTGCTAGTGCCTACCTGAGAGCTCGTGCCTGCTGCTGCTGCCATGGGAATCGGGTGCTTATCTGCTAGAAGAAGAAAGGCACATTAGTGTTGCATAGGAAACATGATGTAATGGTGTTCCCTTCACAATACTGACATGACAATCCCGAAGGTTAGTGGTTAGAGGTGAAGTGTTTGTGATAGATGTGAGTGGTGATTAGAGGTCAGTGTCATCCTAGATGCATTCTTTGGTTATGCAATGGACTCAGAATGCACCTATGTCAGAGTGGATGGATTTACGAAATTGGGTCAGGGGGTTTGATACACGGTTTAAGTCTCCAAACTTTGATAGAGGATTCGTAGCTCTTAGAGCTAAAGACAGGTAGAGATTTATGAACTAGAGTGTGATGGATTTGGGACCTTTTGGGCACCCATTTCCAGACATTCCTCGGTTTGACTGAGTGTGGGTCAGGGTGGTATTTAGGCAGAGTTCCTGCGTTGATAGTCGAGAGGACTTGTGAGTGTTGAATTATGCCAGTAACTAGAGTTGGAGCTATTTGGGCTCGTAAATAGGCCTTGGGCACCCATATGTGTCTAGCATTGGGGCTAGCCTTCATTAACTGCTTAGGGACCCAAATAGACATGGTGCGCCTAGGAGGTTGCCTAGGGTACTCCTTCAATTTTGTCCTTGATGGTGTGGCTTGTTTTTTGGCTCCTCGAGAACCTACTATTAGAGTTGTGGGTTTTCCATCCTTGCGTATCCAGATCTGCTTCGCGCCACGAGGTACTCCGTGTTGCACTGGTTGGTGCTCCTACCTTTTGATCAGCGGCCTCCTTCGTGTCGAGTGATGTTCGGTCTGCCTGTTTAGAATCTTCTTTGGATGAGCTGGGAACTCCTTATTGGCTCCTGTACCTTCGGAAAGATGGACACTCCTTTGCTTCATAGAACTCTGGACAAGAACAACATTTTTATCTTCATGTGGATTCCTGGAAAGACCACGAGTTGGTGCCTTTCCTACTGGTTTGAGTGATTGATTTTCTAATTCAATCATAAGATAGCTTTGGCCTGCCCCAGCCTAAAGAATTCCACTTCTTAGGTTGAGGTTGACTGCGTGATCATAGATCCAGTCTTGGCCCAAGACAAGAGGTTTGGTAAGATCCTCCTCTTCACACACTAGCACTTTTGCTGGCATGAGGACCTCTTGAATGTAGAGGGGAAGTTCCACCTAGGGGTTTTACCTCCAATTGCAGCTGCTGGCAGTAAGAAAGCCGGACTGCACTAGTGGCTGCACCTGAATCAATTAAAGCTCTTACGGTCCTTGTACTGTCTCCTTGTCCAACTTCTAGGGTCACAAAAGGTCGTCGATCCACTATCCTATGGGTACGTTCACTTGAAGCCTCACACATGGCCATGTGATAGCCTGGAGACTCTTGAGTGTCAATCATAGGCTGATCTCTCCCTTGCCTCCTCAATTTCATTCGTCGGATGCGCTCTAAGGCCTCTGCTTGTGCTTCCTCTCGAATTCGTTTTTCCTCCTCTTTACGTTTCTTGGCAGTGTTGAGCCGATTTAACATCTCTTCAGTCAGGGGTTCTTGGTATAACTTGACTCTACATCGGCTTATGTAGCTAGGGAGAATATCGCCTTCCAAAGTGGCTAGTTGTACTGCCCCACTAGTTGAAATCCTATTTATGATCATAGGTCCATAGCCTCTTTTCTCTAATTTTCGTGCATGCTGCTTCAATGTGTAGACTAGGACTAGGTCTCCTGCTTTCAAGCCTTTATCCTTCACATGTGTATCAAAATATGCCTTTTGCCTCTTCTTCGCTGCATAGATTCCTGCTGCAGCTCTCAATCGTGTCTCGCCTAGACGTTCAAGATCAAAGATTCGAGAGGAGAGTTCATGGCCTGTCCAGTCATGCTCTTGTGCTACCTTCAATGTAGGTATCAGAAAGTCCAAGGGTAGCACCGCATTCTGACCGAACACCATCTGAAAGGGTGTGGCTTGGAGCACCGTTTTATAGGCCACTTGGTATGCCCAAACAACATGGTGTAGTTGTTTGTCCCAATCAAAGCGTTTATTGTTCACTAATTTTGTCAGTACATTGCATAAGATCTTATTTGTGCTCTCAGCCTGGCCATTAGCTTGGGGGTGATAGGGGGTAGACTTCTTATGTACTACCAAGAATTCTTGGAGCAGATTTTCAATAACTTCATTCAAGAAGTGAGTCCCTCTATCACTGACTAGCTCTATAGGTGATCCATACCTAGTGAACACATTCTCAAACAAGAACTTAGTTGTTGTTTGTGCATCGTTCTTTGTTGTGGCTTTTACCTCTACCCACTTAGTTAGATAGTTAGTGGCCACAACGATATACTCAGCATGTGAACCCTTAGCTGGGGGATTAATAGGACCTACAAAGTATATTCCCCATTTAGAGAATGCACATCCACCCATCATAGGTTTCAGTGGCATCTCATCTTTGCGTATAGGATACTGAGTTCTCTGACACACATCACACCGTTTCACATAGGTATGAGCATCCATGTGAAGGGTCAGCCACCAGAAGCCCGCAAATAGTATTGCCTTGATCACCCGATCTGGTCCAAAGTGTCCTCCTGCTACGCCTTGGTGAGCAGTTTCCAAGATCTTTAGATATTCACTCTCATGAACACAGAGTCTCAGGTAACCATCTTTTCCACGCTTGTATAGATTATCACCAATGAGTGAGTAATCTAGGGCTTCTTGTTCTAGACTTCTTTGCCTCATCATAGTCATGTCTGGAGGGAATGTTTTCGTCCTCAGGAAGGATACTAGGGGTTCGCTCCAATCTGGCACTATGGACACTTGATAAAGAGTGGCATGTTCCACAGGGGGTTTAGTGCAGCAGATTGGGCATTCCTTGCACCACTTCTGGACATCAGCTTCCATACTCAGCCAATGCACTCCTAGTCTCCTCAGGGTCTGTAGGGTTCGTTGTTTTGAGTAGTGTTGCTCTAATGCACCTACATGTGCTAATTGCAACCACTTAGCGTACTCGTCCTCTTCCACACAACAAGCCAAGATCCCTTGATATGTGTGCTTGTACATACTTCCTGCCATGATGTGGTACTTTTGGGCTTTTACTACCTCTCTATCCTGTGTGGCTATTACTGGGTGGTTAGGCCCGTATGTCAATACTGGCACTAATGGCTTAGCCCACTGCGGCACCACTTCCAAATTAAACAAGTAAGCATCAGGTAATTCATCTGATACTCCTTGTGGGGCCTCTCCAGATGTGAGCCTAGAGAGATGGTCTGCTCTCAAATGAGTCCTGCCTTTCCTCACTACTAGCTCAAAGTCATATTCCATTAGTAAGAGAAACCATCTTACTAATCTGCCTGTATTACACGGCTTGTTTACCAGGTACAGTAGAGCTTGGTGATCAGTAAAAAATTTGAACTTATTTGCAAGCAAATGGTGTCTAAACTTTTTAACCACGTACACCATGCCTAATCCTTCTCGTTCGGTGGTTGTATAGTTCCGTTCAGCAACATTCAATTGCCTATTGGCATAGGCAATAGGGAGATCCATATTACCTTCACCCGTAGGTTGTGCAAGTACACATCCAATAGCATAATTGGAGGCATCCACATGAACATGGAATGGCTTGTTCCAATCTGGTGTGGTCAAGATTGGTGTTGAACATAATCTTCATTTAAGCTCCTGGAAGGAATTCTCACATTCATCAGTCCACTCAAAGTTAGTCAGAAGTCCGTACATGGGCTTTGCAATGACAACATACATGTGAATGAATCGGCGGTAGTAACCACAATGCCCCGTGAAAGCCTGTACTTCCTTGACATTCTTTGGCCTAGGTAGTTCTGCGATGGCTCTCACTTTCTCTTCGTCAGTGGATATGTCGTTCTTAGACACTATGTGTCCTAGAATTTTGCCTTGCCTGACCATGAAAACACACTTTTCTGGGTTCAGGCAGACTTGATATTCTCTACATTTATCAAAGATCTGTCTGAGTTCAGGTATATGGGTCTGTCTAATGTTGGAATGAGCGCAAAGATCATCAACATAGACTTCCGAATTCTTCCTCAAGAACTCTTTAAATACATGACACATCAATCTTTGAAAGGTAGCAGGTGCATTAGTAAGCCCGAATGGCATTACCCGAAAGGCAAATATGCCCCACTCCATGGCAAAAGCCGTCTTATGTTGATCCTCTGGAGCAATGGCTACTTGATTGTAGCCCAAAAACCCATCTAGGAAGCTGTACACTTCCTTGCCTGCTACCCTTTCTAATAGATGCTCAGTGATAGGAAGTGGATAATTATCTCTGATAGTGGCTGCATTAACCTTCTTCAAGTTAATGCATACTCGTAATTTGCCGTTCTTCTTGGGCACCACTACAATGGGGGATACCCATTCAGTGTGCTCAATTTCATAGATAAACCCGGCTTCCACCAAGCGGTCTATCTCCTCTTTAATCTTGGCGGCGTAGTTGTCATTGTATGTGTAGGGCTTCTGCTTAGAGGGTCTGGCATCTAAGGTCATGGGGATTGTGTGTGAGCATATGTCTGGGTCAACACCCTTCAGATCCTTGTAGCTCCAAGCGAAAACATCTCTGTATTCTCTTAGCAAGGCTATCAATTCATGCTCTTCGTCTTCCGTCAGGTCATGGCCTATGTACGTGCATCTCTCCTCTCCTTCTTCCACAACTACCACAATTTTCTTGGTGGTTTCTTTGTTATCATAGGCCTCCCCTGATTGCGCCTCTAGTTTATGCATTCTGATCATGACTCTCCTGTCATCTATCTCATACTTCTTAAAATTTTCCGGAACCTCAAACAAAGATTCTTCCTCTTCTGGTGTGACTTCTCTCTTCTTTCTTTTCTTTCCTTCCTCCTTCAGGGTCACATGTGTGGCTAGCCTTACATCATTTGTAAGCTCTCCATGCCTCTGGGGTTGAAATTCTACTTCATAGAAGTATTCTTCATCTGATGCAAAGGGTGGATCCATAATGATTGACTCTAGCTCGGAGTCACTTGCATCCTCAAATGCATCAGGGCTAGGTTCACACTCTTCTAACACTGCCTCTCCCATGATTGGCTCTATGGAGAAGACTGAAATGTCATAGCCATCTTTATCACAGTGAGGTGTCCATTGTTCTTCATTGATGGCTACATCCATTGTTGCTAGGATTTCTACCCAGCCGTGGGGTTCAAATTCCTCGTCAGGAAAGACTACAGGTGCATAGGCTGGGTCTTGAATTGATCTATGTGTTTCTTTTGCACCTACCTCTCTGGCTTTTTCTCT
This sequence comes from Ceratopteris richardii, assembly GCA_020310875.1. Classification (NCBI taxonomy): domain Eukaryota; kingdom Viridiplantae; phylum Streptophyta; class Polypodiopsida; order Polypodiales; family Pteridaceae; genus Ceratopteris; species Ceratopteris richardii. Next base: position 79,840,306 of record CM035417.1, on the reverse strand, counting down.
TTTCTCTTCTTCTACTGCCACTTTGCACATCCATAAGTGGGTGTCTTCATGCATCCATGAGGATCCTGATCCTATGGAATGCACAGATTCCGTATCATCTTTGGCTCTATGGATGTGATTCCATTGGATAGGAGGGACATCTCTATGAGAGTAACCTTTGAGATTCACTTTGGTTGTAACACCTAAGTGTTGCAGGTACAAGGAGTTGGTTCCCCAGTCCTGTACCACTTGCAACTGTCGCATAAATGGTCTTCCCAAGATCATTTCATAGGCATGATTTTTGCTAAAATCACATATAGCAAATGTATGCTCGAACTCGACACCACATGTAGTGAGAGTTATGCCTTCTAGCAATCCCAAGGGCCTCTCAATATGGCCATCGGCCATCTGCAATTTCATTCTCGTCAGTCAGAGTGCTGGCTTGCCCCAATGCTTCCAGAGGGAAGTTGTAGCAATTGCAACTCCTTCACCTGAGTCCAAAATTACCTTGGTTGTGTATCCCTGATGGGTAACTGGGAGATAGGTATTTCCTTCTTCTCCTTCACTCATGTCTCCTATCTTATCCAATGGTATTTCAGGCACTGTTCTATGAGATCCTACCTGGGAACGCGATTTCGCTATGTCTGGCACTTGCTTGGCTACATGTTTCCACACTTCTGGCTTAACTTTGAGTAGCTCTTCTAAAGTGAGATTGCACTGCACCTTAGTGTTCTTTACTACCTCTGTATTCCTAGGTATGATTGAATCTTCGTTTCTTATCATGACTGTGGGCGCTCTCAGGAAAGTAGACTTGGTTTCCCATGGGCCAGTGAAATGGGGTAATTCCTGCAGGGAGTTAGACTCGAAGTCTAACCTCCCTTGGTTTTGTGCACTCTCTTGCTCTCCATAAATGGAAGGAATATCTTGAGGGAATTGATCATGTGTGTCATCCACAAGTTCAATGGGAGGAGGGGCTTCACTTTCATTAGCCCATTTGTCTTCTTGAATCTCTCGTAGGAATTCTGGAGTGAACATATTCATAGAAGAGGAGGTGTCTGGTTCAGTGGAATTATGCACATAAGCTTCCTGTGGGGGATGGCTTATGTTTTTGCTTGCCTCATCTCTTTCTCGATTTTTTTCTTCCTTGGCAGATCTTGCAATTATGCTCTCTAACTTCTCTAGGAGTCCATCCAAGTGCAATTGTGTCTTAGCTGAGCCTGAGTGGTTGAAAAGGCGACTAGCTTCAAACATGGTCTGAGCCAATGCGAACATTTTCGCACACAGCTTGGTTCTCTCTATCTCTAGGTCAGCTCTAGGGTAGCACTTGTCATGATCCGCCACATTTGGCCCTTCTTGAATTCTGGCCTGATATTCTTTAAGCCTCATATCTAGATCTTCAGGAGTGGGATCGGCTAGGACTGATCCTACTCTGGGTGGTGGGTGGGTCAAGGGTGGTGTATTGAAAGCTTGGGGAATGGAAGAAGATAGATTGGCGGGTAAAGGGAAAGGTGGTGGATGGGTGGTGTGAGAGTGGTTTTGAGATGCGAGTTCACTTATCTTTGCTTTGGTTTCTCTCAAGCTTGCTTCAAGTTCACTCATTTTCTGTGACCATTTTCTTTTCATTCTCTCCCGGCTATCTCTCCATGCTCTTGTCCTTTTCTTGGTTATACTCTCTGTCTCACTAACCTCAGCACTCTTTTCCTGCCCTACTCCTTGAGTTTGCTGCAAGGCTTGGGCTCTAGTGACCACATGCACTGGGGCTGTGGAAGTTATACTTCCCGTAGAGTCTACCACTAACCCAATGATGTTGATAGGAGTGATTTTAGGCATGTTATTAGGGTTCCTTTGGCAATCTCGTAGGAGATGCTCTTTTCCGCACTCTTGACAGAAGCCCTGAATTGTCACTGGTTGGGGTTGTGTAGAGGCAGGCAGTGGACAATCACATATAAGGTGATCTCCCTGACATCTGAAGCATGGTCCTCTAGGGAATGGGGGTCGTACCTGCCTAGGTTGAGGTCTAGAGTTGGGGTTTGTGTTCCTTCAAATACACATATGACATAAGCTTGGTGCTCAACAAGCCATCTAAGAACAAAGCCACTTGCTTGGCTGGTGTGGGTAACTCAGGCATCGGGCACCTCTCTAGGTATTGCCTAAACTGCCTTCCTGCTAGTCTGACCGTCTCTTGAGGTGTTTGCTTGAAGCTATGAATTAGTGAGGAAGTGTTGTGCCTTATACCACTCTTAGAAAACTCAATGATAAATGCTTCTAGGAGCTGGTCTATGTTTCTGAAATGCCTCTCGTTCAGTGGCTGAAACCACATGAGGGCAGTGTTCCTAAGGGTTAGACCAAAAGCATTATATTGTGTGAATAGATCCTCTACCTGTTCAGCTTTCAAGACTTGCCTAAATTCTGCCACATGGTCATAAGGGTCTCCAGTGCCATCGAAGTAATTCTTCATGGACTTCACCAGTTGAGTTGGCCTCAGAGTCCTGGTGTGTTCTCTCGGCCTTGGCAAAGGAAAATCATTAGCATTTCTTTGGTTCCTTGGGTCTCTAAATCTCTCGGTTTCTTCTCTATCTGTCCTCGTTCTCCTTCTTTCCCTTCCCTGGGGGTTGGCAAAGCTTACTTCAGGTCTATCTCTACTTCTATCTCCTTGAGCTCCATGAGCCTGGGAGGTCCCGGCTCCTTGGTGACCATAGGACACATTAGACCGTGGTTGGGGAAAAACAAATTCACCCTTCCATGTGTAGGCATGTCTGCCATGCTCGATGACCATGAAGATTCTCTCCGATGTATTGTCTAGGTATGTTACTTTGCCTAGGCTGTCAGGGTCTTTAAACTCATAGATTGTGAGAGCACTCACTTCTTGAGGGTGAGCAGGTTTATATCTCCAAAAGGCCTCATCGGTTTCTCGGTCTAAAAGCAAATCTATGCTTTTATTATCCTGTGGAATCCACTTGGAGTCATGATTCTGGTCAAGATAGATTTACCACGGGGAGTTCTTGGCTCTCTCTCTAAATTCCCTTGCTCTATATCACCCATGTCGGTCTCCCCAATCACATTTCCAAACTCATCAGTTCTATCAAGAAGAGTGGTGACTACATATATAGTCCCCTCTTTATCTAGGTATGCTCCATTCTCAAACTTGACTACCGGGTGTTCTAGTCCATGGGGTTGATCGGGGTTCTTAATCTGGACCACAGATCTTCTCAGTCCATCTTCGTAGATGCGAGCACCTAGACGATTAGTCCTGATGTATTCCAATTGAGTCTTGTAAGGTCCTTCTGGCTTTTCTAGATAAGCCACCCCTGAACTACCTATTGGTCTCTCCATGTGATAGGACATTTCAGAATCACTTGTTTCTGATCGTGGAGTGTATGGGTAATCACTCAACTGCTGGGCCCAGGACCTAGCAGTGTGATTGACACTAGCTTCAAAAGATCTGAGGCTTTGTCTGTCTCGGCCTAAGTGTCTGCCGGACTAAGGTTCATATGCCTGGTTTCTCTATCCCCTTGGTTCCAAGTACACTCTCGTTGCAGGTTAATTGGCACCAATCACTTTGTTCTTTTTAGTTGATTATTATGTTTATGATCTTGTCTGATATCACGTCCTCAGGAATACTTAAGTGAATTTTGCACTTGATAAATGATCGATTCAAGTTACTTTTGTCCCTTAGGGTTTTCGCACCTAAGATCTACTTAATGCTTGCACTTGGTTGATTAGTTCTCTTGGACTTAATTCGTGTCTGACGTTGTCCTAATTAATTACCACACCTAAGTCGTACTTAGCCTAGGCTAGGAATTGACAAAGGAGGGTTGAGAGAACTTCCAACCTCAATCCTCTGGTTGCTCAAACCGTTGCACAAACCCAGGAAGCCTTCTCCTAAGCCTGGTACTCACCCTTGCTAGCTTGCCCTGGAATACCTTGAGTGCACGCACAGTTCTTGCAAAATTTCACAAGTTAATATAGCTCATTGACCACAATGAATTGAAAGACACACATCAACAATTATGGGCCCCCCTTGGAGTAATTTACGGAACCCCCAAAATCTTAGGACCTCTCAGGATTCAGGAGATCTCTCCCTGGTGTCTAGGTCTTTTGCCCACTCCTAAGGCTCTAATGTTACCCCAATGTGTCCACAATTAAGCCCAAATATACCTCACTTCACTCCATTAATTTACTTTAAAATTTTATGCGTTAAGCCCATGTATCGCGATAGGTCAGGTCGAGGTGTCGCGATAGGTCGAGGTCTCGCGATAGGTCGAGGTGTCGCGATAGGTGGGGTCGGTGTGTCGTGATACTTCGAGGTGTCGCGATAGGTCGGAGTGTCGCGATACTCCGGTGTGTCGTGATACTCCGAGGTATCGCGATAAGTCGTGGGTATCGCGATACTTCGGTGTGTCGCGATACTTCAGTGTGTCGCGATACTTCGGTGTGTCGCGATACTTCGAGGTGTCGCGATAAGTCGTGGGTATCGCGATACTTTGGTGTGTCGTGATACTTCGAGGTGTTGCGATAAGTCGTGGGTATTGCGATACTTTGAGGTGTCGCGATAGGCCGAGTTATGGCAAATTTTGCTGTTCTATCTAGTGATCCTAGGAGCTCTAGGCCTGCGCAGTGTCCTAGTGCACTCAGAATTGTCATAGGGTGAAGTTTCCAGAGTGTCGCGATAGCTCGAGCTCGACGCCTCGGAGTTTGCACAGACAAAATCCGTACCTGCTGAGCTTGCTGGAGATGATGATGGAGCTGCAACCTGCAAGAAACATGCAAAAAAACACACACAAGCAAGAACACACACTCGCTCTCTCTCAAACTCACACAAAGCAAATGAGGAAATGGTTTGGAAATGAGAATATAAGGTGGAGAAGGAGATGAAGGTGGAGATGAAGATGGAGATGGAGATGGAGAAAAATCAGAAATTTACCTACTACTTACCATTCCAACGTGTCCTCTCTACGTCTTACCATCACACGCTCGTCCTCAAAGCTCGAATCCCCGGCAACGGCGCCAAAATTTGGTGTAGCTGAGTGATGAGTAGCACCTCCTTTAATGTCAATCCGGGAAGACATGAGGATGGTATGAAGACCTCGAGCAAGTGAAGGCACAAATGTGTGAGTGAGAAGCACACTAACATGCACACACATACACACACACGTGCACACACGGCAAGGACAAAGAAAGTAAGAAAATGGAATCACTTCTATTGCAACAAAATTCTCATACAAGCTCAAAACTACAAGAAGCTAGCCCAAAAATGAGCTCTCTAGCTCTATTTATAGTTTTTTACTAGCTTTGGCCCTGTCCAGACCTAGTGTCCGGTCTAGTTAAAAATTAGGTTCCAGGGCTTATTTGAGGACTCAAACGAGATTTAAAAATTATGAAAATTGGCAGGCAACTACTTCTAAGGCTCCCCAAGCTCGAGGACTCCTTGGCTTGTACAAAATGGAGCTACAAAAAGGTAAAACAATATTTACAAGGGTTTTTAGTGATGAGAATCACTTTTAACATGGTGTACGGTTTGGAAAAATTTAATGGGTTGCCTTAGTGTTAGATCTGCATGTATGCTCATACTTGCTTCATCTGCCAACAGCTGTCCAGATCGCTGACAATTGTCACATTGCTGCACAAATTGAGATATATCTCTGTACATAGTAGGCCACCAGAGCCCACTTTGCAAAATTTTTCGGTGCGTTAAATCTGCTACAAAATGTCCACCGGAGGGTATTGAATGTGCCAGAGCGATTACTGAGTTTACTTCATGTGGAGGAATACAACGAAGTAAAACCCCAGTGTGATCCATATAGTACAACTGGCCGGCAATCAACCGGAATCTGCGACTGTAAACTGCAATTTTCCGGCGCATTGCAGGAGAAGTTTGAGAAGGAAGACATCCATCAGTAAGAAAGGTTAATAACTGATCATAGTAAGTAGGTGTCACAGGAGGTTGTGCAGATTCATCACTAGTCGTTTCAGTAACATAAATTGATGGTGTGGTGTCATCAACACCGACCGGAGCTTCACCGGAATCCAATCGAGAAAGAAAATCTGCTAATGCATGTGCAGTGTCGGGTCGATGAATCACTTCGTAATCAAACTCTTGTAATAATAAAACCCAACGCGCCAAATGACCACCTAAATGCTGTTGTCTAACCAGATACACCAGTGCAGCATGGTCTACATGGAAGATGAATTTTTGGCCTAGCAAATAATGCCGGAATTTCTTTACAGAATACACCAAACCAAGACATTCTCTTTTAGTGACTGAATAATTCTTTTCAGCAGGAGCAAGTCATCGACTTGCATAATAGACAGGCCTAAACCACTTATCAGTTTGTTGCATTAAAACACTCCCAATGGCTATATCTGATGCGTCTATAAAAACATGAAATCGGCATTCCCAATCAGGAGGTTGTAGAATTGGAACCTGCGTTAATGATCCTTTTAGACGATCAAATGCAGTTTGACATTCCGGTGTCCAATCAAACTGTCGAGGAGTACTAGTGATTAGCCGATTTAGAGGTATTGCCAAATGGGCGAGCCACCGTAAATGTCGACCATGCCACCTGACTTGACCCATGAATCGCATCACTTCTTTTGGCGTAGTAGGCACAGGTGCTTCTAACACGGCTGAAACTTTGTCTGGGTCAACTTGTATACCCTGTGCAGATACAATATGACCAAGAAGCTTACCACAAGAAACCGCAAAGACATATTTGGTTGGGTTCAGGCAGAGTGGTATTCACAACATTTCTCAAAGCAACACCGTAAATGATACAGGTGTGCTACCATCTTACCGAATAAAGAGAAATCATCTAGATATACTTGCATAAAAGAAGTAAGATAGGGTGAGAAGATTTCCTGCATACATCGCTGAAAGGTGCTAGGAGCATTTCTTAATCCAAACCACATGACTGTACAAGCAAAAACACCCCACTTCGTAATAAACGTTGTTTTCGGTATATCTTGCTCAGCCATTCGGACCTGGTTATAACCACTGTAACCATCAAGAAATGAATACATCTCATGTCTAGCCACTCTGTCCAGCATGGTGTGAAGAAATGGCAGAGGAAATGGATCAGGTACGGTGGTTGCATTCAATTTCCGGTAATCTACACATATTCGGAGCTGCTTGTTTTTCTTTGGTACAATCACGATTGGGGAGATCCATTCAGCATGCTCAATAGGTACAATGAATCCTACCTTTAATAGGCGATCAAGTTCAGCTTTGACCTGGGCTGCATAGTTAGGGTTCATACGGTAGCTAGGTTGTTTAATCGGCTTTGCTTCTAGTTTGAGCACTACCCTATGTTGATAGATGCGAGGATCTAGACCTTTCATATCACGATAGTCCCATGCAAAAACATCAGAGAACTCACGAATAAGCTGGATCAAATCTGCTTGAAATGCTTCAGACAATCCTTCCTTTATCTTGACAGGTCGCGGGTTTACTTCATCTCCCAAATTATAGGTAATTAATTGATCTTCGGGAACATAAAATTGACGAGGTTTGCCTGGGTCGTCAGCTGACTGTAAAAGATGTTATAGAGCGGCTTCTTCCATAGCAACAGTATCTTGTGTCTCCACTTCTTCAGTCACAGGCACCACCGTACAGGCTACCGGACTCCAGTTGTCTACAATGGATTGCAGATCTACAGTACCTAAGGAAATCAGATCTTCATTGTTCTTCAGAAATGCTTCTTCTTCCTCGTCAGATAAGCCATCCAACATGTGGACTGGCTCTGCTACATATGGCCTGGCATGTAATTCACAGAGCTGAATAGCATCTAGTTTGACAACATATTTACGGTGGTTGTCCTTAAAAGTAAGTTCCTGCGCTGACCAATCCTGTATAACCTTAGTCTGTTTCAACCAGGGTCGGCCGAACAGAAGATTATAATCGAGACTGGACTCCGGTAGTTCTAAGACGACAAAGGTCATCTTAAACGTTGTACCCTGCAAAGTTATTGGGACATTCCGTATGAGTCCCAATGGATGAACTCGAGATTGATCAGCCATTCTTACAAAAAACTAGACAGCTCGATTTGCATCCATCCCAACTTTTTACAAAGCGCCGCAGTGGCTATGTTTACACCAGACCCACCATCAATTAGTACTTGAGTAATCTTATGATTTTTGTACCATACTGTAATTAAAGGGACCGAATGATCCACCGTAGAATCAGTTTCCGGTTGTACCGTTGCCGTCGCTGGAATGCAGGAAGACCCAAGACTGAGCTGTTGCTGGAATTGCTGCCGAACTCCCGGCACTAATGCAAGTAACTGTCCAAGAGGGAGAGTAATGGATGCCTTAGATAAAATTTCCCATGCCTGATCTGCTTGAATTGTACTTTTCACTGATCCTGAAGATGATGCGCCTGTTACTGGGGTAGAATCTTGTTCTTGCGATCCTTCCTTTGGCAGTGGAACTTGTGTCACCGGAATTGGATCTGGGAACACTGTAGATTCTTTGGTGGTCCATTGACTAGCTTTGTCATACATTCTCTGTTGTTCATGGATGCCAGGTTCAAACACTTCTGTTGCTGGGTGTAACTGCTTACCAGATCTTGTTTGAATCACTGCGGCCTGAGTTTCCACTGGTGAGATATAAACCATATTGGTCATTGGGTTCTGACGCTCCTTCTTCCTCTGATCATATTCGGTTGCATCTTTACAGAATCTGCGTATGTGGCCTAATTCACCGCAAAAATGACAGCGAGGGGGTGGCAAAGAATTACCTTCCTGTGATGTTCCTGTCTGCCAGCGATTTGTATTGTAATTTGTATTCCGCTATCCTCGATAATTTATGTATCCTTGTTGCTGATTATTTCTCATCTGAGGTGGTACATAATGAGTGGCCGGCTGCCCTGGTTCTTGTATGATAGCATTTACAGTTGCTGGTCCTTGCACTTTAGCGTTATAAGCACAGTTTTCGGTGGAATGTCTGGTGATATTGCAGATAGCGCAATACATCTGATTAAGGGCACATGTGGTACTAGTATGCCATGGATTCTTGCACTTAGTGCAGTACATCTGTCTAGCCGGGTCCTCTGCAACATTTTTACTGGCTTTCAACCACTCCATGTCTTTAGTAAAGCCTCCAACCTTATGCTCGAGCTGCAAGGCCATTGCAATAACCACATCTAGTGTCATAGCTCCCACACAACGGATGATCATAATCTGTCTGAGTTGTGGAGTTAAACCATTAATAAACCACTGAGTGATGACATCATCCGACAAATTGGCATGTGTTGGCGGTAATTGTCTCAAATGAGTTCTAAACAGGGTGGCATATTCCTGCATTGTTTGGTTCAACTTCTGTCTATTGTTCTGCAGGTAATCGAAAATTTCGGCAGGGTTCTTCTTCAGCCGGAATCTCTGCAGAAACGCATCCCTTACCGCTTCATAGGTGCCGAAATGGTTGATATCATACTCTGTAAGCCACGTCGCTAATTCATTAACTAATGTTGACTGGAATACTATGGCCTTGTATGCCGGATCAGGTGGATGGTTAAGTACTGCATAACTAATTTCAAAGGTACGTACATGAGCATCAGGATCATCACCTGGAAATCCACCAAATTTGGTATAGGTGACTCCTGTTTGGAATCAGTCGGGGTGGAAGTGGCTGTTGTTGCTGTTGTTGTTGTTGTTGTTGTTGTTGTTGTTGTTGTTGTTGTTGTTGTTGTTGTTGTTGTTGTTGTTGTTGTTGTTGTTGCTGTTGTTGTTGTTGTTGTTGCCCACTCATGGTGCTCGTGGTGGTATTGTTACTGTTTCCTGAGTTCTAAGGTGGTGTTTCTTGTTCTTCAGAATCTGTATGGTCAGACTGCTCACCTTCCGGTTCGAAAATAGCGCTTAACTTCTTTAGAATTTCTAATTCAAATAGCCTACCTTCTTCTGTGGTATCAAACATAGGCAAGCTTACCCCGAACAGTGGTGTCCAGAATGAAGATTCACCGGGAAGTATAATACTGTCACCGGAAAATTGTAAATTTTTTGCAACCAGGACCGAACTGCCACCGAAATTAGTGGAACTTTCCCCAATCCAGGGTATTCTTTCACCTTCAATGACCTCTCTGGATAACACACCCCTATCCTCAGAGAGGTTCGAATCTTGACCAGATGGTGTCGAAATAACACTGAAATCTACCGGAATTGTAGTATTTTCTATCGGAATGCTACCGGAATCGCTGCTAACGCGCTTCGTTTCTTCTACTACTGGGTTTAACCGCTCTATGCTTCTGCCTCCTGAGGATGTTCCTAATAAATTTGATATTTCCCAGGGCTGTCGGTCTCTCTTGTACTTCGGATACGACTCACCGGACCGAGTAACCGGCATATAGCACCTTTGCTACACTTGCGTACTACTCTACCTTACTGTCGATTCACAATCTATGGTTACCTTCCCACAATCACTGTGCAACAATCTGTTGCCACCTTCCGACAATCACTTTGTAACAATCTGTTGCCACTTTCTCAAAGACGGCACCAGTGTTAAACGCGCATGTTTGCCGTCAGAGATGCGTTTAAGCTCTTTTCGGGTTCTTGGGAGTGGAAGGGGTCTGAATAATCAGAGGCCCTATACTTGATTTCCCCAATTTAACACTCACACCACAGTCTAACTCGTTCTCTCACAGACTTCCGACTCGTGCACGAATTAATACTTTCTCAATACCCGACGTACAAAGTAAACACTACCGTAGTATAGACTTAAAGTAATTAACTCAACGGAACAGTGATTCAATACTTAACTTACTACAAACATTATCGCAACCCAGTCTTTACCGTACAGGTGCAAATAATCAAACAAAGACAGAAAGACACAGTATTACTCAGAATTCTCAAAACACGACACAACGGAACTACACAGATCTATCGCCTAGACAGATAGTCTGGCGATCCTTCTGGTTGTTACCGAAGCGTCTTTTCTTTGATTTATAAATGGATACAACTTCACGCAACGTCCTTTCGGTTCGTGCAGAATATGAAAGGTAAAGATTACAATTGCCAATCTGGCGGCTTACAGCTTGTTCTTTGACTGGGAGGGCCCCATAGGGACTCCTAAGGCCCAAGCAGAGCACCAGATGAGACTCAACTGATGTGACAACACTCATAAGTGACGATGATGCCTCAGATAACTATCATGTAGCTGGGATAGACGATAATGCCTCAGTCGATTGTCGTAAGTGACGGGTCTTAAGTTGGAGCTCAAGTCTGACACTACAAAAACATTCCATGCTGATTTAGCAAGCACATCCAATGTGCCATCTACTTCATGCTCATGATGATAAACGAGCTCCCTTCCCATACGGATTTTTTTCAAGAGAATGAAAACTTCAAAGGAGGAGTTTACATTCAAGGAGAATAAAAGTATTATCTCAAGATACTTCAAGATTAATAAATTATGAAGAAACAAAGTAAGTAACTTCCAATATTTTTTAACCTTGAAATATGGATTCTAAAGTGTTGTTAAAGTGTTGTTAATTCTAAAATATTTACTAAATTTCTGAAGAAGAAGGACTTTGCCATTGAAATTATAATTTAAATAAGGAATAGATTGAGTAAGTCAAGCACCAAGTTCCTTGTGTAACTAAAAAAATTCAATTCTTTGACTATGCAAGGTACAAGAATTGTACTCTCAATAAGCTATCATAAAGATTGAATATAGGCATGAACTTAGTCTTAAATGAAGCGACACACTCATGTTGGATACCACACTAGTATCTTGTGGTTAGATTATGTTTTAGATTTATTGTGAATCTTTTTGAGAATCAAGTTAATTTCTCTTAAAGATAGGAAAAGTGCTTCAATACCTTGTTCAAATAGATCTTTGAGTAGTTAAAATGTTGAGTCATCTAGATTTTAATTCATCACAATTTTGAGTATCTTTTAAGTTTGAATTTGTTTTACATAGTTTTAGTTTATTCCTTCTACTTTCCAAATCCTTTGGATTTGACTCAGATAGGGTATTTGATTCCTTTCGCAAAAGTCGAAGGTTAGCTAGATGGAACAAGGTAACTAATCTAGGTAGATGTTCTGTACAAGAACCTTTTCAATCTTCAAAAGATGATAACTTTAAGTTGACTTATTTATTTGAGTTTACTTCAAGTTAACTAGCATAACTCTAATGACTTTCTAGAGTCTAGTACACTCTAGAACAAAGAAGTTAGGAATTGCTCATATGATTGAAAATTCCCAATAACATTTTGTTGTAATCTTTTGAGAAAAGTGTCCTAAGTTGGATAATTTTTATTTTGGATTTGAATTGGTACTACAGTTGAATCAAAGTAAATGGAAAACTTTCTCCTACATTTTATATAGGATTTTCAAGCCCATTAGGACAAAGAAGTCCTCCGGTCGGTTGAAAAGAATCAAGCAATTATTGGGTGCGAGTAAACTATTGTAGACACATCCAAGTTAGATGTTTGGTCCAACCAAACTTCAAGTTTTCCAAATCAAATTCAAGTGAATCAAGATTTCTCAAAATCTTGATAGGGATAAGAATCCCACCTTAGTTACTAAGTACATGCACTAGTCATGCCCAAAAATGGACTAGTAATTGGAATCCACCCATTTCACATGTTCGTGCCCAGATCACACCTAGTAAAACAGTGAACTAGCCAGGGATGTTTTTAGATCCACCCTTATTATTCATTCACTAATTTGTACTTTGATCCGGTTTTCGAAGTGCAGAGCAAGATGGTGTTTTGAATCATTTGGGCAGCGATCCCACCACAGAGATGAGACATGTTCTTCCAATTTTAGAACATGAACATGTTCTTCTAGTTATAGAACATGATGCTCGAGGGTTGCCTATAGTATTTTTATAGCTCTAGTTTTGAGGATGAAAATATCTTTTGAAGGGGGAAGAATGTAATAAAGTAGTTCTATGATCTGAAGACCCGATCGATTAAGACATATATGAAATTGGACATCATTTGGTCACTTATGTGTATGACCAAAGATTTCGAGACTAGACTTACATAGCATGTCATGTGCTCTTGTAAACAAGTGATCCACTTAGCTTAGTGGTTAAGTCTCAAGGGTGTGAATGGGAAGGTCTTGGGCTTAACCCCCAAGGGGTACATGGGGAGAGTATTTGCTCGAAGATCTATAGAGCCTTCTAGAAGCATACACTTGAGTTAACTCTAGTTACTCTTCCCAACCATATGCCTCTATGTATACACCTCTCCAAGGGAATTCCTTCTTGGGTAGGTGGATATTAACCATCCAAGTGTCGGCCATGTAACTACATATGCACCAAGGCGTGGGGTTTTGTTACATTAAGAAGTGGGGTTTTCATTGGATATATTAACCTCTCGCCCCCTCGCCACGCACACACACATGTAGACACACATACACACACACATGTAGACACACATACACACACACATATACACACACATGTAGACACACACACATTGTATAAAATTGTGTGTGGCAGAGTCATCTATCATGCATGACTCTCACCTTGGTCTCATAAGTACTACCATGAAGCTTAACTAAATCATGAGGTCCAAACTACGATGACCACAATGGTTTATTCAAACAATAGGTATGCTCTATGTCCTATGCATCACTTCCACCTATTTGAAACTAGAGTTACCATGTATTGGAAGTGTCTACACAAGCTAGACCGCCTTTTTCTCCTTGTCTAGGGCTATACTAGTCCTTGATCCTCCTTTCTCCTCTTCCTTGTGTAATATTAGGAGACAACCACCTAAACCATAATTTTTCTCTCTTGGCCCCTTCATATTGTTCAGTGGGTAGTTTTTGGTCCCCAAGAACTTTGTTTTTTTATGAAAAAATTGTTTTTCCCCATTACTATATTTTTCTTAAATTTTATGGTGATAATAGGTTTGAGGAGTTGATCCATCTCCATAAGAGTACATTGAGGATAGTTATGGTCTTGGTATATCTCTGCCTATTTTATTCTTTTCTCAAATCTTTTAGGTGTATTTCTCCTTACCTCTCTCTCTATGGCCTTATCTAAGCCTCTCACAAACCCTCTCATTTTCTATAAGTCATCAAGCCCCTTGACCTTCAAAATGATCTCTCTATAGTTGGATATGTAGACTCATAGTGGTTTACCTCTCTATGTAATCCTATTTCACTCATCCCAATTCCTTCCTTCCTCATTCATAAGAAGAAACTCCTTCAAGAAAAGAGTTTCAAACTGAGTCGAGTCAGTAGGGATGGTTGTTGCCTACTTGAGAATCCTCCACCAGTTATATTCTCGAAGGCCAAGCGAGAGACTCATTTCAAGCACACAATACTCTATTGATGTGCCCTTTAATTGATGCAAGTCATTCCACTTTTGCAAAAATGTGTAGACTTCGTCCCTATTTCTTTCTTGGTCATCGCCTCTAGAGGTTAGTGGTTTGAGGTCTTTCAAGAGGGGAGTCTCTGTAGATCTTTCTCCCTTATGTTTGCTAGGTTGGAGAGTATCCATCTCATGTGTAAGAAGAGTAGGAACTTCTCTTTACTTATGAGTTAGAAAGAGGTAACTTGTGTCCCCAATGAGACCATTCAGGTTTTCAATTTTCTATTAGAGAGGTCATTCTACCGATAAGTGTGTTTATCTTATGGGTTTTTACTTACTAGTTAAGGAGGAGGTAACTTGTGTCCCCAATGAGACCATTTAGGTGTTCAATTTTCTATTAGAGAGGTGATTCTACCAATAAGTGTGTTTATCTTATGGGTTTTTTCCTTGAGCTCATTGGAATTTTGTTGTGTAAAAAACTCATCATAGAGCTCAGTATAAGCATAAGAGTACTCTTCTTCTTGCTTTTGCAAAAGTAACTTGTCAAAGCTGAGAATTTTTAGCTCATTATCTATAAGAGGAGATTGGTGTGGCTTCCACCTTCCCTATCCATGAATGGCTCTATGAATATGGGAAGGTAGAAAATAACCGCTAACTTGTTTTTCTTGTTCCACTTGAGTCCCTTCAAATGTGGGAGATCACATTCCAAGGGGACTAGATGGGTCTTCAATGCACTACCAACACTGATTTTGTGCCTCCAGAGAAACCACTCAAACGCTAGGATCAATGTCTTCAAAATTGGTCCAATATTGTCTGTTTTCTTAGATCCGCATGTGCTTCCAATTATGAAACCATCTGGAGCAAAGCTTCTTAGCTCTTCACATATTGTCTTTCTTGACTTCCTTGATTGTGGCAATAGGGAGTCAATCAGAATCATGCTATCGGATGCCAATCACTTCAAGCCACTACAAATGAGACACTAAGTTTTTAACTTGTTCAAATCTTTCCACAAAGAGCCTTTTTGAGGCAATCGAGGTCATTCCATCTAGCTGCTAGTCTCAACCACAAAGAGTTTATTGGGATTCGCTATATGTAAACATGGAGATGTAACAATTGCTACCTTCAACATTTTGATACTTTGCTTCTATATGTCTTCCCAATGAATGGTTTTCCCTCCCCTTTAAGTTGTTCCATCACTGGGAGAACACTTTTGTCACAATTCTTGATAAATCTATGATAGAAACGTGATAAACCTAGGAAGATCTGAAGCTCTTCCATGTTCTTTCAATGTGGCCATTCCATAATAGCCCGTACTTCATCAAGATCCATATGGATTTCGTCTTGAACTACTATATGCCCAAGGTATCTAACCTGTGTTTTTAAAAATTCACACTTTCATTCCTTAACAAAGAGTGAATATTTCGTAACACGTCAAATACTTTCCTCAAGTGTTCCAAGTGTTCTTGTTTTGATCTACTATAGATCAAAATGTCATCCAAACAAATCTACTTGCCCTAGATATGGCCACAGAACACTATTCATGAGATTCATTAAAGTGGAAGGAGAATTGATGAGACCAAAAGGCATCACGAAAAACTCATAGTGCCCATATCTAGTCCTAAAATTAGTTTTTGGGAATAATCAAATAGGTCCTTCGACCTATGAATTGGAAACATACTTCCATTCTTCATGAATTCAAGAGTTTTCTTTTTGATAGCTACGTTTCAGTGTGTCTGCCAACCCCAAAAGCCACTCTCTGCCTAAGACCAAATATTCATGTTCATAATTTAAAATTCCACATGATCTATGTATCCATGTATCTGGACTTCTGAATTGGACATCATAGTGTCCCATATCGTCTTATATCCTCACCGTGGATAATAGATACAACATATTTACTTGCACTAGGTTGTTGGGGAATCTAGATTTCTTGACTAGAGTGTAGTGTATAAAATTGTGTGGTAGAGTCATTTATCATGACTCACACCTTGGTCCTGTAAGCATTGCCATGAAGCTTAACTAAATCATGTGGTCCAAACTAGGAGGACCGTCCCGGTTCGCTGGCTTGGTGGTTGGGCCTCTCGCCTCTTGAGGCGGGGGTGAGGGTTCAACCCCTGGCAGCAACATGTAGGGACATATAAATTCCAGGAACTGATGTATGTGGCTGTTGGCCTCCGTTTGACCATCCCCGCGGTAGTTGTGACCGCCGTTTAA
Organism: Ceratopteris richardii; assembly: GCA_020310875.1. Classification (NCBI taxonomy): domain Eukaryota; kingdom Viridiplantae; phylum Streptophyta; class Polypodiopsida; order Polypodiales; family Pteridaceae; genus Ceratopteris; species Ceratopteris richardii. The sequence continues at coordinate 79,823,854 of CM035417.1, read as the reverse complement.
CCCAGTTGTAAACCCCTGTTCTTGTGGGATAAGGGGGGTCCCATGGGTACTATGCCCTTCCTTGTACAGTTGTAATTTCAAAGTTAAAGTCCGGGGGAGTAGGCCTCGGCCGAACCTCCATTTAAAAAAAAAAAAAAAAAAAAAACTATGAGGACCACAATGGTTGATTCAAACAATAGGTATGCTCTATGTACTATGCATCGCTTCCACCTATTCAAAACTAGAGCTACCATGTATTGGAAGTGTCTATACAAGCATAGACCACCTTTTTGTCATTGTCTAGGGCCATACTAGTCCCTCATCCTCCTTTCTCCTGTTCCTTGTGCATGATTAGGATACAACTACCTAAACCACACTTTTTCTCTCTTGGCCCCTTCATATTGTTGAGTAGGTAGTTTTTGGTCCCCAAGATCTTTGCTCGTTTATGGAAAAATTGTTTTTTCCCATTACTATATTTTTCTTAAATTTATGGTGATAATAGGTTTGAGGATTTGATCCATCTCCATAGAAGTACATTGAGGATAGTTATGGTCTTGGTATATCTCTGCCTATTTTATTCTTTCCTCAAACCTTTTAGGTGTATTTCTCCTTACCTCTCTCTTTTATGGCCTTATATAAGGCTCTCACAAACCCTCTCATTTTCTAGAAGTCATCAAGCCCCTTGACCTTCAAAATGATCTCTCTCTATAGTGGGATATGTAGACTGATAGTGTTTTACCCCTCTGTGTAATCCTATCTTACTCATCCCAATTCCTCCCTTCCTCATTCTTAAGAAGAAACTCCTTCAAGAAAAGAGTTTCAAACTCAGTCGAGTCAGTAGGGATGGTGGTTGCCTCCTTGAGACTCCTCCACCAGTTACAATCTCACAGGCCAAGCGAGGGACTCATTTCAAGCACACAATGCTTTGGTGACATGCCCTTTAATTGATACAAGTCATTCCACTTTTGCAAAAATGTGTAGACTCCATCCCAATTTCTTTCTCGGTCATCCCCTCTAAAGGTTAGTGGTTTGAAGTCTTTCAAGAGGGGATTCTTTGTGGGTATTTCTCCCTTATGTTTGCTAGGTTGGAGAGTGTCCTTCCTAGCCATCTCATGTGTAAGAAGAGTAGGAACTTCTCTTTACTTATGAGTTAAGAAAGAGGTAACTTGTGTCCCCAATGAGACCATTTAGGTTTTCAATTTTCTATTAGAGAGGTCATTCTATCGATAAGTGTGTTTATCTTATGGGTTTTTTACTTACTAGTTAACTAGGAGGTACCTTGTGTCCCCAATGAGACCATTTAGGTATTCAATTTTCTATTAGAGAGGTGATTCTACCAATAAGTGTGTTTATCTTATGGGTTTTTTCCTTGAGCTCATTGGAATTTTGTTGTGTAAAAAACTCATCATAGAGCTCAGTATAAGTATAAGAGTACTCTTCTTCTTGCTTGGCCTCTCCCATCTTTTGATCATGACCCTCTAGAGTTTGGTCTTTAGGTGGGGAGCTTTGTTCTAATTGCCCTTGACCCTTAGTTTCCATGTTAATTCCCCTCCAAAGTATGTAAAGTAAAGAGATAAATGAAGATGGAAGCTAACTTTACATAACAAAAGAGAGAGAAATATCACAAGAGCACTTCCGTGAGGTTATTCAAGCTATCCAAAGCAACTTTGAAGTGATCCTTGATGACATAAGGCTCTTATTTGGGTTCTTGCCAGGCCTGAAACAAAATTCAAAACATTCAATTGGCCCGAGAAGGGTCTTGGCACCAAAAGCCAATCAAAAGAGCTCCATGAACGATTTCCAAGCTAAAGAAAAGAAAAACTGAGCAAACTTGGAGCCTAGGAGATGAGCTTTGGATCAAGACGAAGACCACTCCAATTAGATTTCTAAGTGTAAAGTTATGAGTCTGAAGAGGCAAGGGAATTGTTGGTGTAGGTAAGTGAAAAGAGAAGAAACGATGAGATGGTTACTTTGGAAGCTCCAAAAAAAAAAACAGTGTCAACAAGCTTGATTATACGATCTCTTTGTCCCTCCTCAAGATCTGCAGCCCATATTACATATGTGCGTATCCACTTGCTCCAACATTCAAAAACTTCTGGTTTGGTGGCTCAAAATTTGCAAAAATACCTCGTCAAAGTTGAGAATTTTCAGCTCATTATCTATGAGATGAGATTGGTGTGGCTTCCACCTTCCCTATCCATGAATGGCTCTATGAATATGGGAAGGTGGAAAATAACCGCTAACTTGTTTTTCTTGTTCCACTTGAGTCCCTTCAAATGTGGGAGATCACATTCCGAGGGGACTAGATGGGCCTTCAATGCACTACCAACACTGATTTTGTGCCTCTAGAGAAACCACTCAAAGGCTAGGATCAATGTCTTCAAAATTGGTCCAATATTGTCTGTTTTCTTAGATCCGCATGTGCTTCCAATTATGAAACCATCTGGAGCAAAGCTTCTTAGCTCTTCACATATTGTCTTTCTTGACTTCCTTGATTGTGGCAATAGGGAGTCAATCAGAATCATGCTATCGGATGCCAATCACTTCAAGCCACTACAAATGAGACACCAAGTTTTTAACTTGTTCAAATCTTTCCACAAAGAGCCTTTTTGAGGCAATCGAGGTCATTCCATCTAGCTGCTCAAGAATTAAGGGAAATCCTTTCTCTATTTTTCAAAATAGCTTGGGTTAGGATTTCTTCGAGCTCTGAGCATCCATATGCTAGCAAGTTAGTTAGCCATGGCATGCACATCCAAAATACCCAAACCACCCATATGCTTGAGGCTAGCATGAGTTTCCCATTCGATCTTATAGAAACCCCTCTTGTTGGCGCCTCATGTCCGAAGGAAGCTTCCATAAGAAAAGGCTATGGGATATCTCTCTCTTTGTCTTGCTTTAAAAGGTTTATGGAGCATCCTTCAATTAGATTTGAATATCTCTTGCCAACAGGACATTGGGTGAAGTTATGGGTTCATAGGATTATATAGGGAATGCAATTAGGAAAGCAGACCTTTGGAAGATCCAAAGAAGTAGGATGGATTGATACTTGTGATTGTCGCAAGGACTTATCTTGAGGTGGAGCACTTGCTCTGATCCCCCATGGGCCATAGCAGGATGAGAAAGGGCTAGTACTTTCGATCCCGTTGATAAAAGATCTTTTCTTTTTCTCGCAATTAAATGAGGTGAAATTAGTTTGCAAAGAGAAATTCGAGTAGTACAAACGTAATAGAAAAAGAAAGAAGAAAAAACTCAAAAAGAAAGATCAAGAACGAAAGGCTTTGGGGCTCAATTTAACTATCTCAATACGATTATTTTTCTGAATTGCAAGTGTGCTGGGAATCGTATTTTTGCCTTTTATATAAACAATATATTTTTTTAACAACTGAAGGCCTGAAACATATCGGGGATATAGCTCAAATGGTAGAGCGATCGCTTCGCATGCGATAGGCAGGGGGATCGATGCCCCCCATCTCCACTTGTGTTGATCGCGTACGCTGATTTGCGATTTCGGCGAGGAGTACAGTCCTCAATCACGCATCATACGGACGGGATAGGAATTTTGTGCTTGCCTCATTTATTGCATGGCCTAGTGTGCCTAGAAGAATCCCAACCCTAGCATTGTATCGCTAGCATCCTCTCTCGTCTTACTCCGATATGGAATCGCCGTCGTGAACCTTGTGTTACACACCACTCTACCCAAAATCCCACTTGTCAATGAGAAAACTCCCACATTGTTCGAGGTAAATCTAAGCACTACGCCCACCTAGTAGAAAATGCCAATTGAGATTCTCCTTTCCATGAGCTTTACTCTACATGTCCACACAATTTTCGTTTATAGAAAGTACTCGGCATTACAATTTTTTCTTCCATTATGTCATAGGTTTGATGGTGTACACATCTATATGTTTTGTGATATGGTTTGTTGATCCTTTTCTCTTCTTGTTGCAAAGAGTTTATTACATCCTCCAGGGTTGGCATATGATCCTTCTCTTTCAAGACAGTAACAATGTTTACAAAGGAGCTGGGGACAGCCTTCTTCGGGCACTAAAGATTGAAGGGAGGACAATTGGTTCACGTTGCTTTTCATCCTATTTACTAGGGATGCAATATCCTCATTGGGATTGGGTGCAGAGAATCCATACAATTGCGTTTCGAGTGTCATTTTGTTCTGCTTTGCATGAGCACCATATATGTTCTCTAACGTTTGCCAACCTTCATATGTGTTCCTTGCCTCATCCACATAATGAATGTATGTGTCGTCCAGTGCCATGATGATGATTCCATAGGCTTGCTCTTCGTAAAGTTAACGTTGCATTTTGGCCGCATGAGAAAGTTTTTCTAATTCTCGTTCGATAGGTGGAGCATTATTGGCAAGGCTCCATACACCTTTGTGCATTAGGAATGCCTTTTGTTTTCATTTTCCGTGTATGAAAGTTCGTACCTGTAAAACTTATCCACACCTTCAAAAGCCATTATGCAAGAGGGTCTTACTGATTATTAATCAGTAGTGTCTAATCACGTTATTTTAAACAAGATAAAAGAAACTGTTTACAAAAAGGGCTATTTAGAGCTAGCATATTTTTTATAGGTTGTAGTGTTTTAATTAGAGGAGTCATTGGTCAATGCGAAATAGATCAAGGGCCCTTTTTATTTTGTAAAAGACACAATTACAAACTTTGCTAAATAAAACTCAAATAGCATATGTAAAGCCCAATTGCATGAACAGAAATGGGTAGATCTATGGGGGGAAATGTAAGGGAATATTCATGTTTTTGAGGACTCCAAACCACCTTATTTTAAGATGAGAAAGATCGAAAAAGGATTTGATGTACGCTTTTCTACAAAAGTGAAATGACCTACATGGACTTAAGACAATAGAGGAGATTTGATTTACAAGAAAGCCTTTGGTTCATCTAAAAGGCATACAAATAGTGAATAAAATTGAAAGAAATAGTAGATTTACCTAAGGATTGAAACTAGATTAAAACTTGTTTTTAAAAGATTCTTATTACGAAAATGAGGAGGAATATAGAAATATGTGGAGCGGAATGAAACTTTCTATGTCTATATCCAACTATTTTGAAATCATACCAATAATAAAAGACTTTGATGAATTCTAAAAATGAGGGGTTTTTTAAGAGATTAGATAAATTAATTAGAGCAGAACTTAATCAAAATGCCCAAAAAAGTATATGATGCCATCACACATGCACACATACATACATACACACACACACACACACACACATATATATGATGCCATCACACACACACACATACATACATACACACACACACACACACACACATATATATATATATATATATATATATATATATATATATATATATAGAGAGAGAGAGAGAGAGAGAGAGAGAGAGATAAATAGTTAGTTAGTTAGTTAATTAGCTAGCTATTTTCTAGATACTAGTACTGCTTTCAAAATGTATAAGTTCCTTGATTCAAAATAAAACAAATTTTAGAAAATTGACATACTAAAACAAAAGCAAAGAACTCGCTATCATGTTGATGCTGCTCTTCACCCCGTGCTTGTTATTGCCATAGCAATTGCCTCACTCCCCAATGCCTCCTTCCCTCCTTCTCGCCTCCTCCAACTACCAAGCCCTACCGTCACTACCCCCCGTGCCCTCACTGCCCCCTACTTTGTTTTTGTGCTCTCATGATCTCCTCTCCCCTCTCAACCCCAATCGAACCCCCTCCCCCCCATTCCCCCTTCCTTCCGCACCCCTCCTCCTTCAACGTTCCTCAACTCCCCCCTGTCCCTTTGGCTGTTGTCGGAGAAGGCTATGAGATTAGAATTTCTAGTTCTTCTCCCTTCTCCCTTTTTCAGTAGCCAAGTTTCTCACCTTCCTGATTTTCCACCCTCTTCTTTCCCTGGGCATGAGAGACACGGATGGACATGGAACCCAACCCTTAGAGGGAATTTTATGAAGCCCCCTTGCTCGCCTCTACTTTGTCACCCATCTAACTCTCCCTTGCTGATGAGGGTAGAGCAAGCTTAGCTTCTTGAAGTTGAGCAACTTCAGGCCTGTTCAATGATTTGCAAAATTATCGGACATTGCATCAACTATGGGGAACTCAGGGATCTCCTTCATAGCAGCTTTCTTGTTGAGGTTGACAAGCTTGGTAGTGTCCAGCACCTAGGCCATGGTTTCTTCTAGGTGGAACTTGGGTCACTGTAGGCAGTCGACTGGATGATCGCACTCTTGCCTATCATGGTTCGATCAGGTCGTGCTTACATCTGCCAATGGACACATGGATTTTATTGTGAGGCTTTCCTCAAAAGAAACTTGTGAATGATGTGTGTGCCACTCTCCTCCCATCCATTTATATCCTCTTGTATCTAAAATAGCAGTGATCTGGAATGTTCTAGTGTCGCCATGTGGCCAGCATGCAACACTCATCCCCACTAACCATCAAATACCTTAGGATATACCCCCGAGCTTAGGACCTTGGCTAACTAACCGAAAAGTCCTAAGAATGACCATAACTGCCCCTCATCCTGAGGAGTAGGCCATGCTAAAATAACTGATACCTTCTTAGGATCCATCTGAACCCCATCGGCTGAAATCACATGCCCTAGATAGTCTATCCTCAGAAGAAACAACTCTGTCTTCTCTGGATTTACATACAGCTTATTTTCTTTTAAAATATTCAACACAAACCTTAAATGATTTTCATGCTCATGCACAGTCCTACTATACACTAGCAAGTCATCCACAAAATCAACAACACACTTTCCTATGAAAGGTCTTAAAATATCATTCATTAACATCATAAATGTAGTTGGAGCATTTGTCAAACCAAAAGGCATGACCAAATACTCATAATGACCAAAACGGGTCCTGAAAGCTGTCTTATGTACATCATGATCTTTTACTCTAATCTGATGATAGCCGCTCTTTAAATCTATCTTACTAAATACAATGGCTCCACCTAGAGCATCTAAAAGATCATCAATCCGGGGCATAGGATATCTGTGTCTAATAGTGATCTTATTGAGTGCTCGATAGTCGACACACATCCTATAAGATCCATCCTTCTTCTTCACAAGAAGAACTGGTGCAGCAAAGGGTGAATAGCTGGGGCTAATCAGCCCTTTTTGAAGATACTTGTCCACTACCTTGCGGACTTCATTTTCCTCTTGCAAACTCATTCGAAATGGTGGCCGAGCGGTCGGACTCGCTCCTGGTACCAATTCGATTCTATGCTCTATATTCCTGCAAGGAGGCAAACCTGATGGTAATTCCTTTAAAAACAACTCTTGGAATTCTGCTCTCACTTTAGCTGAAAGTGCTGGAGCATTCCAACTAGAGTCTCCGTGACTACATGAATCCATCTCAACATACGACAAATACATGAAATAAAGAAAATAGATATACTTACAATCAATTTTGAGCAACTTGGTAGCAGTCACCAATCGCGTCTCTTGGAGATCTGGTTCTCCACGGATCAGTAATCTCCTTCCCTCATGCTCAAACTGATACACATGCGAAGCAAAATCAATGACTGGTTTCTTCCTTGCATGCCACTTCTTACTAAGAACTATGTCGAATCGTGCTAATCTTGCTATCTCAAAATCCAATCAGTCCTCATAGGACTGGATCTGAATAGGAAGATCAACTACTCGTCTATCCCAAGTCTCAGTTCCCTTCCCGTCAGCTAGCTCTACGGTATAAGTATAATCTGATTGTACCGTATCTAAGCATAATCTCTTGACTAGTCGGGAACTAATAACATTATGAGTCGAACCTGTGTCGAAGAGTACCTTAACAGGCTGTCCTACCACGACTCCTCTCATAACAATAAGCTCAGTATCTGGGAATCAGTATCCTTTCTGTGCCACTGGCGAAAGCACAGCATCTGGCATAGTCGAAACCTTTTTAGTGACTGTCATAGCTACTATGGGAGATGATAATGGAGATGGGGGATCCCCAAACTCATCGTCACTCCCACCCCCTACCTGAGTCGGATTTATGACTATGGTGGCTGCTATCTTTTTCTTTTTAGGACAATCCTTATATAAGTGTTGTCCTAAGCATCCATAGCACAAACCCTCTTTCATTGCCTTCTCTTTCTGCTAAGGGGTAAGAATAGATCGATTATATGCCCTCTCAGCCAGAGAAGACACTTTTCTCTTTCCTCCTGAGACTTTTTGGATCATGTGCACCTGCTTAGCCTCCCTAGAAGGCTGTGCACTGCCCAAACCAGGAGTCAAAGTATGGAAAGGTCGGCTAACCCTAGTCCATGGGGATCTCTGGCCCTAGGAACCTGTGCTCCTGTGACCATCCTCATAAACCAAGGCCATCTCTATGGCCTGTGCCAAAGACTCACACCGCTCTTTCCTTACTAAAGGTCGGATAGTTTCTTTGAGTCCCAAGATAAACTTGTGGACCTGAAGAAACTCTGGAATGGTATCAGGTACTTGAAGAAGTACCTCTCTATACCGATCTGCGTATTCTTGAACTGACTGATTCTTCTGACTGATGAAGAACCAGGTGTCTAGTGCTCTAGACCTCTCATCAGGTGGTACAAAATTATTATAAAACAGGATTTTGAATTGATCCCATGTCGTGGGCTCCTTCTTATCCTGTTCTATCTTTGGCCACCACCTATGTGCAACATCCCTCGAGGACTAGGAGGCCGACCAAGTAGCCCTCAAGGCAACAGGCTAGACCTTCCTTTGCTCCCGCACCCCTCCCGTCTCTCCTTTTGCCTCCCCTCACTCCTCTTTGTCTAGGATTAGGGGTGGATCTCCCCTCCACTCGAGTGTTCCGGTGGCCACAGCTAGCCTTTCATTGCTTGGTAGAGGTTGGAAACAACGTGGATATCGATCTCAATTTGGTTGGAAATCGTGTTCGATGGGCCAAGAGAGGTTTGCTCCCATCAACAACCATTTTAGTGCTCTTCAAGAGGACTTCCCTGTGGACCCTGTTGCGAACATTTGTTTTATGGGTACGAGTTTCAAATTATGTAAATACCTTTGGGAAGTCTTCAAATACTTCAAGAAGGCTCGTATTATTCATAAAATATATCCAAAATACCACGTGATTTCTAGAACATGGTGAGTCAAATTAGTGAGTCACAAGGGAGCTGCAGTGGTGTCCTAGTGGAAGGTCGATGTGGCTAGTTCTCAAAGTCCATCAATACTTTGCTTATTTGAGCACTTGAGTCATGTAATACCTCCACCCAAGTGTCTACCACGAATTTAGATGTATTAGGAAGGTTTTAGATTAGTTTCCCATGCTATAAAAAGAGGAGAGAAGTCGTGATCTTGTGGGATGTCCAAGAGAGTCATATGTGTATCTCTATGCTGCTGTAGTTTTGTATGCAGAGATTGCAGATTTTGTATCTCCCTCATTATATATCCAAATGACATGTTTGATAAATCATTTGAAAGCTGCTACTTTCTACTTCCTGCCTGTAAATTTTCATAATCATTGGATTTGTGAGCTAAGAGCAGTACTCTCTGCAAATGGTGTGTGTTCTCTAGTTTTACCCCCTGCTGAAGGTCTCCATTAAACCTCAAACTTGCAGAGGTCATATCTCCTTGTGTATGTATCCAAAGCATGTGTTCTTTCACTTTTTTAGAAAGCTCTCAAAGTCTACATGTATGCTAGAAAGTTTAAGATTCATTGGAGTTGTGAGTTAAGAGCAATAGTCTCTGCAAGTGATGTGTGTCCTCGGGTTCATCTCTGTTTCAAGGTCTCCATTAAAGCTGCATGTTGCAGAGGTCATAGCTTATTGTGTATTTATCCATTTGAGGTGTTCTATAGCTTGTTGGAAAGCTCTTAGAGTCTAGTTTATGTGTGCAAAACAGGTTTGGAAAATTCTAAGTGAGTAAAGAGCAGTTTGCTCTGCAAAAAAACTGGTCTGTGCATACAAGTTTGTGAAAAAGTCATCTAGGTCCTGTTGGGTTTCACCTACTTCTAGCTGTACTTTGGAGATCAATAAACTCCAACATTGGTATCAGAGCAAGTACTTGGAGGCTTGGAGAAGGTTATCATACCTTGATGAAGAATTTGAAGCTATCAAAGAAGCAGTTCATCATCAACACTACACAAAGGTAGAAGAAGATCGCAAGGAGGCATCTCAAGCAACATCCAAGCAAAGAAAGGTGCACATACCTCATTTACAAGGTAAATATTATATTTCTTCTCATCACACATCTTGGAAAGAAGTATTAAAGGAGGAAGCTTAGCATTTGTATTATGGGAGACCAACATGCACAAATAGAGAAGCTTGATAAGACCAATTATCAAGCATGGAAGTTTAGAATCACAGCATACTTGCAAAGTAGAGGCTTGTATGGTTTGATTGACGGCACAGATATCAAACCCACATTACCAGAGGACCCAAATCAGCAACAATTGAGGGAGTTTAGACTTTGGAATGAAAGAGACAAAAGGGTTATATTCATTTTATCACAAAATATTCAAGATTCAATGGTAGGACACATACAAGATCTAGACACAAGTAGAGATGTTTCGCTTGCATTGGAAAGGTTGTATGCTACAGGTACAAGAGCAAGGAAGATTCAACTCAAAAATGAGTTGAATAACATAAAGAAAGATACAAGGACATCGGTCAATGATTACTTGTTGAAAGTTAAAGAGATTGCAGATCAACTAGGATCAATTCAAGCTCATGTGGAGGACGACGACTTGGTTGCACATACTCTCAATGGACTCAAAGATGATGAGAGATGGAAACCATTCATTAATTTAGTTTATGTTAGAGGAGAATTACCAGACTTTGATCAGCTTGTAGCTCTTATGGTCACGGAGGAGATGAATCTAAATGGCTCTACTTCAAATCAAAAAGGATCTCAAGGACAAGGTCTTTATGTAGGATCATCAAGAGGTGGAAACAGAGGTAGAAGAGGTTCAAATAGAGGTCGAGGAAGAAGGAGCGATGATCAAGGGACTTCAAGTGGCTTCTTCAACACAAGAGGAAGAGGAAGATCAAGTGCTAGAGGTACGAGAGGCTACTACAACTACACTCAAAGACAAAGGAGTGAAGATAAGAACAATTGCTATATATGTGGAAGGTATGGACACTATGCCAAAGATTGTTATCAAAATGAAAATAATCAAGGTGGTAATCAAAGAGAAGGCTATTCAAGAAGAGGTAAACAACAAGGAAATTATGCAGTTGAAGGTAAAAGTGATGATTATGATTCTCTTCTTATGATGAATGTTGAAACTAAGATGAATTGCAATAGCGATGTATGGTATGTAGATAGTGGTTGTTCTAATCACATGTCTCATGATGCTTCATGGTTTTCAAATATGCGTAATCCATTATGTAAAGGTCATGTTGAAACAGGAGATGATACAACACATAAGATTATGCAAGTTGGAGATGTTTTTATGCAGGATAAGAGCAAGACAAATTGCTTGAAGGATGTACTTTATGTGCCAACGATCACTAAGAATTTGATGTCGGTTGGTCAAATGGTAGAAAAAGGTCTACAAGTGAGATTTAATCATGTAGGTTGCTTCATTGAGGATCCAAAGCAAAGGAGGTTGATTGCCAAAAGTCAAAAACAAGGTAGATTGTTTACATTCAAGATAAACCCTAATCATACAAACTATTTCTCTTATGGTATGCATAGGATAGCAGAACTTGATCTGTGGCACAAAAGGATTGGACACATGAATGTACACAGGTTAAAGGAGCTATCAAAGAAGAGGATTGTTGAAGGATTACCTGATCTTACTAAGCAACATATGGTGCATCTTTGTGAAGCATGTCAAATGGGTAAGCAGAGTAGACAACCTTTCAAGCATTCAAGCTATGTAAGTGATGGTTTGCTAGATCTCATACACACAGATGTGTGGGGACCTACTAAAGAGGCATCCTTGGTTGGTAATAAGTACTATGTATCATTCATTGATGATCATAGTAGAATGACATTTGTGTATTTCATTAAACATAAGAGTGAGGTCTTTGATTGTTTCAAGAAGTTTAAATCATATATCGAAAAGCAAACAGGAAGGTATATTAAGAAGCTAAGATCTGATGGAGGGGGAGAGTATTTCTCTCAAGCTTTTATTGATTTTTTGTATGATGAAGGTATCAAAAGAGAAGTTACATGCAGGTATTACTCCACAACAAAATGGAGTCGCAGAAAGAAGAAACAGAATCATAGCAGAAGCATCTAGAAGCATGCTTAATGCCTAATTATTTTTGGGCTAAAGCTGTTAGCACAAGTGTTTACATTATGAATAGAGTTCCGACTGCTGGAGTTCATCATTTGACACCATATGAGGTATGGCATGGAAGGAAACCAAGTGTAAGTCATTTGAAAGTATTTGGTTGTGTATGTTATGTACATGTACCTAGTGAGGTGAGATCTAAACTTGATGCGAAATCAAAAAAATGTATATTTATTGGTTATGCAGATACTCAAAGAGGATATAGATGCTATAATCCTCATACCAATAAGGTTGTTGTGTCAAGAGATGTAAACTTTGATGAATCACTTTCATGGTATGCAGATAAGAATTGTTTGCAGGTCATGGATGAAAATGAAGAAGGTGTGGTTAAAGGAGATGAATGCATAGTTCAGCCATCAGGAAGTTTAAATGATGAAAGGAGTGGTTTGGATGAAGAAAGAGGATCACCTTTCAATGGAAGATTAAGGCAAGAGTCACCTCCAAGTGTTAAAAGTAAAGGTAAACTCAAACTTGTTGAAGTTAATGATGAAGGAGAGGAAATTAGTGATGTATGTGAGTATGGAGAATCATCAGTGGTTCCTAATAAGAAAGGAAGAGCATCTACATTGGAGGTAAGAAGAACTTCAAGAGTGAGTAAGCAACCTCAAAGGTATACTTATGAATTTTTCATGAATACTCATTATGCTTTTATGACAAAAGTTGAGCAGGAAAATGAACCCACATGTTATGATGAGGCAAAAGGAGATGAAAAGTGGGAGAAAGCAATGAGAGAAGAAATGGAAGCACTACAGGATAACAAGACTTGGAATTTAGTTCCAAAGACACCAAAGCAAAAGGTAATTGGTTGCAAGTGGGTTTTTAAGATTAAAAGAAATAGTGATGGTAGTGTATCAAGATATAAAGCTAGACTTGTAGCAAAAGGATATAATCAAACTCAAGGATTGGACTATGAGGAAACACTTAGTCTAGTAGCAAACATGGCAATGGTGAGAACTTTGTTAGCTTTAGCTGCAAGTAAAAGGTGGAATATATATCAACTCGATATAAAGAATGCATTTCTTAATGGTGAGTTAAATGAAGAAGTGTATATGTCACAACCAGATGGTTATATGGATGCAAAATGTCCTAATCATGTATGCAGGTTAAAGAAGGCATTGTATGGTCTTAAGCAGGCGCCAAGGGCATGGAATGCAAGGTTGGTAAAGTATCTTATGCTGCAAGGATACACAGTGAGTCATGCTGATCCTTCACTTTATGTAAAACATGTAGATGACATGTGTGTCTATGTATGCATTTATGTGGATGACTTGTTGATTGCAGGGAATGATGCAAAAGAAATTGATGAGATAAAAGCTAATTTGGGAAAGGAGTTTAAAATTTCAAATCTTGGTTTGCTTAGATACTTTCTTGGGATTGAGATTGTGTATGGCGATGAAGGTATGTGGTTGATACAGAGAAAGTATATATGTGATATGCTGAAAAGGTTTGGTATGCAGGAATGTAAATTTGTTTCTACTCCAATGGAATGTAATGTAAAGCTGAGTGCAAAGGAAGGTGATGAGTTTCATGATATGAATGTATATAGATCCATGGTAGGATCTTTGATTTATGCAACAAAAACTAGACCTGATATATGCTATGCAGTGGGAGTATTGTCACAGTTTATGCATGAACCTAGAGTACCTCATATGCATGCAGCAAAAAGAGTGCTTAGGTATTTGAAAGGTACTATGAACGAAGGATTATTTTATAGTCATGATGCTGATCTAACTCTTAAAGTCTTTAGTGATGCAGATTGGGCTGGAAGCAAAGATGACAGAAGATCCACAAGTGGATATGTGGTAATAGCAAGAAACAAGACATTAACATGGAGTTCAAAAAAACAGCCTACAATTGCTTTATCTTCTACAGAGGCTGAGTATAGAGGTTTAGCATTGGCTACTACTGAGGTTATGTGGTTTAAAAAGTTGTTTCATGACTTGAATGTGCAGGTTGATGTACCACTGATATATGGGGATAACTTGAGCAGCATTCATATGACTTCAAATCCAATTTTTCATGCGAGAACAAAGCATATAGAGGTTCACTATCATTATGTTCGAGAGAAGGCCATAAACAATGAAGTACAAGTTTCTTTTGTGGGAACAAAGGATCAAGTTGCAGATATCTTCACCAAATCCTTGGATGGACCAAAGCTTCAAAGATTCAACTATATTCTTGGCATGAAGGAAATACCCTTTGAAACTTGAGGGGGAGAATGTTGCGAACATTTGTTTTATGTAGGGTACAAGTTTCAAATTACGTAAATACCTTTGGGAAGTCTTCAAATACTTCAAGAAGGCTCATATTATTCATAAAATATAGCCAAAATACCACGTGATTTCTAGAACATGGTGAGTCAAATTAGTGAGTCACAAGGGAGCTGCAGTGGTGTCCTAGTGGAAGGTCGATGTGGCTAGTTCTCAAAGTCCATCAATACTTTGCTTATTTGAGCACATGAGTCATGTAATACCTCCACCCAAGTGTCTACCACGAATTTAGATGTATTATGAAGGTTTTAGATTAGTTTCCCATGCTATAAAAAGAGGAGAAAAGTCGTGATCTTGTGGGATGTCCAAGAGAGTCATATGTGTATCTCTATGCTTCTGTAGTTTTGTATGAAGAGATTACAGAGCTTGTATCTCCCTCATTATATATCCAAATTAGATTTTTGATAACTCATTTGAAAGTTCTTACTATCTACGTTCTTCCTGTAAATTTTCATAATCATTGGATTTGTGAGCTGAGAGCAGTACTCTCTCCAAGTAGTGTGTGTTCTCTGGTTTTACCCCGTGCTGAAGGTCTCCATTAATCCTTAAACTTGCAGAAGTCATATCTCCTTGTGTATGTGTCCAAATCATGTGTTCTTTGGCTTGTTAGAAAGCTCTCAAAGTCTACATGTATTTTGGTAAGTTTAAGATTCATTGGAGTTGTGAGTTAAGAGCAGTAGTCTCTGCAAGTGATGTGTGTCCTCGGGTTTATCTATGTTTCAAGGTCTCCATTAAAGCTGCATATTGCAGAGGTCATAGCTCATTGTGTATTTATCCATTTGAGGTGTTCTATAGCTTCTTTGAAAGCTCTTAGAGTCTAGTTTATGTGTGTGAAAGATTTTTGGAAAATTCTAAGTGAGTAAAGAGCAGTTTGCTCTGCAAGAAAACTGGTCTGTGCATACAAGTTTGTGAAAAAGTCATCTAGGTCCTATTGGGTTTCACCTACTTCTAGCTATACTTTGGAGATCAATAAACTCCAACAGACCCTGACATGGTTCCAATGCCTCTTGCTTGTGACACTGATATTGTTTTGGAGCCCACTTTTGGGCCTTCGAATTCGGTCCCTATTCCTATAGTTTCCTCTCCTAGGTCATCCACTTCTCCACAACCCTCTCAGCCTCATGGCTCTTTACCTACTAGTCCTTGACGATCCCTTGAAAGTGACTTCCTGGTGAGTCGGGTGGTCCACAAGGAGTCTCCCCCTTGCCCGCCTCTCCCATTGGATACATATTCCTTGACATTTATTCCTATTGGCATGGTGAGCTTTGACTATCATCTACAGGCAGAGAGCTTTGGTTATGAGTTCTTGAGGTTGTTTGGTGGATAGGAGGACTTGCTTGCAACTCCTATTTGAGTCCATATGGTGGCTCTTGCTTCTCAAAGTTAGACTGCCCATGATTTGGTAGAGGCATTTTTCTTTCCTCTTTGTGGGGCCTTGTAGCATTATTAAAGTTGAGGAATTTTATGCTTCTTGCATTCTTTAGTGTCTCAACACTTTTTGCCTTGCTAGAGGTTCGGTCATCAATCATAAAAAAACTGCTTTTAGGTCCTCTTCTAATATTGTGCCCTTGAACATTGAAAACATAGGTTGTGAAATCATCAAAGATGGTGAAATTTTTAGGCTCCTTGGTGTCCCTATGGGTTTCCAGATAATTTTGCATCAAAGGTGGGAGTGGATGATGAATAACTTCAGGAAAAAGTTGTTTATGTGGTATGGTTGTCAATCCTCTCTTTCTCATAGAGTTTTTGTGCTTAACCATTATATTCTTCCTTCCTTGGTTTACTACTTGTCCTGCTGGGTGCCTAATAAAAAACATTTTAATCAAGTAATTTGTTTGGCCAAGAGGTTCCTGTGGGGAGGTAGCTTAGAACACAAGATACCTAAGGTTGCTTGGAAAGTGTGTTGCTTGCCTAAGAAGGAAGGAGGTCTAGGGGTATTTTGTCCTGTTAAGATGGCTACTAACCTGGTTGCCAAGTGGAATATAGTTAGGCCTCTAACTTCAGATGAATTTTGGTCCATTCTGTTCAAAAGAAATGTTAACAATTTTGCTCGGATAGATTACAAAGTGTGGAAGAACCATTCTATGTGGGATATTTTGGTCTCTCCCCACAATTACTCCCCTGTTGGTTCTTTCTTGTGCTGCAGAATGTGGCAAGCTTGGATGGAGGTTAAAATGTCTTGTTGCCCAAATAAAAAATTATTTGATCATCTTGACTTTTTCTTGCAGGAAAACATCTGGAGAGGATGGTTGTCCCTATGGAATGATGGCTCTCTTGGGATTAGAGAGCATAAATGCTCCAAATTGGGTTTCAACACCTAGAAGGACTTCACATTGAATGGTGAAATCATTACTAAAGATCATTTCTCTAATACTCACTGCTTAACTGGTTGTTTGCAAATTCTGTTGAAGCATAGGAAGATGTTGGTCACGAGGTGTGACCTTAGTACTCAGAGGAGACCAGTCAAGTTTGGTGACCAGATTTGTAATGATTCCTAAGCATCTAGGTTTGGGGTAGCCCCTTTTGTAAATAGTTTCTTTTATCTGGTTTAAAATAACACGATTAGACATTACTGATTAATAATAAGCCATTATGCAAGAGGGTCTTACAGATTATTAATCAGTAATGTCTAATCGCGTTATTTTAAACAAGATAAAAGAAACTATTTACAAAAGGGGCTACCCCAAACCTAGATGCCTAGGAATCATTACAAATCTGGTCTCCAAACTTGACTGGTCTCCTCTGAGTACTAAGGTCAGACCTCGTGACCAACATCTTCCTATGCTTCAACAGAATCTGCAAACAACCAGTTGAGCAGTGATTATTAGAGAAATGATCTTTAGTAATGATTTCACCATTCAATGTGAAGTCCTTCTAGGTGTTGAAACCCAATTTGGAGCATTTATGCTCTCTAATCCCAAGAGAGCCATCATTCCATAGGGACAACCATCCTGCAAGAAAAAGTCAAGATGATCAAAATAATTGTTTATTTGGGCAACAAGACATTTTAACATCCAAGCTTGCCACATTCTGCAGCACAAGAAAGAACCAACAGGGGAGTAATTGTGGGGAGAGACCAAAATATCCCACATAGAATGATTCTTCCCCTGCTTTTGTGAACCTGACTTGCAACCCTTTCTCTACTATCTGCCCAACACTTATCAAATTCTTTGTAATGGTAGGGACATAGAGTACCTTACTGAGTAGGTTGATGTTTCCATCAGGTGCTTTGACATTGCCTATTTTCTCCACAGGATGTTTTGTATCATCTCCTGTTTGTACCTCATGCTTATTCCTTGGATCTTCTAAATCTGATAGGAGTGCCACATTTCCTGCCACATGATTTGAACAACCTGAATCTATGTAGAAAACATGCTCATCAGATTTACCTTGTGGCATAGCCATGTTCATAATCTTCCTCTTTGTTTGAGTCTTCTGTGTAGTTATTGTAGTCTCTCCTTCCTTTGTAGCCTCCTTGATAGTTTGAATGATTGTAGTTGTTGTAGTTGCCATGGTAGTTGTTGAACCTTCCTCTTGAGTAGCCATAACTTCCTCTATTGTATCCTCTGCCTCTTTGATTCCTGGAATTCCTAAAGCAATTTTCAGTTGTATGATTAGTTAATCCACAAATAGAACATGAGTTGGAGTCTTGGGATCTCCCCCTGCCTTGTCTACCTCCTCTTCCTCTACCTCTGCCATGTCTTCCTCTACCTGCATAGTTAGCTTGATATGTACCTGCTTCATCATCCACTTTCTTTGCCTTTCCTTTGTTATCTTTAGACTTGCTTTTATCCGTGTATAAAGCTGAAGATTGATTACCTTTAGAGCTTTCTCCATTTTTGATAAGCTTTGCCTCTTGAGTAAGTAGTTGTCCAATGAGTGTGTTGAAATCAGGTACATGCATGTCCATGTACAAATCCATAGCTGTGGTGAATGCTTCCCACTTGTCATCTGCCTTCAAGCCATTGATCACCTGCCTTACAATTTGCTCTTCATCTATTACCTCTCCAATGCTTCCCAACTGATCTGCTATGTCCTTGAGCTTTGTGACAAAATCAGTCACATTTTGTTTGGGAGCCTTCTTGAGAGTTGTGAACTACAGCCATAGTTGATGCTTCCTAGCTTTGGTACTTGAAGAAAAGAAAGCTTCAAGTGCATCCCACACTTCCTGAGATGTCTTACAACTTCTAATGTGAGGCAACAAAAAATCTGAGATAGAGTTGAGGAGATAAGACCTTGCAAGTGCATCCTTGGAGCACCATGTGCTCAATCTTTCTTGCTCTTCTTGTGTTGGTTGACTTTTGTTCCTGAAACTTGGCATAACTTCATCTCCAGCCACATAACCATATAAACTTCTACCTTGGAGATAAGCTTCCATTCTTAATGACCAAGCTGAGTAATTACCTCTATCCAATTTGTCAATTGATGAAGGAAATCCATCTGCCATGTTGTCCAACCTTGCTCTGATACCACTGTGAAGAGATGGATAGGTATGTGCTTGAAGATGAAGAGGTGTTGCAAAATCCTTGATCTACACCAGCCAAATGAACTCCAGGAGTATATGGTAGGCCCTTTTAGCTTGCGAATGGATGTATTAGACACCCTATGTACCTTGGAAGATCACTCTCAAAAAGATAGATCAAAACAGATAAGTTGGAGTTAGCTCAGAGGTGAAAACTTGCTATTCTTGGTTCATACACCTCTCCAGTGTTTTACATAATTCTCTGAGCACAGCAGCAATTAGCTTAATTCCTCTTGGGGAATCTAGGTAACTTAAAGAGCTAACTTTCAAGAGTAATCTCATCAAAAATAATGAACCACACACTGAGAATGAGTTTTAACAAGTGATGATATCATCCCGATTTTCACGGGCTGATACAGAAATAGACCAGTGAGCAGAAAAATCACCATAACTCGAAATGTAGGAATCCAATGATTATGAAAATTTGTATGGTTATACTAGACAGTAAGCCAAATCCAACAAGCTTTAAATCACTAAATTTGGATAAATAACCACTGAGCAATAGCTCTGACAAGATGAGTGAAAAAGTCGGGTACCTGACAGAGAAGTGAAGATGAACAGACCCTGTTGACTTCAAATGAAGATAACTGAAGATTGCAACATCCAAATGACATGAAAATTTGTGAGCATATATTAGACTTATAGAGCTAACTTTACCAAGTTAAATCACTGAAAATGATGCACCAAGCTCAGAGAAAACATCTCTGCAAGTTGACTGAGAAAACTGAGAGTAATGGCAGTGAGTAGTACACTTCACAAGAACATGGAAAGATGAAACCAAATAATCATGAAAATGAAAGTATATTGCTTGTACAATACAATGACTTACTGATACATATGTGTGCCTTGTAATCACACCTTGATATGGCATAAAGCTCAGCTCTTGGAGGTCTTCACATAGGTCTCTCTAACCACGACTAAAACTGCCATCTATTTATAGTTGAGTTTGGGAGGCTAACTTCCCTCAATCACTCTCCAATCAATCAATGATTGATTTGATTCTCTACCTACCACAAATCACGAATTCGTGGCTCCTCTTTCCATTCTTGATCATGTGGACTCAACCACTTAAGATTCTCTTACTTTTACATTAAGTAAACTCTTCAAAAGTTACAAGAGGTAGTTCACAAGTGAACTTTACATAGTCTTCATTTTAAGGCTTTTTCTATGACTTTGTGGGACTCAAGCCAATACTTAGGCTTGTCATAGACTTGCTCCAACAGTATCCAATGGGAGAGGCGGGCAACATTAGGGGAAGAAATGAACCCTGAATGGGCCTTTTAGATTAAGGAGTGATTAGTGATGGACTAATGAGAAGAGGGTGGTGGACACAGTCTAGTCCCTCAAACACATAGGCTAGGCATAGGCTTCCCTGGTTTTTGTGTGGTCAAAGAGCAAAAAACCACTTAAAACTCCTAGTATTTTCCATTTGAATGGTTTTCGAATTCTTGAAAATGATTCTTAGCCCTTAGATGACTCAAAGATCCAAAGATAGAGGTTGAAGGGGAAAAGTCAAGGCGCCTTTGCTTTATGGCCCTTGGATCTCCTTCAAAACGAGTGGCTATGATCAAACAAATCTGGAAATGGGCGCGAATGAATATGTGCCCTTGGATGGGCTTGAATTCGGAGGGCTCTCCTTGAATCGCATGATGGTTGAGCGCCTTCATTTCTAGCCCTTAGATAGGGCCTTGATCCAACGGTTGAGATGGGTGCCCATGATGATCTTGGGCGCCTTTTCTCCTCTCCCCTTAGATCAACAGCACATCGGAGGGCTCCAATCACCCATCGTATGAAGATCAGCCCCAAATCCGCTTGTCCGTCAGATTTGGCGCCATCCAACGGCCTAGAATTGTGCAGAGAACGCCCAAAAAAGCCTGCGCAAATAGGATAAAATCCCACAAACTCCCACGAATTTTTTTAGCTTCTCTCTCTAGAGAACCTTCGAATAAATCTAAGCCATTGAATTCAGATATCCAAGGGCTCAAAATGTTTCGATTTGGTAATTCAAATATGGAAGCAATCAAATACTATTTTATTTGAGAATACCAGTGGTGGTTTTGTATGCTCCCTCAAACCACTAGATTAAGCATTTTAATCCCTAAAAATTACGAATCCTTACAAAGCCCATGCAGGGTTCATTTTTTCCCCTAATGAGGGGGAGACTCCTTGTGGACCACCCGACTCACCAGGAAGTCACTTTCAAGGGATCGTCGAGGACTAGTAGGTAAAGAGCCATGAGGCTGAAAGGGTTGTGGAGAAGTGGATGACCTAGGAGAGGAAACTATAGGAATAGGGACCGAATTCGAAGGCCCAAAAGTGGGCTCCAAAACAATATCAGTGTCACAAGCAAGAGGCATCGGAACCATGTCAGGGTCCACAGGGAAATCCTCTTGAAGAGCACTAAAATGGTTGTTGATGGGAGCAAGCCTCTCTTGGCCCATCGAACACGATTGCCAACCAAATTAACATCGACATCCACGTTGTTGCCAACCTCTACCAAGCAATGAAAGGCTAGTTGTGGCCACCGGAACACTCGAGTGGAGGGGAGATCCACCCCTAATCCTAGACAAAGAGGAGTGAGGGGAGGCAAAAGGAGAGACGGGAGGGGTGCGGGAGCAAAGGAAGGTGTAGCCTCTTGCCTTGAGGGCTACCTGGTCGGCCTCTTGGTCCCCCTCGAGGGACATGCCTTCGCAAGGTGACCAACCTTGTGATAAGCAAAACACTAGTTCAAGAGGCCCGAGTATTGAACCCTCTAAAAGGGTCAACGATGAGGATCCCATCGAGGGAATGCCAATCACCTTGGCCATATTTGAGGTCACGAAACTGGGACCTCCAAAAAAGTGCCAAGAGACCCGCCAATCAGTGGCAGCAGGGAGAGATGCTTGTGTCAAAGGTCGGGAAGCCCTCACAGGAAACCTTGATGCCTCGCCTAGAAAGAGGGCCGAGGAAGAGGCCACCAAAGGATAAATGTCAGACATTGGTCTACAGAGACCATTCCGTGTGTATGTGGGACGAGGGCTAGTTAGCCAAGGTCCTAAGCTCGGGGGTATATCCTAAGGTATTTGATGGTTAGTGGGGTTGAGTGTTGCATGCTAGCCACATGGCGACGCTAGAACATTCCAGATCACTGCTATTTTAGATACAAGAGGATATAAATGGATGGGAGGAGAGTGGCACACACATCATTCACAAGTTTCTTTTGAGGAAAGCCTCACACTCGATATCAGAGAAGGTTCTTGTTGAGCTATTTTGAGAAGAAATTTTGTGGAGAAGAGGGAGTTCGTGCATGTTTTTTGGGAGGCGACGTCGTCCGTTTGGTTTTGTTTTCTCTATCGGTGTGTTGAGCAGCGTTTCTCGAAGTCGGCAATCGTCTGCATCAGAGACTTTTGGTGGCGCAAAAGCAGAGAGAGAAGAGTCCATGTGACCCCGCATCTCTGAATTATACAAAGGCCGACGTTATCTTGCTGCCGTGCTGCTCCGATTTCTGTCCAGTTCCCATCTTTGGCCGCCGTTTCAGACTCGACCCGTGCTACCCAGAGCTCTGCCCAGAGCTCGAAGACTTTGGCGCTTCATGAGCTCAGAGGCCTGAGGAGTTTTTGTTTTGTTTTTGAAGATTAACACTTGAACGGTCAGCCGACAGAGTAGCTTAGTTACCCCACGCGTGAGCGCTCAGGAAATAGCACCAGCCAGATCGGAGAGACGCCATCTTTATCAACGCTTTGGAATTTCTAAATATGTGGGATATATGATCTCTTTCGCGCGCTGCTCTCAGAGAAGATCGATTGTCTTTTTGTGAAGAAATATATATTTTTTTCAGAGTTTGAGTTATCAAAACCTCACCAAAATATCCAAATTGGTCATAACTTCGGCAAATCATACCCAAATTTGGAGTTCTTGGGCTTGTTAGAAAGCTCTCTCAGAGATCTTTCCAGGGAGTGGCTATAAGCCATATTTTGGTTTCAGGTATTTCCTGCAACAGAGGTTAGAAGTGGATTGTTCTTCATTGAATACCGTCAACGAAGCACTTTTTGAAGATTTGTGCGATCTACGAGCAAAAGGGAGTCGATACTCTACCCATAGCTCTTCAATTGGATGCTCCAAGAATATCAAAGAAAATCTGAGATAAGTATTTTTGCAATATTTGATTGGTTATTCTGTGACTGTGCATATTAGAAATATTCATGCATTACATGTAGGACGACGTAATTAGAACGTAAATAGAGATGTATGTTCGATGCTTGAGCTTTTCTTACAGGTGGTAAGTATCAGCAGGTATCGACCAGAAAAATATTGTGATTGAGGGCCTGTAGTGCCCAATAGCATATTTGGAAAAGTTTTCTATTGCAGGTGTTCGAAGATAAAAAGAATAGATCGTGCCTGTCGGCACATGATTTATGCTTGACGTTTCTATTTTCTTCGAAATTATTTCGGATTTCAAAGTGACGCTGTTAGGTTGGCAAAATTTTTAAAATATTAGCATGCATGTGCATTAAAATTTAGAAAGCATATTAAAGTTTTTTTCTATTATCTTTTTCTATTTAGCAAAAGCTTTGATTGGTTCTTTTTTTCGCTTGCCAGTAGTATTTACGTCTGCTTAGTCTTAAAAAAAAACAAAAAAAAACAGAAAACCAAAAGAAAAAGTTTCTTGCCTAGCATGGAACCCGAACCTTCTTCACCTGTTAGGACAGAATTCATTATGCCTGAACCTCCAGTTGATCCCATTCAAGCTATGAACAATAGAATTTTATCTTTAGAAAGTTCTCTTCATGACATCTTGGAACACGTGCGTGGTTCTAAGAAAGAAGAAGAGCCTCTTGATGTTGATCTGCCAGAGATGGAGGTAGATGCTCCAGATGAGCATCAAACTTCAAAAGTCCTTAAAGATAGTGTCTTAGTTAGAGAAGCCAGATGGCGGCTTAAGGATCTTAAGCCGCCAAGATATCATGGCTCAACTAGCGCTAGGACTGCTGACGTAGTTGAGCAGTGGCTCAACAAGTGGGAACAGTGTTTCCGTCTGTGTCATATCATCGATGATAGGCACAAGATTCAGCAGGCCACTTATAATCTTATGGATGTTGCACATAGGTGGTGGCCAAAGATAGAACAGGATAAGAAGGAGCCCACGACATGGGATCAATTCAAAATCCTGTTTTATAATAATTTTGTACCACCTGATGAGAGGTCTAGAGCACTAGACACCTGGTTCTTCATCAGTCAGAAGAATCAGTCAGTTCAAGAATACGCAGATCGGTATAGAGAGGTACTTCTTCAAGTACCTGATACCATTCCAGAGTTTCTTCAGGTCCACAAGTTTATCTTGGGACTCAAAGAAACTATCCGACCTTTAGTAAGGAAAGAGCGGTGTGAGTCTTTGGCACAGGCCATAGAGATGGCCTTGGTTTATGAGGATGGTCACAGGAGCACAGGTTCCTAGGGCCAGAGATCCCCATGGACTAGGGTTAGCCGACCTTTCCATACTTTGACTCCTGGTTTGGGCAGTGCACAGCCTTCTAGGGAGGCTAAGCAGGTGCACATGATCCAAAAAGTCTCAGGAGGAAAGAGAAAAGTGTCTTCTCTGGCTGAGAGGGCATATAATCGATCTATTCTTACCCCTTAGCAGAAAGAGAAGGCAATGAAAGAGGGTTTGTGCTATGGATGCTTAGGACAACACTTATATAAGGATTGTCCTAAAAAGAAAAAGATAGCAGCCACCATAGTCATAAATCCGACTCAGGTAGGGGGTGGGAGTGACGATGAGTTTGGGGATCCCCCATCTCCATTATCATCTCCCATAGTAGCTATGACAGTCACTAAAAAGGTTTCGACTATGCCAGATGCTGTGCTTTCGCCAGTGGCACAGAAAGGATACTGATTCCCAGATACTGAGCTTATTGTTATGAGAGGAGTCGTGGTAGGACAGCCTGTTAAGGTACTCTTCGACACAGGTTCGACTCATAATGTTATTAGTTCCCGACTAGTCAAGAGATTATGCTTAGATACGGTACAATCAGATTATACTTATACCGTAGAGCTAGCTGACGGGAAGGGAACTGAGACTTGGGATAGACGAGTAGTTGATCTTCCTATTCAGATCCAGTCCTATGAGGACTGATTGGATTTTGAGATAGCAAGATTAGCACGATTCGACATAGTTCTTAGTAAGAAGTGGCATGCAAGGAAGAAACCAGTCATTGATTTTGCTTCGCATGTGTATCAGTTTGAGCATGAGGGAAGGAGATTACTGATCCGTGGAGAACCAGATCTCCAAGAGACGCGATTGGTGACTGCTACCAAGTTGCTCAAAATTGATTGTAAGTATATCTATTTTCTTTATTTCATGTATTTGTCGTATGTTGAGATGGATTCATGTAGTCACGGAGACTCTAGTTGGAATGCTCCAGCACTTTCAGCTAAAGTGAGAGCAGAATTCCAAGAGTTGTTTTTAAAGGAATTACGATCAGGTTTGCCTCCTTGCAGGAATATAGAGCATAGAATCGAATTGGTACCAGGAGCGAGTCCGACCGCTCGGCCACCATTTCGAATGAGTTTGCAAGAGGAAAATGAAGTCCGCAAGGTAGTGGACAAGTATCTTCAAAAAGGGCTGATTAGCCCCAGCTATTCACCCTTTGCTGCACCAGTTCTTCTTGTGAAGAAGAAGGATGGATCTTATAGGATGTGTGTCGACTATCGAGCACTCAATAAGATCACTATTAGACACAGATATCCTATGCCCCGGATTGATGATCTTTTAGATGCTCTAGGTGGAGCCATTGTATTTAGTAAGATAGATTTAAAGAGTGGCTATCATCAGATTAGAGTAAAAGATCATGATGTACATAAGACAGCTTTCAGGACCCGTTTTGGTCATTATGAGTATTTGGTCATGCCTTTTGGTTTGACAAATGCTCCAACTACATTTATGATGTTAATGAATGATATTTTAAGACCTTTCATAGGAAAGTGTGTTGTTGATTTTGTGGATGACTTGCTAGTGTATAGTAGGACTGTGCATGAGCATGAAAATCATTTAAGGTTTGTGTTGAATATTTTAAAAGAAAATAAGCTGTATGTAAATCCAGAGAAGACAGAGTTGTTTCTTCTGAGGATAGACTATCTAGGGCATGTGATTTCAGCCGATGGGGTTCAGATGGATCCTAAGAAGGTATCAGTTATTTTAGCATGGCCTACTCCTCAGGATGAGGGGCAGTTATGGTCATTCTTAGGACTTTTCGGTTAGTTAGCCAAGGTCCTAAGCTCGGGGGTATATCCTAAGGTATTTGATGGTTAGTGGGGATGAGTGTTGCATGCTGGCCACATGGCGACACTAGAACATTCCAGATCACTGCTATTTTAGATACAAGAGGATATAAATGGATGGGAGGAGAGTGGCACACACATCATTCACAAGTTTCTTTTGAGGAAAGCCTCATAATAAAATCCATGTGTCCATTGGCAGATGTAAGCACGACCTGATCGAACCATGATAGGCAAGAGTGCGATCATCCAGTCGACTGCCTACAGTGACCCAAGTTCCACCTAGAAGAAACCATGGCCTAGGTGCTGGACACTACCAAGCTTGTCAACCTCAACAAGAAAGCTGCTATGAAGGAGATCCCTGAGTTCCCCATAGTTGATGCAATGTCCGATAATTTTGCAAATCATTGAACAGGCCTGAAGTTGCTCAACTTCAAGAAGCTAAGCTTGCTCTACCCTCATCAGCAAGGGAGAGTTAGATGGGTGACAAAGTAGAGGCGAGCAAGGGGGCTTCATAAAATTCCCTCTAAGGGTTGGGTTCCATGTCCATCCGTGTCTCTCATGCCCAGGGAAAGAAGAGGGTGGAAAATCAGGAAGGTGAGAAACTTGGCTACTGAAAAAGGGAGAAGGGAGAAGAACTAGAAATTCTAATCTCATAGCCTTCTCCGACAACAGCCAAAGGGACAGGGGGGAGTTGAGGAACGTTGAAGGAGGAGGGGTGCGGAAGGAAGGGGGAATGGGGGGGAGGGGGTTCGATTGGGGTTGAGAGGGGAGAGGAGATCATGAGAGCACAAAAACAAAGTAGGGGGCAGTGAGGGCACGGGGGGTAGTGACGGTAGGGCTTGGTAGTTGGAGGAGGCGAGAAGGAGGGAAGGAGGCATTGGGGAGTGAGGCAATTGCTATGGCAATAACAAGCACGGGGTGAAGAGCAGCATCAACATGATAGCGAGTTCTTTGCTTTTGTTTTAGTATGTCAATTTTCTAAAATTTGTTTTATTTTGAATCAAGGAACTTATACATTTTGAAAGCAGTACTAGTATCTAGAAAATAGCTAGCTAATTAACTAACTAACTAACTATTTATCTCTCTCTCTCTCTCTCTCTCTATATATATATATATATATATATATATATATATATATATATATATATATATATGTGTGTGTGTGTGTGTGTGTGTATGTATGTATGTGTGTGTGTGTGATGGCATCATATATATGTGTGTGTGTGTGTGTGTGTGTGTATGTATGTATGTGTGCATGTGTGATGGCATCATATACTTTTTTGGGCATTTTGATTAAGTTCTGCTCTAATTAATTTATCTAATCTCTTAAAAAACCCCTCATTTTTAGAATTCATCAAAGTCTTTTATTATTGGTATGATTTCAAAATAGTTGGATATAGACATAGAAAGTTTCATTCCGCTCCACATATTTCTATATTCCTCCTCATTTTCGTAATAAGAATCTTTTAAAAACAAGTTTTAATCTAGTTTCAATCCTTAGGTAAATCTACTATTTCTTTCAATTTTATTCACTATTTGTATGCCTTTTAGATGAACCAAAGGCTTTCTTGTAAATCAAATCTCCTCTATTGTCTTAAGTCCATGTAGGTCATTTCACTTTTGTAGAAAAGCGTACATCAAATCCTTTTTCGATCTTTCTCATCTTAAAATAAGGTGGTTTGGAGTCCTCAAAAACATGAATATTCCCTTACATTTCCCCCCATAGATCTACCCATTTCTGTTCATGCAATTGGGCTTTACATATGCTATTTGAGTTTTATTTAGCAAAGTTTGTAATTGTGTCTTTTACAAAATAAAAAGGGCCCTTGATCTATTTCGCATTGACCAATGACTCCTCTAATTAAAACACTACAACCTATAAAAAATATGCTAGCTCTAAATAGCCCTTTTTGTAAACAGTTTCTTTTATCTTGTTTAAAATAACGTGATTAGACACTACTGATTAATAATCAGTAAGACCCTCTTGCATAATGGCTTTTGAAGGTGTGGATAAGTTTTACAGGTACGAACTTTCATACACGGAAAATGAAAACAAAAGGCATTCCTAATGCACAAAGGTGTATGGAGCCTTGCCAATAATGCTCCACCTATCGAACGAGAATTAGAAAAACTTTCTCATGCGGCCAAAATGCAACGTTAACTTTACGAAGAGCAAGCCTATGGAATCATCATCATGGCACTGGACGACACATACATTCATTATGTGGATGAGGCAAGGAACACATATGAAGGTTGGCAAACGTTAGAGAACATATATGGTGCTCATGCAAAGCAGAACAAAATGACACTCGAAACGCAATTGTATGGATTCTCTGCACCCAATCCCAATGAGGATATTGCATCCCTAGTAAATAGGATGAAAAGCAACGTGAACCAATTGTCCTCCCTTCAATCTTTAGTGCCCGAAGAAGGCTGTCCCCAGCTCCTTTGTAAACATTGTTACTGTCTTGAAAGAGAAGGATCATATGCCAACCCTGGAGGATGTAATAAACTCTTTGCAACAAGAAGAGAAAAGGATCAACAAACCATATCACAAAACATATAGATGTGTACACCATCAAACCTATGACATAATGGAAGAAAAAATTGTAATGCCGAGTACTTTCTATAAACGAAAATTGTGTGGACATGTAGAGTAAAGCTCATGGAAAGGAGAATCTCAATTGGCATTTTCTACTAGGTGGGCGTAGTGCTTAGATTTACCTCGAACAATGTGGGAGTTTTCTCATTGACAAGTGGGATTTTGGGTAGAGTGGTGTGTAACACAAGGTTCACGACGGCGATTCCATATCGGAGTAAGACGAGAGAGGATGCTAGCGATACAATGCTAGGGTTGGGATTCTTCTAGGCACACTAGGCCATGCAATAAATGAGGCAAGCACAAAATTCCTATCCCGTCCGTATGATGCGTGATTGAGGACTGTACTCCTCGCCGAAATCGCAAATCAGCGTACGCGATCAACACAAGTGGAGATGGGGGGCATCGATCCCCCTGCCTATCGCATGCGAAGCGATCGCTCTACCATTTGAGCTATATCCCCGATATGTTTCAGGCCTTCAGTTGTTAAAAAAATATATTGTTTATATAAAAGGCAAAAATACGATTCCCAGCACACTTGCAATTCAGAAAAATAATCGTATTGAGATAGTTAAATTGAGCCCCAAAGCCTTTCGTTCTTGATCTTTCTTTTTGAGTTTTTTCTTCTTTCTTTTTCTATTACGTTTGTACTACTCGAATTTCTCTTTGCAAACTAATTTCACCTCATTTAATTGCGAGAAAAAGAAAAGATCTTTTATCAACGGGATCGAAAGTACTAGCCCTTTCTCATCCTGCTATGGCCCATGGGGGATCAGAGCAAGTGCTCCACCTCAAGATAAGTCCTTGCGACAATCACAAGTATCAATCCATCCTACTTCTTTGGATCTTCCAAAGGTCTGCTTTCCTAATTGCATTCCCTATATAATCCTATGAACCCATAACTTCACCCAATGTCCTGTTGGCAAGAGATATTCAAATCTAATTGAAGGATGCTCCATAAACCTTTTAAAGCAAGACAAAGAGAGAGATATCCCATAGCCTTTTCTTATGGAAGCTTCCTTCGGACATGAGGCGCCAACAAGAGGGGTTTCTATAAGATCGAATGGGAAACTCATGCTAGCCTCAAGCATATGGGTGGTTTGGGTATTTTGGATGTGCATGCCATGGCTAACTAACTTGCTAGCATATGGATGCTCAGAGCTCGAAGAAATCCTAACCCAAGCTATTTTGAAAAATAGAGAAAGGATTTCCCTTAATTCTTGAGCAGCTAGATGGAATGACCTCGATTGCCTCAAAAAGGCTCTTTGTGGAAAGATTTGAACAAGTTAAAAACTTGGTGTCTCATTTGTAGTGGCTTGAAGTGATTGGCATCCGATAGCATGATTCTGATTGACTCCCTATTGCCACAATCAAGGAAGTCAAGAAAGACAATATGTGAAGAGCTAAGAAGCTTTGCTCCAGATGGTTTCATAATTGGAAGCACATGCGGATCTAAGAAAACAGACAATATTGGACCAATTTTGAAGACATTGATCCTAGCCTTTGAGTGGTTTCTCTAGAGGCACAAAATCAGTGTTGGTAGTGCATTGAAGGCCCATCTAGTCCCCTCGGAATGTGATCTCCCACATTTGAAGGGACTCAAGTGGAACAAGAAAAACAAGTTAGCGGTTATTTTCCACCTTCCCATATTCATAGAGCCATTCATGGATAGGGAAGGTGGAAGCCACACCAATCTCATCTCATAGATAATGAGCTGAAAATTCTCAACTTTGACGAGGTATTTTTGCAAATTTTGAGCCACCAAACCAGAAGTTTTTGAATGTTGGAGCAAGTGGATACGCACATATGTAATATGGGCTGCAGATCTTGAGGAGGGACAAAGAGATCGTATAATCAAGCTTGTTGACACTGTTTTTTTTTTTGGAGCTTCCAAAGTAACCATCTCATCGTTTCTTCTCTTTTCACTTACCTACACCAACAATTCCCTTGCCTCTTCAGACTCATAACTTTACACTTAGAAATCTAATTGGAGTGGTCTTCGTCTTGATCCAAAGCTCATCTCCTAGGCTCCAAGTTTGCTCAGTTTTTCTTTTCTTTAGCTTGGAAATCGTTCATGGAGCTCTTTTGATTGGCTTTTGGTGCCAAGACCCTTCTCGGGCCAATTGAATGTTTTGAATTTTGTTTCAGGCCTGGCAAGAACCCAAATAAGAGCCTTATGTCATCAAGGATCACTTCAAAGTTGCTTTGGATAGCTTGAATAACCTCACGGAAGTGCTCTTGTGATATTTCTCTCTCTTTTGTTATGTAAAGTTAGCTTCCATCTTCATTTATCTCTTTACTTTACATACTTTGGAGGGGAATTAACATGGAAACTAAGGGTCAAGGGCAATTAGAACAAAGCTCCCCACCTAAAGACCAAACTCTAGAGGGTCATGATCAAAAGATGGGAGAGGCCAAGCAAGAAGAAGAGTACTCTTATACTTATACTGAGCTCTATGATGAGTTTTTTACACAACAAAATTCCAATGAGCTCAAGGAAAAAACCCATAAGATAAACACACTTATTGGTAGAATCACCTCTCTAATAGAAAATTGAATACCTAAATGGTCTCATTGGGGACACAAGGTACCTCCTAGTTAACTAGTAAGTAAAAAACCCATAAGATAAACACACTTATCGATAGAATGACCTCTCTAATAGAAAATTGAAAACCTAAATGGTCTCATTGGGGACACAAGTTACCTCTTTCTTAACTCATAAGTAAAGAGAAGTTCCTACTCTTCTTACACATGAGATGGCTAGGAAGGACACTCTCCAACCTAGCAAACATAAGGGAGAAATACCCACAAAGAATCCCCTCTTGAAAGACTTCAAACCACTAACCTTTAGAGGGGATGACCGAGAAAGAAATTGGGATGGAGTCTACACATTTTTGCAAAAGTGGAATGACTTGTATCAATTAAAGGGCATGTCACCAAAGCATTGTGTGCTTGAAATGAGTCCCTCGCTTGGCCTGTGAGATTGTAACTGGTGGAGGAGTCTCAAGGAGGCAACCACCATCCCTACTGACTCGACTGAGTTTGAAACTCTTTTCTTGAAGGAGTTTCTTCTTAAGAATGAGGAAGGGAGGAATTGGGATGAGTAAGATAGGATTACACAGAGGGGTAAAACACTATCAGTCTACATATCCCACTATAGAGAGAGATCATTTTGAAGGTCAAGGGGCTTGATGACTTCTAGAAAATGAGAGGGTTTGTGAGAGCCTTATATAAGGCCATAAAAGAGAGAGGTAAGGAGAAATACACCTAAAAGGTTTGAGGAAAGAATAAAATAGGCAGAGATATACCAAGACCATAACTATCCTCAATGTACTTCTATGGAGATGGATCAAATCCTCAAACCTATTATCACCATAAATTTAAGAAAAATATAGTAATGGGAAAAAACAATTTTTCCATAAACGAGCAAAGATCTTGGGGACCAAAAACTACCTACTCAACAATATGAAGGGGCCAAGAGAGAAAAAGTGTGGTTTAGGTAGTTGTATCCTAATCATGCACAAGGAACAGGAGAAAGGAGGATGAGGGACTAGTATGGCCCTAGACAATGACAAAAAGGTGGTCTATGCTTGTATAGACACTTCCAATACATGGTAGCTCTAGTTTTGAATAGGTGGAAGTGATGCATAGGACATAGAGCATACCTATTGTTTGAATCAACCATTGTGGTCCTCATAGTTTGGACCACATGATTTAGTTAAGCTTCATGGCAATGCTTACAGGACCAAGGTGTGAGTCATGATAAATGGCTCTGCCACACACAATTTTATACAATACACTCTAGTCAAGAAATCTAGATTCCCCAACAACCTAGTGCAAGTAAATATGTTGTATCTATTATCCAGGGTGAGGATATAAGACGATATGGGACACTATGATGTCCAATTCAGAAGTCCAGATACATGGATACATAGATCATGTGGAATTTTAAATTATGAACATGAATATTTGTTCTTAGGCAGAGAGTGGCTTTTGGGGTTGGCAGACACACTGAAATGTAGCTATCAAAAAGAAAACTCTTGAATTCATGAAGAATGGAAGTATGTTTCCAATTCATAGGTCGAAGGACCTATTTGATTATTCCCAAAAACTGATTTTAGGACTAGATATGGGCACTATGAGTTTTTCGTGATGCCTTTTGGTCTCATCAATTCTCCTTCCACTTTAATGAAGCTCATGAATAGTGTTCTGTGGCCATATCTAGGGCAAGTAGATTCGTTTGGATGACATTCTGATCTATAGTAGATCAAAACAAGAACACTTGGAACGGAAAGTATTTGACGTGTTACAAAAAATTCACTCTTTGTTAAGGAATCAAAGTGTGAATTTTTAAAAACACAGGTTAGATACCTTGGGCATATAGTATTTCAAGACGAAATCCATATGGATCGTGATGAAGTACGGGCTATTATGGAATGGACACATTGAAAGAACATGGAAGAGCTTCAGATCTTCCTAGGTTTATCACGTTTCTATCATAGATTTATTAAGAATTGTGACAAAAGTGTTCTCCCAGTGATGGAACAACTTAAAGGGGAGGGAAAACCATTCATTGGGAAGACATATAGAAGCAAAGTATCAAAATGTTGAAGGTAGCAATTGTTACATCTCCATTTTTACATATAGCAAATCCCAGTAAACTCTTTGTGGTTGAGACTAGCGCAATTGTAAAAGTGGAACTCATCGACGATGGGATAGTCCAACAAGATTGAGATTTTACCTCTTGACTTTCAAGCCCACCTCTTTGCAAAAGTGGGATGCATCGTCAAGGGAATAGTCCAATAAGATTGACTTTTTGGATCTACCTATTGGCTTTTATCCTTTGTAGCATTCTCTTAGCATTTTAGTGGAAACAGTCTAGGGGGTAAAAGGCAAGGTGGGTAAATTGTAAGAGAACAACGATTACGACCACCACCATGTGCTAGAGAAATGAATCTCCTCCCAACCATATGCCTCTATATATAGCTCTCTTGAAGGGACTGTCTTCTTGTGCAGGTGGATACTAATCATCCAAGTGTTGGCCATGTAACAATATGTGCGCCAAGCATCTCAGTTCACTAGAGTTAACTCAAGTGTATAATTCTAGAAGGCTCTATAGATCTTTTGGGCCAAAGACTCTTCCCATGTACCCCATGGGGGTTGAACCCAAGACCTCCTCCTTCACACCCTTGGAACTTAACCAATAAGCTAATTCGATCACTTGTTTACAAATGCACATGACCTGCTACATAAGTCTAGTCTTGAGATCTTTGGTCATTCACACGGGTGACCAAAGGGTGCCTGATTTTAGATTCTCTCTGAATGGACCGGACCCTCCGACTCTCTTTCCAACCATATGCCTCTATGTATACCTCTCTCCAAGGGACTTCGTTCTTGGGTAGGTGGATACTAACCATCCAAGTGTCGGCCATGTAACTGCATATGCACCAAGTGTCTTAGCGAACTAGAGTTAACTCAAGTGTATGCTTCTAGAAGGCTCTGTAGATCTTCCGGAAAATACTCAGTCACAAGGAAGGAGATAAGGAAGAGAGCTCACACACACAGTCTCACAATCAAAGAGAATCACACACTCAGATTGAGGCAAGGAAGAATGATCTTCTTCTTCTTCTTCTTCTTCTTCTGCTTCTTCTTCTTCTTCTTCTTCTATTACATAAAAGGAATGTACAAGAATGACCTAAAAACAAGAATACAACAAGTGCAATATATAAAGATTAGTACATAAGGGAAAAATCTAATGTCTGCGAATGAGCGAGCTAGCAAGAAACAAATGTGCCATCACTCTCAGTAGATAAATCTAGTACAACTCAATGACATATCCCTGACATATACCGGCATGACCACTATACATGTCAAATAAATGAAAAACTGATACGTGTCATCCTCGATCACCAAGTGTTGAGCTTGATATCTCAACACTCCCCCTCAAGCTCAATGTCATATCCTCTAATCCAAGCATCTTCCGAAACTTCTTTAGCTTCTCTGCTCCAAGTGCTTTAGTGAAAATATTAGCAACCTGCTCATCTGTTCTCAAATAAACAAGATCAATATCACTTGCTAATACCTTCTCTCCAATGAAGAGATAATGTACCTCGATATGCTTTCTTCTAGCATGAAAAGCATGGTTTCATGCTAAGTGTATGCTGCTAAGATTATCACAATAGATGGTGATAGGCTTTTGGACTTCCACACCTAAATCTGCAAGTAGCATCTTCAGTCATGATGCCTCACATGCTCCCATTGCAACACCTCTATACTCAGCCTCTGTACTCGACAAAGCAACAATGGGTTGCTTCTTGCTGCTCCATGTAATAGCTACACCTCCAAATGAGAATAGAAAGCCACTAGTAGATCTTCTATCTAGAATACTACCAGCCCAATTTGCATTGGTGTATCCATGAACCTGCAAATCTAGACCAGCTTCATAAAACAATGCATAATCCAAAGTAGCACTCACATAACGTAGAGTGCACCACAGAGCATCCAAATGTGGCTTCCTTGGAACCGACATAAA
This sequence comes from Ceratopteris richardii, assembly GCA_020310875.1. NCBI lineage: Eukaryota > Viridiplantae > Streptophyta > Polypodiopsida > Polypodiales > Pteridaceae > Ceratopteris > Ceratopteris richardii. The sequence continues at coordinate 79,788,452 of CM035417.1, read as the reverse complement.
CTTATTTTCAAGTCCAACAGTATAGCTTAGATCAGGCCTTGTAATTGTGAGATATATAAGACTTCCCACAATTTTCCTGTATTGAGAATCAGCCATACCATACTTTTGCAGCATATTAAAGGCATATTTCCTTTCCGACATCCATATACTTGTTTTTGTATGTATAAACTCAATGCCCAAGAAGTAGTGCAACACACCAAGATCTTTCATGTCAAATTCTTGCATAAAAAGTTGCTTTACCTCTTTAATGATTTCTTCATTATCACCACCTACAATAGAGTCATCAACATAAATGGCCACTATTGTGATGCCATCATCACCCTTCCTTGCATATAGTGAATCATCTACATCACACATAGAAAACCTAATGGCGGTTAAGTAATCAACCATCCTTGCATGCCATGCACAAGGAGCTTGCTTCAGCCCATACAAAGCCTTTTGCAACTTGCAAACATATTTTGGATGCTTTGAATCTTCATATCCTTGTGGCTGGTCCATGTATACTTGATGGGGGAAGTATCTCAACCCCTATGCAACGACGAAGCAAGAATGACCTCCACAGGTATCCTTCTTTGACCTCTGCACACCAAAAATGATCTTTCTTAGAGCATATGCAGAGAACTCTAGTGAGCTTTTGTAGACCTATAGTAGACACCAAGGGCTTTCCAACAAAACAAATTTCACTTGCAATGGATGCTTACACAAAGAGAAACAATGTCTACAACATGAGCTAGTTGAATGCTCACAATTGCTAGTCAAGCAGAGACCTCACTTCACTCTAGCAAGCTTTTCTCAGAGAATATATAGAGAATGAATCTCAAAACTGGTCCACTTTAGAGAACTCTAATAGCTACCCGATGACACCAAAATAATAGCAAATGGATAAATAGAGAAGGAGAACCAGCCCTTACAAAAGAGAGAAAAATATTTCCAATAGAGCCCACACACAGAGAGAGATATCAATCACACAACTTCACTAAAATGAATGTTGCTCCCACAATACTCAGACAATGCTCTAGAGAATTTGTGAGCACAAAATAGACTCTAATAGCTATCCAATGACACAAGAGTTACATCAAATGGATACAATATGAGGGAGAACCAATGCTAACAACTCAGGGGTAGAGAGTTGCAACACTGCCTGCGCACACACATAGATATGCCTACTAAAAGAAAACAAACAAGCAAGCAAGGGGCTAGCTTAAGCAAGGGGGTTGCTTATCACAACTCCAGCACTTAGTGCTCACTTTACATGAGCTAAAATGCCAAGAAGATGGCCCCAAAAGAAGTCGGGATACATGCTCCTTTTATAGTGAGAAGTGTGCCCCTAAAATCTAGGAACTACCTTTCCAAATCAGCCTCCTAACTTGGAGGACTTAGTTGAGATGACTTGGGGAGTGGTTGAGTGACTTTTCTTGATGGAATCTCGTGGCTTTTGGCTTCCTTTGATTGCTCCACATGTCCATAAAAGATTCCCTACAAATTTGTAGCTTGAAGCTTGAATTTTAACACTCCCCCTCAAGCTTCAATTCTTCGTCCTCATCCAAGATCCTTCATGTTGATGCATTGCTTGAATCTTGAAATCTTCATCCCATCCAAAGCCTTTGTAAACATGTAATCAACTTGGTCCTTGGTACCAATATGATGTACTGAAACTTCCTTGGATATCACCTTTTCCCTTATGAAGTGATAGTGCACTTCAATATGCTTGGTTCTAGCATGATAGATAGGATTCGATGCTAGATGAATGCTACTCATATTGTCACAAAAAATTGGATATGTGTCAACTTGTAAATTAAGCTCCATAAATAACTTCTTAATCCACATTAGCTCACATGTGACTTGAGCCAAAGCTCTATACTCAGCCTCGGTGGAAGATAATGCGACCGTGGGTTGCTTCTTTGAAATCCATGAGATGATCTTGCTACCTAGCATGACTAGGTAACCACTTGTTCGAACCGGCCCAATCGGCATCAGAATAAGCTTGACCTGCATATCATCATCAAATGAATAGAACAATACTTCATTTATAGTGGCCTTGAGATATCGTAACATTCTTCTTGCAGCTTGCAAGTGTGTAGTCCTTGGACTATGCATAAATTGTGATAACACTCCAACTCCATATGCTATGTCGGGCCTAGTTACTGTGGCATAATTGAAAGAGCCTACAATAGATCGATACAAAGTTACATCCTCTAATGGCTCTCCATCAATGGAGCTTAGCTTTACATTAACTTCCATGGGATTTGAAATAGGCTTGCAATGTAGCATCCCAAACCTCTCAAGTAGGTCTAGAATATACTTCCTTTGTATGAGCATAATACCTTCTTCTTTGTATACAACTTCAATGCCAAGAAAATACCTAAGATCTTCCAAGATTAGAGATCCTAAACTCCTTTCCAAGCTTTTCCTTGATCTCCTCAATGCCCTTTGTATCATTACCTATAATGATAAGATCATCTACATACACACACATGTAGACTACAAGTTCTCCTCTTTGTTTGATGAAGAGAGATGGATCCACCTTGCATTGATTGTAACCACATTTGATCAAATAGTCCACCAATCTTTGGTTCCAAGCCCTTGGAGCTTGCTTTAGGCCATAAAGTGCCTTCTTCAACCTACAAACATGATGTGGAAACTCTTTATGAAAAAAACCTAGTGGTTGCTCCATGTATACCTCTTCTTCCAAGTCTCCATTGAGAAAGGCATTCTTGATATCCAATTGGAAAAGCTTCCATCCTTTGCTAGCAACCTTGCAATGAGTGTCCTAATGGTGCTCATCTTTGCCAGTGGGCTGAATGTCTCTTCAAAGTCCACTCCATAGGTTTGTGCAAAACCCTTGGCCACCAATCTTGCTTTGAACCTAGAAATAGATCCATCTGAATTGCTCTTTACTTTATACACCCACTTATTACCTATTACCTTCATGTTCTCCTTCTCGGGCACTAGAGTCCATGTTTGATTTTCCTCAAGTGCGTCGATCTCTTCTTGCATTGCCTCTTTCCATTCAGTGTACCTGCTTGCATCTTCATAGCAATCGGGCTCGTGATCTTCTACTACTTTGTTCATATATGAATAATGTGTTGCCATGTATGAATCATAAGTAAACCTTTGAGTTGGATACTTAACTCTAGAAGACTTCCTTTCTTCACCTTTTGGAGGAATAAACCTCCTTTGCCTTGGGAACTTGATCTCTTTCTTTGACGTGGCTTCTTTCTCCATCATGTGTCCTTCATCATCTTCAACTTCATTACCTTCTTCATCCAACTCCACCAATGTTGCTTTGCCTTTGTTGATTGATTGTGCTTCATAGCTTGATGAAGATCTCCCCCTCCATGGTGAGTTCATGCTTGAACTATCTTCATTGATGGAACACCTTGGGCCGCTTAGCTCTAGGTCGATTTGTTCTTCATCATGTCCATGCTTTTCTTCTTCATAGTCCTGCATACAATCATACTTCTTATACCAAGGGAGTAGCTCATCAAATGCTACATCCCTTGATATCCTCAAGTCCTTTGTGTTTGGGTTGAAGCATCTATAACCTTTATGATCATTTGAATATCCTAGAAACACACACTTTTCTGCCTTTGGTTGTAGCTTGTGCATCAATTCACTTGGCACATGTACATAACAAGTACATCCAAATATCTTCAAGTGGGAAAGATCAGGTTTCTTACCATAATAGGCTTGATATGGTGTCAAGCCATGGATCCCTAAGGTAGGAGCCCTATTCATAAGATACACAACGGTATTTGCTCCATCACTCCAAAACATGTTAGGTACATTCATCTCATTAAGCATTGCTCTAGCGATCTCGGCAATGTATCTATTCTTTCTCTCTGCTACTTCATTTTTTTGGGGTGTGTACCTGCATGTTACTTGCCTCTTGATTCCTTGATCCATTAAAAAATCAGAAAACTCATTGGAGAAATATTCTCCCCCTCCATCGGACCTTAGCTTCTTGATATATGTACCTGTTTCATTCTCTACCATTGCCTTGAATGCTTTGAAACATGTAAACACATCTGATTTGTTTTTTATGAAATAAACCCAAACCATCCTTGTGAAATCATCTATAAAAGTGACAAAGTACTTGTTACCTCCAATGGATTGCTCTTTGGTTGGCCCCCACACATCTGTATGTATCAACTCTAATGGATGTTGGCTTATGTAGCTGTAGCTCAGTGATGAGTAGCACCTCCTTTAATGTCAATCCGGGAAGACATGAGGATGGTATGAAGACCTCGAGCAAGTGAAGGCACAAATGGGTGAGTGAGAAGCACACTAACATGCACACACATACACACACACACGCACACACGGCAAGAACAAAGAGAGTAAGACAATGGAATCACTTCTATTGCAACCAAGTGCTCATACAAGCTCAAAACTACAAGAAGCTAGCCCAAAAATGAGCTCTCTAGGTCTATTTATAGTTTTTGACTAGCTGTGGCCCTGTCCAGACCTAGTGTCCGGCCTAGTTAAAAATTAGGTTCTAGGGCTTATTTGAGGGCTCAAACGAGGTCTAAAAAATACGAAAATTGGTAGGCAACTACTTCTAAGGCTCCTCAAGCTCGAGGACTCCTCGGCTTGTACAAAATGGAGCTACAAAAAGGTGAAAATGGTATTTATAGGGTTTTTAGTGATGAGAATCACTTTTAAATGGTGTAAGGGTTTTGAAAAAAAATAAAGGGTTGCCTTAGTGCTAGATCTGCTTGTATGCTCGTACTTGCTTCTTCTCGTATACTGCCAACACTCTCCCCCCCCTAGCGTCTGTCGCCTCTGACAGACCTCTGCTCCATTGTTTGATCAATGTACTTCTGCAGGAGGTCGGTTGCCACTTCTTGTTCCTTGATGCGTAGTCCCCGGACCAAGTCTCTCTGGAGGGCATCCCAATTGACTGCACCCGGTATGTCCAGTTGTGGCATTGTGTAGAGTTCTGAGTGCATCGTTTGTTCGCATGCAAAGAGGTGTAACAAATGGGTGGGCCTTGGCGCGAACACCTCTGAGTGTGCTTCCCAGAACCCTGTGGTAAACATATCATCGAAAGTTTGCTTATAGCAGGCAGGGAGATATCTGATGCGTGCGTGCCATGCATAAGCAACGCGTATGCTCGGGGTGGTGCTCATATCATATAGCAGGTCATAATTACCATTAACAAACCCGGGAATCGGAGGCTGAATATGGCATACATTGCGGAAAGTTTTGAGCACCACCTGCATCATATCGAATATCTTGAGCATCATTTGGGCAGCTACATCTGGCATGGGGTGGAGGCGTGGCATCCAATGTCTGATGGTTGCAATCATGTAAGATACTGTGGGGGTGCCGGTTGGGGGTGTAATGGCGGGGTAATTGAGCCATTCTCTACAGTTTACATTGTTCTGAACCTTGATGGTGAAGGCTTTCCATGATCTTCTTCTTTGTACTGGCCCATAACAAGGGTTATACTTCAAATGCATGGGAGCGTGATCCCATGTTCTAAGCATTTTCGGGTATGTTTCAAGTAATCTTTGCCTCCAAGTAGGTTGGAATATTGCCCCTTTTCTGGCTGCCTCTGGTATATCTTCTGGTTCGAACTGGGTGGCGAAAGTAGGGCACTTGTTGGTGACTCTTTTGATCTCTGCGTTGTAGTCGGCCAACAATACAAAATATGGTTTATATTGTAATTCTGAGCTCGTGATGAGTCGTCTAGGAGCAAGGTGCCTGAAATATTCAGACTTGAGTATAGACTCCTCAATGGTTTTCATGGTCAGCATTTGATTTGCTACGCGCTCTTCGTGAGTGTGGCCCATCTCCTCTACCTGCTTCATCCATGCCGATGGGGGCTCCTCATATGTGTCTTGGCCTTCCTCCGTAATTCTGCCTCCTGGAAGGGGTTGAGGCTCATAATTGTCTTCAAATGTCTCCTCCACTGGAATGACTACTGTTTCTTCTTCTATGGTTTGATCAGGTGGAGAGGGAGGTCGTTCATACTGTAACAACTTAATTTTTAGTTCTGCAACCTGTTGCCGTAGCTCAAGTACCTCACTGTTGGTTGAAGGTTCAGGTTCTGGCGAAGTAGCGGCCTCGACCGTCTCTTTAGGTGTGGGTGGGTGTGTTGTCGGTACTTTGGATTCTTGTAGTTCCTTTATCTGGTCTGCCAACTGATCATGGGCCTCCAAGAGCGTCGAATAACCTTCTAAAACCTGTTGAATATGCTCTGAGGGGACAGCCTGGAATTTTGCAGGGTCTATAGGTGCTCCCGGGGTGTTTTTCATGGCCGCTTCTAGGATCTCCTGGTTTTGTTGTTGTAGCCTTCTGTTCTCTTCTTGAGCCGCTGCTAGATGGCGACGTAGTAGAGCCATGTTGCGTTGAAGTCTCGCATTGCGGCCCATTTGTTCTCTGAGTTGTTCCTCCATAGCTTTGCCTGTCTCTGCATACGTAGCTTCGAGTTCTGTCTTGGATTGTTGGAGGTCAGTCACCTGGTGTTGTAGTGTTGTATTACCTAGTTCCAAGGCATCGACTCGTGCCTGGAGTTGAGCCGAGAGATTGCACAGCTCTGTGTTATTTTCTTCTAATAACTTATACTCTTGCTTAAGCTGAGTGGCCGCTTCAACCATGGTGTCTAGTGCACTACTAAATGATGTGGATGCATGGGTAGAGATGGAACATGCAACGGGTCGGGAAATGGGGAAGGGAAAAGTGGATGATGTGCCTATGAGTGAAGTGAGATGTGATGATGGTAGAACAGACGTGGCGGTGGGTGCTCCTGTGGATGGTGAAATATCCATGGGATCGGATGTGATAGTGTGTGAAGTGTTAATTGTGAATACGGGAACGGTAGGTGGTGTGTTAGTGGTGGCAGTGAATGTGGGGGAGTGGGGTTGGGGAAGGGACTTTTTATTATAATTCTCAACTTGTTGGAGTATATTTACAAGGTTTGTCCAGAATGATGGTTGGGTGATTTGGGTTGATTCTGAGGGGGTTAACAGGGGTACAGTGGGTAGGGGTTGGGAGGAAGGAACTGTGTGGGTGAATGGAAAAGGTTGGGATAAGGTTTGGCTAGTGGCAAGTGGTTGTCCCAGGGCGGGGAGATAAGAGGGGTGACCTATTATGGTTTGATCGGTGGCAGGATGACCTATGTGGGGTTCAAAAATTTGGGCAGAAGTGATGGTTGTGGGTAAAGGAAAGGTTGTAGAAAAGGAGGTGTGTACATTGGTTTCACCATGGGTGAATATCGGTTGTTCGGAAAGACTCGTGGAAAGGGGTTCTGAAGGCTGGCTGGGAGGTGATGGCGGAGGTGGTGAATGTGTATTTACATCTGGTTCGTCACTGGGACATGGGCTAAGCATATGAACATCTTCTGTCATTGAAGTAGGCAATATGGTAGATACCTCCATTTGAATCATCTTTCCCTGCCGTGGCCTTGTATCTATCCTTCTTTGATCATAAGTAGGGTTCGCCTGATAGACCAATGTTCTCATGGCTTCCCCGATGCCACAGGTGTCCGCCAAAAGGTTCAACGATTCTACAAAATGTGGGTCGATGTTCTCCGATTGCAACATGTGGTTTACTAGGGCTCGATTCGCTTCTTCTGACATCTTGTGTCTCCTCTGCACCTGCTTGATTGTCCGGTATAGTCTTTTGAGTTGTGCGGTATAGGCAGGGGCTTCCTCTTCACTGTCGTCTGGTTCATTTCTTTGTGCACCTTCCTGAACTTGTGTGTTTGGGTCATGAGGATGTTGTGCCACCTCTTCCCCATGTACTCTGCTTGTCTCGCTCCGTGGCTGTTCTCTTTGGACTGATGCTCCCGGATCAACATTGTCAGGGGAACCTTCACTGTCTGATAGGTGGACCATCTGCAGGAATCTTTCAAAATCAAAGTTTGGATCCTCTGTGAAGGTGGCCATAGATGCAAACTCTGCATCGGTAGGTAGTGGAGGGGCGGATGGAGCGGGTTGTACCACATCCCCAGCTTGAACTCCTTGAAGATGGATCGTGAAAGGTGTGACCTGAGCTTCTGGTCGGGGGGAAGCTTCGATCGTGGCTTCGTGAGGGATCATTACCTGGGAGAGCGATCCACGCATTCGTTTTGTAGGCTGGCTCCCTGACTTCCGCCCTTTGAACAACTCCAGTTGTGCATATTTTAGGGCTCTGGCAACCGGCACATCATATGCAAGACATCTATAGATAATTCTTGTAAGCGCACAACAGCCATGTAAAGTAGGCTTCCTCACTCCCCGCTTGCCTGCCTCATACACTTGGTCCAAGATCCATACAGGCATCTTAATGGGCAAGCTTCCAGTCTCTGCTAGATATAGCCCATACCATATTTTCTTGTGAGGTTGGGTGAAACGGTCCTGAGCTGGGAATGCGAAGTGTTGGAGGCACATCCGCAATGGTATGGCGATGTTGGGGGTGTGTTGAGCCCATAAAAGTCATGTTGGTCAAAGTCAACTGCAGTCAAAGTCAACGGTCAAAGTCAACTGGTCAAAGTCTACAAGGTCAAAGGTCAAAGTCAATAGGTGCAAAGTCAAAGTGCAGGTGTCAAAGTGCACAGGTGGTGCATAAGTAATTGTCCACAAAGGATAAATCGGAGAAAGTGGGTTGCAGGTTGCAGAGGTATTTTCTCTAATTGCCCCAAGTTCAAAGTGTGTTTTAAAGTGTTTTGGAAGGTTCAGGTGAACCCCCCTTATGTGCAAAAGTGAAGAATTAAAAGGAAATGTGAAGGCATGTGAAGCGGCAAAAGTGTACGCACAGGTGAAAGAATGGCCCCCCATTAAAATTTTTGGTTTTAGACTAAAGTCACTACAGGACAAAACAGTGAGTAGTTGGCTGCCACTTGTGAGAGCAATCTTGGGACATCAAAGTGAGCACCAAGATTCACTTGCAGTTAGGAGCGTACGTGATTGACACACTCAAATCAAGGCAAGGGCCATTCTTGGACCAAGGTTAGAGTAAGCAAGAGAGCATAGGCTAAAGGGGAGCAAGAGAGAGAAGTGCAAGAGTCACCAGAGTACGTCGCACAGAAGTGGAAGTGCAAGGTGCATAGAGAGTGACCAAGGATTTTGGTGCAGAGAAGTGCTAAGCTATAGTTCCCCCAAGTATCTCAAGGTCCTTTGGCAGTGCACGCTTGCCGACAGCAGGTATTCACTCCTCCCCCTTTGTGGAAGCTTGGTGCAAGGTGTGCACAAGGAGAAGCTTGAAGCAGGTGGAGGTCTGTTGCAGAGGAGGTCGGCAGCAAGAGGACATTGGGATATTGGATATTTTGTAATTGGGCACTCTGTGGGATTGTGCACAGAGGTATTGGTGTATCTTGTATTTCAAACATTGTACTTTTCTTACTGTAATCAAACGGCAGAAACTTCCAAGGTGTATTTTCTCTTTTGGTCTTTTCATTTTCTCCTACAAACCCTCAAACTCCTTCTTGTCAAAGAATCCCCCAACAAATTTGGCACGCACGGTGGGACTTCCAAGGAGCTTTGAGCATAGGAGACTATATATTGCCATTGGAGGACAATATTCCAGTGTCGACAACATTACTCCAGTGGGCCAAAAGGTACATACTTTTATCAAGTGTCTCATTTTAAGTGGACTATGAATAGCTCATGACCGCGACCCGGTCACAAACCTTGAGAATCAAGTGCAAGCAGACAAGAAGAAAGACGAATAGAAGATCATCGAGTCCACTTTCATCGACTTCATCGGTAGGAAGCATGGTAGGACAGGTGGACCTAGAAATCTTGCTCTCCAGATTAAACATAAAATTTCCCTCCTTCAGGGGTTTAGCCCAGGAGGACCCAGATGAGCACATTCGACGATTTCTTGCATTATGTAAGACTAGGGGGCTAATGGGTAGGGAAGATGCTTTCTTGATACTCTTCCCAGCCACATTGGAAGGACTGGCAGACAAGTGGTTTAGCTAGTTTGCTGAAAATCACTTTACCTCTTGGGATTTGATGAAGGATGCTTTTAGAAATCAATTCCAGCAGGGGAACACAGCAGAGATTATCATAGAAGAGCTAGAGAACTTGAGATTGGGTCCAGGAGAAAAATTCCCAGAATTTGTGACCAGAGCCAAAGCACTAATGGCTAAACTACCAGATCCACCCCATGATTTTTTTGTCAAGAAATGGTTAGCCAAGCCCCTACCAGTAGCCACTCAATGCAAAATAAAGGAATTAGTATTACCTACAGCCTCCATAGAGGAGTTCATCACCACGGCTACAAGACTGGAGCAAATAAGGCACCAATATGGGACAACTTCTTCACCACCAACATATGGTACAGAGATGGAGGATCCAGTGACCCAGCTGAGGAGGGAGTTGGAGGGCGTAAAGAGAAATAAGCCCTACAAAGAGGAGGAGACTGCTGTGGCTCAATTGAGAAGGGAGATTGAAGCACTCAAGCTTCAAAAGGAAGAGGAGGCCCAAGCAGAGGAATTAGCTCAGCTGCGACAGGAGTTGCAGGAGCTCAAAGGAGGGGGCATCAAGAGTGGTCTTTGGTGTTCCATGTGCAGCAAACAAGGGCATATAGTAAGTGAGTGTCCTCTGTTAAGTGTAACTTGCCAATTATGCAGGAAGGTTGGCCATGAGGCCCATGAATGTCAATCAAGGGGAATGCCTGCAACGACATACTGGACCCAAGGAGGACCCCCAACAACCACAAATGTGATGGCTGCACAAAATCAAGGTAACAACTATAACCCTAGACAGAGGAATAATTTTGGAAATGGGCCTAGGAGGCCAATAATCTGTTTTAGGTGTGGAGAATGTGGGCACTACCAAAGTAGGTGCACCCTACCAGAGAATGCACCTCCTTGCCGGAACTGCCCTGAGGCCAGAGACCATTATACAAATTGTTGTCCTAAGAATCAAGCCTCTTCATCTGGGCCCCACATTCAAATGATTTCCGTGCAGGAAGAAGAAATGGCAAATCAAGTTAAGGTGCCATCACCATCTACCAGGGTGGTGCAGTTAGAGGAAATTGACTCTTTTACTGTGCAGACAAGAAGCAAGGGGAAGGCTCCAGTGGACATGGGTCAAGAATCATTGATTAATGGATTAAACAGAGACAAAGGTGTGTCTGAAGACCAAGCCACCACAAGTGCAGACACAAGGCAAAAGGAAAATTGCACAGGTACCAGTGATGCCATTGGACATGCATTCAGCAGGGCTCATGAGGAGTTGGATAAGTCAAATGGAGCCCAAGCTCTTAAGGAATCAGAAGCCTCCAGACTGCTCAAGTCCATGAAAAAGGAGGTTAGTATTTTTGATTTAATAAGGATGGATGGGAAGTTCAGGTCAGAACTCTTGCAGATAATTGATGAAATGTCCACAACAAGCTTAGTGGCAAAAGCTGCTGTTATGCATAAAGATAAATATGTAGGGGAAGCACCCCTCACAGATTACAAGAGCCCTCGGCTAACCATTTCTATTAAAGGTCATGAGTTTCAAGGAGTTATTGTGGATGGTGGTTCTGGCATTAACTTGATGCCTGAATATACCATGAAAAAGATTGGACTATACCCTTCACAACCTGCCAACTTCACTGTAACAATGGCAGACCAAAGCATAGTAAGGCCTATGGGAGTGGTTCCTGGAGTCCCAGTCAGGATACAAGGTACTATCTTTAACTTGGACTTTGTTGTTTTAAGGCTGCCACAGGTAGAAGGAAGCTTCCCACTGTTAATTGGGAGACCTTGGTTAAGGCATGCCAATGTGCTGCATGATTGGGGCAAGGACACAATGTGGGTAAAGCAAGAGGGAAAAGAGTTGCAGCAGATAATTTTAGAAGAAGGCCCAGATAATCAGAAAAATACTAGCATGATGCAGACAATCGGTATTTGTATGGAAGAAGAAGTGGTGGACAACCCAGAAGCAGACCTATTTGAAAGAGCAGATTTATATGAAGATGAAAACATGTTGGCTTGGCTCCATGCAGAAGACCCATCCTCCTGCTATGGAATTTTTCCAAACTCAAGTATAGAAGAAGCATATGAAGAAAAAGAGGAAATCACTCAGGTTGAACCAGTAGCAGTCAAAGGCCATAGCAAAGAGAAGAAAAGCAAAGTCCTTACATGCAGCAGTGATAAAGCTACTCAAATTCATATATCAATGGCCACTTTTTTATGGATTCTGGTATGGCTATCATCTGTTATTTCAATTCTTATGGTAGCAAGTGCAGGGCTTTACAAGAATGTGGAAGTTGCTACTGCAAGTATTTGGGAACATAGGGTTCCACTGGATGAAGAAGCCGGAATAGTAAAATTAAAATTTTGCAAATCATATCATAAAGTTGCTGGAGGAGATAACATTCTAATGAAGGATTTAGGGTACCCCTCTCAGATGGCCAGAGTGCCCCAGGAGAAGACTAAAGCAACGAAGTGCAGTACAAATGCAGATTATGGAGGAGTCTCTCTCAGTCAACAATACAAGGCTCAAGGCCTATTATCAAGCCAACTGAAGTTTTATGGATCACCTGGACCCTGCAAAAATTGTCCAGGTTGTACATAGTCTTCTCTCGTCATTTTTACTTAAGTTTTAGTAGTTTTCTTATCCATTTCATGCTTGTTTCTTGAGGTTTTAGCAAATTTAGCAGTCATTTCATCCACTTTGCAAAGGCACAAATTTTGGAATTTTTTAGAATTTTTTCAGATTTTTTCAGGCATTTTTTTGGACTTTTTCTAGTATTGTCGCCTTTTTCATGTGACTTTTTATTGCCCAATTTGAGGAATAAATGGAGGGTCTCTGTGGTTTGATGAAGGATTTTAGGCTCAACATGTAGAAAATTTCATCAGAATTTTTTAGAAATTTTTGGCCAATTTTTGGCATTTTTTTCAGATTTTTCCTTGATTTTTCTCTAAATTGGGCTATTTAAAATTAAAAAAAAAAAAAAGCCCCCTAGGGAATTTGCGGCTTCCCAAAAAAAAAAAAAAAAAAAAAAAAAAAAATCCCCCCAGCCCCCCCCCCCCTCCCCCCCCCCCCCCCCTCCCCCCCCCCCTTCCCCCCCCCCCCCCCCTCCCCCCCCCCCCTTCCCCCCCCCCCCCCCTCCCTCCCCCTCCCCCCCCCCCCCCCCCCCCCGCCCCCCCCTCCCCCCCCTCCCCCCCCCCCCCCCCCCCTCCCCCCCCCCCCCCCTCCCCCCCCCCCCCCCCCCCCCCTCCCCCCCCCCCCCCTCCCCCCCCCCCCCCCCTTCCCCCCCCCCTCCCCTCCCCCCCCCCCCCTCTCCCACCCCCCCCCCCCCCCCCGCCCCCCGTTCTGACAGCCCCCCCCCCCCCCCCGCCCCCCGTTCTGACAGCCCCCCGTCCCCCCCCCCCCCCCCCCTCCCCCCCCCCCCTCCCCCCCCCCCCTCCCTCCCCCCCCCCCTCCCCCCCCTCCCCCCCCCCCCCCCGCCCCCCCCCCCCCCCCCCCCTTTTTTATTTTATTTTATTTTTTTAATTTTATTTTATTCTTCTTTTATTCTTTTTTTATTTCGATTATTTTTTCTTTTTTTATTTTTTATTTTTTATTTATTTTATTTTATTTTCTTATTTATTTTATTTTCTTTTTTTATTAATTCTGTCTGAGCATTGAAAAAAAAAAAAAAAAAGCGATCATTTTTTTTATTATTTTATTTTACTTTATTTTTTTTTATTTTTTTTTTATTTTTTATTTTCATGGCTCAAAGCTTTTGGCTCTGGATTGTGCCTCGGTTGGCCGTTTTTTACAAAAATGGAGTCATTTTCATGTTTTTTGGCACCTATGAACTCAGTTTTTGACTTTCTTTTTACAAATTCCCACTTTTTGTATGACTTTTGGTCTGAAACCACATGTTTTGACCACCTTTCTCACATGTTTTTATTTCACAACATTGTCCAAATGGTCTATTCTCACCTTGTCTTACCTTATGTTTAATAATCTCCCATATGTACCCTCTGTAGCCCTCCGGGTTGATCATTTTAGCCTCCTCCCGACCCCTGATTCCTACTCCCAATCCCTCCCTTTACCAATATGCCCAGCCACATCCTTTCCCCTCCCTACCCCATCCATCTTCGCACCCTCAGCCCTCCCTTCCCCTTCCTTTCTACCCTCCCATTGCCCCCCCTTTTTTGCTTTTCCATTCCAAAATCCCAATTTTGGTTCTTCTCTGGTGCTTGTCTCTCCTGCTTTTGGTGGAATTGGTTGCTGCTCAGATGTCCTATTCAAGTTTTGCGGCTCTTCAAAGTTTTAGCTATAGCTCTCCGGGACGGAGAGCACATTAGGTGGTGGGCAACTGTTGAGCCCATAAAAGTCATGTTGGTCAAAGTCAACTGTAGTCAAAGTCAATGGTCAAAGTCAACTGGTCAAAGTCTACAAGGTCAAAGGTCAAAGTCAATAGGTGCAAAGTCAAAGTGCAGGTGTCAAAGTGCACAGGTGGTGCATAAGTAATTGTCCACAAAGGATAAATCGGAGAAAGTGGGTTGCAGGTTGCAGAGGTATTTTCTCTAATTGCCCCAAGTTCAAAGTGTGTTTTAAAGTGTTTTGGAAGGTTCAGGTGAACCCCCCTTATGTGCAAAAGTGAAGAATTAAAAGGAAATGTGAAGGCATGTGAAGCGGCAAAAGTGTACGCACAGGTGAAAGAATGGCCCCCCATTAAAATTTTTGGTTTTAGACTAAAGTCACTACAGGACAAAACAGTGAGTAGTTGGCTGCCACTTGTGAGAGCAATCTTGGGACATCAAAGTGAGCACCAAGATTCACTTGCAGTTAGGAGCGTACGTGATCGACACACTCAAATCAAGGCAAGGGCCATTCTTGGACCAAGGTTAGAGTAAGCAAGAGAGCATAGGCTAAAGGGGAGCAAGAGAGAGAAGTGCAAGAGTCACCAGAGTACGTCGCACAGAAGTGGAAGTGCAAGGTGCATAGAGAGTGACCAAGGATTTTGGTGCAGAGAAGTGCTAAGCTATAGTTCCCCCAAGTATCTCAAGGTCCTTTGGCAGTGCACGCTTGCCGACAGCAGGTATTCACTCCTCCCCCTTTGTGGAAGCTTGGTGCAAGGTGTGCACAAGGAGAAGCTTGAAGCAGGTGGAGGTCTGTTGCAGAGGAGGTCGGCAGCAAGAGGACATTGGGATATTGGATATTTTGTAATTGGGCACTCTGTGGGATTGTGCACAGAGGTATTGGTGTATCTTGTATTTCAAACATTGTACTTTTCTTACTGTAATCAAACGGCAGAAACTTCCAAGGTGTATTTTCTCTTTTGGTCTTTTCATTTTCTCCTACAAACCCTCAAACTCCTTTTATGTCAAAGAATCCCCCAACAGGGTGAGGGCGCACATTTCTTTTAACTTCTTGATTCTGTTGCTTTTCATCGACTCAGGTATCAATGGGTCGCGGTCAGAAGGTACATGCGTGCCATACATCTGAAGTGCTTCCCTGATTAAAGTAACATTCAATTCGAACTTCCTCATTTCCTCAAGATTCGACAAGGAGGGCACCCAGAATGTGCCTGAATGATCTTTCTCACCTGTCGGCTTCAGTGTGGCAATTAGGTAGTAGCACCTGAGGAAATCGGGTTTAGGCAGGGCTGCACTAAAATAAGTTTGTAATCCTGCTTTTTGCCAGATATCTTGAAGTGGAGCTGCATTCTGTAAGGTTTCGAATTCTCTTGAAAAGAACTGGAAGGTCCACCACACTCCTCCACACTCCATCTTGGACTCCCATATATGATCTGCGTCTCCCAAGTCTCCTGGCATTTCATTGAACCAATGAGAGTGCCCTTTTACTCTTTCGGTTAGGCCATTTGGTGGATCTGGAATAGGAATTCTCCGCACATTCACGAACTCTTCAGGCCGAGCTGTTGGTGGGGCCTCCACCGGCATAGCATCCCAATTGATTTGAGCACCAGAGCCTGCCTGAGAGCTAGTGCCTGCTGCTGTTGCCATGAGAGTAGGTTGCTTATCTGCTGGAAGAAGAAAGGCACATTAGTGTTGCATAGGAAACAAGATGTAATGGTGTTCCCTTCACAATACTAACATGACAATCCCGGAGGTCAGTGGTTAGTGGTGAAGTGTTTGTGATAGGTGTGAGTGGTGATTAGAGGTCAGTGTCATCCTAGATGCATACTTTGGTTATGCAATGGGCTCAGAATGCTCCTGTGTTAGAGTGGACGGATTTACAGACTTGGGTCAGGGGGTTTAATACACAGTTTAATTCTCCAAACTTTGATAGAGGATTCGTAGCTCTTAGAACTAAAGACAGGTGAAGATTTCTGGATGAGAGTGTGATGTATTTGGTACCTTTTGGGTACCCATTTCCAGACATTCCTAGGGTTGATGGGAGTGGAGACAGTGAGAGGTGTAGGTATCTTTTCGTTTTCTGAGTTGTTGGCCACGAGTGCTTGTGAAAGTTGCTTCATCCTAGTGCCTGAAGGTGAAGTAATTTGGGCTTGTAAGCAGGCCTTGGGCACCCATATCTGTCTAGCATTAGGGATGGCCTTCATTGACCGCTTAGGAACCCAAATAGAAATGGTATGCCTAGGGGTTATCCTAGGGGGCTTCTTCACTTTGTTCCTTGATGGTGAGGCTCGTTTCTTGTCTCCTTGAGAGTCTGCTATTAGAGTTGTGGGTTTTCCATCCTTGCGTATCCAGATCTGCTTCGCACCACGAGGTGCTCCGTGCTGCACGGGTTGGCGCTCCTGCCTCTTGATCAGCAGCCTCCTTCGTGTCGAGTGATGTTCGGTCTGCTCGTTTAGAATCTTCTTTGGATCAGTTAGGAACTCCTTATTGGCTCCTGTACCTTCAGTAAGATTGACAATCCTCTGCACCATAGAAGTTTGTACAAGAACAACATTGTTATCTTCATGTGGATTCCTGGAGGGACCAGGAGTTGGTGCCTGTTCTATTGGTTTGAGTGCTTGATTTTCTAATTCAATCGTGAGACGGCTTTGGCCTACCCCAGCCTGAAGAAGTCCACTTCTTAGGTTGAGGTTGACTGCGTGATCATAGATCCAGTCTTGGCCTAAGACAAGAGGTTCGGTCAGATCCTCGTCTTCACACACTAGCACTTTTGCTGGCATGAGGACCTCTTGTATGTAGAGGGGAAGATCCACCTCTCCCATGCAAGGGGTTTCAAAACCTCCTAATCCTATCAGATATGCTTCTAGGGGTTTTACCTCCAATTGCAGCTGCTGGCAATAAGAAAGCCGAACTGCACTTGTGGCTGCTCCTGAATCAATTAAAGCTCTCACGCTTGTTGTGCTGTCTCTTTGTCCTATTTCTAGGGTCACAAAAGGTCGTCGATCCACTATCTTATGGGTACGTTCACCTGAAGCCTCACACATGGCCATGTGATAGCCTGGAGACTCTTGAGTGTCAGTCATAGGCTGATCCCTCCCTTGTCTCCTCAACTTCATTCGTCTGATATGCTCTAAGGCCTTTGCCTGTGCTTCTTCTCGAATTCGTTTTTCCTCCTCTTTACGTTGCTTAGCAGTATTGAGTCGACTTAGCATTTCCTCCGTGAGGGGTTCCTGATACAGCTTGACTCTGCATCCGCTAATATAGTTTGGGAGAACATCACCCTCTAAAGTGGCTAGTTGTACTGCTCCACTCGTGGAGATCCTATTGATGATCATAGGTCCGTAGCCTCTCTTTTCTAGCTTCCTTGCGTGTTGTTTCAATGTGTAGACTAAAACTAGATCTCCTGCTTTCAAGCCCTTATCCTTCACATGGGCATCAAAGTATGCCTTCTGTCTCTTCTTAGCTGCATATATCCCTGCAGCTGCTCTCAGTCTTGTTTCTCCTAATCGTTCAAGGTCAAAAAGTCTAGAGGAGAGTTCATGACCCGTCCATTCGTGCTCTTGTGCTACTTTCAATGTAGGTATTAAGAAGTCCAAAGGTAGCACGGCGTTTTGGCCAAATACCATCTGAAAGGGGGTGGCTTGGAGTACCGTTTTGTAGGCGACTCGGTATGCCCAAACAACATGGTGTAGTTGTTTGTCCCAATCAGAGCGTTTATTGTTCACTAATTTTGTCAATACATTGCATAGGATCTTATTGGTGCTTTCGGCTTGCCCATTGGCTTGAGGGTGATAGGGGGCAGACTTCTTATGCACTACCAAGAATTCTTGGAGCAGATTTTCAATAACTTCATTCAAGAAGTGAGTGCCTCTATCACTAACTAGCTCTATGGGTAGCCCGTATCTTGTGAATACATTCTCAAACAAGAATTTAGCAGTTGTCTAAGCGTCGTTCTTCGTTGTGGCTTTTACCTCTACCCACTTGGTTAGATAATCTGTGGCAACGATGATATACTCAGCATGGGAACCCTTAGCTGGGGGATTGATAGGACCTACAAAGTCTATTCCCCACTTAGAGAATGCACGTCCGCCCATCATGGGCTTCAGGGGCATCTCATCTTTGCGTATAGGATACTGGGTTCGCTAACAAATCTCACACCTCTTCACATAGGTATGTGCATCCATGTGAAGGGTGGGCCACCAAAATTCTGCAAATAGAATTGCTTTGATCACCCTATCCGGACCAAAATGTCCTCTTGCTACACCCTGGTGAGCTATTTCCAAGATCTTTAGGTATTCACCTTCATGGACACATAGTCTCAGGTAACCATCCTTACCCCTTTTGTATAAATTATCACCAATGATGGTGTAATCCAAGGCTTCTTGTTCCAAACTTCTTTGTCTGGCCAAAGTCATATCTTGAGGGAATGTTTTCGTCCTCAAGAAGGATACTAGGGGTTCACTCCAATCCGGCACTATGGACACTTGATAAAGAGTGGCATGTTCCACAGGTGGTTTAGTGCAGCAGATTGGGCATTCCTTGCACAACTTCTGGACATCAGCTTCCATAGTCGGCCAATGCACTCCTAGTCTCCTCAGGGTCTATAGGGTTCGTTGTTTTGAGTAGTGTTGCTCTAATGCACCTACATGTGCTAATTGCAACCACTTAGCGTACTCGTCCTCTTCTACACAACAAGCCAAGATTCCTTGATCCGTGTGCTTGTACATACTTCCAGCCATGATGTGGTACTTTTGAGCTTTGACTACCTCCTTATCCTGTGTGTTTACTATTGGATGATTAGGTCCATATGTAAGTATCGGCACTAAGGGCTTGGCCCATTGGGGCACCACTTCCAAATTGAACAAGTATGCATCAGGTAAGTCATCTGACACTCCTTGTGGGGCCTCTCCGGATGTGAGCCTAGAGAGATGGTCTGCTCTCAAATGAGTCCTACCTTTCCTCACCACAACCTCAAAGTCATACTCCATTAGTAAGAGAAACCATCTTACTAACCTTCCGGTGTTGCATGGTTTGTTTACCAGGTATAGTAATGCTTGATGATCAGTAAAAAACTTAAACTTATTTGCGAGCAAATAATGTCTAAACTTTTTAACCGCATACACCATGCCTAGTCCTTCTCTCTCAGTGGTGGTATAATTCCGTTCAGCTGCATTTAGTTGTCTACTAGCATAGGCAATAGGGAGATCCATGTTCCCTTCACCCGTAGGTTGTGCAAGTACGCATCCAATAGCATAATTGGAGGCATCCACATGAACATGGAATGGCTTGCTCCAATCTGGTGTGGTCAAGATTGGTGCTGAACACAATCACTTCTTCAGCTCATTGAAGGAGTTCTCACACTCATTAGTCCACTCAAAATTTGTCAAAAGTCCGTACATGGGCTTTGCAATGACAGCATACATGTGAATGAATCGGTGGTAGTAACCACAATACCCCATGAAAGCTTGAACTTCTTTGACATTCCTTGGCCTAGGTAGTTCTGCTATGGCTCTCACTTTCTCTTCGTCAGTGGATATGCCGTTCTTGGACACTATGTGTCCTAGAATCTTGCCTTGCTTGACCATGAAAACACACTTTTCTGGGTTCAGGCAGACTTGATATTCTCTGCATTTATCAAAGATCTGTCTGAGTTCGGGTATATGGGTCTGCCTTATGTTGGAATGAGCACAAAGATCATCAACATAGACTTCTAAGTTCTTCCTCAGGAACTCCTTAAATACATGGCACATCAGCCTTTGGAAGGTTGCGGGAGCATTGGTCAGCCCGAATGGCATTACCCTAAAAGCGAATATACCCCACTCTGTGGCAAAGGCCGTTTTATGCTGATCTTCTGGTGCAATGGCTACTTGATTGTAGCCCGAAAACCCATCTAGGAAGCTGTACACTTCCTTGCCTGCTACCCTTTCTAATAGATGCTCAGTGATAGGAAGCGGATAGCTATCTCTAATAGTGGCTGCATTAACCTTCTTCAAGTTAATGCATACTTGTAATTTGCCGTTCTTCTTGGGCACCACTACAATGGGGGATACCCATTCAGTGTGCTCAATTTCATAGATAAATCCGGCTTCCACCAAGCGGTCTATCTCTTCTTTGATCTTAGCAGCATAGTTATCATTATATGTGTATGGCTTTTGCTTAGAGGGTTTAGCATATGAGGTCATGGGAATTGTGTGTGAGCATATGTCTGGGTCAACACCCTTCAAATCCTTGTAGCTCCAAGCGAATACATCTCGGTATTCTCTTAGCAGGGCTATCAGCTCTTGTTCTTCTTCTTCTGTTAGGTCATGACCTATGTATGTGCATCTTTCTTCTCCTTCCTCGATGGCGACGACTATTTTCTTGGTAGTTTCCTTGCTATCATAGGCTTCTCCTGCTTGTGCCTCACGTTTAGGCATTCTTATCATGACCCTCCTATCGTCTATCTCAAATTTTTTTAAGTTTTCAAGGACCTCAAACAAGGATTCTTCTGCCTCCAGAGTGACTTCCTTCTTCTTTCTTTTCTTTCCTCCGCTTTTAGAAGCTACTTGTGTGGCTAACCTCACCTCATTTGTAAGCTCTCCGTGCCTCTGGGGTTGAAATTCTACTTCATAGAAGTATTCTTCATCTGATGCAAAGGGTGGGTCCATAATGATTGACTCTAGATCGGAGTCACTCGCGTCCTCAAATGCATCAGGGCTAGGTTCGCATTCTTCTAAAACTGCATCTCCCATGATTGACTCTATTGAAAAGACTGAAATGTCATAGCCATCCTCATCACAGTGAGGTGTCCACTGCTCTTCATTGATGGCTACATCCATTGTTGCTAGGATTTCTGCCCAGCCATGGGGTTCAAATTCTTCATCAGGAAAAACTACAAGTGCATAGGCTGGGTCTTGAATTGATCTATGGTTTTCTTTTGCACCTACCTCTCTCGCTTTCTCTCTCTTCTCTTCTTCTACTGCTACCTTACACATCCATAAGTGGGTGTCTTCATGCATCCACGAGGATCCGGATTCTATGGAATGCACAGACTCAGTCTCATCTTTGGCTCTATGGATGGGATTCCATTGAATAGGTGGTACATCTCTATGAGAGTAATCCTTAAGATTGACTTTGGTTGTAACACCTAGATGTTGCAAATACAAGGAATTGGTTCCCCAATCCTGGACTACTTGCAATTGCCGCATAAATGGTCGTCCCAAGATCATCTCATAGGGAAGTCACATATGGCAAATGTGTGCTCAAACTCGACACCACAGGTGGTGAGAGTTATTCCTTCTAGCAATCCTAAGGGTCTCTCAATATGACCATCGGCCATCTGCAATTTCATTCTCGTTGGCCTGAGTGCTGGCTTGCCCCAACGCTTCCATAGGGAAGTGGTGGCAATTGCAACTCCTGCACCTGAGTCCAAAATTGCCTTGGTGGTGTACTGGTAGGTAATGGGAAGATATGTGTTCCCTTCTTCACCTTCACACATATCTCCTATCTTATCCAAGGGTATCTCTGGCACTGTCCTATGTGATCCTACTTGGGAACGAGGTTTTGCTATCTCTGGTACTTGTTTGGCTACATGTTTCCACACTTCTGGTCTGACCTTAAGCAGCTCTTCCAAAGTGAGATTGCACTGCACTTTGGTGTTCTTCACTACCTCAGTGTTCCTAGGTATGACTGAATCTTCGTTTCTTACCATGACTGTAGGTGCTCTCATACAGGTGGACTTTGCTTCCCATGGGCCTGTGAAATGGGGTAGTTGTTGTAAAGAATTAGACTCGAAGTCTAATCTTTCTTGAGATTGGGCACTCTCCTGTTCTCCATAAATGGAAGGAAGGTCTTGTGGGAATTGATCGTGTGTGTCATCCACCAGCTCAAAGGGAGGAGGGGCTTCACTTTCTTTAGCCCATTTGTCTTCTTGAATCTCGCGTAGGAATTCTGGTGTGAACCGATTCATAGAAGATGATGTGTCTGGCTCCATAGAGTTAGGCACATAGGCTTCAGGCACATAGGCTTTCTGGGTAGGAAAACCTGCTCTTTCACTAGCCTTGTCATGGTGTTGAGGGGCGAGTTCCTTTTGTGATTGTGCCATTAGATTCTCTATTCTTTCTAGGGAGGGGGGGTTGTCTGGTTCAGTGGAATTGGGCACATACGCTTTTGATGGGGGATGGGTCATGTTTTTGCTTGCTTTATCTCTTTCTTGATTTTTTTCTTCCTTGGCAGATCTTGCAATTATGCCCTCTAACTTCTCTAGAAGTCCATCCAAGTGTAATTGTGTCTTGGCTGAGCCCGAGTAATTGAAAAGGCGACTGGCTTCAAACATAGTCTGAGCCAATGCGACCATTTTCGCGCAAAGCTTGGTTCTTTCTATCTCTAGGTCAGCTCTAGGGTAGCACTTGTCATGATCCGTTACAGTTGGCCCTTCTTGGATTCTGGCCTGATATGCTTTAAGCATCATGTCTATGTCTTCAGGAGTGGGATCAGCTAATACTGATCCTACTCGGGGTGGTGGGTGGGTTACGTGGGGTGTATTAGAGGGTGGAGGGATGGAGGGTGATGTGGATAGTAGCGGTGGGAATGTGTGAGAGTGCGGTTGAGATGTGATCTCTATGATTTTTGCTTTGGTTTCTCTCAAGCTTTTTTCAAGTTCGCTCATCTTTTTTGCCCATTGCCTTTTCATTCTTTCACGACTATCCTTCCAGGCTCTAGTCCTCTTTTTGGTTATGCTCTCTGTTTCACTCACCTCGGGGCTCTTTTCCTGACCAACACCTTGGTTTTGTTGTAGTGCTTGGGCTCTTGTGATCACTTGCACAGGTGCAGTGGAAGTCACACTCCCTGTGGAGTCTACAACTAACCCAACAACATTGATAGGAGTGATTTTAGGCATGTTATTAGGGTTCTTTGGGCAATCTCGTAGGAGATGCTCTTTCCCGCAGTCCTGACAGAAACCCTGAATGGTTACTGGTTGAGGTTGTGTAGGGGCAGGCAGTGGACAATCACATATAAGGTGATCTCCCTGACATCTGAAGCATGGTTGTTGACCTAAGTACCAACTTAGGGACTTGCGGAGAAAGAGACTATACCTCAATCCCCTCTCAAGTGCATATAGTGGGGATACACGCTTTTAATTATCAATCCAAAGAGTATACAAACCTAGCCGAGTGTATGAGGACATGCAATCATGTAATGATCAATGCAAATGAACTACTCAAAGAGTGTAAATGAGGCAAAGACTTATCCAAACAAGCTCCCACTGTTGGTCAAGGCGAAATGATACTTGGTGTAGCAGCCGTCAGTATTTTGGACTTTTCTCCTAGCTCCGAGCTCCAAATATAGCGAATAGCATATGCGTTTCAAAGCTCTCAAGAAGACGCATCCAATGGCAGGGGTTTCACTCAATTCTGACGCTCTTACTTCAAGTTATGAGCAAAATACTGAGTCACGGGAATACCTTCCTACACTTCACCACTTCCTACACTTCGCACACACCTTACCTATAGCAAATAAACACTTTCAAGGATAGACAACACTCACAAGCACTCTTTCCAAGCAATACACATGCATACAAGCTCACAAAGAAGAAGATACAAAGTGAAGAAGACACAAATTCGAATTTCTGTGCTCTCTATTCTCACAATGGCAAAAAGTTCTTTACAAAGAGTCACATTTGACTTATATACTAGTGCCCTAAAAATGGTCCTTTCACACAAGAGACTGGCACTTTATTCACTAAAAGACTAATTTCCTACTATCTTACATGGGTAAATCTCTAATCTTCTGTGGGGATGCATCTAGAGGACTCCTCTAGTGCATTTACAACGGGAATTATATTACAAGAATGAGTATGATACAAAAATATGATGTCCAAATCGGAAAAATTTTGGGGCCCGTCTTTTTCTCTGCTTTGTACTTCCTTTAGCTCTGCAACACTCTCCCCCTCTTCGTCTCTGTCGTCCCTTGACAGGCTTTGCTTCTTGTCATCAGCTTGTTGTCCGCACGCATCCAATGGTCAGTATTGCCTGATTCTTGATCTTGCATTACGTTTTAGAGGCGCTCTGATTTGTCCTGGTTGCACACATCGGACCTTGCTGTGTTATTCACTTCTTTTCTCTGCCTGCAACCTTTGCTCATTGTTACCTGTTTATAAAACAGGTGTTCAGTTTTGACGACCTCTTCTTAATTCTTGTTTTACATTCTCTCGGCCATATGCATTCGCCTTGCTTGCCCGCAACCCTTGGAGTTAGACTGACTATCTGATATTTCGCAGTCTAATTCACCTATAGGCTCATTAATTCTGGTTGCCACGCACGCCACCAGTGGAAGGTCTTAGGATGTGGTGCTTCAGTCTTCGATCTGGACCTTCCAGAGATCAAGAGGTTGAAGCACCCATGTGGGTTACGTCCTTTCCTTGGTGTGTGTGCCCCTGCGGGGCTCTGTGCAGAGATGGGTGTTGCGCCCCTGCGGGGCTTCTTGCAGAGATATATCTTCAGATATTGCATTTTAGTGAAGTTGCTTCTTTCGTTGTCTTCTTCTTTTCTTCTTCTTACTTGATTCTCCTTCAACACTGCCCCCCTCCTGGACTCTGTCGTCCCCGACAGGCTTTTTGTGGCGACGTGTGTAGGTTTGGATGGCTTGTTGCTCTCTTTGATTTAGCAGATTAGCGTGACATAGCATGAACTCCTTCCATTGCTGAGACTTTACCCCGTCCTCTGGCGCCTGTCTATGATCAGCAAAGAAACTTGTCTCGTAGGCCACCAGTCTTGCATTCAAATTGGAGGTCATTTTAATAAAAATCTCTGAATCCATTTCAAAGAAGGCTGTAAAGAATGCTTCTTCAAAAGTCTGCATATATGTTGATGGCAGAAACATGAGACGAGAAAAATATGCCATAATAGTTAACCGGCTGGGAATAGTAGATAAATCAAAAATTAATGCCTCCGATCCTTGCGTAATGCCGATGAAATTCAAAACTGTATACTGTGCATGTTGGAACACTTTTATTACCGTCAGGAACATGCTAAATATTTTATTTGTCATTTTGACTGCTAAATCTGGAACGGTAGCATATCTTGCAAGCCAAAATTCCATGGTTTTGACCATGTATTCCTCTGTCGGGAGGTAGTTATGTGGTGGACTAGGTAATAGTGGATAATTTAACCACTGGTTATTAATGCTGCCTTGTCGCTGGCCTTCCCAAAATTGCATCCAGGCTCTTCTACGGGGTAGTGGGCAAAATGATGGGTTGACTTGAAGCTCATACGGGGATGCTTCCCACTGTACCCGTAGTGTAGGGTTCTTTTCCAAGAGCTTTCTTCTCCATATTGGATCTGCTGCCTCAAACTCGGCTTGAGTGTAGTTAAACGTGTTATACCGAAAGTGGAGATTATTATCCGGTTCTTTATTTGTCGTATGCTTTATGTAATGCCGAGTTTGTTCCTTCAATAGCCCGTATGGTACATTGAATGGCCTGAGTATGTGCTCGAGTTGCTTGCTGTCGATTTGAGCCTCTTTCATTAATTTGATGATTTGATCTTCAAACTCCGCAGTAAGCTGGGACACCAGTAGTGCCCTATCTGCCCGGCTTAGTTCTGCAATGTCTCGAATGTTAGGTTCAATGGGAACCTCCTTTTCCGCCCTTATTGGTGAATGATACGAGGGGGGAGAGAGAGGACGTACCTCTTCCTCCACAGTAGCCATGGTCTCTTGTGGAACTACTGGTGTCCCCTGTTTAGTTCGCTGCTTTAATTGTTCCTGAAGCTGTTTGATTAAATCATCTTTTTTCTTGTTTTCCTCTTCGGCCTTAGCAATGGTTGCCTGGTGTTTAATTAGTTCGTGAGCCACAATATTCATGTGCTCTGTGTCTTCCTTACACTGCCGCAGGTAGTTATTCTCTGCTTTTTTCCATTTCGTTCTGAGGGCAGCTGTGTCCTCCATGTACCTCTTTTCCCAATCTGTAATGACAGCTTGCTCCTGTCTGAGCTGGTCTTCTAGTTTGGTGATCTGTTCTTCTAGGTTCTTGATATTTCCTTGTTGATCATCAGTAATTGCCAGTGGCTGATCGCTAATGAGAGCTGTCATTAACTCTTTATTTCGTTGTCGCATATTGTCAGCTTCCTCCATACTTACTTTAAGTTGAGACTCTAAGATTTTACTGCGTGCTTGAAGACGTGTCTTCTCAGTCTCACTCATCTCTAATTTCTTTGTTAATTCCTGGACTTGGTCTTTCAGTTTTGTCTGCTCTATCTCTAGCATGTTGTTTTGTGTTTTGACCTCTTGAAGTTCCTTCGCTTTATTCAGAGCTTGTTCTCTTACCTTGGATAATTCTTCGGAAAGATGTTTACCTGCTCTTTCAAGTTCTTGAGTCTTGTCTCGCATGGCTTGGTCGTAATCTTCATCAGCGTCAAGCATCAATTGTTGTGTGTCCAGAGCTGTTCTAATCATATCTTGCACAACAAACTTGAGCTGAGCTATGTCTACATTTAGCCATGTCTTTGCTATTTTTGGAGTCTCTCCTGTTTGCACATCTTTGCCTTCTGCCACCTGGAGTGTTTCGTTATGCGGTTGTCTAACTTGCAGTTGTATTCTGGGTTCTTCATTATCTCCTTTTGCTTCATCCTTTTTAGTGGCACTCCCCTGAAATGTGACATCCATTGGGGAAGGTTCTGCCACAACCCTGATTGGTGTGAAGGGTTCTTCTGTTTCTATAGCATTATCCTCATTCTCCATTTTCGATATCTCCTCCTCTGTCTTTGTGCTTGTGGTTTTCTGATTCACTTTTATTTCTTGATCTATTGGCTTGAGGCCTTCTGGTTCTTCACCATAATCAACTTCATTTAATTCGGTCCATTGCCCATCATCTTTCGATTCGCTTCGAATATCCACATCCAACAATGATGTGTCCTTTTCTTCTTTGTCCTGAGATGACGAGCTGGAATTGTCTAATCCGATTTCGCGGTATCGGTGAACTTTAGTAAGTCTTCTTTTTGTATTTAAGCCCTGTTGTGACTGCTGATAATGATGACCTTGCACTGGTAAGTTGATTTGTCCTTCCGTGTATTTGTGCGTCTCTTCTAGTGCTTTAGTCAATTCTTCTTCCGTGATTTGTTTCTGTCCTACAATGGTCACTTTGGGAAGTACATGGACTCTTTTTGTCATAGGTTCTCCTTCTTCATCTTGCTTGACTTCTCTTAGTCTTTTTGTGCCTCTCATTCTCGGCTGAGAACTGGTTTCGGCTTCTTCTCCGCTGATGGCAACCTTCTTTTTCTTAGGGACAATGGCTGGTTTTGCATATTGAGCTAGCTTCTCTGAAGTTGGCATCTCTCTCAAACAATTCTTCATATCCAAAGCTTCATATATCAGTAACGTGAGAGCCGAACTACCATTCAAAAATTTCTTCTGGCCCCACTTCTTCTGGGCTTCAAATAATCTTTCCTGAACATAGCCTGTCAAGTTCACTTTGTTCCCAATTTGTCTCATGGCATGCGATAGTAATTGTACGATTATCTTCTGTGGAGCGGTATACCTGTGCATGCTTGGGAAACAAAAGTGTTGATGCACCAATCGGACAGCATCTTCTATGTCAATTCTGTTTATATCCAAAAATGATCTCTTCTTGGGATCATAGCACTCTGCTTTGACATTTGTGACGCCGTCTTGCTTCCATCCAAATGCTCTGTTGATTAATTCGTGTGTGAATTGGATGGTCTTCCAAACTCCAACTTTATCCAAGACGCGTGCTTCGGGAACTGATATCTTTGTAGCTGCAGGTTGCACGGTGTTCATTACTTGTGCACATCTCTGAAAATCTGGCACATAGATTGGCAACTTGAGGAATGCCTCTATGCCTGCTTGTGTCCATACATCTTCAATATGAGGTAGCCCCTATATGATTGTTTTGAAGTCCTGTGACATGATAGGAAAATAGTGATCTGTATCCATAATTTTGATTGTTGCCATGAAGATGAGCTCTGCCACTGGTTGATCATCCCGGAACCAGTGACCTCTTGCTTTTGTAATGGACTCGAGTGGGAAAAGCTGGACCTCTTCCACTTGGGTAGCTTCAGAACTAGTAGACGCCATCTGCACTCAATATAGAGCATGAATTAGTTGCCATATATTATCAGAAATCCTCCTTTATTTGTTTGTCATAAGCTCGATATTGCTCCGAGTGACTGGTGTTGTCCCTTTCCCGTGGGTGTGAGAAAGGTAATACCTGGATTTTTCACATTTTTAGGTATTTTTATATTTTCATCTGAAACGGAAAACAGGAAAGTTAGGTTATAGCTGAAGCGATTATTATTATTTTTTGGAGTAATTTCCTTAATGTATGTACAAGTGCTCTCCTATTTCCCCATGAGGAAAATGTGCTTGACTATCCTGAAATAGAAGAAGGATGTGCCGAATGCTTGGCCTTGTAATGTGGCCCTATCATGCATACTTTGGGTCTCGAAGGCTCTATATGTGTGCAATTGAAAGTAGTTGGTTGATGCATGCCGTTTGTTTTGTCTTTCGGTATCCAAATCTGCTTCCTTTTGCTGGGCTTTGTCGTATGTTGCCTAATTCCGATGAATGTGGCTCTTTTCTTGTTGTATGTTTGCTTGATCTGATTTGTAAATCTTGGAATGGCTCGGGTTGCCATTACAGACTCCTTCTTTCTCCAGTAACTCTTTTTTTGTGGCTGTTTTGCCTGTGGACCATATTGGTTCTTCTTGTGCCGGGGATCATCATTTCGGTTTGGTTTCTTTGGAGCGCATGACTTGGGAATCCAGATTTGCGAACGATCCTGTTGAGCAGCAACTACTTTCTTTGGAATCCATATTGTAGTAGTTCGTCGATGACTTCGTTGTTCAGATTGAGTTGGTTTCTCCTTTGATTTTTTGTTCTGATGTCGGTTGTGCTTCTGTCGTCGAAGATACTCCTCTACTTGATCTTTCTTTATCCACGCTTGGTTAGAGTATGGAATAGGGTATATTTTAATGGGTACAGATTTTGAATTACTCAGAGGACTAGTCCTTTTTATGCATGGTGCTTCGGTGAGGTGGGTTTTAGATAGATTGACACTCTCGTGACTTGCTAGACTAGAAGATTGTGTGCAATCAGAATTCGATGTGTCCGCACATATAGTACTTGACGAAGATGTCTCTATAGTGCTAGTGATCATACATTCAGGACTTTGTTCATTAGAATGAACTGTTTGCTCCATGCTCACAGATTTGATTGGTCATTTGTCTAACAGACTGAATACTTCACGATGTCCTATCCTGGTTGAGATGTATCCCAACGCCAATTGAATGGTCACCTCATATTCGTAAATCCAGTCTTGGCCTAACACTACCTCTTCAAGTAAGTCTTGATCATGACACACTATTAGCTTTTGTTCCATAGTGTTGTTGCCAAGATGCAACGGTAAGGTGATCTAACCTATGCATTGAGTAATCGTTCCTCCTATTCCTATCAATTGGGCCATCGATGGGCGCACTTTCTCCTTGAGTTTTTGGGTCAAAGAATGCTTGATACAGCTTACAACAGCTCCTGTGTCAATGAGAGCATCCACCAAGTGGTACTCCGTTTTACCTGCTCCCAAATTTAGATATGGTTGTGTTCTCTGTGATCCTAGGTTTTGAGTGGCTCTAAAATTAGCCATTGGGATGAGTTCTTCTCCTAGTCGATATCTCTCATCTCGCTCTCTCATCCACTCTTTCCGTTTCTTTATTCTTTCCAATGCTTCCTGTCTCGCTTCTTCTCGTATCCTTTCCTCCTCTATGCGTCTATTCTTACCTTTGATTAATCGAGACATTGTTTCTTCGGTTAATGGTTCTAGATATTTTTTCACTCTACATCCACTGATGTAGTTTGGTAACACGTCTCCATCTAAGGTTGCTAAGCTAATGGCTCCACTTGTAGATATGCGATTAATAATTAATGGACCATATCCTCTCTTCTGCAACTTCTTAGCGTGTTGTTTCAAGGTGTATACCAAAACTAAATCTCCTTCCTTCAAATTTTTGTCCTTAATGTGCGCGTCAAAGTAGGCTTTCTGTCGTCGTTTAGCAGCATAAATGCCTGCTACTGCTTGTAACCTAGTTTCGTGAAGCTTTTCTATTTGATCCAATTGAGCTGATAGTTCATGTCCTGTCCACTCGTAAGTAGTTGCTACTCTCAGAGTGGGAATCAAGAAATCAATTGGCAAAATAGCATTTTGTCCATATACTAAGTTAAAAGGAGTAGTGCCTATGGCGGTTTTATAGGCTACTCAAAATGCCCATAAAGCATGATGTAACTGCTTATCCCAATCTGATCTACCATTGTTAACGATTTTGGTGAGAACTGTACACAAGATTTTATTTGAACTTTCTGCTTGTCCATTGGCTTGTGGGTGATAAGGGGCTGATTTCTTATGAATTACCAAGAATTCATTCAATAAAGCTTCTATAACTTCATTAACAAAATGCGTACCTCTACCACTCACAATTTCTATTGGTAGTCCAAATCTAGTGAAAACGTTCTCAAAGAGAAACTTGGCTGTGGTTCTTGCGTCATTTTTCTTGGTTGCTTTGGCTTCAACCCATTTGGTCAGGTAATCTGTGGCTACAATTATATATTCGGCATGGGATCCTTTTGCTGGTGGGCTAATAGGTCCTATGAAATCTATTCCCCATTTCGTGAAAGCTCTAGCACTCATCATGGGTCTAAGTGGCATCTCATCTCTTCTAATTGGATATTTTGTTCGTTGACAAGTATCACACCGTTGCACATATGTTATGGCATCTTGGTGTAGAGTTGGCCACCACATTCCAGCAAAGAGGATCATTTTTGCTGTTTTATCCGCAGAGAAGTGTCCTCCTGCAGCTCCTGTATGAGCCATCTCTAAAACAGAAAGATATTCGTTTTCGTGAATGCACATTCGTAATTGGTTATCTTTCCCTCGTTTGAAAAGTTGTTTTCCTATGATGGCATAATCCTTACTTTGTTCTTCAAGTGCACGTTTCCTTGCTGAAGTAGCTCCGTCTGGGTATTCTTGAGTTTTCAAGAACTTTACCAGAGGCATGCTCCATCTTGGTGCTATTGTAGAATAGCATAAGGTAGAGTTCTCATCTGGGATTTGTTCTTGACAGGTCTGACAGGTTGATACATAGTTATGTGCATCTCTTTGCATGGTTGGCCAATATATGCCAAATCTCTTGAGTGTTTGCCATGTTCCATTTGCATTCAAGTGAGTTTTCCATTGGTTTATGTGTGCTTTCTGAAGCCACATTTCTTGTTCCTCTTCTTCCACGCATCTCATTAATAATCCACTTGAATCCTGGTGATACAAACTTCCCGCAATGATGTGAAGGTTTTTAGTCCTCCAGAGGTCTTGGGTTTGGTTTGGTGTGATCCCATCTTTAGGTCCATGTGTAAGTATAGGGATCAACTTTTCTGCCCATTGAGGACATACTTCCAGGTTAAAAAGGTACGTATCTGGCAGATCATCTGGTACTCCTATGGGTGGTTCTCCATGGGTCATTCTTGATAAGTGGTCTGCTCTTATGTGGGTATTTCCTTTCTTGACTACTACCTCAAAATCAAATTCCATTAGCAATAAAAACCATTGTACTAGTCGTCCTGTATTACAAGGCTTGTTGACTAGGTACAATAGGGCTTGATGATCAATGAAGAATTTGAATTTGTTTGCCAGCAGGTAATGTCTGAACTTTTTGACTGCGTACACCATCCCTAGGCCTTCTCTCTCCGTGGTAGTATAATTGCGTTCTGCTTGATTTAATTGTCTACTAGCATAGGCTATAGGGTGGTCTAATTTTCCTGTGTCAGCAGGTTGAGCTAAGATGCAACCAATGGCAAACTTGGAAGCATCCACATGAATGTGAAACGGCTTATTCCAGTTAGGGACTCGAAGGATTGGTGCTGAACTCAATCGATTCTTTAACTCATTAAAAGCTTTTTCACATTCTTCGGTCCAATTAAATAGAGTCAATAATGCATAAAGAGGTCTAGCAATTATGGCGTACACATGTATGAATCTTTGATAGTATCCACAATGTCCCATAAATGCTTGAACTTCTTTAGCAGTCTTAGGTCTTGGTAAATCCAGAATTACTTTGATTTTGTCTTCATCTGTTGAAATCCCATTCTTAGAGACAATATGTCCTAAGATTTTTCCTTGTCGAACCATGAAGACACATTTTTCAGGATTGAGGCCTACTCGATATTGTCGACATTTAGCAAAAATCTTTTCTAGTTCAGGGATGTGCTCTGATCGTATAGCTGAATAAGTACAAAGATCATCCACGTATACCTCCATACTTTTTCTCAGAAATTCCTTGAACACATGACACATCAATCTTTGGAAGGTAGCTGGGGCATTCGTTAAACCAAAAGGCATGACTCTAAAGGCGTATACTCCCCATTCAGTTGCGAACGCTGTTTTATGTTGGTCCTCAGGAGCAATGGCTACCTGGTTATACCCTGAAAAGCCATCCAGAAAGCTATAGACTTCCTTCCCTGCTACCCTTTCCAAGAGATGATCCGTAATTGGTAAAGGATAACTATCCCTTATGGTCGTAGCATTTACTTTCTTCAAATTGATGCACACTCTTAACTTTCCATTCTTTTTCGGTACAACCACCAAAGGTGACACCCATTCTATGTGCTCAATTTCGTATATGAATCCAGCATCTAGTAACTTGTCTATTTCTTCCTTTATTTTGGCTGAATACACATCATTGTAAGTATATGGTCTTTGTTTAGAAGGTTTGGCTTCGGATGTCATGGGGATTCTATGCGCACATATAGATGGATCTACTCCCTTCAAGTCCTTATAAGTCCAAGCAAAGACATCCCGATATTCTCTTATGAGACGAATTAACTCTTGTTCTTCCTCCAATGAGACATCCTATCCTATGAAGGTGCATCGTTCCTCTCCTTCTTCTACAGTTACAACTATCTTCTTGGTTTGTTCCTTATTATCATATGCTATTCCCGGCTGTGCTTCTCTTTTCGGCATTTGAATAGCGATTTTTCTCTCCTCCACTTCATATTTTTTGAAGTGAGCTGGTACCTCAAATTGGTCTTGGGGTTTATTTTCTTCATCTTCTGATTCTCTTTCAAATTCTAATTCCCCCTTCTGTGTGAGTTCCTGGTGTTTCTCTTTGGCTGTGATATTTATGTTGGTGGTACTATTCCCTAGATCCATTGGTTCGGGCTCCATTTCAATGCTCTCGTAGTCCTCCTTCCAGTCTTTCTCGATCACTTCTCCTTCTTCAGCCTCCTGAAGGACTAGCATACACAGGCTAACATCATAACCCTCCTCATCGATACATTCGTTCATGGTCACTACTTCTTCGTTTACACAGACATCGAGGGTAGCTAACATTTCCATCCAACCGTGAGGTTCAAACTCTTCATCCGGAAATATTTGTGGCATATAAGCTAGATCTTGTACAGACCTCGCTATTCCTTGTTTTTGCTGCCAACCTTTTCTTCTCTCCTCTTCCTTCTTTGCAGCTTGCCATATCCATAGATGAGTGTCCTCGTTCATCCAGGATTGATCACTAGAACCTCCACTATGAATTGATTGATCGTCTTCTTCCTTATGAATTTGATTCCATTGTAGAGGTGGAACATCTTGATATGTGTACGTATGTAGGTTTATTCTAGTGGTGGTTCCTGCGTGCTGTAGGTATACCGCATCTTTTCCCCAATCTTGTATGACCTTTAGCTGTCTCATGAAAGGCCTTCCCAGGATCATTTCATAATTGCTTGGCCTTTCGAAGTGACATATTGCTAAAGTGTGTTCGAATTCCACTCCACACGTAGTGAAAAACTACTCGCTCCAACAATCCTAAGGGTCTTTCCGTATGTCCATCTGCCATTTGTATTTTCATGCGTGTTGGTCTTAATGCTGGTTTCCCCCATTTCTCCCAAATTTCTTTGGTAGCAATACCAACACCAGCTCCTGAATCTAGGATGGCTTTGGTAGTGTAACCCCTGTAAGTCATTGGAAGGCAGGTATTTCCTTCATCTCCCTCACTAAAGTCTCCTACCTTATCCACTGGAATTCTCACTGTGTTTACTTCGTCTGCTATCTCTTTCTTTTCCTCCTTGACTTCCCATTGATTGATTAATTTCTCTTTCAAATGTGGTTTTACCTTCAACAGCTCCTCGAATGTTAGGGTACAAGGGATTTTTACCTCTCTAAGGCGTATGATCTCAGATGTTTGGACTGATGGGTTCGTTTCTCGTTTCCTCATTGAGGGAATGCGATACAATTCTGAATTGTGTTCGTACTCCCCTGTGTAATTGGGCAGTTCCTTTACATCTTCCTCTCCTTGGTCACTTGCATCCATCAGAAAAAATTCTTCTGAATTTAGTTTAGGTATTGAACCCTCTATTTCGTTTCCTGCTTCTAATTCTTCAAAGGGTGGTTCCATTCCTTCCACTTTCTTCCATTTGCCCTCTTGAACTCGTGCCCAAAGATCCTTAGTCCATTCTCCTTCTACTTCAGGAACTATGGATCCTTCCCTTCTCTCAACACCACATTCATCATTCTGTATTCTATTTACTTCAGGCTTTTCATGAATGTTTACACATTCTTGGAATTCTCCTTCAGAAATTCGGGTATTGGGTAAAGGCAATGCAGGTTTTTCTAAGGTCTGTTGTGCAACTTCTATCAATTTCTTGCAGATCTCCAGTCTTTCCTTTTCTAAGTCGCCTCTTGGATATTCTCTCTCGTGTTGTTCTATGGTAGGTCCTGCTCTTATTCTTGCCTTGTATGCCTGAATCCACATGGCTAATTCTTCAGGCATAGGATCTGCTAACACTGATCCTACCTCTTCTTTTTTGTAATGTTCATTTTTGTTTCCGTCTTCCCTCTTCGGTTCTTCCTTTGATTTTTGTTCGTTTTCCTCCTTTTCCTTCTTTTGTAATAACTTCTTTTCTTTTATCCTATCTCTTCGGTGCTTCCATCTCTGGGACCTTTTACTTGCAATACTTTTCTCCGGCTCTTCTGAGTCTTCAACTCTTTGAGGGATGGGTGTGTCCCTCTCCTTGTCACTCTGATTGTGTTCTTGTGGTTTTTCAGGGGTCTCTCTAGCTTTGGCTCTCGTTATTGCTTTCAATGGTACTGTGTACTCTTTATCACTCCCTGATGATTCAATTACTTCTATTACATTGATTTGTACATTAGATGTAGCCTTGTTGGGATTCTTGGGGCAGTCTCTGAAAAGGTGTTCCTTACCACAATCACTACAGTAGCCTTCCCAGACTCGTTGTGGTGGTGGTGGGTTTGGCAATGGGCATTCTCTGATATAATGATCACCTCCACACCTGTAACATGGTCCTCTGGGTACAGGCGGTCTGCTCATGGGTCGAGGTGGTATGGTTGCTCTAGGAGCTGTATACATTAATGACACATAGTCCTGCTCATAACCGTATGAACTATCTGATGCTTCCATACCATAGGCATATGGTTCATATAGCTGTCCATATTCCATCATTGAGCTTTCATAATTGGGATACGCTCCTTGACTATGGTCGTAAGATGAGTCATATGGTTCGTTACCAACCAAAGGTGTGGCTGGGACTATTGCTCTCTCTAGGTTATCTTCAGGTTGGGCAATCTTGACTGGGACAACGTTCTGAGGATGGGGCGTTTGTTGTCCTAGTACTGGCTGTGGTTGGGTGTATCCCTGATAAGCATATGGTCGTGGCGCTGGTGCCTGCGGCTGATAAGAGGGATATCTAAAAGCGTCACCTCCCTGATCTCTCTGAGGGTATCCATAGGGTCTCATGTATGGCTGTGCTGGTCTCGCTTGCCTATTGTAGGGGCAATTTTCTGTGTTGTGATTCGTGTATTTTTGTTCTACACTGCAATATTGTAGAGGTCCTGGGGCAGTGGGTCTATTATAAACATAAGCAGGTGGTGGAACTACTCCCCTAGTACACAAGTGAGAAGGATGATCACCTCCGCACTGCATACATCTTCTGAGCATGGGTACTCTCATAGGGTTATTGGGGTAGTTCCTCTGTCCTTGAACGTTCAACTTCTTTGCTAACAATTTGGCTATTTCCTCTACATTGTTTTTAGGAATTGATGAGTTACTGGCCGAATCTTCACTTTTCAAGCTTCCTTGAGGTATTTTCAGGTCCTCTGCTAGGTTGTCTTCTAAATCTATGCATTCCTTCATGCATTCTTGCAAAGTCTGAACCCTTTTTACATACACCAATGATCTCAAGGATCCGTTCAATAATCCTTCCAAAAATAATGACACCATTTTATTTTGTGTAGGTCTCTCTTCTACTGGGCATCTGTCTACATATTGCTTGAATCTTCTTGTAGCCAATCTCACTGACTCGGTAGGGACTTGCTTGAAGCTATGGATCAATGATGAAGAATTGTTTTTAATTCCTGATTTAGTAAATTCCTCAATCATTTCTTGGTATACCTACTCCATATTCTGAAAGGTATTAGGGTCCAATGGTTGAAACCATGCTAACGCTGTGTCTGATAAAGTAAGACCAAAGGACTCATATTGAATAAAAAAAGTCTTCTACCTGTTCGGCTCTGATTACTTGTTTAAATTCAGCTATATGATTATAAGGTTCACTAGAGCCATCATAGTGATTTCTCATGCATTTGGCAACTTGGATTGGCCTTAGTCGTCTTCCTACTTTGGGTGGTCTAGGCATCACAGGGAAAATTGGTCTTCCTATTGGTATGCCTGGTCCTCTTACTACCGGCGGTCTGACTGGAGCATGAATTCCATGTCTTGGGTCCATAGTTGGTTGAGGTCCGTAATTAGGGTTATTTGCAGGCATTGCAAATTGCACAGGAGGTCTGACGGGGATTTGAGTTTGTTGTGTTTGTTGTGTTTGGCCCGACTGTTGGTATGAATCATTATGGGACGTTCCCAGTGGGTTTCTTGAGGTAGTGGCTTGGTCCCTAGGGGGAAACACTGGGATATTCTGATATTTCAACTCGGCTCTTTCCACTTCTGTTATGGGCCAATATCTTCTCTGATTTTTATCCAGATACGTGATAATGGTGGAAAAATCAGGATCCTGCAACTCATAGATGGTGACTGGATTAGGAGCAGCTTCCCAAATTGAGGAATGTGCTCTAAGGAGATGCTCCATCCCATTGATCAAATATACATCCATTAAGGTGTCATCCTGGGGAATCAGATCTCCTCTCCATATTCTCGCAACCGTAGATCTTCCTCTAGGTGTAGTTACTTGCTCTTCATTCCCTCCTCCATTTAAATTTGAAGCATTATTTTCTTCACCAATTTCATTAATGTTTTCTGGGTGTTCTGTGACAACATATTGGGTATCTCTTTTGTCCATGTAAAGTCCTCCTACATACTTGACTGCTGGTCTAGGCACTATGTAAGCCTCTGACGCTTTCTTTAACCTAGCCACTGATCTGTTTAGACCATCCAAATAAATAGGGACCTCATTTTGGTTGGTGTTCACATGCTCCAAGGAGGTCCTGTACTCTCCCTCAATGATTGACATCATGCCAATCATGGGTACTGTGTTCTGCATATCCTCTGAAGCCATGGGAATTTCTTCCTCTGACTCACTGGAGGTCTCTGAATAATGTGAACGGTCACTTGGCTCTGCTACACTACCTACAGAAGAGATCACACTTCTTCGGCTTCCTAGGGTTCTTTCGGATCTCAGGTTCATCCACTTCTAAACTCTGATCAGTCTTTGCTAACCTTGGGCCTTTGGCACTCTTCACTCAAGGTCAAAAAATTTTTAGAAGACTTTGGCTAAAAAAAAAAAGACTGAAAAAGAATTTTTTCCAGATCACGATACTTGTCTCCAAAATTCCACGATACACGATCTCTGGGTTTAGACGATACTCGATCCCTGACAAATATCGCGATATCTGATTAACGATACCGATCGCTTGAGTGAAACGATATCGATACTTGGAAGAAGACGATACACGATATTTGGTAAGTATCGCGATCTCTGAGAAGCGATACACGATACTTGCAGCAGGCGATACACGATCTCTGAATTGGAACGATCGATGATACACGATATTTGGTAAGTATCGCGATCTCTGAGAAGCGATACACGATACTTAACCCAAACGATACGCGACCGCTCACGATACTTGACTATCATGATACTTCGGACAAACGATACTTGGCACACGCGATACACGATCTTCAATAAAAACGATACACGATACTGATCAAGTATCGCGATCTCTGAAGAC
The DNA here is from genome assembly GCA_020310875.1 of Ceratopteris richardii. Classification (NCBI taxonomy): domain Eukaryota; kingdom Viridiplantae; phylum Streptophyta; class Polypodiopsida; order Polypodiales; family Pteridaceae; genus Ceratopteris; species Ceratopteris richardii. The sequence continues at coordinate 79,749,990 of CM035417.1, read as the reverse complement.
CAAACGATACTCGATCTCTGGGAGGTATCGCGATCTTTGATCAAAACGATACTTCTCAAGTATCGCGATCGGCACGAAACGATACACGATCGACGATCGTTGGCAAAACGATCTCTGACCAAGTATCACGATCGGTATGAAACGATACACGATCGGAGGGAAATATCGCGATACTCGACCACAGGAGGTCACGATACTTGCTAAGTATCGCGATACTCGACCGCGGGAGTAAAACGATACTTGACCCTTGGACAAATTTTGGGAAAGATTTTTTAAGTTTTGGTTTAATGCACTTGTTTTACTAGTCCCTCTCCTCTCTCCTCACTCTCTGTACCACTCAACTCACTCCTTTTTACCCTCTGAAAGTCTCAACCGATACCTGACGCAGATCGTTTTTCTTTCCTAACTTGATTTGCTGAGAAATTTTGATTAAAATGGTGGGTTAGCTCACCTTGGTAGCTCCTATGATCTCTTTGTCACTTCCCCTTGCTCTGTGCAACCCCAGCTTGCCCGTTTTCTCTCTCACGATCTCTGGCGCAGCTCACGATACTCGACGGTCTCTCTCACGATTGCTCAAAAACAAGTGATTTTCAAAGTGATATTTTTTGGGTTTTATACTTGGTTTTTTTCTATCTACTGAAAATGAAACAACAAGACAAGAAGTGAAAGCTACTCTAATCTACTCCCTCACTCTTCCTATTCTCCTCCTACTACTCACTTCCCTAAACTAACAACATTTACACACACTCCAAGAATGAGAAGTAGCAAGTGCGGCTGAAAATGACTTACCAAAGAAGAGAAAATTTCCACTCCTCCACTTACTTCAATGCAAAAAGCTACTTACCATCACACGAATGCCTCGGTTTGATTCGTCACTCCCCGGCAATGGCGCCAAAAAGTGTTTTGACCTAAGTACCAACTTAGGGACTTGCGGAGAAAGAGACTATACCTCAATCCCCTCTCAAGTGCATATAGTGGGGATACACGCTTTTAATTATCAATCCAAAGAGTATACAAACCTAGCCGAGTGTATGAGGACATGCAATCATGTAATGATCAATGCAAATGAACTACTCAAAGAGTGTAAATGAGGCAAAGACTTATCCAAACAAGCTCCCACTGTTGGTCAAGGCGAAACGATACTTGGTGTAGCAGCCGTCAGTATTTTGGACTTTTCTCCCAGCTCCGAGCTCCAAATATAGCGAATAGCATATGCGTTTCGAAGCTCTCGAGAAGACGCATCCAATGGCAGTGGCTTCACTCAATTCTGACACTTCTACTTCAAGTTATGAGCAAAATACTGAGTCGCGGGAATACCTTCCTACACTTCACCACTTCCTACACTTCGCACACACCTTACCTACAGCAAATAAACACTTTCAAGGATAGACAACACTCACAAGCACTCTTTCCAAGCAATACACATGCATACAAGCTCACAAAGAAGAAGATACAAAGTGAAGAAGACACAATTCGAATTTCTGTGCTCTCTATTCTCACAATGGCAAAAAGTTCTTTACAAAGAGTCACATTTGACTTATATACTAGTGCCCTAAAAATGGTCCTTTCACACAAGAGACTGGCACTTTATTCACTAAAAGACTAATTTCCTACTATCTTACATGGGTAAATCTCTAATCTTCTGTGGGGATGCATCTAGAGGACTCCTCTAGTGCATTTACAACGGGAATTATATTACAAGAATGAGTATGATACAAAAATATGATGTCCAAATTGGAAAAATTTTGGGGCCCGTCTTTTTCTCTGCTTTGTACTTCCTTTAGCTCTGCAACAATGGTCCTCTAGGAAATGGGGGTCGTACCTGCCTAGGTTGAGGTCTAGAGTTGGGGTTTGTGTACATGACATTGGCATACTCAGGCTCCCCACTATTTTCACTTGGGTCCTCATAATAGTATGACTCGTTATGCTCGGGTGACTGCATGTAGTAAGCATGTGGGCTATCAATATGCATGGAGTCAAAACTATGGTCACTTGGATCACTGTCTGATAGCAATGGGGTGACTGGGACTATGGCTCTGTTCGGATTTTCTTCAGCAGATGCATATTTCACTGGGATCATATTGGTTGGAGCAGGGGGTTGCTGCACTAGGACTGGTTGAGGTCTCTGCTGCCCTTGATAAGGTGGCTGATAAGTTTGCTGTGGTCTGTTGTATTGTTGTGGTGGGTACTGATTCTGGTATCTACCCTGTTGTGGATATGGCTGAGGGTAATTTTGCCTAACAGTTTGTTTGTTATATGGGCAGTCTTGTGCAATGTGGTTGGTGTACCTGCACTCTATGGTGCAGTACTGGCTACTAGGATTCGCCTGGGGTTGGGCCATAATGGGACATACATTTGCCATATGGTCACCGCCACAAGTGTAACACCGCTTAACTGGGGCAAATCTCGGAATTTGTTTGCTAGAGACACCTAGTTTTTGAGCTACCTTCTCTGCAAGTTCCTCAATGGATGTGGATTGACCAGCTGTGAGGCTACTAGAGCTATCAGAATCCTTATAGATTTTTGATAGTTCTAATTCCTCACCTAGATTGTCCTCAATGTCTATGCACATGCGCACGCACTCTTCTATCGTTCTGGGGTCCTTCAGATACACATATGACCTGAGCTTGGTGCTCAACAATCCATCTAAGAACAAGGCCACTTGTTTGGCTGGTGTGGGTAACTTCGGCATCGGGAATCTCTCCAGGTACTGCCTAAATCTTCTTCCAGCTAGTCTGACCGTCTCTTGAGGTGTTTGTTTGAAGCTATGAATTAGTGAGGAAGTGTTGTGCCTGATTCCACTCTTAGAAAACTCAATGATAAATGCCTCTAAGAGCTGGTCTATGTTTCTAAAATGCCTCTTGTTCAGTGGTTGAAACCACGTAAGGGCAGTGTTCCTAAGGGTTAGACCAAAAGCATTATATTGTGTGAATAGGTCCTCTACCTGTTCGGCTTTCAATACTTGCCGAAATTCTGCCACATGGTCATAAGGGTCTCCAGTGCCATCGAAGTAATTCTTCATGGACTTCACCAGTTGAGTTGGTCGCAGGGTCCTAGTGTGTTCTCTCGGTCTTGGCAAAGGAAAATTGTCAGCATTCCTTTGATTCCATGGGGTTCTATGTCTCTCAGGTTCCACTCTATTCCTTTCCGTTCCCGTTCTTTCTCTTCCCAGGGAGTTGGCAAAACTTACCTCTGGTTTGTCTCTACTTCTATCTCTTTGAGCTCCATGAGCTTGGGAGGTCCCAGCTCCTTGGTGACTGTATGACACATTAGTCCGAGGTTGGGGAAAAACAAATTCACCCTTCCATGTGTAGGCATGTCTGCCATGCTCAGTGACCATGAAGATTCTCTCTGATGCATTGTCTAGGTAGGTTACTTGGCCTGGGCTATCAGGGTCTTTAAACTCATAGATTGTGAGGGCACTCACTTCTTGAGGTTGAGCAGATTTATATCTCCAAAAAGCCTCATCGGTTTCTCGGTTTAAAAGCAGATCTATGCTTTTATTATCCTGTGGAATCCACTCTGGAGTCATGATTCTGGTCAAGACAGATTTACCACGGGGGGTTCTTGGCTCTTTCTCTAAGTTCCCTTGCTCTATATCACCCATGTCAGTCTCAGTAATCACATCTCCAAACTCATCAGTTTTATCAAGAAGAGTGGTGACTACATATATAGTCCCCTCTTTATCTAGGTATGCTCCATTCTCAAACTTGACTACCGGGTGGTCTAATCCATGGGGTTGATCGGGGTTTTGAATCTGGACCACCAATCTTCTCAGGCCATCTTCATAGATGCGAGCACCTAGACGATTAGTCCTGATGTATTCCAGTTGAGTCTTGTATGGTCCTTCTGGCTTTTCTAGATAAGCCAACCCTGAACTACCTACTGGTCTCTCCATGTGATAGGACATCTCAGAATCACTTGTTTCTGATCTGGGAGTGTATGGGTAATCACTCAACTGTTGGGCCCAAGACCTGGCAGTGTGATTGACACTAGCTTCAAAAGATCTGAGGCTTTGTCTGTCTCGGCCTAAGTGTCTGCCTGATCTAAGGTTCATATACCTGATTTATCTGCCCCCTTGGACCTAAGCACACTCTCGTTGCAGGTCAATTTGCACCAATCACTTTGTTCTTTTGAGTTGAATATTATGTTTATGGTCTTGTCTGAAATCGCGTCGTCAGGAGTACTTAAGTGAATTTCCGCACTTGATAAGTGATCGATTCCAGTTTACCTTTTGTCCCTTAGAGTTTTCGCACTTAAGACCTACTTAATTCTTGCACTTGGTTGATTAATACTCTTGGACTTGATTCGTGCCTAACGATGCCCTAATTAGTTACCACACCTAAGTCGTACTTAGCCTAGGCTAGGAATTGACAAAGGAGGGTTGAGAGATCTTCCAACCTCAATTAGCTGGTTGACCAGACTGCTACACAAGCCAAGGAAGCCTTCTCCCAAGCTTGGTACTCACCCTTGCTAGCTTGCTTTGGATTGCCTTGAGTGCACACAATGTTCCTGCAAAAGCTCACCAGTCAGTATAGTTCTCTTACCACAAGTAATTGACAGACACACATCAATATTTGTAGTCCCCCCTGGAGTAATTCACTGTACCCCCTCAATCTTAGGACCACCTAGTCTCACCTAAAGGCCAACTTGAAAATACATGTTCTAAAACTCCACGTATGATTCTACAAAAAACCAGTTGAGGTCCACGTAGGATTTTCAACAAGCTTTCCAACGAGACCAAAATCTCATTAATCGGAGTTCGTATGGTGAAGTTATGACCATTCAGACACTTAGGGGTCCAAACAGGCTCTCAGGGTTCAGGAAATTCCTCCCTGGTTTCTAGGTCTTTTGCCCACTTCCAAGGTTCTAAAGTTATACCAAGGTGCCTAAAATTAAGCTCAACTACCCTTCAATTCACTCAAAAATAGCCCTAAAATTTTCATGTGTTAAAGGCCGTGTAACGCGATAGGTCAGGTCGAGGTGTCGCGATAGGTCGAAGTGTCGCGATAGGTGGGAAGTGTCGCGATAGGTGGGAAGTGTCGCGATAGGTGGGAAGTGTCGCGATAGGTCGAAGTGTCGCGATAGGTCGGGTCGAGGTGTCGGGATAGGTCAAAAGTGTCGCGATAGGTTGTGAGGTGTCGCGATAGGTCGTGAGGTGTCGCGATACTCCCAAGTGTCGCGATAGCTCGTGAGGTGTCGCGATAGCTCGTGAGGTGTCACGATAGGTCATGAAGTGTCGCGATACTCCCAAGTGTCGCGATAGCTCGTGAGGTGTCGCGATAGGTCGTGAGGTGTCGCGATAGGTCGTGAGGTGTCGCGATAGGTCGTGAGTGTCGCGATACCTCGAGGTGTCGCGATAGCTCGGGATATGGTGAATTTTTCTGTTCTGTCTAGTGATCCTGGGAGCTCTAGGCCTGCGCAGTGTCGTGGTGCACTCAGAATCGTGATTGGGTGAAGTTTTTGGAGTGTCGCGATAGCTCAAGCTCGACGCCTCGGGGACTGTGCAGACAGATTCCGTACCTGCTGAGCTTGCTGGAGATGATGATGGAGCTGCAACCTGCAAGAAACATGCAAAAACACACAAAACAAGAACACACACGCTCGCTCTCTCTCAAACTCGCACACAACAAATGAGGGGAATGACAAGGAAGAGGGAATATGTAGTGGAGAAGGAGGTGGAGGTGGAGATAGAGAAGGAGGTGAAGATGGAGATGGAGATGGAGAAAAATCAGAAATTTACCGACTACTTACCATTCCAACGCGTCCTCTCTACGTCTTACCATCACACGCTCATCCTCAAAGCTCGAATCCCCGGCAACGGCACCAAAATTTGGTGTAGCTCAGTGATGAGTAGCACCTCCTTTAATGTCAATCCGGGAAGACATGAGGATGGTATGAAGACCTCGAGCAAGTGAAGGCACAAATGGGTGAGTGAGAAGCACACTAACATGCACACACATACACACACACGCGCACACACGGCAAGAACAAATGGAGTAAGACAATGGAATCACTTCTATTGCAACCAAGTGCTCATACAAGCTCAAAACTACAAGAAGCTAGCCCAAAAATGAGCTCTCTAGGTCTATTTATAGTTTTTGACTAGCTGTGGCCCTGTCCAGACCTAGTGTCCGGCCTAGTTAAAAATTAGGTTCCAGGGCTTATTTGAGGGCTCAAACGAGGTCTAAAAAATATGAAAATTGGTAGGCAACTACTTCTAAGGCTCCTCAAGCTCGAGGACTCCTCGGCTTGTACAAAATGGAGCTACAAAAAGGTGAAAATGGTATTTACAGGGTTTTTAGTGATGGGAATCACTTTTAAATGGTGTAAGGGTTTTGAAAAAAAATAAAGGGTTGCCTTAGTGCTAGATCTGCTTGTATGCTCGTACTTGCTTCTTCTCGTATACTGCCAACAGTAGCCACTCTTCTTGAATGGAAGTCTTGCTTGCTTCCCTAGTTGACAAGATTCACATAAATGCTTCATACCTTGTCCTTGGAAGTTGGGAAGACCTTCAACCAGCCTCTTGAATTGCATTTCCTTCATTCTTTGTATGTTGATGTGACCTATCCTCTTGTGCCACAAGTCCAACTCCGAAATCCTCTTGTTTCCATATGTGAAGTAGACATGTTGAGTAGAATGAGAATTTACCTCCAAAGTGAAGAGTCTCCCTTGCTTCTTTCCTCTTTCTATGACTTTGTAACCTTGCTTAGGGTTCTCCACAAAGCATCCACCTTTGTTGAACCTTACTTGATAGCCTCTTTCAACCATTTGCCCAATGGACACCAAGTTCTTTGTGATGGTAGGTACATACAAGACATCCTTGAGACATCTTCCTTCCTCCTTGTCATCCAAAGCTACATCTCCAACATGGGAGATCTCATGGGCTATATCATCACCTATTTCTACATGTCCTTTACCTTTGGGAACATGTAGATTAGTAAACCAAGAAGCATTGCAACTCATATGGTTGCTACATCCACTATCAATATACCAAGTGGTATCTACTTTGCTTGAATTCCCATTCATGTGCATCATCAAGAGATTATCATTTTCTGAACTTGTAGAAGCATAATTACCTTGGCATTTGTATGAAGAACCTTGATTATAGCTCCTTTGGTTTCCTCCTTGGTAGCAATCTCTAGCATAGTGGCCAAACTTACCACATATGTAACATCCTTCGCCATCTTGATTCTTGTTTTGTTGATGTCGTCCTCCTCTTCCTCTTGATCTTCCTCTACCTCTTTGTGATGAGGTTCCTTGGTCATGTCCTTGATTGCTAGAGTGGACTTGCCTTCCTCCAAACATTCCTTTGCCCCTTCCTTGTCCTCGTCTTCCTTTGCCCCTTTGATTACCTGCATAGAAAACTTGTGCATCCTTGCTTTTAGTTGAACTTCCACCTATGTTCATCTCTTCGGTGACCATGAGAGCAACCAATTGCTCAAAATCGAGAAGATTATCCCTTACATATACTGAAGTGGTAAAGGGTTTCCACTTCTCATCATCTCTCAAACCATTGAGAGTATAAGCCACAAGATCGTCATCGTCTACGTGGCTTCCAATGGATCCCAATGCATCTGATAACTCCTTGACCTTAAGTATGTAGTCATTTATGCTACTCCCTGAGCTCTTCCTAAGGTTGTTGAGCTCATTCTTGAGTTGGATCTTCCTTGCTTTGGTGGTTGTTGAATAAAGCCTTTCAAGTGTCTCCCATACCTTCATGCTTGAATCCAAGTCTTGGATATGGCCGATCATGCTATTGCTAATGTGTTGGGAAAGGATAAAGATAACCCTCTTGTCTCTTTCATTCCATTCCCTAAATGCCCTTCTCTGGTCATTGGTTGGATTTTCATCCAACCTAGGTCTTGGCTCACTTCCACTAATCAATCCCCAAAGGCCCTTACCCATAAGGTAGTTGGAGACTCTAAATCTCCATGGGTGTTAGTACCCCTTGTCTAGCTTCTCAATTTGAGTGTTGAAGTCTCCCATATCTAGTCTTCGATACTTGACCTAGCCCTTGGCTAATGCTCTGTTTGTTGTTACCCTTTGGAGTTGTCCTCTCCAATCATTTTAGCATAAAGAATCAACAATACATCTTATATTTGTCAATCCGGGAAGTATACAAGAGACCACAACCCCTTCTAGATGATGGAATCCAAGAAATAAGAGGAAAATGACCGGATTTCTGAGAAATGATGAAGATGAAGAGCAATTTCTAGGGTTTTGATTATCTTTAGCAATACTAAATAATTTCCAATGATCTTGGTGCCTAAAGTGTGTTATTTTCTCAACAGAACACAATTATGAAGTCAAATCTCAAAAATGATACCTGTAACCTTCAGATGAGACAATCGCGATTCTGTGAAAACTGATGATTTCCATCTCCAGCACTATTCTTCAACAATTTCTTACTCAACACATCAAGAATCATCTCTCTGCATACTCATTCATCAGAAATATACAATAGAAGCTTGCAAATTCCATGGATACACATAGAATAGACTCACAAATCAAAGAAAATCACATAAAAGGAAGAATCACGATTTTCTGCAAGAAACTCTTCTCATTACTTGGATAGCACAAAATACAATCAACCAACCCTCTCAAAATAGAGGAAATTATCTTTTATACATTTTCAAGTGTCCCTTTTCACACTTGAATTTTGGTCCTTTTCCTTTCTAGTCTAAAAATATGCTATCTAAGAGTTTCCAAAAATTCTAGAAAAATTACATATGATTCTAATTTACATGAGGAAGACTCTTCCTCATTTTTACATCATTTGCATAAATATTTCTACAATCTTTTATCATTTTACAAATCTTCCTCTTCAAAAAATGCTTCTTCTAACATGCTCCAATGTGTGTAAAATGAAAATGAGGCTCTGAGGTTACCTCAATCCAAAGCTTTCCTTAGATGGACACCTTGTGCTCTTGAAAATTTGAGTAGAATAGCTCCCCCTTGATGTGAGCTACCTCCAAGAAGCTTTTGTTGATGCAAATCTTCAACAACCAACACCAAGATGTCTTCTTCCTTGTATTTGATGTCTCCAAGATGCCAAAATGCTCTGATACCACAGATGGGGGAAGTATCTCAACCCCTATGCAACGACGAAGCACGAATGACCTCCACAGGTATCCTTGTTTGACCTCTTCACACCAAAAATGCTCTTTCTCAAAGCATATGTAGAGAACTCCAGTGAGCTTTTGTAGACTTGTAGTACACACCAAGGGCTTTCCAACAAAACAAATTTCACTTGCAATGGATGATTACACAAAGAGAAACAATGTCTACAACATGAGCTAGTTGAATGCTCACAACTACTAGTCAAGCAGAGACCTCACTTCACTCTAGCAAGCTTTTCTCAGAGAATATATAGAGAATGAATCTCAAAATTGGGTCCACTTTAGAGCACTCTAATAGCTACCCAATGACACCAAAATAATTGCAACTGGATAAATAGAGAAGGAGAACCAACCCTTACAACAGAGAGCAAAATATTTACAACAGAGCCCACACACAGAGAGAGATATCAATCACACAACTTCACTAAAATGAATGTTGCTCCCGGACTACTCAGAGAATGCTCCAGAGAATTGGGGAGCATAAAATAGACTTTAATAGCTATCCAATGACACAAGAATTACATCAAATGGATGATGGAGAGTGTTAATCTCCAAAAGAACAAGTTACTCTTGTAGTTAGAGCACCTCTATAACAAGAATAACTCAAACCTTCACCAATTTTAGAGGATCCATGATCAATTATAAAGATTTTGAAAAATCTGTGAAGGAGATGACTACACAGAAAGTCTGCTACACATATCTCTCACATTAACTTATCAATTGTGTAAAGTTTTTTATAAAACTTTGCACAAGGTGTTGCCTACAATTTTCGCACCTTTGCCAAGTTGAATCACTCCAAAAGATTCAATATATCTTGAGAAATGATCTCAACAAGTTACCTATGTCTAAAACTGCACTTCTGAGAAGTCGATTTAGACACCTATAACTTTTAACACTTGCTTCTCTCAATCTAGAACCCATTTATGAAAATGCTTTTAGCTACAGATAGGTTACCTTCCAACTTAAAGATTGAGTGCTTGCTTGCTCAAAACTTTACACTATGGAAGGAGAATTGACCAAAACATTAACATCAAATTTTGTGCCTGTTTTAGGAACCAGTGAACACTTCTTCACATATGAATGTTCCTACACATAATTCTCACAGCCTGTTTACAATTAGGCTCTCAAACATTAACCATAGACTCATTAACTAACTTAGACATCTACAAAAGGATTTTCAAAATGATCAAGCACAGTAGGAGAATGCACAGAAACATCGGGTGCAATTTTCTTTCATTCCTGAAGGAATTTACAACTGAGTGATGAGAGAGACTCAACTCACTTCTAAGATGTCTAATGAATCATACAACTACTGATTTCTCTATTCTCATGCTCTCTCATATTTTCCCCAGCTTTTTACTTGTATATATAGGCAAATATTTACAATATCATGACTATACAAAAGTATAAGTGAACTATCTCTGTATTAATGTACATATGGGTACACCTCTTCATCTTCTAGATGTATTCTTCCTTCATGCTTCACAACTTGAATTTTCCTTCAGTCCTTGATTTCCAAACCTTCATTAAAACTTCAATTGTTGATTGCCCTACACAAACAGCTCCCCCTCAATCATCAATTGAGGTTTTCTCTATCTTCTTTATACCTGCCATGTCTTTGAATCTCTGTGGCTTTGGTCCATCCAAGCTTTTGGTTAGCATATCAGCTATCTAATCTTTTGTTGAAGTATGTATGACTTCAATCTCTTTATCCATCACCTTCTCTCTTAGAAAGTGATACTGAATCTCAATGTGTTTGGTCCTGGCATGAAAAATAGGATTAGCAGCTAAATACAATGAACTCATGTTATCTCCATGAATGGTGGTGTACTCTGTATGATGTCAAAACTCTTCATCAGATTCTTAAGCCATATCACCTCCTTTGCAGCTTCAACCATCCCTTTGTACTCTGCTTCTGTAGATCATAAAGCAACTGTGTGTTGCTTCTTTGAACACCAAGAAATTAACTTATCTCCCACATAACACAAGTATCCATAAGTTGATCTCCTATCATCTGGATTACCTGCCCAATCTGCATCACTATATATCTTGATGTTTGTATCTGATGTAAAACCATAATACAAACCTTCTTTGAGTGTACCCTTAATGTACCTCAACACTCTTTGACCTGCAATCCAATGTTCTTTCCTAGGGCAATGCATGAATTGAGACAAAACTCCAACTGCATATGACAAGTCAGGCCTAGTTAATGTAGCATAGTTCAGACTACCAACCAAACTCTGATATAGTTTCATGTCCTTGAACTCTTCACCTCCATATCTACTCAATTTGTGATTCACCTCCATTGGAGTAGGTGCTACCCTGCAATCATTCATCTTAAACTTGATCAACAAGTTTCTCAAATACCTTTCTTGAGTTACATACATTCCATGTTGAGTGTATGAGATCTCCATGCCCAAGAAATATGACAAGTCTCCCAAATCACTGATCTTGAATTCTTTCTCCATTTGCTTCTTTAGGCTTTGAATGCCTTTCTCATCTGTACCTGTAAGAATTATATCATCAACATATACACATGTAAATAAATCCATCATCACTTGCTTTAATAAGCAAGCTACTATCTGCCTTTGACACTTGAAATCCAAGTTCTTTCAAGAACTTCACAAGTCTATAATTCCATGCCCTTGGGGCCTGCTTCAAACCATACAAAGCTCTCTTGAGCTTACATACATACTCTAGATACCTTTCATCTCTAAATCCTTGGGGTTGCTCCATGAAAACATCATCTGAAATATAACCATTCAAAAAATCATTCTTCACATCTAATTGACATAATTTCCAACCTTTACATGCGGCAATAGCTATGAGTGTCCTGATAGTTGTCATCTTTGCCACAGGACTATAGGTCTCATCATAATCTATGCCATAAGTTTGAGCAAAACCCTTCACAACAAGTCTAGCTTTATATCTAGACACACTTCGATCTGCATACCTCTTTGTCTTGTAGACCCACTTGTATCCAATGATCTTCTGACTATTTGGTTTAGGAACTAAATCCCATGTCTGATTCTCCATCAATGCATCATATTCTTCCTACATAGATTTCTCCCAATTTTCCTTACCTTTTGCCTCTTCATATGTAGAAGGGTCTTCTTCTGCCTTTATCATATAAGCATAATCTTTGGTAGCCAAAAAAGAAGTGTCATAGCTATACCTTGCAGGTTGCCACTTGTGTCTTGATGACCTTTTGAGTTCTCCACTCCTTGAGGTTTCTGGTTCATCACACTCAGGATCAAATCTTGGCATTTCTTCAACTTCAACATGCACTTGATTATTCTCCTCTTCATCAAATATCTGACGCTTTGATTTACCTTTCTTTTGGTTCACAACTTCTTCATCACCTGCATTAATATTTATTGTACGTGCATACCAAGTACCTTGCTCATCAAATGTAACATCCTTTGATACAAGGAATTGTTTTGTGGATGGACTCCACAACCTATATCCCATCTGCTTATCATCATAACCAATGAATACATACTTTTCAGCTTTAGATTCCAAATTGTGCCTTAATTGTGATGGCACATATGCATATGCCAAACATCCAAATACTTTGCAATGATCCAAGGTAGGTCTCTTACCCCACCAAGCTTCATAAGGTGTCATACCCTGCAAGGCGTTACATGGTAACCTATTAACCAAATAAGTAGCTGTATTTACAGCCTCAACCCAGAAATAATTAGGGCAATTTTTCTCCTTCATCATTGACCTTGCAAACTCAACAAGAGTTCTATTTCTTCTCTCTTCTATACCATTTTGTTGAGGAGAGTACATGCAAGTAACCTCTCTCTTAATACCTGCATTCCACAAGTAATCACTGAACTCATTAGAGATATACTCTCCCCCTCCATGTGACCTTAGTCTCTTCAACTTATGACCTGTAATTCTCTCTACATACACATGATAGTGTTTAAATGTATTGAATACTTCTGATTTGTCTTTGATCACATAGTTAGTGATCCATCTGGTAGCATCATCAACATAAATCACATAATACCTTGAACCATTGATACTAAAATCTTTTGATGGTCCCCACACATCTGTGTGTACCAATTCAAGCTTCTCTGAATACATAAAACCATGCTTGGAATAAGATTGCTTATGAGCCTTACCTAATTGACATGCCTCACATCTGTATGTCATATGTTGACCTGCAACATTAGGCATGAAGGCTATGTTGCCACTCATGTGATTGCTACACCCTGAGTCAATGTAGAAGACTCTTTGGTCTTCACTTTGCCTTTCACAAGTTGCATTCATTATCAATGTTGAATCCTCCTTCTCATCTGAAGCATAATTGTAGTAGGTATTGTTGTATAGTTGACTTTGGAATCCTCTACCTGCATTTGTTCCAAGGTAACCTCTACGTCTTAAATTACCTCTTTGAATTTTGCCACCTCTTCCTCTTGAATTAAAATTCTGATTATATCCACCATTACTCTGAGTATTATGCTAACAATCATTAGCTAAGCGATTTGTCTTACCACAAATCTAGCAAGCTTTGACTCCATCTTTATTACTCCTGCCTCTTCCTCTACCTTTGCCACCTCCTCTTCCTCTACCTTTGCCACCTCCTCTTACTCTTAGGAAGTTAGCTTGGCTAGTTGTACCTTCATGCTCATTTGTTTGTTTCTTTCCTTTGATATTCTTCTTCCTATCCTTTGAATACATTGCATGACCTGTACTCTTGTCACCTTCACCTTTGACATCCTGCTCAAAGGTTAACATATGTCCTAGCAACTGATTTAAGTTAGGAGTAAAATGATCAAGTGATAATTCAGTAGACAAAATGAATGGCTTCCATTTGTCATCACCTCTCAACCCTGTGAGGATTTGCCTTACCAATTTATCCTCCTCAATGTCTTCATCAACTGCTCCTAATGCATCTGCAATGTCCTTCATCCTTGTTACATAGTCTGAGATGGATTGAGAAGCCTTCTTCTTGAAAGTGGTAAATTCTGCCCACAAAGATGCCTTCCTTGACTTTGTGGTGTTTTGAAAATGCTCCTCCAAAGCATTCCATATATCACTTGCACTTTCAAGACCCCTAATGTGAGGTAGCAAGTAGTCATTGACTGCCATATACATAATGCTCCTAGCTTGAGCATCTCTCTTCATCCAATTCTTCAAATCTGATAATTCTTCCATAGTTGGAACACTAGGATCTTTGAATTGAGGATTTTCTTCTTCACCTGTAATATAAGCTATCAAGTCTTTGCTCATAAGATGAGCTTCCATCCTCATTGACCATGTTGGATAGTTCTATCTATCCAACTTCTCTATTTGAAGAGAATCTCCCATTCTTTCTTCACCTGTATATTGAATTCTTCAAACTTTATGAGTAATAGATGTACCTTTACTTTGAATAATGTTCCCTTTGTCTTCCTTGATGTCGTATGACCTCCTTCTCAAGCTTTGCCCTCAAGCTTTCACCTTTGAACCTTTAGATGTTGAATTCTTTGCACCTGCAGCAGTCGGGGTCCTCCTTCCTTCAATTTCGATACTTCCTGCTCTGATACCACTGATGGAGAGTGTTAATCTCCAAAAGAACAAGTTACTCTTGTAGTTAGAGCACCTCTATAACAAGAATAACTCAAACCTTCACCAATTTTAGAGGATCCATGATCAATTATAAAGATTTTGAAAAATCTGTGAAGGAGATGACTACACAGAAAGTCTGCTGCACATGTCTCTCACATTAACTTACCAATTGTGTACAGTTTTTAATAAAACTCTGCACAAGGTGTTGCCTACAGTTTGTGCACCTTCTCCAAGTTGAATCACTCAAAAAGATTGAGTATATCTTGAGAAATGATCTCAACAAGTTACCTATGTCTAAAACTGCACTTCTGAGAAGTCGATTTAGACACCTATAACTTTTAACACTTGGTTCTCTCAATCTAGAACCCGTTTATGAAAATGCTTTTAGCTACAGATAGCTTACCTTCCAACTTATAGATTGAGTGCTTGCTTGCTCAAAACTTTACACTGTGGAAGAAGAACTGACCAAAACATTAACATCAAATTTTGCGTCTGTTTCACGAACCAGTGAACACTTCTTCACATATGAATGTTCCTACACATAATTCTCACAGCTTGTTTACAATTAGGCTCTCAAACTTTAACCATAGAATCATTAACTATGAACTTAGACATCTACAAAAGGATTCTCAAAATGATCAAGCACAATAGGAGAATGCACAGAAACATCGGTGCAATTTTCTTTCATTCCTGAAGGAATTTACAACTGAGTGATGAGAGAGACTCAACTCACTTCTAAGATGTCTAATGACTCATACAACTACTGATTTCTCTATTCTCATGCTCTCTCATATTTTCCCCGACTTTTTACTTGTATATATAGGCAAATATTTACAATATCATGACTATACAAAAGTATAAGTGAACTATCTCTGTATTAATGTACATATGTGTACACCTCTTCATCTTCTGGATGTATTCTTCCTTTATGCTTCACAACTTGAATTTTCCTTCAGTCCTTGACTTCCAAACCTTCATTAAAACTTCAATTGTTGATTGCCCTTCACCAACAATGGATACAATATGAGGGAGAACCAATGCCTACAACTCAGGGGTAGAGAGTTGCAACACTGCCTGCGCACACACATAGATATGCCTACTAAAAGAATACAAAAAAGCAAGCAAGGGGCTAGCTTAAGCAAGGGGGTTGCTTATCACAACTCCAGGACTTAGTGCTCACTTTGCATGAGCTAAAACTCCAAGAAGATGGCCCCAAAAGAATTCGGGTTACATGCTCCTTTTATAGTGAGAAGTGTGCCCCTAAAATCTAGGAACTACCTTTCCAAATCAGCCTCCTAACTTGGAGGACTTAGTTGAGATGACTTGGGGAGTGGTTGAGTGACTTTTCTTTATGGAATCTTGTGGCTTTTGGCTTCCTTTGATTGCTCCACATGTCCATAAAAGATTCCCCACGAATTTGTAGCTTGAAGCTTGACTTTTAACAGTACTTATGCGTGTAACTCACCATGTAAGAAAGCATTCTTCATATCCATGCAAAGTCCATCCTTTTGTTGTAGCTAATGCAACATGTTTTGACAGAAGACATTTTAGCGATAGGGCTGAATGTTTCCTCATAATCAATGCCATATGTTTGTGCATATCCTTTTGCTACCAATCATGCTTTGTACCTGCTTATGCTACCATCAACATTGTGCTTTACCTTGTAAACCCACTTGCAGCCTATGGGTTTCTTTCCTTGGGGCAATGGAACGAGCTTCCATGTATCATTTCCATAAAGTGGAGCCATATCCTCATCCATAGCTTTGTCCAATCTGCATTTCCAATTGCATGTTCAAAACAAGAAGGTTCAGCATCTTGTATCATCTTGGTCATGTAGGCACAATGATGAACCATGTAACTATCATATGTCAATCATCGCACTGAATTCCGCATCCTCCCGGATCTTCTTGGTCCTGGGTCACTTCTCCTTGTATCATCTGCATGTGCCTTTCTTACACCTAGAGTCTTCATAGATAGCAATTCAAGCTCTTCATCAAGGCTCTTTTCTAAACCGCTTGAATTTCCATCGTCTTCAAAACCTGCACATATTTTACTACTAGCAAAAAGCTTTTCTTTACCTTTCTTGGATGTATTTGATGAATTTGCTAGATTGAAATTTCCGTGCAATCTTCCGCTCCATGCATTTGAGTTGGAACTATTGCTTGGTGATGCATCTACTCCACTCAAAACTTGAGATTCAGCACTTGATTTTTCAACATTTTCTTTGTCATTTGATTCGAGATTAAGGCCATCTTTGGCATCTACATAGAAACTGGACATTTCATCAAATACCACATCTCTGCTCACCTTCACCTGTCGTGTGAGTGGGTTGTAACATTTATATCCCTTTTGCTCAAGGGAGTATCCAATGAAGACATATTTTTTCTGCTTTTGGATCAAGCTTCATCCTCAACTCATCTCAAACAAGTACATATGCAATATAGCCAAAAACTTTTAGATGTGATAAGTTTTGCTTTTTACCTAAAAACTTCTCTTCAGGTGTAACTTGATGTACAACAACAATCGGAGTTCTGATCATGATGTATATAGCAGTATGCACAACTTCTGCCCAATAACAATTAGGCATATTCTTGTCAGCCATCAAAGCTCTTGCTATTTCTCCAGTATGTTTGTTTTTGCATTCAGCAATGCCATTCTGTTGTGGTGTGTACCTGCATGAAAACTAATGTTGAATTCCATGATTTTTAAGATAGTTGCTAAACTCATTTGATATATATTCACCTCCTCCATCAGACCTTAATGTGTGAATATACTTCCCTGTTTGCTTTTCCACCATAGCTTTAAAATTCTAGAAGTGAGTGAACACCTCACTCTTCTCTTTCATGAAATATACCCACACTTTTTGTGTATGGTCATCAATGAAAGTAACATAAAATCGACAACCACCCATAGATGTGGTCTTTGCAGGACCCCAAACATCCGTATGTACTATTTCTAGCACATTCTCACTAACATGCTTGTCATGTGGAAATGATGCTCTTGAATATTTACCAAATTGACATGCTGCACATGACAGTCTGTTGAGGCATCATCCTCTATCCCGCCTACATGATAGTCAGCTAAGGCATCATCATCACTTATGAGTGTTTTCACTGCAGTTGAGTGTTGTCTTCCACTCTACTTGGGCCTTAGGAGTCCCTATGGGGCCCTCCCAGTCAAAGAACAACCTATTGGTCTGCACCAATTGCATGCTCAAGCTCATGGAACCAACTTAGTAATGCAACGAGCATCAAGGCTTATGCTGACATTGTGGGCTCTATGGACGACATCACTAACCCACTTTCAATTGGTGGAGCACTCATGTAAGTTCCATCCTCTTGCTCACTGCACATTGGACAAGGGTAAAAAAAGTCTTATTTTCTAATTAATGGAGGTTGGGTAGGTGCCTACTCCCTAGGCATTAATTTTGAAAATACAAGTATATAGGTGAATGTGCATTGTACCCATCGAATACCATATTGTACCCCACAAACATGGGTTAGACAAGGTTACAACTAGGTTGAATTGGCCTGATCCATTATATGTCCAACTTAATGTTAGTAATGAAACGAGCATCAAGTCTTATGCTGACATTGTGGGTTGTATGGAGAACATCACTAACCCACTTTCAATCGGTTGAGCACTCACGTAACTTCTATCCTCTTGCTCACTCCACATTGGACAAGGGTAAATACATAGTTATGGATATTGAAGACGTAGATCACTTGAACATTGCAGATGTTGTGGAAGATAAAGATGACACTACGTTAGTCAAGTTTTAATACTCTAGGTCTCAAGTCAACTAAAATCTCGATATGGATTTGTTATATGGAAGCATAGGCTAAGTGGGAGTCACCCCTTATATTAAAGTTATGTGCGCTCACACATGAGTGCTATGTGACACCCATGTGTGAAACCATCTAGAAACTCCAATTAATAGAGTAAGGAAGAGAGGATTAAGAGATTGTGGGAATCGCCCCTTATATTAAAGGTATGTGCACTCACACATGAGTGAGAGTTATGGTAAGGAAGGATTTCCATGCACATCACTCTTTGGAATTGAACCGCCTTCGAATTCATTGTCATGCTTCTCGATTTTTGAGCCCATCTCTATGCAAAAGTAGGAGGCATCATCAAGGAAATAGGCCACATGGTGACCACACGAGTGTGTGCACCCACAAGAAGACTCATGCACAAAGGTAGAAGACACCCATGAAGGGTAGAGTTACATTAGGCATGAGCACAAGCACCCAAGCAAGCTTGCCTTCCTTTCCTCTCCTCCACTCCTCTTGGATGAAGCAAAAGAGGAGTGAATTCCTCCTTATAGACCCGCAAAAAGCCCATTTTCCTTTGGTATATGGGATATATTCCATCTGCTATACGGGATATATTCCATATTCATAGAGCCATTCATGGATAGGGAAGACGGAAACTACTACAATCTCCTCTCATAGATGGGCAAAAAATTCGCAATTTTTAGTTCTTTTTGCAAACTTCTAGCCACCAAACAAGAAGTTTTTGGATTTTGGAGCAAGTGGATATGCACATATGTAATATGGGTTGGAGATTTTGAGGAGGGAGAAAGAGATCATATCAAGAAGCTTGCTGGAGTGTTTTTTGGAGCTTCCAAAGTAGCTCTCTCATCATTTCTTCTCTTTTCACTTATCTACACCAACACTCTTGCATTTTTAGAGTCATAACTTCCCATTTAGAGATTCTAATTGACGCAATCTTGGTCAAAAAATTTCACATCATTTGGACAATATTTGATAAGTCCAAAAATCTCTAAAACACTTCAACATGAACTAATCGACCAGTTTTAGCCCTCATTTTTGAGCTTTTGGTGTTTGATTCCACTTTCATCACTTGGTCGACATCGTGGACATGATGTATAGGTGTTGGATTACGTTTTAAAGGCTGGTGAGCACTAGCAATAAGCTCATTTTCTTCCATTTTTCTTTGCTTTAGCTTGGAAATCAGTTTTGGAGCTCTTATGACTGGCTTTTGCTGCCAAGACCCTTCTCAGGCCAATCGGATATTTTGAAATTTTTTTGGACATGTCAAGAACTCAACATAACAGCCTTACGTCATCAAGGATCACTTCAAAGTTTCTTTGGATAGCGTTAATAACATCAAGGAAGTGCTCTTGTAATATTTCTCTCTCTTTTGTTATAAAATTTACTTCCATCTTCATTTATCTCTCTACTTTACATACTTTGGAGGGGAATTAACATGGAAACTAAGGGTCAAGGGAAATGAGAACACATGGTCAAGGACAATGGGAACACACCTCAGCACCTAAAGACCAAACTCTAGAGGGTTATGATCAAAAGATGGGAGAGGCCAAGCAAGAAGAATATGACTCTTATACTGAGCTCTATGATGAGTTTTTTACACACAATAAATTCAATGATCTCAAGAAAAAAACCTATATGATAAACATGTTTATTGGTAGAATGACCTATCTAATACAAAACCAAAGACCCGAATGGTCTCTTTTGGGACACAAGTCACCTCTTTCTTAACGAGGAAGGAAAGAGAAATTCCCACTCTTCTTACACATGAGATGGCTAGGAAGGAGACTCTCTTACCTAGCAAACATAAGGGAGAAAGATCTAGGGATACTCCCCTCTTGAAAGACACCAAGCCACTAACCTTCGGAGGGTATGGCCAAGAAAGAAATAAGGATGCAATCTAACATTTTTGCAAAAGTGGAATGACTTGCATCAATTAAAGGGCATGCCATCTGAGTCTTGTGTGCTTGAAATGAGTCTCTCTCTTGCTTCACGAGCTTATAAGTGGTGGATGAGTCTCAAGGAGGAAACCTCCATCCCTATTGACTTGACTCGGTTTTAAAATCTTCTCTTGAAGGAGTTTCTTCTTAAGAATGAGGAAGAGAGGAATTGGGATATGTGGGATAGGATTACATAGAGAGGTAAGCCACTATCAGTCTACATAGAGGGGTAAGCTACTATCAGTCTACTTAGAGATCTAATTGGAGCAATCTTTGTCTTGAATTGAAGCTTATATTCTAGGTTTCAAATTTGTTCAGTTTTGCTTTTCTTTAGCTTCGAAATCGTTTATGGAGCTCTTTTGGCTTTTGGTGCCAAGTGTTGGTGTATGTCAATCATCAATTGAAGGATTATGAAGAAATGAAGTCAAGAGATTAAGAAGATAACAAATTCAGAAGTTTGAAGGAAGAACATACTCAGAAATTCAAAGCCATGTACACATATGTACATTAGTTCAGATATAGCTGACTCACACTTATGATTAGTCATAAGTTTGTATATATTTGCTTATAAATAGTTTGAAAGTGTCGGGACATAAGGGAGAGAGACATAGAGAAGAAAGTTGAGATGAGTTAGGAGATGTACATTGTACAAATCATCCATCAGATGTATGAAGGAAATAGATAAGTGAAAAATTCAGAAATGGCGCGTCGATCTTCTCTGTCATTCTCCTTCTGTGTTTAATCTTTTGAGGAATCCTTTTGTATGAATCTAAGTCAATAGCTAATCTATCTATGACTAGAATTTGAGAGGTTAATTGCAATCAGACTGAGAGAATTTCGTTTAGGAACATTCATATGTGAAAATGTTCTGAGAGTCGTCAAAACTGGCGCAGATTTCATCTTCAGAGAAATGGTCATTGCTCAGTCCACAGTGTAAAGTTTTACACAAGTGAGGGCTCAAAATCTAAGTTGGAAGGTAAGCCATCTATGGCTAAAAGATCTTGATCAAACGGGATTTACTTTGGGAGAACCAGTGTTAAGAAGTTGCAGGTGTCAAAGTCGCCATTGCAGAGAAGCTGTTTCAGACATAGGTAAAGCGTTTCACATATTTCTCAGTGTGTACTCAATCATTTTGAGAAATTTAACTTGGAAAGGTTGCAGAACCTCAAGTCGAAGTATTGTGCAAAGTTTTATAAAAAACTTTACAGGATTGATTAGTCAATGAGTGATTAATCTGAAGCAAACTTTCCAGAAATTTCAGTTTTCAACAGTTAGCCAAAATTCTGATAATTTGGTGATTGTTTTCTAAAACTAAGTGGAGTCTAAAGTTGATCTTGATATAGAGGTGGTCTAAATTCAAGGTCAACTTGTTCTTTTGGAGATTAACACTCTCCATCAGTAGTATCAGAGCAGGTTATGTCAAAATTGAAGTGAAGAAGACTCCGACTATTGCAGAAATACAAATCTTTACATCTCGAAGGTGCAAAGGGATAAAGGTTGAAGAAAACTTGAAGGTAGACACATTGAAGTTATCAAAAGGATCAGAAGGAGTAAGATTCAAAGTGAAGGTACATTTATTTCTCATAAAGGTTAAAGAATTAACAATACAGGTAAAGAAACAATGGGAGATAGTCTCCAAATTGAAAAGTTGGATAGAGAGAACTATCCAGCTTGGTCTATGAGAATGGAAGCTCATCTGATGAGCAAAGATTTGATAGCATACATTACAGGTGAAGAAGAGAAGCCTAAGTTCAGAGATCCTAGTGTTCCAACTAGGGAAGAATTGTCAGATTTGAAGAATTGGATGAAGAAGGATGCTCAAGCAAGGAGCATAATCTACATGGCAGTCAATGACTATTTGCTTCCTCACATTAGAGGACTTGAAAGTGCAAGTGACATTTGGAATGCTTTGGAAGAGCATTTCCAAAACACAACCAAATCAAGGAAGGCTTCACTATGGGCAGAATTTACTACTTTCAAGAAGAAGGCCTCACAATCAATCTCTGATTATGTGACAAAGATGAAGGACATTGCAGATTCTTTAGGTGCAGTGGATGAAAATATTGAAGAAGACAAATTGGTAAGACAAATTCTCACAGGGCTAAGAGGAGATGAGAAGTGGAAGCCTTTTATTTTGTCTACAGAACTTTCATTAGATCACTTCACTCCTGATTTGAATCAATTGTTAGGTCATATGCTAACTTTTGAGAATGATATCAAAGGAGATGTTGATAAGAGTGCAGGTCATGCAATGTATTCTAAAGACAAGAAGAAAGCTAACAAAGGAAAGCAACAATCAGGTGAAGAAGAAGGAACTTCAAACCAAGCAAATTTCATAAGAGGAAAAGGAAATGGCAGAAGTAGAGGAAGAGGCAGAAACAACAAAGATAATGCAAGAGCTTGTTGGATATGTGGTAAGACCAATCATCTATCTCATGATTGTTGGCATAATAATCAGAACAATGGTAATTATCAGAACTTTAATCAAAGAGCAAGAGGTGGTAGATTTCAGAGAGGAAACTTCAGAGGTAGAGGTGGTAGATTTCAGAGAGGAAACTTCAGAGGTAGAGGTGGTAGGAATTCTTTTGGAAGAGGTGGAGGAAGAAACTTCCAAAACCAATCCTATAATAACACCTACTACAACTATACATCAGATCAGAAGGAGGATTCGACTCTCATTATGAATGCAACATGTGAAACATCACATGAGGACATGAGAGTGTTCTATATTGATTCAGGATGTAGTAATCATTTAAGTGGTAATATTGCTTTGATGACTGACCTAGATCATAATGCAATTAATCATACAGTTCAGACAGGTGATAATACAAAGCATAAGGTAAAGTCAATTGGTTCAGTCAAAGCTAAGGATGGGAGCACTCTTCTGAGTAAGGTTCTTTATGTTCCCACAATTCCAAAGAATTTGATCAGTGTAGGTCAAATTGTGGAAAAAGGATATGAGGTAAGATTCACCAATGATGGAGTCTATGTTGAAGACCCTAGTCAAGGGTATAAACAGGTTGTTACAGGGAAGAAAGAAGGAAGGCTCTTCACATTGAAGGTACAAGGAAATGTTGGACATGCTATGTTCACATATGGAGAGCAGAAGGTATCTGAATTGGATCTTTGGCACAAAAGGCTTGGACACTTCAATGAAAGAGGTATCAAAGACATGATTAATAATGATTCAGTGCTTGGGTTGCCTAACATTGCAGGTCAACACATGACATACAGATGTGAGGCATGCCAATTAGGTAAGGCTCATAAGCAATCCTATTCCAAGCATGGGTTTATGTATTCAGAAAGACTTGAGTTGGTGCATACAGATGTGTGGGGTCCTTCAAAGGACTTTAGTATAAATGGTTCAAGATATTATGTCATATATGTTGATGATGCTACCAGGTGGATCACAATTTATGTGATTAAAGAAAAGTCAGAAGTGTTTAATACATTTAAACACTATCATGCATATGCAGAAAGGATTACAGGTCAAAAATTGAAGAGACTAAGGTCAGATGGAGGGGGAGAGTATTTTTCAAATGAATTCAATGATTACTTGTGGAATGCAGGTATAAAGAGAGAAGTTACTTGCAGGTACTCTCCTCAACAAAATGGGGTAGCAGAAAGAAGAAATAGGACTCTTGTTGAGTTTGCAAGGTCCATGATGAAAGAGAAGAATTGCCCAAATTATTTGTGGGCAGAGGCTGTAAATACAACTACATATTTGGTCAATAGATTGCCTTGTAAAGCTTTGCAAGGTATGACACCATATGAAGCTTGGTGGGGTAAGAAACCTACCTTGGATCATTGCAGAATATTTGGATGCTTGGCATATGCATATGTGCCATCTCAATTGAGGCATAAGTTGGAGCCTAAGGCAGAAAAGTATGTATTTATTGGTTATGATGATAAACAAATGGGATACAGGTTGTGGAGTCCATCCACAAAGCAATTTCTTGTATCCAAGGATGTTACATTTGATGAGCAAGGTACTTGGTATGCAGGTAAATATAATGTACATGCAGATGTTGAAGAAGTAGTGGATCAAAGGAAAGGTAAAGCAAAGATTCAATTATTTGATGAAAGTGAGAATAATGAAGTACAGGTTGAAGTTGAAGAGAGGCCAAGGTTTGATCCAGAATGTGATGAACCAGAGACTTCAAAAAGTGCAGAAATGAGGAGGTCATCTAGGCACAAATGGCAACCTACAAGGTATAGCTATGACACCTCATTCTTGACTACTAAAGATTATGCTTATTTGGTAAGAGCAGATGAAGATCCATCTACATATGATGAAGCCAAAGGCAAGAGAAATTGGGAAGAAGCCATGCAAGAGGAGTATGATGCATTGATAGAGAATCAGACTTGGGATCTGGTTCCTAAACCTAATAGCCAAAAAATTATTGGATGTAAGTGGGTTTATAAAACCAAAAGATTTGCAGATGGAAGTGTGTCTAGGTACAAAGCCAGACTTGTTGTGAAAGGGTATGCACAGACATATGGAGTGGACTATGATGAGACTTATAGTCCTGTGGCAAAAATGACAACAATCAGAACTCTCATAGCAATTGCTGCTTGCAAAGGTTGGAAACTATCTCAATTAGATGTTAAAAATGCTTTTTTGAATGGTTACATTTCAGATGAAGTTTACATGGAGCAACCAGATGGGTTCAAAGATCAAGTGAATCCAAATTATGTGTGTAAGCTCAAGAGAGCTTTGTATGGACTAAAGCAAGCCCCAAGGGCATGGAATTATAGGCTTGTAAAATTCTTGAATGATCTTGGATTTCAAGCATCAAAGGTAGATAGTAGCTTGCTAGTCAAAGCAAGTGAAGATGGATTCATTTATGTGTGTATTTATGTTGATGACATAATACTTACAGGAACAGATGATAAAGGAATACAAATGATCAAGAAGCAGATGGAGAAAGAGTTCAAAATTAGTGATTTGGGGAACTTGTCATTCTTCTTAGGAATGGAGATTTCTTATACTCAACATGGAGTATATGTGACCCAAGAAAGGTATCTTAAAAATTTGCTAACCAAATTTAAAATGGAAGATTGCAGGGTTGCACCTACACCTTTGGAAGTGAACCATAAATTGTCTAGATTTGGAGGAGAAGAATTTAGAGACATGAAGCTCTATCAAAGTTTGGTTGGTAGCTTGATTTATGCTACATTGACAAGGCCTGATTTGTCATATGCAGTTGGTGTGCTTTCACAATTTATGCATTGTCCTAGAAAGGAACATTGGATTGCAGGACAAAGAGTACTTAGGTACATCAAGGGTACACCCAGAGAAGGGTTGTACTATGGATTTACTTCTGATACAAGAATAAAGATATATAGTGATGCAGATTGGGCAGGTAATGTGGATGATAGAAGATCAACACATGGATATTTGTGCTATGTAGGAGACAAATTGATTTCATGGTGTTCTAAGAAGCAACATACAGTTGCTTTGTCATCTACAGAAGCAGAATACAAAGGTATGGTGGAAGCTGCAAAGGAGGTAATATGGCTAAAGACACTTATGAAGGTTTTTGATGTGGTTCAAAGTACTCCTATTGTTTGTGGAGACAATATGAGTTCTTTATACTTGGCAGCTAATCCTGTGTTTCATGCTAGAACTAAGCATATTGAAATACAGTATCATTTTCTGAGAGAGAAGGTCATTGATAAGGAGATTGAAGTCATACACACTCCTACAAAAGATCAACTTGCAGATATGATGACAAAAAGTCTAGATGGACCAAAGCTACAGAGATTCAAGGATATGGTAGGAATCAAGAAGAAAGAGAAGAACCTCAATTAATGATTGAGGGGGAGCTGTTGGTGTATGTCAATCATCAATTGAAGGATTATGAAGAAATGAAGTCAAGAGATTAAGAAGATAACAAATTCAGAAGTTTGAAGGAAGAACATACTCAGAAATTCAAAGCCATGTACACATATGTACATTAGTTCAGATATAGCTGACTCACACTTATGATTAGTCATAAGTTTGTATATATTTGCTTATAAATAGTTTGAAAGTGTCGGGACATAAGGGAGAGAGACATAGAGAAGAAAGTTGAGATGAGTTAGGAGATGTACATTGTACAAATCATCCATCAGATGTATGAAGGAAATAGATAAGTGAAAAATTCAGAAATGGCGCGTCGATCTTCTCTGTCATTCTCCTTCTGTGTTTAATCTTTTGAGGAATCCTTTTGTACGAATCTAAGTCAATAGCTAATCTATCTATGACTAGAATTTGAGAGGTTAATTGCAATCAGGCTGAGAGAATTTCGTTTAGGAACATTCATATGTGAAAATGTTCTGAGAGTCGTCAAAACTGGCGCAGATTTCATCTTCAGAGAAATGGTCATTGCTCAGTCCACAGTGTAAAGTTTTACACAAGTGAGGGCTCAAAATCTAAGTTGGAAGGTAAGCCATCTATGGCTAAAAGATCTTGATCAAACGGGATTTACTTTGGGAGAACCAGTGTTAAGAAGTTGCAGGTGTCAAAGTCGCCATTGCAGAGAATCTGTTTCAGACATAGGTAAAGTGTTTCACATATTTCTCAGTGTGTACTCAATCATTTTGAGAAATTTAACTTGGAAAGGTTGCGCAACCTCAAGTCAAAGTATTGTGCAAAGTTTTATAAAAAACTTTACAGGATTGATTAGTCAATGAGTGATTAATCTGAAGCAGACTTTCCAGAAATTTCAGTTTTCAACAGTTAGCCAAAATTCTAATAATTTGGTGATTGTTTTCTAAAACTAAGTGGAGTCTAAAGTTGATCTTGATATAGAGGTGGTCTAAATTCAAGGTCAACTTGTTCTTTTGGAGATTAACACTCTCCATCACCAAGACCCTTCTCGGGCCAATTGGATGTTTTGAATTTTGTTTTGGGCCTAGCTAGAACTCCAAATAAGAGCCTTATGTCATCAAGGATCACTTCAAAGTTGCTTTGGATAGTTTGAATAACCTTCAGAAAGTGCTCTTGTGATATTTCTCTCTCTTTTGTTATAAAAAGTTTGCTTCCATCTTCATTTATCTCTCTACTTTACATACTTTGGAGGGGAATCAACATGGAAACTAAGGGTCAAGGGCAATTAGAGCAAAGCTCCCCACCTAAAGAACAAACTCGAGAGGGTTATGATCAAAACATGGGAGAGGCCAAGCAAGAAGAGGAGAACTCTTATATTTAGATCCATGATGAGTTTTTTACACACAAGAAAGTCAATGATCTCAAGGAAAAAATCCATAGGATAAACACACTTATTTGTAGAATTACCTCTCTAATAGAGAATTGAAAACCTAATGGTGGTCTCTTTGGGGACACAAATTACCTCTTTCTTAACTAGTAAGTAAAGTGAAGTTCCTACTCTTCTTCATCATGAGATGGCTAGGAAGGAGACACTCCAACCTAGTAAACATAAGGGAGAAAGATCTAGAAAGACTTCCATCTTGAAAGACCTCAAACCACTAACCTTTAGAGAGGATGACTGAGAAAGAAATAAGGATGGAGTCTATACATTTTTACAAAAGTGGAATGACTTGCATCAATTAAAGGGCATACCACTAGAGGATTGTGTTCTTGAAATGAGTCTCTCACTTGGCCCACAAGATTATTGTTGAAAATCAAGTCTCAATCATGCAAAAAGGCTCAACCACGAGTTTTGCAGGTGGACCAATAAAAAATGAGGACCCAAAGTCGTGGAATAAAGTTAGAAGCTCCACCAAACTCAATCAAATTCAAATATCATCAAATCAGCCACCAAAAAGTGCACCTACACTGATTGGTGTGTGGTTAGCTAGATTGTAGGAAATGCAAAAGTCTATATAAGCATCATCCCGCCTTTTTTTCTTGATTTGTATGCATTCCACGAGTTTTCCACTTAGTTTAGTGAAGTCATAAACTCCAGCAAGCAGCCCCCTTGCTTGCTTACCTCATTTTCTCATGATCTTGCTCCGCTCTATCTAGAGGTGTAGTTAGGCTTTTCCAAATCTGATTGTACTAGATT
Source organism: Ceratopteris richardii (assembly GCA_020310875.1). Classification (NCBI taxonomy): domain Eukaryota; kingdom Viridiplantae; phylum Streptophyta; class Polypodiopsida; order Polypodiales; family Pteridaceae; genus Ceratopteris; species Ceratopteris richardii. The sequence continues at coordinate 79,721,560 of CM035417.1, read as the reverse complement.
GCAGAGCATTGTTTGCTCTCTCATTCTACTCATTTTCATTGATTTGAAACTTAATTTGGTCTCTCATATTGTGCCCTGAACTTTGCCAAAGTTTCAAGTTATTTGGATGAGTGAGTTGTGAGAAATTGCCAACTTTGTGAAGGTATATCTCTGCACATAGGCAGAGAGTGTTGCAAACAGGTAGTCTGTTTTGCAGAGGGTGGTTCTACCAGCTCGAATATCCATTGGGGATGATTTAAAGCTTGTTGGGTAGCTCTATAGTCTACTACAAGTCTGCAAAGTTGTATTTTAACTCTCTGTACTCGTGCAGAGAAAAGTTCAGAACATTGAGCATATATCACTGCTTGTGGACGTAGTGGAGGGCAGCCATCTTCCGTTTTGCATTGGGGTGTTAGAAACATCCCCATCAGTGGTATTAGAGACATTTTGGAGGTTTGAAGACATCATTGGCATCATATTGAAGACTTGAAGGGATCAAGACAACTCGTGGAAGCACAAGGAGGACTGATCAAAGCATGACGACATCAAAAGGGGGCTACGTCGATTGAGATCTCAACTAGTCGAAGGTTAGCAAGGGAGAAGCTATCAAAAGGTAATATCCACAACTTCTAAAGCATAAAATCACTTGAGGAGAAGCTAGAGGAGCATCGTAGAGCTCATGATGACTGAGTATAATGCACAAATAGAGAAGTTAGAGAAAGGCAATTATCAACCATGGAAATTTAGAGTTAGCAACTACCTTATGGGCAAAGGTGATGGAGAGTGTTAATCTCCAAAAGAACAAGCTACTCTTGTATTTAGAACACCTCTATAACAAGAATAACTCAGATCTTCATCAATTTTAGAAGATCAATACTCAATTGTCAAATTTTTGAACAAACTATGAAGAAGAAGATTACATAGAAAGTCTGCTGCACATGAAGAAGAAGATTACATAGAAAGTCTGCTGCACATGAAGAAGAAGAAAACTTAGAAATATCGCGCGCAACATTTTCTTCATTTCTGAGAATTTTTTTACAATAGAGTGATGAGAGAGTCTTAACTCATTTCTAATATGTCTAATGACTCATAAAACTCTTGATTACTCTATTCTCATGCTCTCTCATACTTGTCCCGACATTTTTCATAGTATATATAGACAAAATTTTACAAGCTTATGACTACTCAAAGATATAAGTGAACTATCTTTGAATTAATGTACATATGTGTACACATCTTCACCTTCTGAATGTATTCTTCCTTCATGCTTCACAACTTGAACCTTTTCTTCAATGCTTTACTCCAATTCTTCATTAAAACATCAATTGTTGATTGCTCTGCACCAACAGCTCCCCCTCAATCATCAATTGAGGTTTTCTCTAACTTCTTTATGCCTGCCATGTCTTTGAATCTCTGTAGCTTTGGTCCATCCAAGCTTTTGGTAAGCATATCAGCTATCTAATCTTTTTTTGAAGTATGTATGACTTCAATATCTTTATCCATCACCTTCTCTCTCAGAAAGTGATACTGAATCTCAATGTGTTTAGTCCTTGCATGAAACACAGGATTAGCAGCTAAATACAATGAACTCATGTTATCTCCATAAATGATAGGTGTACTCTGTATGGTGTCAAAACTCTTCATGAGAGTCTTAAGCCATATCACTTCCTTTGCAGCTTCAAACATACCTTTGTACTCTGCTTCTGTAGATGACAAAGCAACTGTATGTTGCTTATTTGAACACCAAGAGATTAACTTATCTCCCACATAACATAAGTATCCATATGTTGATCTCCTATCATCAGGATTACCTGCCCAATCTGCATCACAATATATTTTGATGTTTGTATCTGATGTAAAACCATAATACAAACCCTCTTTGAGTGTACCCTTAATGTCCCTCAACACTCTTTGACCTGCAATCCAATGTTCTTTCCTAGGACAATGCATGAATTGAGACAAAACTCCAACTGCATATGACAAGTCAGGCCTAGTTAATGTAGCATAGATCAGACTACCAACCAAACTTTGATATTGTTTCATGTCCTTGATCTCTTCACCTCCATATCTGCTCATTTTGTGGTTCACCTCCATTGGAGTAGGTGCTACCCTACAATCATTCATTTTAAACTTGATTAACAAGTTTCTCAAATACCTTTCTTGAGTCACATACACTCCATGTTGAGTATATGAAATCTCCATGCCCAAGAAATATGACAAGTCTCCCAAGTCACTGATTTTGAACTCTTTCTCCATTTGCTTCTTTAGGCTTTGAATGCCTTTCTCATCTGTACCTGTAAGAATTATATCATCAACATATATGCACATGTAAATGAACCCATCATCACTTGCTTTAACAAGCAAGCTACTATCTACTTTAGATACTTGAAATCCAAGTTCTTTCAAGAACTTCACAAGTCTATAATTCCATGCCCTTGGGGCCTGCTTCAAACCATACAAAGCTCTCTTGAGCTTATATACATGATCTGGATACCTTCCATCTTTGAATCCTTGGGGTTGCTCCATGAAAACATCATCTAAAATATAACCATTCAAAAAAGCATTCTTCACATCTAATTGACATAATTTCCAACCTTTATATGCAACTATAGCTATGAGTTCCCTGATGGTTCTCATCTTTGCCACAGGACTATAGGTCTCATCATAATCAATGCCATATGTTTGAGCAAACAAGTCTAGTTTTATACCTCGACACACTTCCATCTAGTTTTATACCTCGACACACTTCCATCTACAAACCTCTTTGTCTTGTAGACCCATTTGCATCCAATGATCTTATAGTTTTATACCTCGACACACTTCCATCTGCAAACCTCTTTGTCTTGTAGACCCATTTGCATCCAATGATCTTCTGACTATTTGGTTTAGGAACCAAATCCCATGTCTGATTCTCCATTAATGCATCATATTCTTCTTGCATAGCTTTCTCCCAATTTTCCTTACCTTTTGCCTCTTCATATAAGGAAGGGTCTTCATCTGCCTTTATCATGTAAGCATAATCTTTGGTAGCCAAAAAAGAAGTATCATAGCTATACCTTGTATTTTGCCACTTGTGTCTTCATGACCTTCTGAGTTCTCCACTCCTTGAGGTTTCTGGTTCATCACACTCAGGATCAAATCTTGGCATTTCTTCAACTTCAACCTGCACTTCATTATTCTCCTCTTCATCAAATATCTGAACCTCTGATTTACCTTTCTTTTGACTCACAACTTCTTCATCACCTGTATTAATATTGATTGTACTTGCATACCAAGTACCTTGCTCATCAAATGTAACATCCTTTGATACAGGGACTTGTTTTGTGGATGGATTCCACAACCTATATCCCATTTGCTTATCATCATAACCAATGAATACATACTTTTCAGCTTTAGGTTCTAACTTGTGTCTTAATTGTGATGGCACATATGCATATGCCAAACATCCAAATACTTTGCAATGATCCAAGGTAGGTCTCTTACCCCACCATGCCTCATATGGTGTCATACCCTCCAAAGCTTTACATGGTAACCTATTGACCAAATAAGTAGCTGTATTTACAGCCTCAACCCACAAATAATTTGGGCAATTTTTCTCCTTCATCATGGATCTTGCAAACTCAACAAGAGTTCTATTTCTTCTTTCTGCTACACTATTTTGTTGAGGAGAGTACCTGCAAGTAATTTCCTTTTTTATACCTGCATTCCACAAGTAATTACTGAACTCATTAGAGAAATACTCTCCCCCTCCATCTGACCTTAGTTTCTTCAACTTATGACCTGTAATTCTCTCTGCATACACATGATAATGTTTGAATGTATTGAATACCTCTGACTTATCTTTGATCACATAGATAGTGATCCATCTGGTAGCATCATCAACATAAATCACATAGTACCTTGAACCATTTATACTGAGATCCTTTGATGGTCCCCACACATCTGTGTGTACCAACTGAAGCTTCTCTAAATACATAAAACCATGCTTGGAATAAGATTGCTTATGAGCCTTACCTAATTGACATGCCTCACATCTGTATGTCATATGTTGACCTGCAACATTAGGAAATCCAAGCACTGAACCATTGTTAATCATATCTTTGATACCTCTTTCGTTGAAGTGTCCAAGCCTCTTGTGCCAAAGATCTAACTCAGAGATCTTATGTCCTCCATAAGTGAACAAGGCATGACCAACAGTACCTTGAATCTTCAATGTGAACAACCTTCCTTCTTTCTTCCCTGAAACAATTTGTTTATACCCATTGCTAGGGTCTTCCACAAACACTCCTTCATTAGTGAATCTAACTCCATAACCTTTTTCAACAATTTGTCCTACACTTATCACATTTTTAGGAATTGTAGGAACATACAAGACCTTACTCAAGAGAGTACTTCCATCCTTGGCCTTCACTGATCCAATTGACTTCACATTGTGCTTTGTGTTGTCATCTGTTTGAACTACATGATTAGTTACATTATTTTCCAAATCAGTCATCAATGCTATGTTGCCACTTAGGTGATTGCTACACCCTGAGTCAATGTAGAAGACTCTTTGGTCTTCACTTTGCCTTTCACAAGTTGCATTCATTATCAATGTTGAATCCTCCTTTTGATCTGAAGCATAATTGTAGTAGGTATTGTTGTATTGTTGACTTTGGAATCCTCTACCTGCATTTCTTCCAAAGTAACCCCTACTACCTCTACCTCTGAAATTACCTCTTTGATTTCTACCACTTCTTCCTCTTGAATTAAAATTCTGATTATATCCACCATTATTTTGAGTATTATGCCAACAATCATTAGCTAAGTGATTTGTCTTACCACAAATCAAGCAAGCTTTGACTCCATCTTTATTAATCTTGCCTCTTCGTCTACCTTTGCCACCTCCTCTTCCTCTTAGGAAGTTAGCTTGGCTAATTGTGCCTTCATCTTCCTTTGCTTGTTGCTTCCCTTTGCTATTTTTCTTCTTATCCTTTGAATACATTGCATGACCTGCACTTTTATCACTTTCACCTTTGACATCCCGCTCAAAGGTTAGCATGTGACCTAGCAGCTGATTTAAGTCAGGAGTGAAATGATCAAGTGATAATTCAGTAGACAAAATGAATGGCTTCCATTTGTCATCACCTCTCAAACCTGTGAGGATTTGCCTTACCAACTTATCCTCCTCAATGTATTCATCAACAGCTCCTTATGCATCTGCAATGTCTTTCATCCTTGTTACATAATCTGAGATGGATTGAGAGGCCTTCTTCTTGAAAGTGGTAAATTCTGCCCACAAGGATGTCTTCCTTGACTTTGTGGTGTTTTGTAAATGCTCCTCCAAAGCATTCCATATATCACTTGCACTTTCAAGACCTCTAATATGAGGTAGCAAGTAGTCATTAACTGCCATGTAGATAATGCTCCTAGCTTGAGCATCTCTTTTCATCCAATTCTTCAAATCTGATAATTCTTCCCTAGTTGGAACACTAGGATCTCTGAATTGAGGCTTTTCTTCTTCACCTGTAATGTAAGCTATCAAGTCTTTGCTCATTAGATGAGCTTCCATCCTCATTGACCATGCTGGATAGTTTTCTCTATCCAATTTCTCTATCTGAAGAGAATCTCCCATCCTTTCTTCTCCTGTGTATTGAATTCTTCAAACTTTATGAGTAAGAGATGTACCTTTACTTTGAATGATACTCCTTTTGTCTTCCTTGATGTCGTATGACCTCCTTCTCAAGCTTTTTCCTCAAGCTTTCACCTTTTGAACCTTCAGATGTTGAATTCTTTGTAGTTGAAGCAATCAGGATCCTCCTTTGTTCAATTCTGATGCTTCCTGTTCTGATACCACTGATGGAGAGTATCAATTGTTGGAGCAAGTCTATGACAAGCCTAAGTATTGGCTTGAGTCTCACAAAGTCTTAGAAGAAGCTTTAAAAAGAAGACTATGTAAAGTTCACTTGTGAACTACCTCTTGTAACTTTTGAAGAGTTTACTTAATGTAAAAGTGAAAGAACCTTAAGTGGTTGAGTCCACTTGATCAAAAAGGGAAAGAGGAGCCACGAATTCGTGATTTGTGGTAGGTAGAGAATCAAATCATTCACTCATTGATTGGAGAGTGATTGAGGGAAGTTAGCCTCCCAAATTCAACTATAAATAGATGGCAGTTTTAGTCCTCGTTAGAGAGACCTATGTGAAGACCTCCAAGAGCTGAGCTTTATGCCATATCAAGGTGTGATTACAAGGCACACATATATATCAGTAAGTCATTGTAGTGTACAAGCAATATACTTTCATTTTCATGATTATTTGAGTTCATCTTTCCATGTTCTTGTGAAGTGTACTACTCACTGCCATTACTCTCAGTTTTCTCAGTCAGCTTGCAGATATGTTTTCTCTGAGCTTGGTGCATCATTTTCAGTAATTTAACTTGGTAAAGTTAGCTCTATAAGTCTACTATACGCGCACAAATTTTCATGTCATTTGGATGTTGCCATCTTCAGTTATGTTCATTTGAAGTCAAGAGGGTCTGTTCATCTTCACTTCTCTGTCAGGTACCCGACTTTTTCACTCATCTTGTCAGAGCCATTTCTCAGTGGTTACGTATCCAAATGCAGTGATTTAAAGCTTGTTGAATTCAGCTTATTGTCTAGTATAACCATACAAAGTTTCATAATCATTGGATTCCTACAGTTTGAGTTATGTTGATTTTTCTGCTCACTGGTCTCAAATTGTAGTAGCCCGTGAAAATCGGGATGATGTCATCACTTGTTAAAACTCATTCTCAGTGTGTGGTTTATTATTTTTGATGAGATTACTCTTGAAAGTTAGCTCTTTAAGTTACCTAGACTTACCCAAGAGGAATTAAGATAATTGCTGCTGTGCTCAGAGAATTACGTAAAACACTGGACAGGTGTATGAACCAAGAAGATGTTGGAGCAAGTCTATGACAAGCCTAAGTATTGGCTTGAGTCCCACAAAGTCATAGAAGAAGCTTTAAAATGAAGACAATGTAAAGTTCACTTGTGAACTACCTCTTGTAACTTTTGAAGAGTTTACTTAATGTAAAAGTGAAAGAATCTTAAGTGGTTGAGTCCACATGATCAAAAAGGGAAATAGGAGCCACGAATTTGTGATTTGTGGTAGGTAGAGCATCAAATCAATCATTGATTGATTGGAGAGTGATTGAGGGAAGTTAGCCTCCCAAACTCAACTATAAATAGATGGCAGTTTTAGTCGTGGTTAGAGAGACCTATGTGAAGACCTCCAAGAGCTGAGCTTTATGCCATATCAAGGTGTGATTACAAGGCACACATATGTATCAGTAAGTCCATTGTATTGTACAAGCAATATACTTTCATTTTCATGATCATTTGGGTTCATATTTCCATGTTCTTGTGAAGTGTACTACTCATTGCCATTACTCTCAGTTTTCTCAGTCAGATTGCAGAGATTGTTTCTCTGAGCTTGGTGCATCATTTTTAGTGATGTAGCTTGTTCAAGTTAGCTCTATAAGTCTACTATATGCTCACAAATTTTCATGCCATTTGGATGTTTCAATCTTCAGTTATGTTCATTTGAAGTCAATAGGGTCTGTTCATCTTCACTTCTCTGTCAGGTACCCGATTTTTTCACTCACCTTGTCAGAGCCATTTCTCAGTGGTTACTTATCCAAATTCAGTGATTTAAAGCTTGTTGGATTCAACTTACTGTTTAGTATAACCATCTAAATTTTCCGAATCATTGGATTCCTAAGTTTTGAGTTATGTTCATTTTTCTGCTCACTAGTCTCAAACTGTAGCAGCCCGTGAAAATCGGGATGATGTCATCACTTGTTAAAACGCATTCTTAGTGTGTGGTTTATTATTTTTGATGAGATTACTCTTTAAAGTTAGCTCTTTAAGCTACCTAGACTTGCCCAAGAGGAATTAAGCTAATTTCTGTTGTGCTCAGAGAATTATGTAAAACACTGGAGAGGTGTATGAACCAAGAATAGGAAGTTTTCACCTCTGAGCTAACTCCAACTTATCTGTTTTGATCTATCTTTTTGAGAGTGATCTTTCAAGGTACATAGGGTGTCTAATACATCCATTGGCAAGCTAAAAGGGCCCACCATATACTCCTGGAGTTCAATTGGCTGGTGTAGATCAAGGATTTTGCAACACCTCTTCATCTTCAAGCACATACCTATCCATCTCTTCACAGTGGTATCAGAGCAAGGTTGGACAACATGGCAGATGGATTTCCTTCATCAATTGACAAATTGGAAAGAGGTAACTACTCAGCTTGGTCATTAAGGATGGAAGCTTATCTCCAAGGTAGAAGTTTATATGGTTATGTGGATGGAGATGAAGTTATGCCAAGTTTCAGGAACAGAAGTCAACCAACACAAGAAGAGCAAGAAAGATTGAGCACATGGTGCTCCAAGGATGCACTTGCAAGGTCTTATCTCCTCAACTCTATCTCAGATTTTTTGTTGCCTCACATTAGAAGTTGTAAGACATCTCAGGAAGTGTGGGATGCACTTGATGCTTTCTTTTCTTCAAGTACTAAAGCTAGGAAGCATCAACTATGGCTTGATTTCACAACTCTCAAGAAGGCTCCCAAACAAAATGTGACTGATTTTGTCACAAAGCTCAAGGACATAGCGGATCAGTTGGGAAGCATTGGAGAGGTAATAGATGAAGAGCGAATTGTAAGGCAGGTCATCAATGGCTTGAAGGCAGATGACAAGTGGGAAGCATTCACCACAACTATGGATTTGTACATGGACATGCATGTACCTGATTTCAATACACTCATTGGACAACTACTTACTCAAGAGGCAAAGCTTATCAAAAATGGAGAAATCTCTAAAGGTAATCAATCTTTAGCTTTATACACTGATAAAAGCAAGTCCAAAGATAACAAAGGAAAGGCAAAGAAAGTGGATGATGAAGCAGGTGCATATCAAGCTAACTATGCAGGTAGAGGAAGACATGGCAGAGGTAGAGGAAGAGGAGGTAGACAAGAGAGGGGGAGATCCCAAGACTCCAAATCATGTTCTATTTGTGGATTAACTAATCATACAACTGAAAATTGCTTTAGGAATCCCAGGAATCAAAGAGGCAGAGGATACAATAGAGGAAGTTATGGCTACTCAAGAGGAAGGTTCAACAATTATCATGGCAACTACAACAACTACAATCATTCAAACTATCAAGGAGGCTACAAAGGAAGGAGAGACTACAATAACTACACAAAAGACTCAAACAAAGAGGATTCATTATTGATCATGAACATGGCTATGCCACAAGGTAAATCTGATGAGCATGTTTTCTACATAGATTCAGGTTGTTCAAATCATGTGGGGCAGGAAATGTGGCACTCCTATCAGATTTAGAAGATCCAAGGAATAAGCATGAGGTACAAACAGGAGATGATACAAAATATCCTGTGGAGAAAATAGGCAATGTCAAAGCACCTGATGGAAACATCAACCTACTCAGTAAGGTACTCTATGTCCCTACCATTACAAAGAATTTGATAAGTGTTGGGCAGATAGTAGAGAAAGGGTTGCAAGTCATGTTCACAAAAGCAGGAGCATTTGTTGAAGATCCAAGTTAAGGATTTAGAAAAATTGCAAAAGGTGAAAAGATAGGTAGATTGTTCACATTTGAATTACAAGACACTAGAAACATTGCTCTCTTTAATTATGGTAGTCAAACACTCATAGAATTGGAAGTATGGAACAAAAGGTTAGCACATATTGGTGAAAGGTCATTAAAGCAAATTTGCAGGGACCAAAGTGTACTTGGACTCCCTAATTTGTCAAAACAACATATGATTTATAAGTGTAGTGCATGTCAATTTGGAAAGTCTCACAGGTTACCATTCATGAAGAAAGGTTATATGCATGGAGATCTCTTGGAGTTGGTTCATACAGATGTATGGGGACCTAGCAAGGAAGCTTCAATATCTGGATCAAGGTATTATGTCTCCTTTATTGATGATTGCAGTAGATGGACTATCCTATTCTTTATGAAACACAAAGATGAAGTTTTTTCATGTTTCAAAAGATATTCGGCTCTTGTGGAGAATCAAACAGGTAAATCACTAAAAAGGCTAAGGTCAGATGGAGGGGGAGAATACTTCTCCCATGATTTTGATTCTTTTCTTGAAGAAAGAGGAATCAAAAGAGAGGTAACTACAAGGTACACTCCTGAGCAAAATGGAGTGGCAGAAAGGAGGAATAGGACAATTGTTGAAGCTGCAAGGTCTATGTTAAATGAAAAGCATTTACCTAATTACTTATGGGCAAAGGCTGTTTCTACAGCCACTTACTTGATTAATAGGTTGCCTTCAAAATCCCTTGATGGGATGACTCCATATGAGGCTTGGAATGGAAGAAGACCAAGCTTAGATCATTGTAAAATTTTTGGATGTATTGCTTTTGCTCATGTTCCTTCACAGGTTAGAGTCAAGATTGATCCAAAGGCAGAAACGTGTGTATTTATTGGATATTACAACAATCAAAAGGGTTACAGGTTATACAACCCTACCAACAAAGGATTCATGGTAAGCAGAGATGTAGCTTTTGATGAAAACAATTCATGGTATGAAGATTGATGCATGAAGGTCAATTTACCATACAATCTTGAAGAATATTTTCCAAAGCTTGGTAGAGAACAACCAAAGATTGAAGAACAAGACACCTCAGAGGATGATGAAGAATCTCAGATGGAAAAGATCAAAGCATGGAAGTCTAAAGGTAAAGCAAAATTGCAGGAACTTGGACATGAGGCAGAATCATCACATCATGGCCTAAGAAGATCTATGAGGGAAAAGAAAAAACGAGAAAGGTATGGGTTTGACACCTCATTAGTAACTAAACACTCTATCTACATAGCACAAGATATAAACCAAGAGGAGCCATCATCATTTGAAGAGGCCAAAGCAAAATCAGAATGGAAGCATGCAATGAAGGAAGAGATTGAAGCACTTGAGGAAAACAACACTTGGGATTTGGTGCCCAAGACTTCATCCATGAAGGTAATAGGCTCAAGATGGGTCTATAAACTCAAGAAGAATTCTGATGGTTCAATTAACAGGTATAAGGCAAGGCTTGTAGCAAAAGGCTTTGCACAAACTCAGGGAATTGATTATGAGGAGACCTTCTCTCCTGTGGCAAAGATGCCTACTATTAGGGTTTTGCTTAGTATTGCCTCTTCCAAGAATTGGAAGATACTTCAACTAGATGTAAAGAATGCATTCTTGAATGGTTGGATAACAGAAGAGGTATATATGGCACAACCACTTGGTTTTGAGAACCAAGTTTATCCTGATTATGTGTGTAAACTTAACAAAGCATTGTATGGTCTCAAGCAAGCTCCAAGAGCTTGGAATTTCAGGCTTGTTTCATTCTTGCAGGATAAAGGCTTTCAACCAAGCAAGGCAGATCCTTCACTCTTTATTAAAAAGAGTAACTCTGAGGTCATCTACCTATGTGTATATGTAGATGATATTATATTGACAGGAAATGATGCAGATGGTATGAAGAAGATCAAAGATCAAATGAGAGAAGAGTTCAAGATAAGTGATTTGGGTTCACTTACCTACTTCCTAGGTTTGGAAGTTGTCTACAAAGATCACGGTTTGTTTCTCACTCAAAGAAAGTACATTAAGGACATGTTGGCAAAATTCAAGATGCAAGATTGTAAGATTGCAGGTACTCCAATGGAGGTCAATCACAAATTGAGCCCACATGAAGGTGAACTCATAGAAGACATCACATCATATCAAAGTCTAGTGGGTAGTCTCAACTATGCCACATTGACAAGAGTATATATATGTTACAGTGTGAGTGTGCTAAGTCAATTTATGCACACACCAAGGAAACCACATATGGATGCTGCCAAAAGGATTCTCAAGTATCTCAAAGGAACCATAAATGAAGGACTTTATTATCCTTATGTATCTGATTTAGGTTTGAAGCTATTTTCTGATGCAGATTGGGCTGGCTCCAAGGAAGATAGAAGGAGCACTTCAGGTTATCTTACCTTTGCAGGTTCAAAGCTTATTTCATGGTCATCCAAGAAGCAACCCACAGTTGCTCTCTCTTCTAGTGAAGCTGAATATAGAGGTCTTGCCATAGCTACACAAGAAGCTATGTGGACGAAGACATTATTCAAAGATCTTGGATTGGAGTTTGGAACTCCAACTATTTTTTGTGACAATATGAGTTCTATTCATTGGGCTGCTAATCCTATCTTTCATGCAAGGACTAAACATATTGAAGTTCATTATCACTATGTACGAGAAAAGGTTCTAAGCAAAGAGATTCAAATATCATATGTGTCCACTCATCAACAATGTGCAGATATTCTAACCAAAGCATTGGATGGTACAAAGCTTTGCAAATTCAAGGCTATGATTGGTTTGCAGGTAATCTTGGAAGATTGAAGACCTCAAGCATACTTGGCTTGAGGGGGAGCTGTTGGAGCAAGTCTATGACAAGCCTAAGTATTGGCTTGAGTCTCACAAAGTCTTAGAAGAAGCTTTAAAAAGAAGACTATGTAAAGTTCACTTGTGAACTACCTCTTGTAACTTTTGAAGAGTTTACTTAATGTAAAAGTGAAAGAATCTTAAGTGGTTGAGTCCACTTGATCAAAAAGGGAAAGAGGAGCCACGAATTCATGATTTGTGGTGGGTAGAGAATTGATGCCATTACTCTCAGTTTTCTCAGTCAGCTTGCAGAGATGTTTTCTCTGAGCTTGGTGCATCATTTTCAGTAATTTAACTTGGTAAAGTTAGCTCTATAAGTCTATTATATGCTCACAAATTTTCATGTCATTTGGATGTTTCCATCTTCAGTTATGTTCATTTGAAGTCAACAGGGTCTGTTCATCTTCACTTCTCTGTCAAGTACCCGACTTTTTCACTCATCTTGTCAGAGCCATTTTTCAGTGGTTACTTATCCACATTTAGTGATTTAAAACTTTTTGGATTCAGCTTACTGTCTAGTATAACCATACAAGTTTTCATAATCATAGAATTCCTACATTTTGAGTTATGTTGATTTTTTTGCTCACTGGTCTCAAGCTGTAGTAGCCCGTGAAAATCGGGATGATGTCATCACTTGTTAAAACTCATTCTTAGTGTGTGGTTTATTATTTTTGATAAGATTACTCTTGAAAGTTAGCTCTTTAAGTTACCTAGACTTCCTCAAGAGGAATTAAGCTAATTGCTGCTCTGCTCAGAGAATTATGTAAAACACTAGAGAGGTGTATGAACCAAGAATAGCAAGTTTTCACCTCTGAGCTAACTCCAACTTATCTGTTTTGATCTATCTTTTTGAGAGTGATCTTCCAAGGTACATAGGGTGTCTAATACATCCATTGGCAAGCTAAAAGGGCCCACCATATACTCCTGGAGTTCATTTGGCTAGTGTAGATCAAGGATTTTGCAACACCTCTTCATCTTCAAGCACATACCTATCCATCTCTTCACATTAATCTCCAAAAGAACAAGCTACTCTTGTATTTAGAACACCTATATAACAAGAATAACTCAGATCTTCATAAATTGTAGAAGATCAATACTCAATTGTCAAATTTTTGAACAAACTATGAAGAAGAAGATTACACAGAAAGTCTGCTGCACATAATTCACTCATTGCCTTATCAAATGTGTAAAGTTTTTTATAAAACTTTGTATGAGGTATCACCTATAGATTGCACACCTTCTCCAAGTTGAATCACTCCAAAAGATTCAGTAGATCTTGAGAAATGATCTCAACAACTCACCTATGTCTAAAACTGTTCTTCTGAGAAGTCGATTTAGACACCTATGACTTTAAACCTTTGGTTCTCTCAATCCAGAACCCGTTTCTGCAAATGCTTTTAGCTACAAGTAGCTTACCTTCCAACTTAAAGATTAAGTGCTTGCTTGGTTAAAACTTTAAACTGTGGAAGGAGAATTAATCAAAAGATTCGTATCGAATTTTGCGCCTCCTGCAACTTCACTTCTTCTCATTTACATATGTAAATGTTCCTACACTCAATTCTCTCAGTCTGATCACAATTGGAAGCTAAAAAGTTGTATAGAGGTCAATTGCCTATAGACTTAGACTTGTACAAAAGCATTTCACAAAAGATCTAACACAGAAGGAGAAAACTCAAAAATATCGGGCGCAACATTTTCTTCATTTCTGAGAATTTTTACAACTGAGTGATGAGAGAGTCTTAACTCATTTCTAAGATGTCTAATGACTCATACAACTCCTGATTACTCTATTCTCATGCTCTCTCATACTTGTCCCAACATTTTTCATAGTATATATAGACAAAAATTTACAAGCTTATGACTACTGAAAGATATAAGTGAACTATCTTTGAATTAATGTACATATGTGTACACATCTTCACCTTGTGAATGTATTCTTCCTTCATGCTTCACAACTTGAACCTTTTATTCAATGCTTTACTCCAATTCTTCATTAAAACATCAATTGTTGATTGCTCTGCACCAACAAAAGGATTGTGGGGATTAGTGAGCGGCACGGAGCCAATGCCTGATGTACATGATCCACCACTTCAAGGGCAGGTCAAGGCACTTAATGAATGGATAGAAAGGGATAGAAGAGTCATATTCATTCTATGCCAACACATAAGCAATAGCATGATAGGGCATATACAAGACTTGGACACATCCAAGAAGGTTTGGGAGACCTTGGAGAGATTGTAATCTTCATCAACCAAGGCAAGGAAGATTCAGCTCAAGAATGAGCTGAATAATCTTAGGAAATCACCAATTACTAACATAAATGAGTACATTTTGAAGGTTAAGGAGCTTGCAAATGCTTTAGGCTCAATTGGGAGCCCAATCAAAGACGATGATCTTGTTGCACACACTCTCAATGGCTTGAGAGAGGATGAAAGGTGAAAAGCATTCACCACATCAGTTTATGTGAGGGATTCCCTGATGGAGAGTGTTAATCTCCAAAAGAACAAGCTACTCTTGAAATTAGAGCACCTCTATATCAAGAGTAACTCAAGACCTTTACCAATTTGGAGGATGAATGATCAATAATAAAGATTTTGAATAAACTATGAAGAAGATGATTCTAGAGAAAGTCTGCTGCACATATCTCTCTCATTGACTTATCAAATGTGTAAATTTTTTTATAAAACTTTGCACAAGGTGTTGCTTATAGTTTGCACACCTCCTCCAAGTTAAATCACTTCAAAAGATTCAGTAGATCTTGAGAAATGAACTTAACAAGTCACCTATGTCTAAAACTGTTCTTTTGAGAACTCGATTCAAACACCTGTAACTTCTAACACTTGGTTCTCTCAATCTAGAACCCGTTTATGCAAATGATTTTCGCCATAGATAGCTTACCTTCCAACTTAAAGATTGAGTACTTGCTTGCTCAAAACTTTACACTGTAGAAGGAGAACTGACCAAAACATTAACATCGAATTTTGTGCCTTTGAAAACAGTGAACACTTCTTCACATATGAATGTTCCTACTCAAAATTCTCACCGACTGTTTACAATTAGGCTCTCAAACTTTAACCATAGAATCATTAACTATGGAATCAGACATCTACAAAAGGATTCTTGAAATGATCAAGCACAGAAGGAGAATACACAGAAACATCGGGTGCAATTTTTCTTCATTACTAGAGAACTTTTACATCTGGATAAGAGAGCTAATCTTCATGCTTCTCAAGAGTCTAATTACTTCTAATTCTTCTGGATTCTTGTATTCTACACTCGCTCATGTTTGCTCGGACATTTTTCCTTGTATATATAGGTAAATTTTTACAAGCTCCTAACTATACAAAAGTATAAGTAAACTATCTCTGAATTAATGTACATATGTGTACACATCTTCATCTTCTAGATATGCACTTCCTTCATACTTCATATCTTGATCTTTTCTTCAGTCCTTGGCTTCAAATCTTCATCAAAACATCAATTGTTGATTGCCCTGCACCAACAGCTCCCCCTCAATCATCAATTGAGGTTTTCTCTATCTTCTTTATGCCTGCCATGTCTTTGAATCTCTGTAACTTTGGTCCATCCAAGCTCTTGGTTAGCATATCAGCTATCTGATCGTTTGTTGAAGTATGTATGACTTCAATCTCTTTATCCATCACTTTCTCTCTTAGAAAGTGATACTAATTTCAATGTGTTTGGTCCTGGCATGAAAAACAGGATTAGCAGCTAGATACAATGAACTCATGTTATCTCAATGAATAGTGGGTGTACTCTGAATGATATCAAAACTCTTCATCAGTCTTAAGCCATATCACTTCCTTTGCAGCTTCCACCATACCTTTATACCCTGCTTCTGTAGATGACAAAGCAACTGTGTGTTGCTTCTTTGAACACCATGAAATTAACTTATCTCCCACATAACACAAGTATCCATATGTTGATCTCCTATCATCTGGATTACCTGCCCAATTTGCATCACTATATATCTTGATGTTTGTATCTGATGTAAAACCATAATACAAACCTTCTTTGAGTGTACCCTTAATGTACCTCAACACTCTTTGTCCTGCAAACCAATGTTCTTTCCTAGGGCAATGCATGAATTGAGATAATACTCCCACTGCATATGAAAAATCAGGTCTAGTTAAAGTAGCATAAATGAGACTACCAACCAAACTTTGATATAGATTCATATCCTTGAACTCTTCTCCACCATATCTCCTCAATTTGTGATTCACCTCCATAGGAGTAGGTGCTACCCTGCAATCATTCATTTTAAACTTGATCAACAAGTTCTTCAAATATCTTTCTTGAGTTATATACACTCCATGTTGAGTGTGTGAGATCTCCGTGCCCAAGAAATATGACAAGTCTCCCAAGTCACTGATCTTGAACTCTTTCTCCATTTTCTTCTTTAAGCTTTGAATGCCTTTCTCATCTGTACTTGTAAGAATTATATCATCAACATATATGCACATGTAAATGAACCCATTAGCACTTGCTTTAACAAGCAAGCTACTATCTGCCTTTGATACTTGGAATCCTAGTTCTTTCAAGAACTTCACAAGTCTATAATTCCATGCCCTTGGGGCCTACTTCACCATACAAAGCTCTCTTGAGCTTACATACATACTCTGGATACTTTTCATCTCTGAATCCTTGTGGTTGCTCCATGAAAACATCATCTGAAATATAACCATTTAAAAAAGCATTCTTCACATCTAGTTGATATAACTTCCAACCTTTACATGCAGCAATAGCTATGAGTGTCCTGATGGTTGTCATCTTTGCCACAGGACTATAGGTCTCATCATAATCTATACCATATGTCTGAGCAAAACCCTTCACAACAAGTCTAGCTTTATACCTAGACACACTTCCATCTGCAAGCCTCTTTGTCTTGTAGACCCATTTGCACCCAATGATCTTCTGACTATCCGGTTTAGGAACCAAATCCCAAGTCTCATTCTCCATCAATGCATCATACTCTTCCTGCATAGCTTTCTCCCAATTTTCCTTACCTTTTGCCTCTTCATATGTAGAAGGATCTTCATCTACCTTTACCATATAAGCATAATCTTTGGTAGCCAAAAAAGAAGTGTCATAGCTATATCTTGTAGGTTTCCATTTGTGTCTTGATGAACTTCTGAGTTCTCCACTCCTTGAGGTTTCTAGTTCATCACACTCTCAATCAAACCTTGGCACTTCTTCTATTTCAACATGTACTTCATTGTTCTTCTCTTCATCAAATATCTGAACCTTTGATTTACCTTTCTTTTGATCCACAATTTCTTCATCACTTGCATAAATATTTATTGTACCTGCATACCAAGTACCTTGCTCATCAAATGTAACATCCTTAGACACTAGGAATTGTTTTGTGGATGGACTCCACAACCTATATCCCATCTGCTTATCATCATATCCAATAAACACATATTTTTCAGCTTTAGGCTCCAATTTATGCCTTAATTGTGATGGCACATATGCATATGCCAAACATCCAAATACTTTGCAATGATCTAAAGTAGGTTTCTTACCCCACCATGGCTCATATGGTGTCATAACCTGCAAAGCTTTACATGGTAATCTATTAACCAAAAAAGTAGTTGTGTTTACAGCCTCAACCCACAAGTAATTTGGGCAATTTTTCTCCTTCATCATGGATCTTGCAAACTAAACAAGAGTTCTATTCCTCCTTTCTGCTACACCATTTTGTTGAGGAGAGTACGTGCAAGTTATTTCCCTTTTTATACCTACATTCCACAAGTAATCATTGAACGCATTAGAGAAATACTCTCCCCCTCCATCTGACCTTAGTCTCCTCAACTTATGACCTGTAATTCTCTCTGCATACACATGATAATGTTTGAATGTATTGAATACCTCTGATTTATCTTTGATCACATATATAGTGATCCATCTGGTAGCATCCTCAACATAAATCACATAGTACCTTGAACCATTGATACTGAAATCCTTTGATGGTCCCCACATATCTGTGTGTACCAAATTGACATGCTTCACATCTGTATGTCATATGTGACCTACAACATTAGGCAACCCAAGCACTGAACCATCGTTAACCATATGTTTGATACCTCTTTCATTAAAATGTCCAAGCCTCTTGTGCCAAAGATCTAACTCAGATATCTTATGTCCTCCATAAGTGAACAAGGCATGACCAACATCACCTTGGATCTTCAATGTGAACAATCTTCCTTCTTTCTTTCCTGAAACAATTTGTTTATACCCATTGCTAGGGTCTTCCACAAACACTCCTTCATTAGTGAACCTAACTTCATAACCTTCTTCAACAATTTGTCCTACACTTATCAGATTCTTAGGAATTTTTAGGAACATACAAAACCTTACTCAAGAGAGTACTAACATCCTTGGCCTTCACTGATCCAATTGACTTCACATTATGCTTTGTATTGTCACCTGTTTGAACTACATGATTAGTTACCTTATTCTCCAAATGATTAGCTACGTTGCCACTCAGGTGATTGCTACACCCTGAGTCAATGTAGAAGACTCTTTGGTCTTCACTTTGCCTTTCACAAGTTGCATTCATTATCAATGTTGAATCCTCCTTCTGATATGAAGCATAATTATAATAGGTATTATTGTATTGTTGACTTTGGAATCCTCTACCTGCATTTCTTACAAAGTAACCTCTACTACCTCTACCTCTCAAATTACCTCTTTGATTCCTGCCACCTCTTCCTCTTGAATTAAAATTCTGATTATATCCACCATTACTCTGAGTATTATGCCAACAATCATTAGCTAAGTGATTTGTCTTACCACAAATCCAGCAAGCTTTGAATCCATGTTTATTACTCCTGCCTCTTCCTCTACCTTTGCCACCTCCTCTTCCTCTTAGGAAGTTAGCTTGGCTAGTTGTACCTTCATCTTTATTTGGTTGTTTCTTTCCTTTGATATTCCTCTTCTTATCCTTTGAATACATTGCTTGACCTGCACTCTTATCACTTTCTCCTTTGACATCCTGCTCAAAAGTTAGCATATGTCCTAGCAACTGATTTAGACCAGGAGTGAAATGATCAAGTGATAATTCAATAGACAAAATGAATGGCTTCCATTTGTCATCACCTCTCAAACCTATGAGGATTTTCCTTACCAATTTATCCTCCTCAATGTCTTCATCAACTGCTCCTAATGCATCTGCAATGTCCTTCATCCTTGTTACATAATCTGAGATGGATTGAGAGGCCTTCTTCTTGAATGTAGTAAATTCTGCCCACAAGGATGCCTTCCTTGACTTTGTGGTGTTTTGGAAATGCCTCCAAAGAATTCCATATGTCAGTTGCACTTTCAAGACCTCTAATGTGAGGTAGCAAGTAATCATTAACTGCCATGTAAATAATGCTCCTGGCTTGAGCATCTTTCTTCATCCAAGTCTTCAAATCTGATGATTCCTCCCTAGTTGGAACACTAGGATCTCTGAATTGAGGCTTTTCTTCTTCACCTGTGATGTATCCTATCAAATCTTTGCTCATAAGGTGAGCTTCCATCCTCATTGACCATGCTGGATAGTTCTCTCTATCCAACTTCTCTATTTGAAGAGAGTCTACCATCCTTTCTTCACCTGTGTATTGAATTCTTCAAACTTTATGAGTAATAGATGTACCTTTACTTCGAATGATACTCCTTTTGTATTCCTTGATGTCGTATGGCCTCCTTCTCAAGCTTTGCTCTCAAGCTTTGTCCTTCTGAATATTTAATTGTTGAATTCTTTATGTCTGCAGCAGTCGGGGTCCTCCTTTCTTCAATTTTGATACTTCTTGCTTTGATACCACTGATGGAGAGTGTTAATCTCCAAAAGAACAAGATACTCTTGAAATTAGAGAACCTCTATATCAAGAGTAACTCAAGACCTTTCCCAATTTGGAGCATTAATGATCAATTATAAAGATTTTGAATAAACTGTGAAGAAGATGATTCTACAGAAAGTGTGCTGCACATATCTCTCTCATTGACTTATCAAATGTGTAAAGTTTTTTATAAAACTTTGCACAAGGTGTTGCCTATAGTTTGCGCACCTCCTCCAAGTTAAATCACTTCAAAAGATTCAGTAGATCTTGAGAAATGAACTTAACAAGTCACCTATGTCTAAAACTATTCTTTTGATCGATTCAGACACCTGTAACTTTTAACCTAGAACCCGTTTATGCAAATGCTTTTAGCCATAAATAGATTACCTTCCAACTTAAAGATTGAGTACTTGCTTCCTCAAAACTTTACACTGTGGAAGGAGAACTGACCAAAAGATTAACATCAAATTTTGCGCCTGTTTCAGAAAACATTGAACACTTCTTCACATATTAATGTTCCTACTCAAAATTCTAACATCCTATTTACATTTAAGCTCTCGAACTTTAACCATAGACTCATTAACACTATGGAATTAGACATCTACAAAAGGATTCTTAAATGATCAAGCACAGAAGGATAATACATAGAAACATCGGGTGCAATTTTTCTTCATTACTAGAGAACTTTTACATCTGGATAAGAGAGCTAATCTTCATGCTTCTCAAGAGTCTAATTACTTCTAATTCTTCTAGATTCTTGTATTCTACACTCTCTCATGTTTGCCCCGACATTTTTCCTTGTATATATAGGTAAATATTTACAAGCTCCTGACTATACAAAAGTATAAGTAAACTATCTGTGAATTAATGTACATATGTGTACACATCTTCATCTTCTCGATATGCACTTCCTTCATACTGTGAAGAGAGATGGTGGATGCAATCTAAAGATGAGTAGGTGCCGCTACAACCAGCTTCACACCAGCCAACGAAGACTTCAGAGTTGATTAGTAGAACCTTTGATCTTCCTAAATCCACCAAAATATCAGCCAAGTACTTTGGAACATGTATCCCAAAAGTTTAAGTCAAGACAGACTAGTTGCGAAATGACTAGCTCCCAAAACTTGCTATTTTTGGACATACACGTGCTGGAAAAAATGAACAGGATCTCAACCTGGTAGGAATTTGAAACATTCCTTTTGGGCATAGCAAATAGACTTAGCAAGCTTCCCAATCCAAGTTAAAATGCTTCAAATGATGGACTGAGCACTGAGAACAAGATTCATCAATTTCTGGAACATGCCCACCATTCTCGGGGCTCTGCAGAGATAGACCAATGAGCAGTAAAATGCAGATATCTCACAAACTGTAACTCTAATGATCTTGAAAATCTATATGTAGACACTAGACAGTGAGAGCTATCCAAAGCATGTTAGAACACGGAAATAGGTTTAGTAGAACGCGAGATATAACCTTCTGAAAGTACTACTCTAAGTGAGTATAGCAGAGAACAAAACAGAGAAGTAAATGATGATAAATATATAGATTCACATATGATTACAACCACATTGGCAATGAATCTTTGCAAAATGGGAGTAGAATGATAGAGCTATGGAGTAAGCTCTTCAATCTCTACGAAATGACATGAAGTGGTCACGTACAAGGCTTGCTAATCCCCTCTTCCTTCTTGCTCTTTTTATAGCTATTCTTGGAGGGAATTTTGAATTCGAATTCGAATGGCTCCACCTAAAAGTGATCCCCAAAGTTAGGAGAGATTCCCTCAGCTCAAAAATTCGTGGTTTTAGGTAGTTAGAGCCATGAGTTTGCTTTTACATCATGGATGAGGTAAGCCAACCTTTTCCTTTTTTCTTTTTCCATTTACAAGAGATAAAATGAACTCTTTTACAAGAGGTGTTCACATGACTACTCATGTGACTTACAAATGAGGATCATATCAAGCATATCAAGCATGTAGGCTTGGGCAAAATGCACCAACAGCTCCCCCTCAAGCCTAACATGCTTGGCCTCCAAATAAGTCTTCAATTGTCCTTGATTTCCTGCAAGCCAATCATCAACTTGAATCTACTTAACTTTGTACCATCAAGAGCTTTAGTCAACATGTCTGCACATTGCATATCTGTGGAGACATAGGATAGTTGAATATCCTTGCTCATTAGCTTCTCCCTTACATAATGGTAGTGGACTTCAATATGCTTGGTTCTAGCATGGTATACGAGATTAGCTGCTAGATGTAGTGAGCTTGTGTTGTCACAAAAAATGTGAGGTGTTGAAGAATGAAGTCCAAGATCTGTGTACAAAGACTTTAACCACATGATTTCTTGAGTTGCATTAGCCAAACCTCTATATTCGGCTTCAGTAGAAGATAATGCCATGGTTGGTTGCTTCTTCGATGACCAAGAAATGATTTTTGAACCTACAAATGATATATACCCGGATGTGCTTCTTCTATCATCTCTAGATCCAGCCCCATCTGCATCTGAATAGACCTTTAGCTCAATATCTGAAGTAAATGAATAAAACAAACCTTCATTCATAATCCCCTTTAGGTACTTGAGGACTCTCTTGGCTGCTTCCATGTGTGGTCTTCTCGGCTTATGCATAAACTTACTCAATATGGTAACACTATAGCATATATCCACCCTTGTGAGTGTTGCATAGTTCAAACTTCCAACCAAGCTTTGATAGCTTGTGATGTCTTCAATTGGCTCTCCTTCATAAGCACGAAGCTTATGATTTTGCTCCATAGGTGTACCTGCACACTTGGTATTTTCCATCTTGAACTTGACGAGCATGTCATGCACATACTTCCTTTGTGTGATGTATATACCTGAACCTGTGTAGATTAACTCCAATCCAAGAAAATAAGTGAGTGGTCCGAGGTCACTTATTTTGAACTCCTCCTTCATTTGACTCTTTACCTATTTGATTCCTTCAAGATCATTGCCTGTGATAATAATATCATCAACATACACACATAAATAGATCACTTCAGATCCATTCCTCTTTATGAACAAAGAGGTATCCGCCTTGCTAGCTTTGAATCCTTGGTCCTACAAATAAGTCACGAATCTGAAATTCCAAGCTCTTGGAGCTTGCTTCAATCCATACAAAGCTTTCTTTAGTTTGCATACATAGTTAGGATGATGTGCATCCTCATATCCAGGAGGTTGTGCCATATACACTTCCTCAGAAATCCATCCATTCAAGAAAGCATTCCAATTTCTAGATGCAGCAAGACTAATGAGAACCCTAACCGTAGGCATTTTTGCAACAGGAGAGAAAGTCTCCTCATAATCAATACCATGGGTTTGAGCAAACCCTTTAGCAACTAACCTTGCTTTGTGTCTATTTTTACTTCCATCTGGATTCCTCTTGATTTTGTATATTCATAGAGATCCGATTATCTTCATAGATGGCTTGTTAGGTACAAGCTCCCAAGTGTCATTCTCCTTCAAGGCATCCATTTCTTCATCCATTGCATCTCTCCAAGCTTTTTTGCTTTGTGCTTCTTCAAATGTGGTAGGTTCTTCATTGGTTGAATCCTTTGCAATGTAGATTGAGTGCTTGGTGACCAAAGAAGTATCATAACCAAACCTCTCTGGTTTCTTCTTCTCCCTTGAAGACCTTCTAAGTGGTTGATGTGAGCTCTCGGGTCCATATGTAGCATCCTGCATCTTCACCTTACCTTTGTTCTTCCATAGCTTTAGTCTTTCCAAGTCTTCTAGGTCAATCTCCGAATCACTTTGTTCAATCTGCTTTGGCTCCTTTGGTTGAAGTGATGGAAAATCTTCATCCAAGTCATAAGGCAGCTTCACTTTCCTGTCATCATCAAACCATGATTTGTTTTCATAAAAAATTACATCTCTACTCACAGAAAATCCTTTATTGGTTGGATTGTACAATCTATATCCTTTTTGGTTTTGATCATAACCAATGAATACACACTTCTCTACCTTGGGATCCAATTTTCCTCTTACTTGAGAAGGAATGTGAGCATAGGCTAAGCATCCAAAGATTTTGCAATGATCTAGACTAGGTCTTCTTCCATTCCACACTTCATATGGAGTTGTTCCATCTAGTGACTTAGATGGAAGTCTATTTATGAGATATGTGGCTGTAGACACAACCTCTGCCAATAGGTAGTTTGGCAATCCCTTTTTATTGAGCATGGACCTTGCAGCTTCGATAATAGCTCTGTTCCTCCTCTCTGCTACACCATTGAATTCGGGTGTATACCTTGTAGTGACTTCCCTTTCAATGCCTCTTTCATGCAAGAAGGCATCAAATTCAGAAGAGAAGTATTCTCCTCCACCATCTGATCTGAGTCTTTTCAAAGTCCTACCTGTTTGGTTTTCAACAAGAGCAATATACTTCTTAAAGCAATTAAACACTTCATCCTTGTGCTTCATGAAAAACAGAATGGTCCACCTGCTACAATCATCTATGAAAGACACATAATATCTTGAGCCTGATATAGATGGCTCCTTACTTGGACCCCACACATCCCTGTGCACTAGATCCAAAGGAATTGTATGCATATATCCTTTCTTATTGAAAGGTTGTCTATGAGCCTTGCCGAATTGACAAGCTTCACACTTATATCCACTGAGTGCTTTGTGTCATCTCCTGTCTGCACTTCATGCTTGTTATGAGGATCTTCCAAATAAGAAAGTAAAGCCACATTTCCTGCTACATGGTTTGAGCATCCTGAATCAATGTAAAATATGTGATCATCATCCTTACCCTTCTTCACTGATAGATTCATAATCAATAATGAATCTTCTTGACTTTGGTCCTCTGCATAGTTATTGTAATCTCTTCTTCCTCTATGGCCACTTTGATAGTTGTTGTTGTTGTTGTAGTAGTTGTTGTTGTAGCCTCCATTGTACTTGCCTCTATTTGATCCATAGCCACCTCTATTGAATCCTCTTCCTCTTGAGTTCCTTGGATTCTTGAAACATTCTTCAGTAGTATGGTTAGATAAGCCACATATGTTGCAAGGTTGAGATGATTGGAATCTTCCCCTGCCTTGCTTTCCACCTCTGCCTCTTCCTCTAGCTCTTGCTCTACCTGCAAATTTTTCTTGGAAAGAGCTACCTTCATCTTCATTCTTCCTATTCTTTGACTTGTCCTTGACCTTAGCTTTATCAGAATATAAGGCAGAAGTTTGATTACCTCTTGAGGACTCACCACCTTTGCTAATCTTTGCTTCATGAGTGAAGAGTTGGCCCATGAGTGTGTTGAGGTCGGGTACATGCATATCCATGTATAAATCCATGGTTGTTGTGAATGACTCCCACTTGTCGTCTACTTTGATTCCATTCATGATTTGTCTAATGATTTGCTCCTGTTGGAACTCAAGGTCAAGCATAAAACATGGAAGCACATCAAAGAAGTGGACATAGAAGAAGAGAGAGCAAGTAGGGAGCTCCAAGAAGTGTATGTCAAATTTTCAGAAGAATCCCCTACAAAAATAGTGATTTTCATCACTAAAAACCATTGTAAATACCATTATCTATTTTTATAACTCCATTTTGTTCAAGCCGAGGAGTCCTCGAGCTTGAGGAGTATTAGAATTACCATTGTACCAATTTTCATAATTTTCAGACTTTGTTTGAGCCCTCAAATAAGCCCTAGAACCTAATTTTTAACTAGGCCGGACACTAGGTCTGGATAGGGCCAAAACTAGTCAAAAAACTATTAAAAGAGCTAGAGAGCTCATTTTTGAGGTTAGCTTGTGAGAGAATAGATCTTTTGTAAGAGAAATCTTTTGCAATCAAAGCTTTCCATTGTTCCTCTCTTTGATCTTACCTTGTGCGCGTGTGTGTGTATGTGTGTGCATGTTTATGTGCTTTCAGTCACACACTTGTGCCTTCACTTGCTCGTGGTCTTCATATCGATCCTCACGTCTCCGCGGATTGACAAGTAAAGGAGGTGGTGCTTACGCTTGAGCTGCCGGGGAGAGAGCTTCGAGGATGAGCGTTGTGATGGTAAGATCGTAGATTTGCGACGTTGGAAGAAAAAAAAAACTGTCATTTTTGTTCATTTTCTGATTTTTCTTCTTCATCTTCTTTATCATCATCATCTCCACCTTCTTCCATCTTCTTCTTCATAGAAATTTCTTGTTTTTTAGTGCATTTTCACCATTTTCATACCATTTTTCATGCATTATTGTGTGGGAAGGAGTTAGGAAGTGCAAGGGAGAACAAGCGCTTGTGTTTTTCATGATTTTCTGCTCATACGGAGCTCACCATTGCTCGGCGCTCAAAAATTAGAAGTTCCCTCTTACTTGAGAAGGAATGTGAGCATAGGCTAAGCATCCAAAGATTTTGCAATGCTCTAGGCTAGGTCTTCTTCCATTCCACACTTCATATGGAGTTGTTCCATCTAGTGACTTAGATGGAAGTCTATTTATGAGATATGTGGCTGTAGACATAGGCTCTGCCCATAGGTAGTTTGGCAATCCCTTTTCGTTGAGCATGGACCTTGCAGCTTCGACAATAGCTCTGTTCCTCCTCTCTGCTACACCATTGAGTTCGGGTTATACCTTGTAGTGACTTCCCTTTTAATGCCTCTTTCATGCAAGAAGGCATCAAATTCAGAAGAGAAGTATTCTCCTCCACCATCTGATCTGAGTCTTTTCAAAGTCCTACCTGTTTGTTTTTCAACAAGAGCAATATACTTTTTAAAGCAATTAAACACTTCATCCTTGTGCTTCATGAAAAACAGAATGGTCCACCTGCTACAATCATCTATGACAGACACATAAAATCTTGAGCCTGATATAGATGGCTCCTTACTTGGACCCCACACATCCTTGTGCACTAGATCCAAAGGAATTATATGCATATATCCTTTCTTATTGAAAGGTTGTCTATGAGCCTTGCCGAATTGACAAGCTTCACACTTATAAATCATGTGTTGCCTTGTGATATTAGGCAAACTAAGTACACTTTGGTCCCTGCAAATTTGTTTGAGTGTCCTCTCACCAATGTGAGCAAGCCTTTTGTGCCATATCTCCAACTCTATAAGAGTTTGAGATCCATAGCTAAACAAAGCTATATTCTTTGTATCTTCCACTTCAAAAGTGAAAAGCCTTACTGTCTTTTCTCCTTTTGCAATCCTTCTAAAGCCTTGCCTTGGGTCTTCAACATATGCTCCAAATCGGTTGAATCTAACCTGCAATCCTTTTTCAACAATCTGTCCAACACTTATTAAATTTTTGGTAATTGTAGGGACATACAAGACTTTGCTTAAGAGGTTCATATTCCCATCTGATGTCTTCACATTACCTATCTTCTCCACTGAGTGCTTTGTGTCATCTCCTGTCTGCACTTCATGCTTGTTATGAGGATCTTCCAAATAAGAAAGTAAAGCCACATTTCCTGCTACATGGTTTGAGCATCCTGAATTAATGTAAAATATGTGATCATCATCCTTACCCTTCTTCACTGATAGATTCATAATCAATAATGAATCTTCTTGACTTTGGTCCTCTGCATAGTTATTGTAATCTCTTCTTCCTCTACGGCCACTTTGATAGTTGTTGTTGTTGTTGTAGTAGTTGTTGTTGTAGCCTCCATTGTACCTGCCTCTATTTGATCCATAGCCACCTCTATTGAATCCTCTTCCTCTTGAGTTCCTTGGGTTCTTGAAACATTCTTCAGTAGTATGGTTAGATAAGCCACATATGTTGCAAGGTTGAGATGATTGGAATCTCCCCCTGCCTTGCTTTCCACCTCTGCCTCTTCCTCTAGCTCTTCCTCTACCTGCAAAGTTTTCTTGGAAAGAGCTACCTTCATCTTCATTCTTCCTATTCTTTGACTTGTCCTTGACCTTAGCTTTATCAGAATATAAGGCAGAAGTTTGATTACCTCTTGAGGACTCACCACCTTTGCTAATCTTTGCTTCATGAGTGAAGAGTTGGCCCATGAGTGTGTTGAGGTCGGGTACATGCATATCCATGTATAAATCCATGGTTGTTGTGAATGACTCCCACTTGTCGTCTGCTTTGATTCCATTCATGATTTGTCTAATGATTTGCTCCTGTTGTTGGAACTCAAGGTCAAGCATAAAACATGGAAGCACATCAAAGAAGTGGACATAGAAGAAGAGAGAGCAAATAGGGAGCTCCAAGAAGTGTATGTCAAATTTTCAGAAGAATCCCCTACAAAAATAGTGATTTTCATCACTAAAAACCATTGTAAATACCATTATCTATTTTTATAACTCCATTTTGTTCAAGCCGAGGAGTCCTCAAGCTTGAGGAGTATTAGAATTACCATCATACCAATTTTCATAATATTTAGACTTCTTTTGAGCCCTCAAATAAGCCCTGGAACCTAATTTTTAACTAGGCCGGACAGTAGGTCTAGACAGGGCCAAAACTAGTCAAAAAACTATAAAAAGAGCTACAGAGCTCATTTTTGAGGTTAGCTTGTGAGAGAATAGATCTTTTGTAAGAGAACTCTTTTGCAATCAAAGCTTTCCATTGTTCCTCTCTTTGATCTTACCTTGTGTGCGTGTGTGTGTATGTGTGTGCATGTTTGTGTGCTTTCACTCACGCACTTGTGCCTTCACTTGCTCGTGGTCTTCATACCGATCCTCACGTCTCCGCGGATTGACAAGTAAAGGAGGTGGTGCTTACGCTTGAGCTACACCAAATTTTGGCGCCATTGTCGGGGAGAGAGCTTCGAGGACGAGCGTTGTGATGGTAAGATCGTAGATTTGCGACGTTGGAAGAAAAAAAAAACTGTCATTTTTGTTCATTTTCTGATTTTTCTTCTTCATCTTCTTCATCATCATCATCTCCACCTTCTTCCATCTTCTTCTTCATAGAAATTTCTTGTTTTTTAGTGCATTTTCACCATTTTCATACCATTTTTCATGCATTATTGTGTGGGAAGGAGTTAGGAAGTGCAAGGGAGAACAAGCGCCTGTGTTTTTCATAATTTTCTGCTCATACGGAGCTCCCCATTGCTCGGCGCTCAAAAATTTGAAGTTCCCGCCAAAAAACGCGATTTTGTGAAAATTCAAATTTTTTTGAAAATCACGATTTTCTATTTTCTGCCTAAAAGCTTGCTGAAAGAATCACGATTCTGTGGTCATTCTCAGAATCGCGATTCTGTGGTTGTGCTCAAAATCGCGATTCTCACAAATCATGATTTTCAGCCAAAAACATGATTATGTGAGAACATGATTCTCTAAAACACGATTTTGTGCAAACACGATTCTCTGAGACAAAATCGCGATTTTCACGTCAAAAAACACGATTTTGAGAACCACGATTTTGTGAAAAACACGATTTTGTGAAAACACGATTCTCTGAGACAAAATCGCGATTTTCATGTCAAAAAACACAATTCTGAGAACCACGATTTTGTGAAAAACACGATTTTGTGAATCACGATTCTCTGAGACAAAATCGCGATTCTCTAGAACACGATCCTGTGAACCACGATTTTGTGAACCACGATTCTCTAAAACACGATTCTGTGCTCACAATCGCGATTTTCATAAACACGATTCTGTGCTCAAAATCGCGATTTTCAAAAACACGATTCTGTGCTCAAAATCGCGATTCTTTGACTTCACAGCATCGCGATTCTCTGATTTCATACAATCGCGATTCCCTGATTTCACAAAATCGCGATTTTCTCCAAAAGGTCCTGTTTGCCTGTTTTGACCCCCAGGAGCCTGATTTGACATAACTTTTTCATCCAAAGTCCATTTTTTGAGCTCTATAGCTCAACTGTTTTTTATAAGAATAATGTGTTGATTTTCATATAGGATATTTTGAAGTTGACCCTCCAATGGGACTAGGAAACCAAGGGGGCCCCAAGGGATTTTGAGCAATACAAAGGGGAATTTTGGGACTAGAAGACAAAGCTTATGAACCTGAGACACCTAGGCAAGGATAAACAAAGCATTAGATCTTCTGAGGCTAGTGTCAACCATACAGCTAAGTCTTGAGCACAACAACTAAGTGGTCATCCTTACGGACTAAGCTCAGACACAAGTGACTCAGAAATGTCTTTTAGCATGGGGAAGCCTGCAGGTGGCTCAAGGATTGCCCATCTACAAACACCAGAAGGTCCCTATAAGACACAATTGGAATATATTCGGACCAACCAATTAGGTGCTTGCATCTATGAGGATGGCCTGAGGCGATCAGTGGTCCAACTCAAAAATCCAGATCAATCCTTTGGACTTGAACACCCGGTGGTCAAGTTCAAAGAGGGTTCATACATTGATAAGGAAGGAACCATGTATGTGGTCACCAACCTACCAGATAGGACTGATGAGTTTGGAAATATCATTCCTGAGAATGAGATAGGAGACCTAGAACAAGGAAATGTAGGACAAGGACCCCAGACTCCTAGGGGTAAGTCAGTTTTGACTAGAGTGATAACTCCAGATTGGATTCCTCAAGATAACAAAAGCATAGAACTATTCTTGAATAGAGAAACAGAGGAAGCCTTTTGGAGATTCAAGCCAGATCAACCTAGCCAAATGGGCATAGTCATCATCTACGAGTTCAAGGACCCAAAGATACCAGGAAAAGTTGTCTACCTGGATAACACGTCAGAGAAAATTTTCTTGGTAACAGAACATGATAGACATGCATATACTTGGAAGAGTGAATTGATTTTCCCTCCACCAAGATCCAATGTTTCCCATGGCCTCCAAGGAGTAGGATCATCCCAAGCTCATGAAGCCCAGAGAGAAAGAACTAGAGAGAGACCTGAGGTAAGTTTTGCACACACCGTGGGCAGGAATGGGTCAGGATTTGAAAATGAAAGACCTGAAAGAGAGAGACATCAAGCACATAGGCAACAAAGAGATGAACAAGATTTTCCATTGCCTAGACCTCGAGAGCACACAAGAACCCTTAGACCCACTCAAGTGATCAAGGCAATGAAGAATTATTTTGACGGGTCAGGAGATCCTTATGATCATGTGGCTTAGTTCAAACAAGTGTTAAGAGCTGAACCGGTTGAGGATTTATTCACCCAATACGAGGCATTTGGTTTGACTCTTAAGGGCACTGCCTTGGCTTGGTTTCAACCATTGAGTAGTCGCAACTATCGCGATATAGGTCAACTGCTAGACGAATTCATTGTAGAATTTTCCAAGAGTGGTATTAGGCGTAACACATCATCCTTGATCCACAGTTTCAAGCAGACACCCCAAGAAACAGTGCGACTAGCAGGTAGAAGGTTCAGACAGTACCTAGAAAGATGCCCTACTCCAGAGTTACCCACACCAGCCAAACAAGTGGCTTTGTTCTTAGATGGCTTACTGAGCACAAAGTTAAGATCATATGTGTACTTGAAAGAGCCTAGATCCATAGAAGAGTGTGTGCGGACGTGCATTGACATAGAAGATAACTTGGGTGAGGAGTTAGGATTCGGATAGTTCTACTAGTCATACATCAAAAATCCCCACGGAAATAGAGGAGATAGCTGAGCAAGTTGCCAAGAAGCTGGAGGGGAAATCCTCCTTCAACCTGGGGCAATCTTAAAACTACAAAATCCAGAATGAATAGATTACCTTGTACTTCAAGTGGAACTTTTGGGATTACTCCCAAGGGACTTACTTTGCTCTGATCTGCCAAAGTAACAGTGAAATTTGCAGGCCTTGAAGGGTGGAGTCCAATCTTTTCCATTGTATGTTCAGGCATCAAGTTAATGCCAGAACCACCATCCACAATAACTCCTTGAAATTCATGACCTTTGATAGATACTGTCAGCCGAGGACTTTTATAATCTGTAAGGGGTGCCTCCCCTACAATTTTTCCTTTATGTAAAACCGCAGTCTTTGCCACCAAACTTGTGGAAGCTTCATCAATTATCTGCAATAACTCTGACCTGAATGGACTTGAGTAGTTCTGAAGCCTCTGATTCCTTGAGAGCATGGGCTTCAGCTGACTTATCAAACTCCTCATGAGCCCTGTTGAAGGCATGCCCAATGGCATCACTGGTGCATATGAGATCTTCTTTTTGCTTTGTATCTGCACCTGTGGTGGTTTTATCTTCAGATGGTTCTCTGTCTTGATTCCATTCCTTAATCTTTGACCCTTCTCCTATGTCTGCTTGAGCCTTCCCCTTGCTTCTTGTCTGCATAGTCAAAGATTCTATTTCTTCTAATTGCACCACCTTGGTAGATGGAGATGGCTCATTGACTGGATCACACACTTCTTCCTTGTGCACAGAAATCATTTGAATATGGGGCCCAGAGGAAGAGGCTTGATTCTTAGGACAACAATTTGTATAATGGTCTCTTGCATCAGGGCAGTTCCTGCAAGGAGGGGCATTTTCTGGTAGGGTGCACCTACTTTGATAGTGCCCGCATTCTCCACATCTGAAATAGATGATTGGCCTCCTAGGCCCATTTCCAAAGTTATTCCTCTGTCTAGGATTATAGTTGTTACCTTGATTTGGTGCAGCAGCCATCACATTTGCTGGTGTTGGGGGTCCTCCTTGTGTCCAGTATGTCGTTGCAGGCATTCCTCTTGATTGGCATTCATGGGCCTCATGGCCAATTTTCCTGCATAATTGACAAGTCACACTTAACAAGGGACATTCACTTACTATGTGACCTTGCTTGCTGCACATGGAACACCAAAGTCCACTCTTGATGCCACCTCCTTTGAGCTCCTGCAACTCCTGTCGCAGCTGAGCCAATTCCTCTGCCTGGGCCTCCTCCTCCTTTTGGAGCTTTAGTGCTTCAATCTCCCTTCTCAACTGAGCAACAACATTCTCCTCCTCTTTGTAGGGCTTACTTCTTTTTAAGCCCTCCAGCTCTTTCCTTAGCTGTATCACTGGATCCTCCATTTCTGTACCATATGTTGGTTGGGAAGGAGTTGCTCCATACTGGTACCTTATCTGCTCCAAGCGTGTGGCTGTGCTGATGAACTCCTCTATGGAGGCTGTAGGTAGCACTAATTCCTTTATTTTGCATTGGGTGGCCACTGGTAGGGGCTTAGCCAACCATTTCTTAACAAAAAAATCGTGTGGTGGATCTGGCAATTTAGCCATTAGTGCTTTGGCCTGAGTCACAAACTCTGGGAACTTTTCTCCTGGACCTAATCTTAAATTTTCTAGCTCTTCTATGATAATCTTCGCAGTGTTGCCATGCTGGAACTGATTTTTAAAAGCATCTTTCATCACATCCCAAGTGGTAAAATGGTTTTCAGCAAACTGGCTGAACCACTTATCAGCTAATCCCTCTAATGTGGCAGGGAAGAGAATCAAAAAGGCATCCTCCCTACCCATTAGGCCTCTAGTCTTACATAGTGCCAAGAACCTTCTAATGTGTTCATCCGGATCCTCCTGAGCTAGGCCTTTGAAAGAAGGAAACTTTATATTTAATCTAGAGAGTAAAGTTTCCAAGTCTACCTGACCCGCCATGCTCTTGACTGATGATGTTGAAGATAGTGGACTGGGGGACCTTCTAACAATCTTCCTTCTTGTCTGCTTGCAGGTGACCCTCAATATTTGGGACCGGGTTGCGGTCATGAGCAGCTCATAGCCCACTGAATATGAGACACTTGATAAGAATATTTACCTTTTGTTTGATGAAGTAGCACTGTGGTTCTGTCGACACTTGATCTCTTCTATGCTTTGCACTTGGTTTCTCCTAAGCTCAAATCTCCTCGGATGTCCCAGCGGGCGTGCCAAATTTTGTTGGGGGATTCTTAGACGAGAAGGAGTTTGAGGGTTTGTAGGAGAAAAGGGAAGAAACAAGAAGAGAAAATACACCTGGAAGCTTCTGCCGATTGATTACAGTAAGACAATTACAATGTTTGAAGTACAAGACAAGCCAATACCTCTGTGCACAATCCCATAGAGTGCCCACTTACAAAATACCAAATATCCCAAAGTCTTCTTGCTGCCGGCCTCCTCTGCACCAGACCTCCACCTTCTTCAAGCTTATCCTTGTGCACACCTTGCACCAAGCTTCCACAAAGTGGGGAGGAGTGAATACCTTCTGTCGGCACGCGCACACTACAGTGAGACCTTGAGATCCTTGGGGGAGTATAGCTTAGCACTCTATGCACAAATCCTTAGTCACTCTCCATGCACCTTGCACTTCCACTTCTCTGCGTCGCACACTAGTGATTGTTGCTCTCTCTCTCTCTTGCTTCACTTAACCTATGCTTCTCTTGCTTACTCTAAGATTGGTCCAAGAATAGACCTTGCCTTGATTTGAGTGTGTCGATCACGTACGCTCCTGCAATGGTATCTTGGTGCTCACTTTGATGTCCCAAGATTGTCCTCACAAGTGGCAGCCAACGACTCACTGTTTTGTCCTATAGTGACTTTAGACTAAAACCAAAAATTTTAATTGGGGGGCCATATTTCCACCTGTGCGTACGCTGCCGCTTCACATACCTTCACATTTCCTTTTAAGCCTTCACTTTTGCACACAAGGGGGGGTTCACCTGAACCTTCCAAAACACTTTAAAACACATTTTGAACCTTAGGGAAATTAGAGAAAATACCTCTGCAACCTGCAACCCACTTTCTCCAATTTACCCTTTGTGGACAATTAACCGTGCACCACCTGTGCACTTCTAACACCTGTACTTTAGCACTTTGACTTTGCACCTGTTGACTTTGACCTTGACCTTGTTGACTTTGATTGCAATTGACTTTGACCAACATGACTTTTATGGGCTCAACAACTTAGTGAAGGGCAACCATCTTCCATTTTTGCATTGGGGTGTTAGAATCATCCCCCATCAATTATAACTCGTGGATGTCTCAAGGAGGCAACCACCACCCCTATTGGCTCGATTAAGTTTGAAACTCTTTTTTTGAAGGATTTTCTTCCTAAGAATGAGGAAGGGAGGAATTGGGATGAGTGGGATAGGATTACATAGAGGGGTAAATCACTATCACTCTACATATCCCACTATAGAGAGATAAATTTGAAGGTCAAGGGGCTTGATGATTTCTAGAAAATGAGGGGGTTTGTGAGAGGCTTAGATAAGGCCATAAAGAGAGAGTTAAGGAGAAATACACCTAAATGGTTTGAGGAGAGAAATATATATTTATAGATATACCAAGAACATAACTATCCTTAATATACTCCGATGGAGTGGACCAACTCCTCAAACCTGTTATCACCACAAATTTTTTGAAGAAAATAGTAATGGGGAAAAATAATTTTTTCATAACAAAACAAGGATCTTAGGGACCAAAAACTACCTACTAAACAATATGAAGGGGCCAAGAGAGAAAAAGTGTGGTTTAGGTGGTTGTCTCCTAATCGTGCACAATGGATCTATCCACTTCATAAGGGGGAAGAGAAGAAAAGAGGATCACGGACTAGTATGGTCCTACACAAGGACAAAAATGTGGTCCAGCTTGTGTAGACACTTCCAATATATGGTAACTCTAGTTTCGAATAGGTGGAAGTGATGCATGAGGACATAGAGCATACCTACCTTTTGAATCAATCATTGTGGCCATCATAGTTTGGACCACATGATTTAGTTAAGCTTCATGGTAGTGCTTACGAGACCAGGGTGAGAGCCAAGATAGATGACTTCACCACACACAATTTTATACCTACACTCTAGTCAAGAAATTGAGATTCCCCAACAACCTAGTGCAAGTAAATATGTTGTATCTATTATCAAGGGTGAGGATATAAGATGATATGAGACACTATGGTGTCTAATTCAGAAGTGGAGATACATGGATGCATAGATCATGTGGACTTTCAAATTATGAACATGGAGAGGAAATATGTCGTGTTAGGTAGAGAGTGGCTTTTGGGATAAGGAGACACACTGAAACATAGCTATCAAAAATAGAACTCTTGAATTCATGAATAATGGAAGTATATTTTGTATTAAGGGAGAGAGAGAGAGATGTACGTAGTGAACCTCACATTTCATCTTTAGAATTAGATAATTTCTTTCAATCCCAACATGTACAACACATCTTTTTATTGTAGAATTATTATGTTGATCATTGTATAGCCACCACATTTGATGTATATTTTTATCACAGTAATGCAAATGAGGATAGGACTTTCCATTATTCATTTGTGCAAGAGCGTTGTTAAACGTTTTATCGTTTAATCGTCACTTCTACTTTCCGACTCAAGCTCTTCAAGTTCAGCCGGTTCCGAATCTTCCTAACCGCAAATTTTCTCTTAGCCACGTGGGTCCTTGGGAGTGGTAGGGGTCTGTTAGACAGAGGCCCTGTACTATTTTCCCAAATTAGCACACAATCTTAATGTTATCCCGTTCTTAGCTCAGTGTCCATCTCTGAACAACGGAAGACTGTTCAGTGTGCTGGAATTAGAGCTTCAAGACTGAGGGTAGCAATCCGGTTACTTAATTTATGCGCAAAATATACTTCAGTAACAATGTCACCTAATCCGTACTTCGTCAGGGCAGATAAGTATACCAACCAGTCATTATACCTTAAAGTTACAAGGCCTCGAACGGCTAACCATAAACTAACGATGTCCTACTCACATTCAGACCATTATAGGTACCAGTCTTCCGTAGTCGGAATCGACAGTAAATATAGGCTACAGTATCGAATTCGGTCGCTTACAGAAACACTACCAGACAATTAGTTCGGGATTACTTTCACGCTACCTACTTCGCCGAAGAACTGCCAAATAACATACCGCACTT
The DNA here is from genome assembly GCA_020310875.1 of Ceratopteris richardii. Taxonomy (NCBI): domain Eukaryota; kingdom Viridiplantae; phylum Streptophyta; class Polypodiopsida; order Polypodiales; family Pteridaceae; genus Ceratopteris; species Ceratopteris richardii. Next base: position 79,684,588 of record CM035417.1, on the reverse strand, counting down.
GATCACGCTCAGAGACACACTCAATCATCACCGAACAGACTTGTAACACAATACAACTAATTCACAACTCTGTACTAATGTGAGGATAATCGACTAGCCGGAGCACAGACGAAACAGAACAAAACAGAACTTATCTTTTGAACAACATACACGCTCACACAATGCATTTACAGCACTCTCAAACGAGACTCAATCAAACAACACACTGCAATTCCCACAACGGAGCTGCTGCCGCTCTTTTTCTCATTGCCTTAAATAGAGGATTTTTTACAAGAGAGCGCACTTCTGCAGTTACCTGCGCGTTTCCTGAAAGATTCTTTTTTTTCATTTAAGCTACCTGTCCTCGTACTTTTGTCCTTGTTCGGCGGCCGTCCAACACTTTTACATTTAAGGCACCTGTCCGAGTTCATTTGTCCTTGTTCGGCGGCCCTCTAACACTGGCACGCACGGTGGATTCGAACCCGCAGGTGCATTACTGACTTCGACATTCTTTTGCATTGCCTGTAGGCCTATTCCAGAGTTCGGCTCCCGAATCATTTCTGACCATACTTGTTCAAGTGGAGGAACAAGTATAGCCAGCCATCTCCTACGAAAAAGTGTCCAAATACTTTGAACACGACTATCCAATTGCTGTTTTAATAAATCTATGTCCACATTTGTCATTAATGTGGCATTTAGTTCTACGCCTTCATCTTTTAATATCTGCCTTTCGAATTCCTGCAAAACCTGTATTCTTGAATGTAAAATTTCATTTTCTGCTTGCAGGTTAGCATTCTTGGTAGAAAAACTCGTCATTTCGTCTTGAATGTGTTTTTGTATATTCTGCTGCCACTGGTGAAATTCTTGAAAACACTTTTTTGCGTTGATCAATTCCGCCATTAGTTGCCGGTTGTTACTCTGTAACTCCTGTAGTAAAGCTTCTTTGTCGTCCAATTCCTTTTGCATCTGTGTCATTCTTTCTAGGAATGACTTGGACTTAGTCATCGTAGCGAATAATAATTCGTTTTTCTGCTGAAGCGCTTGTTCTTGTTGACGCAAATATTGAGAAACCTCCTGTAATTTGTTTTGCATCCCTGTCGCAAAATCTGGTTGGAGATCGTCCGGTAATTGCCCTGGACTGTCAGTGGGCAAGTGGTCTGCCATCCTTCGTTTAATTGACAGCCGAAACGACGTCCCTACTGTCTGGTTCTGTGCGCTATTACCTGTGTGGAAGAAATTTGCAGACGATGTGGAGACTTGGTCTGCTTCCTCGGGCTCTGCACTATTTGGGTGTCCTGTGTCTATCATATCATGATCACCGGAATAAAAATGGGGGGACCAGTGTAGCTTCTGATCCTTCACTGATTGGACAAAATTAAATATAGCAGCTAAATAGGCTGCTAATCTGCTATTGGTTTGGGATCTTCGCTTATCCCCGATAATTATTTGTGTATAGAGGTGGTTATACAGCCAGTGTGTCCAGCTAATCCTACCACCTCGTTCGGCATGTACTAATGGTGAAAAATTTTCTCTAGACATTAAATCGAATTTAACTAGGAAACAGAGCTTCTCTAAATACCACTTGAATTGTTCGCGACAGTGATATGTGGCATTTTTCAACATGTAATACCTTCTGGGGCCTTCGCAGTCGCCAAATTCATTTCTCAGATCTTCATTCGAACATTTAGGAAATCGGGCATCATCATATAGTGGCAGTTTAAATATGGCTGAGACTAGTTGTGGCGAAAATTGTACCTGGTTTTCATGGAGGTGTGCGTACTCGAGTGACTGTTAAGAGGGCGGCTGGTTATATCAAGATCGTACAAAACACGGCTATTTATAAAAAGCAGAAAAGAAGGAAAAGAAAAGTTTAAACAAAACGCGGTCTATCGTCGAAAACTTAATGCGGGCTAGTGGTGTGATGATATGGCCGTAACTTCGACCCATTAATTACCTTGGGGAGTGGATTTCTAGTCATCGTAGTCAACCGAAAAGTTGCCGGACCGACTTGTTCTAAGATATTAAAGGGACCGAACCAGCGTAGTTTGAACTTTCCTGCTGCTCTATCGGATTTTGCGTTATAGAAGAGTACAAGCTGTCCTACCGAAAAGATTGGGGTCTTCAAATATCGATCGTGTGTCTTGGCTTGCCTTAGTTGTACTTCGCGCATGGTTAAAAAGCTGAGCCATCGGTGCTCATCAAGTTCCCTAAGTGCGTCCATTCGTGCTGTCAGCGACTCTTCTGGTAGCATTTTCTGGGTGATTGCTACACGCAGGCTTGGGATGACTATTTCCATGGGTGCTATTGCTTCTAAACCATAAGCTAGTTTGAAAGGTGTCAAACCTGTTGTTACCTTATATGTAGTTCGGTATGCCCATAATACAGCAGGTAGTAGTTGATCCCATCTTTCCGGTGCTTCCATGATCAGTTTCCGGAGGATATTTAATAGTGATTTGTTTGTGCTTTCGGCCAAACCATTGGCGCGAGGGTAATATGGAGAGCTGAGTTTATGTGTTACCTGGAATGATTGGGTGAGTACCTTCATTACTTGATTTACGAAGTGAGTACCTTGATCTGTCACCAATTCGAGTGGTAAGCCAAATCGTGGGAAGACATCATTTAACAGACATTTTGCTACTACAACTGCTGTAGCAGACCGTAAAGCCCAAGCTTCTGCCCATCTCGTTGCATAGTCTGTACAGGTTAGTATGTATCTATTGTTACTGAAGACTGCTGGAGGTGTGATTGGACCGATAAAATCTAATCCCCATTTCTGAAATGGTTCGAGTGGCATAATAGGCTGCAAGGGAAAGAAGTGTCGTTGCAGTGGTTGTCCAGACCTTTGACAGTTATCGCAGTTTTTGACGAATTGGGCCACAACTCGGTGCATAGTAGGCCACCAGAGACCTCCTTGCAGAATTTTCCGGTGAGTTAGATCTGTGGCAAAATGACCACCAGTAGGGGTTGAATGAGCCATCGTGATGACCGAGTTAATTTCGTGCGGGGGAACACATCGAAGTAAGATTCCGGTGTGATCTACATAATATAGTTCTCCTGCAACTAGCCGGAATCGGCGGCTAAAGACTGCCAATTTCCTTCGAACTGCCTTGGCAGTCTCAGATGGAAAGCATCCTGCGGTGAGAAAAGTTAACATCTGATCATAATATGTAGGTGTTGCTTGTAATTCGGCAGTCTCATCGGTCAGTGGCTCAGAACTATAAATTGCTGGAGTCGTGTCATCTATGCCTATCGGAGCTTCACCAGAATCTAGGCGGGATAAGAAATCTGCTAAGGCATGTGCATTTCCGGGTCAGTGAATGACTTCATAATCAAATTCCTGCAAGAGGAGCACCCATCGGGCTAATCGTCCGCCTAAATGTTGTTGCCTTACTAGATAGACAAGGGCAGCATGATCCACATGAAAGGTAAATTTCCGGCCTAATAGATAATGTCTAAACTTTTTGATGGAGTAAATTAATCCTAGACATTCTCTTTCAGTGGTAGAATAGTTCCTTTCTGCCGGTGCAAGTCTTCTGCTGGCGTAATAGACACGGCGAAACCACTTATGTGTTTGCTGCATCAGAATACTGCCGATCGCAATATCTGAAGCGTCGACAAAAACATGGAACGGATTGTCATAGTCCGGTGGTTGTAGGATTGGGGCCTGCGTCAATAGATACTTGAGTCGATCAAATGTAGTTTGGCATTCTTGAGTCCATTCGAACTGTCGTGGAGTTTTGGTGATTAGTCTATTCAGAGGTACAGCCAGATGAGCAAGCCACCGTAAGTGTCTGCCGTGCCACCGTACTTGACCCATAAAACGCATTACTTCTTTCGGAGTGGCGGGTACTAGGGCTTCTAAAATTGCCGAAATCTTATCTGGGTCTACTCGGATACCTTGGGCAGATACAATATGACCAAGTAGTTTGCCACATGAAACGGCAAACACAGATTTGCTTGGGTTAAGGCAGAGTCTGTAATCTCGACACTTTTGGAAACAGCATCGTAGATGAAGCAAATGTGCCATCATCTTTCCAAAAATTGAGAATTCATCGAGATATACTTGCATAAACGAATTGAGATAAGGAGAGAAAATCTTCTGCATACATCGCTGAAAGGTGCTTGGTGCATTTCTCAATCCAAACCACATTACCGTACAAGCAAAGACACCCCAATTGGTAATGAAGGCGGTTTTTGGGATATCTGCTTCAGCCATTCTAACCTGATTGTAACCGCTGTATCCGTCTAAGAATGAATACATTTCGTGGCCTGCTACCCTGTCAAGCATGGTATCCAGAAAGGGGATCGGGAAAGGATCCGGTACTGTTGCTGCGTTTAATTTCCGGTAGTCTACACAGATTCGTAGTTGCTTATTTTTCTTTGGCACGATCACAATTGGTGAAATCCATTCAGCATGTTCTACTGGTACGATGAATCCAACCTTTAATAATCTGTCAAGTTCGGCTTTTACCTGAGATGCATAATTGGGATTCATCCGATAGCTGGGCTGCCTATTCGGTTTAGCTTCAGGCTTCAGCATGACTCTGTGCTGATATATGCGCGGATCTAATCCTTTCATATCTTTGTAATCCCAGGCAAAGACGTATGAGAATTCGCGAAGTAGTCGAATCAGATCAGCCTTAAATAATTCCGGTAAGTTTTGCCTTATCTTTACAAGTCGTGGATGATCTTCGTCTCCTAGATTGTACGAGGTCAACTGGTCTTCGGAGACATAAAACTGTTGCGGTTTCTCTGTGTCGTCTGTCGACCGGAATAGTGAATGTATTTCCTTGTCAGGTGTTGGCACCCTATCTTCCTGCTTAGTTTCTTGGGTGATTGGTGCAACTGTACATACTGAAATACTCCAGTTATCTATTACCGACTGTAGATCAACAGTCCCTAAGGTCATTAAGTCAGTGTTATTCTTCAGAAATTCCTCTTCTTCATCATCTGATAGTCCATCTAACATGTGGACTGGTTCAGCAAAATATGGTCTGGCGTGCAGTTCGCAAGGTTGTATAGCATCTAATTTTACTACATATCTACGGCTGGCATCTTTGAACGTAAGCTCTTGTGCAGACCAGTCTTGTATTACCTTCGCATGCTTCAGCCAAGGTCGACCAAAAAGAAGGTTGTAATCCAAAGTGGATTCCGGCAGATCTAGTATAACAAAATTCATTTTGAAGGTCGTACCTTGTAAAGTAATGGGTACATTGCGCACAAGTCCTACAGGATGGACTCTAGATTGGTCTGCCATTCTGACAAAAAATTGAACTGGTTCGATTTCGGTCCATCCTAACCTATTGCATAAGGCTGTAGTTGCAATGTTGACACCAGAGCCTCCATCAATCAATACCTGTGTAATTTTATGATTCTTATACCATACTGTAATCAAGGGGACTGAATGATCAACCGTAGAATCAGGTTCTGGTTGAACTGCTGCTGTCGCCGAAATACAAGAAGGTACTGGACTAAACTGTTGCTGGAACTGTTGTCGAACCCCAGGTACTAATGCCAGTAGTTGGCCGAGAGGCAGAGTGATAGATGCCTTGGATAAAATTTCCCAGGCCTGCTGAGATTGGTTATCCTGCTCTTTTGAACTTGAGGTCTCTGCTGATGCTGAAGTATCTGCTGTTATGTCTACTGCTGATGGTGGTTCCGCTGCTGCTTCCTTTTGTTGTGTTCCTTCCTTTGTCGACGAGGTCTGAGTCACCGGAATGGGTTCTGGGAACACTGGTGGTTCTGTGGCGGTCCAGTGACTAGCTTTTTTATACATCCTATGTTGTTCTCGTATCCCTGGTTCAAATACTTCTGCTGCTGACTGTAGCTGTTTACCTGATCGGGTCTGGACTATAGCAGTTTGTGTTTCTACTGGTGTAATTTGTACCATGTTGGCCATTGGATTTTGCCGCTCCTTCTTCCTTTGATCATACTCAGCTGCGTCCTTGCAATATCTTCTAATGTGTCCGAATTCACCACAAAAATGACAGTGTGGCAGTGGTAAATTGGGATTTTCCGGTGGTGGTTCGTTCTGCCAGCGGTTTGCATTATAGTTATTGTTTCTCTGTCCTTGGTAGTTTTGATATCCTTGCGGTTGATTGTTTCTCAGTTGCGGAGGCACATAGTGATTCGCTGCCTGTCCATGTTCTTGAATAACAGCATTGACTGTTGCTGTTCCCTGTATTCTGGCATTGTAGACACAATTTCCAGTGGTGTGTCCGGCAGTGTTGCAGATAGCGCAGAATGTTTGATTTAGCGCACAGTTGGCACTAGTATGACCTGAATTTTTGCATGTGATACAATACACTTGTCTGGTTATATCTTCAGTCATAGTTTTGTTCGTCTTTAACCACTCTAGATCTTCTGTAAACCCACCGACTTTGGATTCCAGTTGCAGAGCCATGGCAATGACTGCATCCAACGTCATTGCTCCGACACACCTTATGATCATGATCTGCTTCAATTGCGGGTTTAAACCATTGATAAACCACTGAGTGATAACGTCATCCGGTAAGTTAGCGTGGGCCTGTGGTATCTGTCGCAAGTGTGTTCTAAAAAGTGTAGCATATTCTTGGACAGTCTGATTCGCCTTCTGTCGGTTGTTCTGTAAATAATCAAAGATTTCGGCGGGATTCTTCTTTAGCCTGAATCGTTGCAAAAAAGCATCTTGTACTGCATCATAGGTACCGAAATGATTAATGTCGTATTCCGTTAGCCATCTAGCCGCTTCATTGACCAGTGTAGATTGAAAAACAATGGCCTTGTATGCCTGATCCGGTGGATGGTTGAGGACTGCATAACTGATCTCGAAAGTGCGTACGTGAGCATCCGGATTATCTCCTGGGAATCCACCAAATTTCGTGTATGTTACTCCTGTTGGGGGCGGCCTTGGTTGACCTAACTGTTGTTGCTGTTGTTGTCCGTTCATCGTGAGTGTATCCGATCCTTCTTCTGTATCTTGAGGTTGATTGGTTGGACTACCCGAACCTGGATTGCCGGATGGCGTGCCTTCCGGTGTGCTGTTTTTGCGTAGGATACTTCGGATCTCTGCTTCGAATAGCTCTCCTTCCTTCTGGATGTCCAATATCCGAAATCTTTCTTCCAAGCATGCGGGTCGGGCTGAGGACTCCGCAAAAAATGCTAATCCTTGGCCGCCAGTTGGTGTTTCTATCACCGGAATATCACCGGAATGAACTGACAGTGTACCAGACTGTAGTGTTTTTCCGCTTTTACCGATTTTTCCTAGAGTTTTTCTAATCGTGGATAACTCTGAATCTTTATCCAATATTGTTAAACTGGTTTCCAGCGGCGTCTTGGTAGATTCTGGAATTACTGTATTTTGGTTAGGCTGGATCAAAGTGACACCAGAATGTACCAAAGGCGTTGTTCGTTCCACCGGAATATGACCGGAATTAATTCTAACGTCCTTAACTTGCTTGACCACTGGGTCAGGCCACGTTATACCTTCTTCTCCTAGGGTTGTCTTTAGTACTTTTCGTGTTCCAGTCGTATGGTTCCTAGGATACGTTTCGCCAGACCGAGTAACCGGCATGTATCATTGCTTAGTAGCACTATCTGAGCAGTTGGCAACAATCTGGCTCTGTTGCTACCGTCAGTCAATCGAACGATAAACGTAGTGTTTGATTCTGAAAAACAGCCGGCACGCTACTGCCACTTTTCACAGATAACTGGCCACCTGATGCCACTTTCCCACAGACGGCGCCAAATGTTAAACGTTTTATCGTTTAATCGTCACTTCTACTTTCCGACTCAAGCTCTTCAAGTTCAGCCGGTTCCGAATCTTCCTAACCGCAAATGTTCTCTTAGCCACGTGGGTCCTTGGGAGTGGTAGGGGTCTGTTAGACAGAGGCCCTGTACTATTTTCCCAAATTAGCACACAATCTTAGTGTTATCCCGTTCTTAGCTCAGTGTCCATCTTTGAACAACGGAAGACTGTTCAGTGTGCTGGAATTAGAGCTTCAAGACTGAGGGTAGCAATCCGGTTACTTAATTTATGTGCAAAATATACTTCAGTAACAATGTCACCTAATCCGTACTTCGTCAGGGCAGATAAGTATACCAACCAGTCATTATACCTTAAAGTTACAAGGCCTCGAACGGCTAACCATAAACTAACGATGTCCTACTCACATTCAGACCATTACAGCTACCAGTCTTCTGTAGTCGGAATCGACAGTAAATATAGGCTACAATATCGAATTCGGTCGCTTACAGAAACACTACCAGACAATTAGTTCGGGATTACTTTCACGCTACCTACTTCGCCAAAGAACTGCCAAATAACATACCGCACTTGATCACGCTTAGAGACACACTCAATCATCACCGAACAGACTTGTAACACAATACAACTAATTCACAACTCTGTACTAATGTGAGGATAATCGACTAGCCGGAGCACAGACGAAACAGAACAAAACAGAACTTATCTTTTCAACAACATACACGCTCACACAATGTGTTTACAGCACTCTCAAACGAGACTCAATCAAACAACACACTGCAATTCCCACAACGGGGCTACTGCCGCTCTTTTTCTCATTGCCTTAAATAGAGGATTTTTTACAAGAGAGCGCACTTCTGCAGTTACTTGCACGTTTCCTGAAAGATTATTTTTTTTCATTTAAGCTACCTGTCCTCGTACTTTTGTCCTTGTTCGGCGGCCGTCCAACACTTTTACATTTAAGGCACCTGTCCGAGTTCATTTGTCCTTGTTCGGTGGCCCTCTAACAGCGTGTAGTAAAATGTTATAAGGATTTGATGTTTGAGTTTAAAGATGTTTTTCCCACTGAGAATTCTAGAGGAATACCACCAAAGAGAGGGGACATTGGCCATGCCATTGTGGTACTTTCTAATATCAAACCTATTTGCAAGCCACCTTATAGGCTTAGTGTATCTCAACATGAAGAGGTAGAGAAGGAACTTCACTAATATTTAAATAAAGGCTTCATTAGACCTCATAACTCACCTTGGGTATCACCAATGCTCATAGTAAAAAAGGAACATGGCTCTATGAGACTTTGTATATATTATATATCATTAAATAAGGTAATAGTAAAAAATTGGTTTCCAATTTGTAGGTTGAAGGACCTATTTGATTAGTCCCAAAAATTGCTTTTAGGACTAGATATGAGCACTATGCGTTTTTTGTGATGCCTTTTGGTCTCATCAATTATCCTTACACTTTCATAAAGCTCATGAATAGTGTTTTGTGGCCATATCTAGGGCAACTAAATTTTTTTGGATGACATTTTGATCTATAGTAGATAAGAACAGGAACACTTAGAACATTGAGGAAAGTATTCACTCTCTGCTAAGGAATCAAAGTGTTAGATACCTTGGGCATATAGTATGTCAATATGGAATCCATATGGATCGTGATAAAGTACGAGCTATTATGGGGTGGACACATCCAAAGAACATGGAAGAGCTTCATATCTTCCTAGGGTTATCACGTTTCTATCATAGATTCATCAAGAATTACGAAAAAATTGTTCTAATGATGGAACAACTTAAAGGGAAGGGAAAACCATTCATTGGGAAGATGTACATAAGAAAAGTATCAAAATGTTGAAGGTAGCAATTACTACAGCTCCACTTTTACATATAACAGATCCTAATAAACTCTTTGTGCTTGAGACTGATGCGAGTGTAAAAGTGGGACTCATCACTGAGGGGATAATCTAAATAGATTGATTTTTACCTCTTGACTTTCAAGCCCATCTCTATGCAAAAGTGGGATGCATCATCGAGGGAAATAAGATTGACTTTTGGATCTACCTATTGACTTTTATCCTTGGCAGCATTCTCTTAGAATTTTAGTGGAAAGATTCTTGGGGAAAAAGGCAAGGGGGGTTAAACTACAAGAGAACAAAGATTATGACCACCACCACTTGCTAGAGAGTTGAATCTCCTTCCAACCATATGCCTCTATATATAGCTCTCTCAAAGGGACTATCTTCTTGGGTAGTTGGATACTAACCATTCAATTGTTGGCCATGTAACAACATGTGTGCAAAGTGTCTCTGTTAACTGGAGTTAAGTGGATACTTCTAGGAGGCTCTATAGATCTTTGGGCCAAATACCCTCCCCATGTACCCCATGGGGGTTGAACCCAAGACCTCCTCCTTCACACCCTTGAGACTTAACCAATAAGCTAAGTGGATCACTTGTTTACAAAATCACATGACCTACTACATAAGTCCAATATCGAGATCTTTGGCCATTCACATAGGTGACCAAATGGTCTTCGATTTTAGATCTATTCAAGCGGGCCAGACCCGCAGACTCTCTTGCCAACAATATGCCTCTCTCTATATATAGCTCTCTCCAAGGGAGTACCTTCTTGGATAGGTGGATACTAGCCATCCAAGTGTTAGACATGTAATTGCATATGCGCCAAGTGTCTCAATTAACTGGAGTTAACTCAAGTGTATGCTTCTACAAGGATCTAGAGATCTTTGGGCAAAATAATCTCCCCATATACCCCTTGGGGATTGAACCCAAGACCTCCCCATTCACACCCCTGAGACTTAACCACTAAGCTAAGTGGACCACTTGTTTACAAGAGCACATGAGGTGCTATGTAAGTCTCATCTTGAGATCTTTGATCATACACATGAGTGACCAAATGGTGTTCAATTTCATATCTGTCTGAAAGGACCGGATACCCAGATCATAAAACTACTTTGTTACATTCTTCGCCCTTTCAAAAAAATATTTCTGTCCTTAAAAATAAGGCTATACAAATACTATAGGTAGCCCTCGAGCGTCATGTTCTAAAACTAGAAGAACATGTTCATGTTCTAAAACTGGAAGAACATGTCTCATCTTTGTGTTGGGATGCCTACAAGATTTTGAGAGCTCTTGATTCACTTGAATTTGATTTTGAAAACTTGAAGTTTGGTTGGACCAAACATCTAATTTGGATGTGTGTACTCTGGTTTACTCTCAACCAAAAGTTACTTGATTTTTTTTTCACCCAACTTGAGGAATGTTTTGGCCTAATGGGCTTGAAAATCATAAATAAAGTGTAGGAGAAGGTTTTCCATTTACTTTGTTTCAAGCATACTACCAATTCAAATACAAAATGAAAATTATCCAACTTAGGACACTTTTCTCAAAAGACTATAGCAAAAAATTATTGGGAATTGCCAATCTTATGAGCAATTCTTAAATTCTTTGTTCTAGAGTGTACTGGACTCTAGAAAGTCTTTAGAGTTATCCTAGGTAACTTGAAGCAAACTCAGATAAATAAGTCAACTTAAACTTATCATCTTTTGAAGATTGAAAAGGTTCTTGTACAAAACATCTATCTCGAATATCTAATTTAGTTATCTTGTTCAAAATAGCTAACCTTGGACTTTTGCAAAAGGAATCAAATACCCTATCTAAGTCAAAAAAAAAAGATTCAGAAAGCGGAACGAAAGAACTAAAACTATGTACAACCAATTCGAACTTCAAAGATACTTAAAATTGTGATGAGTCAAAATCTAGATGACTCAACATTTTAACTACTCAAAGATCTATTTCAACAAGGTATTGAAGCACTTTTCCTATCTTCAAGAGAAATTAACTTGATTCCGAAAAGATTCACAATAAATCTAAAACATCATCTAACCAGAAGATACTAGTGTGGTATCCAACATCAGTGTGTCAACCCACTAAGGTTCTATTAATGAGATTTTTTTCAAATAGTGTTTCACTTGAGACTAAGTTCATGCCTATATTCAATCTGTATGAAAACTTACTGAGACTCCAATTCTTCTCCATTACTTAGTCAAAGAACTGAATTTTCTGCGTTACACAAGGAACTTGGTGCTTGACTTAATCAATCTATTCCTTATTTGAAAGGATCATTTCAATGTCAAAGTCCTTCTTCTTCAGAAATTTAGTAAATATTTCTAAATTAACAACACTTTATCTTGGTGTTCCATGTAATAAATTAAGTATATGATCTAAGGATCCAACTGGTTCAGATGGATCTAAATCGGACACTCTTTGGTGACCCATGTGTATTACCAAAGATCTCAAGTTTAGACTTATAGGATGTCTTGTGCTCTTGTGAACAAGTGATCCACTTAGTTTAGTCGTTAAGTCTCAAGGGTGTGAAGGAGGTCTTGGGTTCAACCCCCATGGGGTACATGGGGTACATGGGGAGAGTTTTTTGCCCATAGAGCTCTAGAACCTTCTAGAAGCATCCACTTGAGTTAACTCTAGTTAATTTGGGACTCTTGGTGCACATGTAGTGTAAGCCGCCGGATTGGTAATTGTAAATCTTTTTCTTTTCATATTCCGCACAAACTGAAAGGTCGTTACGTAGAATTGTAACTACTTATCATCAATGAAAGGACGCTCCGGTGACGATCAGAGTAGGATCGCCAGACTCTCTGTCTGGGCGATTATATGCTGTGAAGTTTGTTGTAGTGCAGTATTGAAAAATCTGCATCGTATTGTGTTTCCTCTTTGTTTGGTTAAGTTAATTTGTGATTGATATAGTTTCAGTAAGATAAGGATCATCAGTTTGTATTACGGTAATACATAACTCTGACGCTACGGACTGATAGAGTATTAACCTGTGTATGATTAGTAATTTGGCATAGGAATTAACGCCAGTTCGAGTAGTAAACTGTAATAACTAGAGTCTTGAATGTTGATGTGTTGCTATATGACTAAGTTAGTTGAGAAAATCAAGTATAGGGCCTCTGATTAACAGACCCCTTCCACTCCCAAGAACCCGAAAAGAGCTTAAACGCGCCTGTGACGGCAACGCGCGTTTAACACTGGTTCCGTCTGTCGGAATGTGGCACCAGAGTGTTGCAAATTAGTTGCGGAAAAGTGGCAACAGAGTGTTGCAAATTTATTGTGAGAAGTGGCCATAGATTGTGAATCAACAATAAGGTGGAGTAGTACGCAAGTGTTGTAAAGGTGATATATGCCGGTTACTCGGTCTGGCGAGTCGTATCCGAAGTACAGGCGAGACCGACAGCCTTGGGTGGTACTGAATTTGTTAAGGACACCCTCAGGAGGCAGAAGCACAGATCGGTTAGGTCCGATCATCGAAGAAGCGAAGCATTTTAGTAGTGATTCCGGTAGCATTCCGATGGAACATACTGCAATTCCGGTAGATTCCGGTGTAATTTCGGCACAGTCTGTAGAAGATACAGTAACTTCGGAGTCTACAAGGACGTAGTGTGTAGTTGACCCGATACCGTCTGGTTAGGATTCGAACCCGTCTCAGGATAGAGCTGTCTTGCCCAGAGAGGTCATTGAAGGTGAAAGAATACCCAAGATTGGGGAAAGTTCCACTAATTACGGTGGCAGTTCGGTCATAGTTGCAGAGAATTTACAATTTTCGGGTGACAATGTGATACTTCCTGGTGAATCTTCATTCAAGACACCACTGTTCGGGGTAAGCTTGCCTACGTTTGAGACCAGAGAAGAGGATAGGCTATTCGAATTGGAAATCAGTAAGAGGCTGAACGCTATTTTCAAGTCGAAAGGAGAGCAGTCTGATCATACAGAATCTGAAGGACCGGAAACACCACCTCAGAACTTAGGGGATAGTAACAGTACAACTATTAGCACCATGAGTGGACAACAACAACAACAACAACAACAACAACAACAACAACAACAGCAACAACAGCCACTTCCACTCTGGCCGATTCCAACAGGAGTAACTTATACCAAATTCGGTGGATTTCCAGGTGACGATCGTGATGCCCATGTACGCACTTTTGAAATAAGTTATGCAGTGCTCAACCATCCACCCGATCCGGCATACAAGGCCATCGTTTTCCAGTCAACATTAGTTAATGAAGCAACAAGGTGGCTCACAAAGTATGATTTCAATCATTTTGTTACCTATGAGGTAGTAAGGGATGCGTTTTTGCAGAGGTTCCGGCTAAAGAAGAACCCTGTCGAAATTTTTGATTACTTGCAGAACAATAGATAGAAGCTACACCAAACAGTGCAGGAATATGCCACATTATTTAGAACTCATTTAAGACAATTGCCTCTGGCACATGCTAATTTATCGGATGATGTCATAACGTGGTTCATTAATGGTATGACCCCATAGCTTAAACAAATCATGATCATTCGCTCTGTGGGAGCTATGACACTGGATGCTGTTATAGCGATGGCCCTGCAACTAGAGCATAAGGTTGGGGGATTCACCGAAGACTTAGAGTGGCTGAAAACCAGCAGAAACGTTGCAAAAGATCTAGCTAAACAGATGTACTGCACTAAGTGCAAAAATTTTGGGCATACTAGTGCTACCTGTGCCCTTAATCAGCTGTATTACACCATCTACAATACCACCGGACATTCCACCGAAAATTATGCGTATAACGCCAAAGTACAGGGACCAGCAACTGTAAATGCCATTATACAAGAAGCAGGGCAGCTGACCACCCATTATGTACCACCTCAGATGAGAAATAATCAGCAGCAAGGATACAGAAATTATTGAGGACAACGGAATACAAATTACAATACAAATCGTTGGCAAACAGGAACATCACAGGAAGGTACTTCCTTGCCACCACCTCGATGTTGTTTCTGTGGTGAACTTGGCCACATCTAAAGATTCTACAAGGATGCAGCTGAATATGATCAAAGAAAGAAAGAGCGTCAACCCAATGACCAATATGGTCTATATTTCACCAGTGGAAACTCAAGCAGCAGTGATTCAAACAAGATCTGGTAAGCAGTTACAACCAGCAGCAGAAGTGTTTGAACCTGGCATCCGTGAACAATAGAGAATGTATAACAAAGCTAGCCAATGGACCACCAAAGAGCCTACAATGTTCCCAGATTCAATTTCGGTGACACAAGTTCCGCTGCCAACGGAAGGATCGCAAGAACAAGATTCTACCCTAGTAACAGGCGCATCATCTTCAGAATCGGTGAAAAGTACAATTCAAGCGAATCAGGCATGGGAAATTTTATCTAAGGCGTCCATTAATCTCCCTCTTGGATAGTTACTTGCATTAGTGCCGGGAGTTCAGCAGCAATTCCAGCAACAGATCAGTCCTGGGTCTTCCTGCATTCCAGCGACGACAACAATACAACCAGAAGCTGACTCTACGGTGGATCATTTGGTCCTCTTAATTACGGTATGGTACAAAAATCACAAGATTACTCAAGTACTAATTGATGGTGGGTCTGGTGTAAACATCGCCACTGCAGCGCTTTGTAAGAAGTTGGGATGGACGCAAATCGAGCCTGTTCAATTTTTTGTCAGAATGGCAAATCAATCTCGAGTCCATCTGGTGGGACTCGTACGAAATGTTCCGATAACTTTGCAGGGTACAATGTTTAAGATGACTTTTGTAGTCTTAGAACTACCGGAGCCTAGTCTTGACTATAATCTTCTTTTCGGTCGACCATGGTTGAAACAGGCTAAGGTTATACAGGATTGGTCAGCACAAGAACTAACTTTTAAAGATAATCACCATAAATATGTTGTCAAACTTGATTCCATTTAGCCATGTGAACTTCATGCCAGACCATATGTAGCAGAGCCGGTCCACATGTTGGATGGCTTATCTGACGATGAAGAAGAAGCGTTTCTGAAGAACAATGAAGATCTGATTTCCTTAGGTACTGTAGATCTGCAATCTGTTGTAGACAACTGGAGTCAGGCAGCCTGTACGGTGGTGCCAGTGACCGAAGAAGTGGAGACAGAAGATACTATTGCTATGGATGAAACCTCTTTAGAACAACTTTTATAGTCAGCTGACGATCCAGGGAAACCTGGTCAATTCTATGTTCCTGAAGATCAGTTAATCACCTATAATTTGGGAGATGAAGTAAATCCACGACCTGTCAAGATAAAGGAAGGATTGTCTGAGGTGTTTCAAGCAGATTTGATCCAGCTTCTTCGTGAGTTCTCTGATGTTTTTGCATGGGATTATCATGATATGAAAGGTCTGAACCCTCACATCTATCAACATCGGGTCGTACTTAAACCAGAAGCAAAACCAATTAAACAACCCAACTACCGGATGAATCCTAACTATGCAGCACAGGTCAAGGCAGAGCTTGATAGGTTACTAAGGGTCAGATTCATCGTACCAATAAAACACGCTGAATGGATATCACCGATTGTTATTGTTCTTAAGAAAAATAAGCAGCTTTGAATCTGTGTGGATTACTGGAAACTGAATGCGGCCACGGTGCCTGACCCGTTTCCTCTTCCTTTTCTTGACATAATGCGTGACAGAGTGGCCGGACACGAGATGTACTCCTTTTTGGACGGTTACAGTGGTTATAACTAGGTCAGAATGGCTAAACAAGACATACCAAAAACAACCTTCATTACTAACTGGGGTGTTTTTGCTTGTAAAGTCATGTGTTTTGGGTTAAGAAATGCTCCTAGTACCTTTCAGCGGTGTATGCAGGAAATATTCTCACCCTATCTCACTTCTTTTATGCAAGTATATCTAGATGACTTCTCTTTATTCGGTAAGATGGTAGCACACCTATATCATTTACGGTGTTGTTTTGAGAAATGCCGTGAATACCAACTCTGGCTGAACCCGACCAAATTTGTCTTTGCGGTTTCTTGTGGTAAACTCCTTGGCCACATTGTATCTGCACAGGGCATACAAGTTGATCCAGACAAAGTTGCAGCCGTGTTAGAAGCACCTGTGCCTACTACGCCGAAAGAAGTGATGCGCTTCTTGGGTCAAGTCAGGTGGCATGGTCGACATTTACGGTGGTTAGCTCATCTAAAAGGATTATTAACGCAGGTTCCAATTCTACAACCTCTTGATTGGGAACGCCCATTTCATGTTTTTGTAGACGCATCGGATATAGCCATTGGAAGTGTTTTAATGCAACAAACTGATAAGTGGTTTCGGCCTGTCTATTGCACAAGTCCTCAACTTGCTCCTGCTGAAAAGAATTATTCAGTGACTGAAAGAGAATGTCTTGGTTTGGTGTATTCTGTAAAGAAATTCTGACATTATTTGCTAGGCCGAAAATTCATCTTTCATGTAGACCATGCTACGCTGGTGTATCTGGTTCGGCAGCAGCATTTAGGTGGTCGTTTGGCGTGTTGGGTTCTATTGTTACAAGAATTCGATTATGAAGTAATTCATCGACCCAGCACTACACATGCATTAGCATATTTTCTCTCTCGATTAGATTCCGGTGAAGCTCCGGTGGGCATTGATGACACCACACCAGCAATTTGCATTACTGAACCGACTAGTGATGAATCTGGAGAACCTCCTATGAAACATACCTACTATGATCAGTTATTAACCTTTCTTACTGATGGATGTCTTCCTCCTCAAACTTCTCCTGCAATGCGTCAAAAAATTGCACTTTACAGTCGCAAATTTCGGTTGATTTCCAGACAGTTGTACTACATGGATCATATTGGTGCATTGCTTCGTTGTATTCCACCTCATGAAGTAAACTCGGTTATTGTATTGGCACATTCAATACCCTCTGGTGGACATTTTGCAGTAGATTTAACGCACCAAAAAATTCTGCAAAGTGGGCTCTGGTGGCCTACTATGTACAAAGATGTATCTTAGTTTGTGCAGCAGTGTGATAATTGTCAGCGATCTGGATAGCCTTTACAACACCGCTTCTTCCCTCTACAACCTGTATTACCTTTGGAACCTTTTAAAAAATGGGGTCTTGATTTTATTGGACCAATCACACCTCCAGCAACTCTTAGCAACAATCGCTACATTCTGACATGTATAGATTATGCTACCAGGTGGGCAAAAGCTTGGGCTTTACGGTCCGCTACAGCTATTTTGGTAGCAAAGTGTCTGATGAAGGACGTATTCCCACGATATGGATTACCTTTGGAACTTGTAACAGATCAAAGAACACACTTTGCTAATAGTTTAATTCGAGTGTTAACACATACTTTTCAAATTCTGCATAAATTCAGTTCACCGTATTATCCTCGTGCTAATGGCTTAGCTGAAAGTACCAACAAGACCTTACTGAGTATGCTTCGAAAATTGATTGTGGAATCACCAAAAAGATGGGATCAGTTACTACCTGTAGTATTATGGGCATACGAAACTACATACAAAGTAGCAACCGGACTGACTCCTTTCAAGCTGGCTTATGTAGAAGCAATAGTGCCAATGGAAATTGTAGTACCCAGCTTGTGCGTGGCTATCACTCAAAAACTGTTGCCAGAGGACTCTTTATCATTTCGGTTAGACATACTCAGAGAACTAGATGAGCATCGCTGGGAAAGTTTTCTGACTCTTCAAGAAGTGCAGTTGCGGCAAGCTCGTACTCATGATCGGTATCTTAGAACTCCAGTTTTTACGGTAGGGCAACTTGTGCTATTTTATAATGCAAAATCAAACCGTTTTGCTGGAAAATTCAAGTTACGGTGGTTTGGTCCTTACCGAATTAGTGAACAAGTGGGCCCAACTACTTTTCGGTTGACTACATTGACCGGAGTTCCTCTTCCTAAAGTGATCAATGGTTCAAAGTTGCAGCCGTATCATCAAGCACCTGATTCTCGCTGACGCGTTCTTCGTTTTTCCGCGTGTTATTTACTTTCTTTTTTTTGTTTTTGCATGATTAATTAAATAAGCCTGTAAATATCCTCGTTTTGATATCTAATTATGATCAACAACCGCCCTGCATTATCGATTCTACACATGCATGCACGCCATAGTCATGAAGGTTATCATCTCAACATCGCGCGATGATTAGCATTTTTGATAGCCTCCCGTTACCAAGTATCTACCTAATCTTCTTCTTTCCGCTGTTAATCGCTATTGTGTCTGCATGTTCTGTGTGCTTTGCGTTTTCTGTAATCACTGTGTATTCGTGCTACTTCGCATGTGCATCATGGAAGCTTTAGCAAACTTTGCTACCTTCCGTGACGGACTCCCTCAAGACGTAAGTGAATTCTTGCGGGTCCGAGGTTTGTCCAACTTCGCTGAATTGCCCTGGCATTGAGTGGAGTGTCATCCATACTATGCGCAAATTATCGCTGCTATTGCCGCCACACCTGCTACGGAGCAGAGTTGGCCTATTACGTGTTTCCCCTCTCGTGTCGTAATCACCCTACAGTCATTTGCTGCCGATTTCTGACTCTCTCCGGAAGGACGAGAGAATGTTCCTAACCTTCCAATCGCTACGATGATTCAATTGTTTCCCAGGCACTCTTCGAATGAGTATGCCATACTCTGTCGCCTTGAGCCTGAACGAACAGCTTTGCAATTCTTAGTAGCCATACTGAACTTACAGAAATGCACTTATGGGATTTCTCGCCCATTCTACTCGATGATTGATATGGCTGCTAGAGAGCCTATCAATTTTGCTTCTTGCTATTTCCGGCGCATTCACCGTGAATGCGTTACGGTCATTAAACATGTTAACAAAGGTGATCTCCCACGATCACATCTTCCCCACATCCTGACATTTCTCTTTCCTGCAATCCAAGCAGCACAACCACCTACACACGCTCCCATCCTATACCATGAGGAATCTGCTCAAATACTTGAAGACGACGAAGAAGATGATGAAGAAACCTTCCAGCTCCTCCGCCGAAAACACATACGGATAAGTTCTTCTGACAGTCAAGTGCAAGGGTCTACCGTTGGAAATAACAGAGATAAAAATGAAGAAGAGATTTTCCAGGACACTGCCACCTTGATTCACCATGATTCGTCCGCTCAGTCTTCTCCAAACCAGCAACGAGATCAAAGTGTTACTGTCGATTCTGAAGATAGATCTTCTAAGGAAGAATCTCAACAGCAGTCCCAACAAGATGTGCAAGAAGATACGCAGGTTATTGTTGCAGAAGTTTTGGCTCAATTGATTGCAGCAGTAGATTCTGCAGTTGCCCAACCTCAAGTGATTTCACAACAACTAAATGAAAAATTGTTGGTGGCTAACAATCTGCAACCCACTCCTCCACCCATATCTCCAATTAAACCCATTGTCCCCATTACATCTATTGTACCTGAAGCACCGGATTCCTCATCCTCGTCACCTAACTATTCTCCACCCACTTCCCATCAACTCTTGATAACTTCTTCATCGCAACCACGTCCTTCTATTCTGTTTCCTTTGATACCTATGATTACTAAGCTAGCATCTATGGGTCAAATGTTGATCCAACTATCGTAGCAACTACCAAAACAGATGAAAGAGGTTACTGATAATCTCAGAGAAGAATTCCAACATAAAGTTGATGTTCTTGAGGCAGATATTAATCCACTCCAGGAAGAGATCGATGTAGTAAAGGCAGAAAATCATGCTCTACACAAACAGATATTACAGCTCCAGGCTACACTTGCTGAACAAGAATTGTTAATCAACCAGAAAAATGCTGCATTAGCTGAGATTCATGTTAAAGATGATTTATTAAGTGCTACCGATGCTGAGATTGTCCAGTTAACACAGTTAGTATAGGATAAGGAGGATGCACGAGCTGCCCTTGGAAATTTATTAGCCGAAACACGAGTTCAACTTGACGAAGCATTGCAGATAGGAAAAGAGATGGCAGATTTAGCCAAACAGACAAATAGAGAAATTCAGCTTGCTAATGATAATTTGTTTGAATCAAATTCTGCTCTTAAAAACCAGATGATATTGGTCGCTCAACTCTAGAAAGAAGTCACCGGTATTCGAAGAGAGCGAGATGCTTACTATCAAACCATCCAATTTCAGAGTCAAGAACTGGAGAGAAGAGAAAAGCAACTTGGAGCTCAAGCAGAGCGTTTATCCCATGTCGATCAACAGATTGCCGATATGAAATTGAGCCGTGATGCAGCACTAGCAAATGACTTTTACCTGCAGGAAGCATTTCTACAAACACAGGCAGAAATATTAATGAGCCAAGTAATTTCTTTAAGTTCTGTCCGTACTGATGCGCAACTAGTAGAACCAGACATTCTAAAGAAAATGCTGGATAGCCTCAAGCAGAAAATTGCCAGAACATTTAAGTTAGCCCGAACAATGTATCTTCAGGGTATAGTAGAAGAGTTATAAATTTTGTATCTCTGCGGGTTCAACTCCAGCGTGCGTGCCAGTGTAAGTCGCCGGATTGTCAATTGTAAATCTTTTTCTTTCCATATTCCACACGAACCGAAAGATCGTTGCGTAGAATTGTAACTACTTATACATCAATGAAACGACGCTCCGGTGACGACCAGAGTAGGATCGCCAGACTGTCTGTCTGGGCGATTATATTCTGTGAAGTTTGCTGTAGTGCAATATTGAAAAATCTGCGTCGTATTGTGTTTCATCTTTGTTTGGTTAAGTTAATTTGTGATTGATACAGTTTGAGTAAGATAAGGATCATCAGTTTGTATTACGGTAATACATAACTCTAACGCTGTGGACTGATAGAGTATTAACCTGTGTATGATTAGTAATTTGGCGTAAGAATTAACGACGGTTCGAGTAGTAAAATTATATATATATATATATATATATATATATATATATATATATATATATATATATATATATATATATATATATATATATATATATATATATATATATATATATATATATATATATATATATATATATACTTTAATTTTGCACTAAATTACAAAAGTGAATTTATCCCTTCACTTAGGCTTAGTTTTCTAAGTGCTTTGTCTTCAATTCTCTTTGTCTTTCTTCTTATTTCATATCTCTTCATAAATTCATGTCTAATTAGTGAGTGAAGTCCCAACAGCTCCCCCTCAATCACTAATCAGCATGCTCTGACTTCTTCATGTAATCTTCTTCTCTTTTATTCCTGCCATCTCTTTGAATCTACTTGCCTTCACTCCATCCAAGCTCTTTGTCATAATATCTGCAATCTGATCTTTTGTAGAAGTGTATACCACTTCAAGCTCCTTCTCCATTACCTTTTCTCTCGAGAAATGATATTGAATCTCTATGTGCTTTGTTCTTGCATGAAATACAGGATTTGCTGCAAGATATAATGAACTCATATTATCTCCATGTATGATAGGTATATCTTGATCAATATCCAAGCTTTTGAACAAGGTTTGCATCCATATCACTTCTTTTGCTGCTTCCACAAGTCCTTTGTACTCAGCTTCTGTTGATGATAAAGCCACTGTATGTTGCTTCTTTGAACACCAACTCACAAGTTTATCTCCTATGTATATCATATACCAATGTGTATACCTTCTATCATCTTGACTTCTTGCCCAATCTGAGTCACTATATGCTCTCAGCCTTGTATCTCATGTAAATGGATAATATAATCCTTCCTTCAAAGTTCTTTTGATGTATCTAAGAACTCTTTGACCTGCAATCCAATGTGGATCCTTTGGACAATGCATGAACTGAGAAAGAACTTCCACTGCATAACTAAGATAAGGTCTTGTTAGTGTAGCATAAATCAAGCTTCCCACTAAAGATTGATACTTTCTCATATCTTTGAACTCTGCACCATCATATTTGCTGAGTTTATGATTGACCTCTAGTGGTGTTGATGCCTTTCTGCAATTCTCCATATTAAACTTCTTTAGAAGATTCATAAGATATCTTTCTTGTGATACATATATGCCGTGTTCTGCATAAGTGATTTCCATTCCAAGAAAATATGACAATTTTCCTAGATCACTTATCTTGAATTCCTTCTCAAGTAATCTCTTCACCTCCTTGATTCCTTCATTTGAAGTACCTGTAATTATAATGTCATCTACATAAATACAAATGTAGATCATACCTTCATCTGTTCTCTTGATAAGTAAACTTGCATCTGCCTTTGAACTTTGATATCCAAGATCATTAAGATACTTCACAAGTCTATAGTTCCAAGCTCTTGGAGCTTGCTTCAAACCATAAAGTGCTCTTCTCAATCTCCAAACATAATTTGGAAACTTGTAATCTGCAAACCCTTGAGGTTGCTCCATGTAAACCTCATCTGATATATATCTATTAAAAAATGCATTCTTTATATCCAAATGACTCAATGTCCATCCTTTTGATGCTGCAATAGCAATGATTTCCCTTATGGTTGACATCTTTGCTACAGGACTGAATGTCTCATCATAATCTATGCCATGAGTTTGAGCATAGCCTTTAACCACAAATCTAGCTTTGTATCTGGCTATTCTTCCATCTGCATGCTTCTTTATTTTGTAAACCCATTTATTTCCAATCACTTTCTTACCATTAGGTTTTGGAACAAGTTCCCAAGTTTTATTTTCTTCGAGTGCATCAAACTCTTCCTTCATTGCTTCTTCCCATTGTCTCTTACCTTTTGCTTCATCATAGCTTTGAGGCTCTTCATCTTCCTTAATCAAGTCAGCATAGTTTTTCTGAGTCAAATAAGAAGTATCATAAGAATACCTTGTAGGTTGTTTCCTCATTCTGGTTGATCTCCTTGGTTCACACTCTTCATGTGTATCTGGCTATATTTCTTCATCAAATCTTGGTTCATCTTCATTTCTTCTATATGATCCAACTCTAGA
This sequence comes from Ceratopteris richardii, assembly GCA_020310875.1. Lineage (NCBI taxonomy): Eukaryota > Viridiplantae > Streptophyta > Polypodiopsida > Polypodiales > Pteridaceae > Ceratopteris > Ceratopteris richardii. The sequence continues at coordinate 79,661,132 of CM035417.1, read as the reverse complement.
TGTGCTTGCTTGCATATGATCTTCATCTCCATCTACCTGCATATGTGATTTACCTCTTTCACTTCTTCTTACCTCTTCTTCAAATGTTTCAAGGTTACAATTTATCTGCATACCAACTCTTCTGTTCATCAAATGTCACATCTCTAGAAACAATAAATTGTTTGGTTAGAGGATTCCATAGCCTATAACCCATCTGCTTTTCATCATACCCAATAAACACATATTTTTAAGCCTTTGGTTCAAGCTTATGTCTAAGTTGTGATGGTACATAAGCATAGGCAATTGATCCAAACACCTTACAATGATCAAGTGTTGGTTTCTTACCCCACCATGATTCATAAGGGGTCATTCCATTTAGAGCTGCACATGGTAACCTATTCACAAGATATGTAGCTGTATTTACAGCCTCAACCAAAGATAATTAGGGCAATTCTTTTCTTTTAACATTGCTCTTGCAAACTCAACCAATGTTCTATTCCTCCTTTCTGCCACCCCATTGTGTTGAGGTGTATACCTGCAAGTTACTTCTCTCTTGATACCTGATTTCCAAAGATAATCATTGAATTCTTGGGAGAAGTATTCTCCCCCTCCATCAGACCTCAATCTCTTGAGCTTTTGACCTGTAACTCTTTCTGCATATGCATGAAAATGTTTGAAAGCTCCAAATACTTCTGATCTTTCCTTTAAAACATAAATGGTTATCCACCTTGTAGCATCATCAATAAAAAGAACATAATACCTAGACCCATTGATTGATCCTTCTTTTGTTGGTCCCCATACATTTGTATGTATGAGCTCTAGCAAATCATCATGCTTGAAACCTTTCTTCTGAAATGATAACTTGTGTGCCTTTCCCATCTGACAAGCTTCACACTTTTAGATCATATGTTGGATTTTTACATTTGGTAGCCCTATTACAGATTGATTCCCCACCATGGTTTTAATTCCTTTTTCATTGAAGTGTCCTAACCTCTTATGCCAGAGGTCTAACTCTGTAAGTACTTCATCACCATGTGTAATCAGGGCTTGACCAACATTCCCTTGCACTTTGAGAGTAAAAATTCTACCTTCCTTTTTACTACAGACAATTTGATTGTATTCATCCTCTGGATCTTCAATAAATACCCCTTCATTTGTAAATCTGACTTGAAGACCTTTCTCCACTATTTGTCCCACACTAATCAGATTCTTTGGTATTGTTGGGACATACAAAACATTTGTTAGCAAATCAGCTCCACTCCTACACTTCACTTTTCCTACTGAATGCACAGTATGTTTTGTATTGTCACCTATTTGTACTATATGACTTGAATTCATCATCAATGTTGTATGATTTTCATTCTGTGTATCATTTGCATAGTTGTAATAGGTAGTGTTATAAGACTGATTCTGATTCCAATTTCTTCCACCACCTCTACCAAAACTTCCTCTTGAATTATGTCTTCCTCTTTGAAATTGATTCTGAAATCTTCCACCTCTTCCTCTACCATTATTGCTTTGATTTTGATTTGATCCTTGTTTGTTATGCCAACAATCATAGGCTAGATAATTGCTCAATCCACAAATCCAGCATGTCTTCTTGTTATTGTTCCGATTTCTTCTACCTCTTCCATTTCCTCGACCTTTACCTCTGCCAATACCTCTTCCTCTTGCATAATTTGCTTGAGTAGTCAGCTCTTCTTCATCCTTTGCTTTACCTTTCTCACTTCTCTTCTTATTCTTTGCATACATAGCAGAACTATATCCTTTATCTCCATCTGACTTCAAGTCTTGCTCAAATGTGAGCATTAGTTCAAGCAATTGATTTAATTCTGGCACATAATGATTTAATGAAAGTTCAGTTGAGAGTACAAAAGGTTTCCACCTCTCGTCTCCTCTCAACCCTGCAAGCAATTGTGCTATCAACCTATGATCTTCAATATCCTCATCAATAGATCCAAGACTATCTGCTAAGTCCTTCATCTTAGTGACATAATCACTAATACTCTGATTTTGCTTTTTCTTAAATGTGGTGAAATCTGACCATAAGCTAGCCTTCCTAGCTTTAGTAGTGTTTTGGAAGTGATCTTCCAAAGCATTCCATATGTCTTCAGCTGTTTCTAATCCTCTGATATGTGGTAGCAAATGATCTGTGTTAGTGTTATATATATAAGCCCTTGCACTTGCATCTCTCTTCTGCCATAGCTTCAAAGCTTCTAGTTCTTCTTTCCTTGGTTGACTCTCATCTTCAAATTTAGGCTTTTCTTCTTCACCTGTCACATATATCATTAGATCCTTACTCATAAGTAAGGCTTCCATTCTCATTACCCAAGCAGGATAATTATCTCTGTCCAATTTGTCAATAGATACATGATCTGCCATAGTCTTCTTGTTTTTGCTGCAACCTGTGAGTATAAGGTTAAAGTATGATACCTTTTGTAGATCTTTACCCTTGAGAATAACTTTGAAGCATTCCTCTGATGTCTTTTGTTGTTGAACACCTCTGATTTCACCTCTTTAATGAAGAACTCTTCAATTCCTCTTGTATTTGCTCCTCCTTTCAATTTTGAGGACCATTCTGCTCTGATACCACTTGTTGGTGTATAAAACACTACAAGAACTAAGCTAAAGTGATATTAGAACATCTCCATAACCATCATTAGCTTAGCAATACTCTGAACTTGAAAACTTTATCATTGAACTTTGTGAAATTCAAAAATTTACTTCTCAGAAATCTGCACCTTTTCTTCAAGGTTCAAATCTGATCTGTATTAGCTTGATCTTTGTAAATTCATTTGATCACTTGCTAATAGATGTTCTTGCTAATGTTAAGTAACACATACCAAGGAAAACTTTCAAGTAATATCATCAAAATTGTCTGATTTCACTTCAATATTTGAACTATGTCTAAAATCTGAAAAATGACTTCATCGATTTGACATACCTTCACTGTTAGACTCATTTCTCTAAGTACACGTGCCGTTTTGTAAAGATCTTTTGACCAATTGTAGTAGAAGGTAGTAGCTTCAAAATGAGCTCTCACTCATGAAAAACTTTCCACTGTACTGTGAGATCTGACCTTAAGAAGATCAGGGAAAAATGCGCCAGAAAATTTGTAACTATCAACTAACTTACACACTGATATGAAATCACTTAGAATTCAACACACAAGAAGAATTAGAACAAATCCTTTTACACAAACATGTGTTAAATATTAGAGAAGATGTTTACAAAATGGCTTGGCCTCATTCTGCTCATAGCCATGGAAAACTCTCATACACTGAGTAGTTCCTCCTCAACATCTCTCTCAGAAAAAACCTTACTTTTCTCTATTCACTCAAGGATTACAAAATTGAGTTCTCTATATGTTTTTCAGCTCAAATTAAATTATATACATGTAGTTTACATACTCCTAGACTCAACTCGTAAGTTTTGAAGTTCTATGTCAAGACTAGAATTTAATTTTGCACTGAATTACAAAAGTGAATTTATCCCTTCACTTAGGCTTAGTTTTCTGAGTGATTTGCCTTCAATTCTCTTTGTCTTTCTTCTTCTTTCATATCTCTTCACAAATTCATGTCTAATTAGTGAGTGAAGTCCCAACAAGTATTAGTGATTATGTCACTAAGATGAAGGATCTAGCAGATAATCTTGGATCCATAGATGAAGATATTGAGGATCACAAGTTGATTGCTCAATTACTTACAGGTTTGAGAGGGGATGAAAGGTGGAAACCTTTTGTCTTATCAACAGAACTTTCATTAAATTATTATGTTCCAGATTTGAACCAGTTGCTTGGTTTGATGCTCACATTTGAGCAAGACTTGAAGGGAGATGGAGGTAAAGGACAAAGTTCTGCAATGTACATGAAGAACAAGAAGAAAGGAGATAAAGGTAAAGCAAAGGATGAAGAGGAATCAAGTTCTCAAGTTTATTATGCTAGAGGTAAAAGCACTGGCAGAGGAAGACCAAGAGGTTTTGGAAGAGGAAGAGGTAATCAGAATAACAATAAGAAGGCTTGCTAGATCTGTGGATTGAGTAATCATTTGGCTCATGACTGTTGGCACAACCAACAAGGATCAAATCAAAATCAGAATAACAATAGCAGAGGTAGAGGTGGAAGATATCAAATTAATTTTCAAAGAGGGAGACAAAATCCAAGAGGAGGCTATGGTAAAGGTGGAGGAAGAATTTGGGGAGAGAATCAATCCCACAACACCACCTACTACAACTATGCAAATGACACAAAGAATGAAAGTCATACATCATTGATGACGAATTCAATCAGCACATCAGATAAACAAGATCTAAAGTTATTTTACATTGACCCTGGATGTTCTAATCATTTGTTCGGAAACATAGAATTGATGTCAGAATTGGAAAAAAGGTATTTCTAGTCATACAGTCCAAACAAGTGATAATACAAGACATAGTGTACATTCAATTAGAAAAGTGAAATGCAAGAGTGGAGCAGATTTGCTAACCAATGTTTTGTATGTTCCCACAATACCTAAAAACTTGATTAGTGTGGGACAGATAGTTGAAAAAGGTTTCCAAGTCAAGTTTATAAATGGAGCATTTGTTGAAGATACAAAGAATGGATATAATCAGATTGTCTGTGGTAAGAAAGAAGGTACACTCTTTACTTTAAGAGTACAAGGGAACATTGGTCAAGCTTTGCTCACACATGGTGAAGGAGTGATTACAGAACTTGATCTCTGGCATAAGAGATTAGGTCATTTCAATGAAAGAGGAATTAAAGCTATGGTTGCAAATCAATCTATACTAGGGCTACCAAATGTGCAGAGTCAACATATGGTTTATAAATGTGAAGCATGTCAAATGGGTAAAGCACACAGGTTACCATTTCAGAAGAAACGATTCAAACATGATGGATTACTAGAGCTCATTCATACAGATGTATGGGGACCAACAAAAGAAGGATCTATCAGTGGCTCAAGGTACTATGTTCTTTTCATTGATGATGCTACAAGATGGATAACTCTGTATGTTTTGAAGGAAAGATCAAAAGTGTTTGGAGCTTTCAAGCATTTTCATGCATATGCAAAGAGAGTCACAGGTCAAAAGCTTAAGAGACTGAGGTCTGATGGAGGGGGAGAATACTTCTCCCAAGAGTTCAATGATTATCTTTGGAATGCAGGTGTTAAGAGAGAAATAACCTGCAAGTATACACCACAACAAAATGGTGTAGCATAAAGAAGGAACATGACTTTGGTTGAGTTTGCTAGAGCTATGTTGAAGGAGAAGAATTGTCCAAATTATCTTTGGGCTGAGGCTGTAAATACAGCTACATATCTTGTGAATAGATTACCATGTGCGGCTCTAAATGGAATGACTCCATATGAAGCTTGGCGGGGTAAGAAACCAACACTAGATCATTTTAGAGTGTTTGGATCAATTGCATATGCTTATGTGCCATCACAACTTAGGAATAAACTTGAACCAAAGGTAGAAAAATATGTGTTCATTGGTTCTGATGAAAAGAAGATGTGTTATAGGTTGTGGAATCCTCTAACCAAATAGTTTGTTGTTTCTAGAGATGTTACATTTGATGAACAAAGGAGTTGGTATGCAGATCAAAGTAATACAGCTGAAGAATTTGAAGAAGAGGTAAGAAGATGTGAGAAAGGAAAATCAATTGTGTTGGTGAATAGAGATGAAGACTATATGCAAGCAAGTACATCCAGAAGTGGATTAACAAGAAGAAATGAAGAAGCTCCTATATTTGATGAAGAGGTGTATCTGGACACATATGAAGAATGTGAACCAAGGAGGTCAAGTAGGACAAGAAGGCAACCAGAAAGGTATTCTTATGATACTTCTTACATAACTGAGAAGAACTATGCATATATGGTCAAAGATGATGAAGAACCTCAGAACTATGATGAAGCAAAAGGTAAGAAGTAATGTGAAGAAGCAATGAAGGAAGAATTCAATGCACTAGAGGAGAACAAGACTTGGGAACTTCTTCCTAAACCAAATGGTAAGAAAGTAATTGGAAATAAATGGGTTTATAAAGTGGAGAAGCTTGCAGATGGAAGTATAGCCAGATACAAAGCTAGACTGGTGGTGAAAGGCTATGCCCAAACCTATCGCATAGATTATGATGAGACATTCAGTCCTATAGCTAAGATGTCAACTATAAGGACAACTATTGCTATTGTCGCTTCAAAAGGATGGACTTTGATTCAACTAGAAATAAAGAATGCATTCTTGAATGGATACATATCAGATGAGGTATACATGGAACAACCTCAAGGGTTTATAGATTCCAGGTATCCAAATTTTGTTTGTTGGCTGAGAAGAGCACTCTATGGATTGAAGCAAGCTCCAAGAGCGTGGAACTATAGACTGGTGAGGTATCTGAATGAACTTGGATATCAAAGTTCAAAAGCAGATCCAAGTCTACTCATGAAAAGAGTAGAGGAAGGTGCAATCTACATTTGTATTTATGTAGATGACATTATAATCACAGGTACTTCAGATGAAGGAATCAAGGAGGTATAGAGATTATTGAGAAAGAGTTCAAGATCAGTGACCTAGGAAGTTCTCATACTTTCTTGGAATGGAAGTCACTTATACAGATCATGGCATATATGTATCACAAGAAAGGTATCTTCTGAATCTATTGAAGAAGTTTGATATGGAAAATTGCAGAGGAGCTTCAACTCCACTTGAAGTTAATCACAAGCTCAGTAAATATGATGGTGCAAAATACAAAAATATGAGGAACTATCAATCTCTTGTGGGTAGTTTGATTTATGCTACACTAACAAGACTTGATCTTAGTTATGCAGTGGGAGTTTTATCACAATTCAATGCATTGTCCAAAGGACCCAGATTGGATTCCAGGTCAAAGAGTTCTCAGATATATCAAAGGAACTATAAAGGAAGGATTATATTATCCTTTTACTTCAGATTTGAACTTGAGAGCCTATAGTGACTCGTACTGGGCAGGTAATCAAGATGATAGGAGATCAACACATAGATACATGATATATATTGGTGATAAGCGTGTAAGTTGGTGGTCAAAGAAACAACATACAGTAGCATTATCATCAGCTGAAGCTGAGTACAAAGGACTTGTGGAAGCAGCTAAGGAGGTCATATGGATGCAGACATTGTTCAAAAGCTTGGGCATTGATCAAGGTACACCTACAATACATGGAGATAATATGAGTTCACTTTATCTTGCAGCAAATCCACTATTTCATGCAAGAACAATACATATAGAGATACATTATCATTTCCTAAGAGAAAAGGTAATGGAGAAAGAGATTGAAGTGGAGTACATTTCTACAAAAGATCAGATAGTAGACATAATGACAAAGAGCTTGGATGGTGTGAAGACCAGTAGATTCAAAAACATGGCAGGAGTAAAAGAAAAGAAGATGATATGAAGAAATAGAGAATTTCAATTAGTGACTGAGGGGGAGCTGTTGGAACAACAATCACTAATTGGACATATATTTGAAGTTCAAAGATTTAGAAGAAAACCACATGCCTATGTGAAGGGACAAATTCACAAAGTGTATTATATTTGTAAAGTTAGTTCACTTTAGTTCTAGAAGTTTTTTAAAAGTCACGAGATTGAGAAATACTATATAAGTTAGTTTGTATCAACTGACGCGAAGAGGAAGACAATGATAGAGTGAGTTAGAACTCAATTTGTATGACTGAGTATATTCGGGCTTCTCTGAGTGAGAAAGCACTTGTAAGCTTCTGAGTTTTCATAGCTATGATAAGAACTAGTTAAAGTTCTGTGTTTAAGTCTTCTTCTTCCATCTCTAGAGTATGTCTTGTGTGAAATGATTTCAATAGTTGAAGTTTCTCAAGCAAGTAGATGCCTGGCATCGAGTTTGTGTTGATAAGTCTATGTTTTATTCTCTGAGTTTTAACTACTGCTCAATCTTCTTGAAAAAATGAGGTTTGTGGAGCAAGTCGATGCCTGGTATCGAGTTTCAGCATAAAGTCGATGCTTGGCATCGACTTCCCACATAAAAGTAGTCTTGTTCATATCTGTGTTCAAGGGGGTAATTCTGACACTGAAAAAATGGCTAAAAAAGCTCCAAGTTGATGCCTGGCATTGACTTTTGGTTGGAAGTCGATGCTAGGCATCGAATTCCATTTTTAGATAGGCGTTTTTTTACTAAAAGAGGCAAAATTTCCACTTTAGGAAGTCATACATGGTTATCTTGTGAAGGCTATATCTTGAGTTCTAGAGATCCCTTTCTTGCAAATAATAGCTTTTTGGAAAGCTGTTTTCTTCTACTTTCATGGACCAAATTATCTTGGAGAAATAATATTTGTGCTAAGAGAAATTAACAAAATACTAAAGGTATGTCATTTTAGTGACTGGAAAGTTATGAAGAAGTAATGTTCTTGGTTTTGGCTATCATTTCTCAAAGTTTGGAGTGGAAATGAGTTAATGGTGACCATAAAGGTTGTCTAGTGTCACATTAATTCATTTCTTGTGATGTTGTCTGGGCGATCGTGTTGGAGATGCTATGTTGCAGACTTTGAAGAATTCTGAGTATTGTGTTGATTATTAAGTTTAGTAATTAATCATTAATTACTATAACATTATAATTAATCTTAACAGTTTGCGCGAATTTGTGAGTGCTTGATACGCATGATAAACGCATTGTGTAGCGATAAGTGTTGAATCGGAAGTAGTTAGTTGTTAATTAAATGCTTGAATTGGGAAAATTACAAAAGGGCCTCCATACTATCAGACCCTTGTCCATCCCAAGAACCCAGAAACAAGATTAAAAGGGCTTAACCGAAAGCACTTTTAACACTGGCACTGTTTGTGGGAATTGGAGTAGTTGCTTGCACAGAAGATTAAGGATTGCCGAAAAATTCTTTGATATATGCCGGTAACACGCTCCGGTGAATCATACCCCAAATACTGCAGAGATCAACATCCGTGGACAGTTCCAAACTTATTAGGAACACCCCCTGGTGGTAGAAGTACATGACAGTTAAGTCCAGTTGCAAAAGGATCGGAGCCAGTCAGTAGCGATTCTGGTGCTAGTTCAGTAGCACATGACGAGATTCCGATGAATTCTGGTGTGATTCTGGTACTTTTTGGAGAAAGTACGGTGATTTCTGGTTGTACAAAGACGCAGTGCGGAGTCAGTTCTGCACTACCTGGTCAGAATTCTACCATTTTCGGTGACAGGTTCGCGGTACCGAGTGAGAACGTTTCCTCTGATAGTGTAGCCTAGTCCAGTGAGACTTCGGCGAGTTCCGATGGAAGTTCGGTATTACTTGGTGGCAATTTGATGTTTTTTGGTGATAGTGCGGTGCTGCCTAGTGGACACTTACTGCGTTCACCACTTTTCAGTGCAAGTCTACCTAATTTTGACACCAAAGTTGAGGGAAGGCTGCTAGACTTGGAGTTCAACAATTGGTTTGACGACATTTTTGGACCGGAAAGTGAGCAGGTTGGCCCTCCAATCCAGGAAGTTTACGAGAAACCTCCCCAAAACTTGGGAAACAACAAAACCAACAACAACAGTAGCCACAACCAATCATTCCATCTCGACCAGTCCCAACCGGAGTGACCTATAAAAAATCGGTGGATTTTTGGGGGATGACCCCGACGCACATGTTCACACATTCGAAATCAGTTATGCAATGTTGAACCACCCACTAGATCCAACGTATAAGGCCATCGTGTTTCAAGCCACACTGGTTAATGAAGCAGCAAGGTGGCTGACAGAATATGATATTAAACATTTTGGTAATTATGATGATGTGAAGGATGCGTTCCTACAGAGGTTTCGCTTGAAGAAGAACCCTGCAAAACTTTTTGACTATTTGCAAAACAATCCGCAGAAACCACACGAGTGTCCAGGAGTATGCGATACTGTTCAGAACTCACTTGCGGCAGCTACCACCGGTGCATGCCAACCTACCAGACGGTGTCATAACACAATGGTTCATCAACGGATTGAATCTGCAGTTAAAACAGATCATGATCATTCGATGTGTGGGTGGAATGACATCGGACGCTGTCATTGCAATGGCCTTATAGTTGGAGCACAAAGTTGGAGGGTTTACGGAGGATCTGGAATGGTTGAAAGCAAGTAAGAATGTGACCGAGGATCCATCCAAACAAGTGTACTATACCAAGTGTAAGAATCCTGGTCACACTAGTTCCACATGTGCTCTCAACCAAATGTATTGTGCCATTTGTAACACGACAAGGCACTCAACAGAAACCTATGCATACAATGCAAAGGTGTAGAGTAGAGCGGCAGTAAATGCCATAATACTGGAGCAGGGGCAGCCAGCCAACCATTACGTACCACCACAGTTGTGGACCAACCAGCAGCAGGGATACAAGAACTATCGGGGTCCGCGAAGTAACAATTTCAATCAAAATCGATGGCAAGCAGGTACATCGGCTGAAGGTACCTCTCTCCCACCCGCTCGTTGTCATTTCTGCGGTAAGGTTGGGCATATTCATAGACTTGTAAAGAAGCCGTAGAGTATGACAAAAGAAAAAAGGAAAGGCAAAATCCTATGACAAATATGGTTTATATTTCCCCGATTGATTCACAACCAGCCGCAGTACAGACAAGATCGGGAAAACAGTTGCAACCAACAATTGAAGTTTTCGAGCCCGGAATTCGTGAGCAACAGTGGATTTTTACAAAGTTCAGTCAATGGACAACTAAGGAGCCGATGGTGTTCCCTGATCCAGTTCCGGTAACTCAGCTTCCTCTGCCAAATGCAAGACAAAATGCATAGAATTCTACCCCGGCAATAACAGAATCGCAACTAGATTCGGTGATGACCACAACACAAATAGACGAGGTATGGGATGTTATATCTAAGGCCTCAATCACACTTCCTCTGGGAGAGTTGCTTGCCCTAATTCCTAGTGTAAGACAACAATTCCAAGAGCAGGTCAGCCCTGGACCTTCATGTACTCTGGCAACTGCGACCATACAACCCGAGATGGATCCTACGGTGGATCATACGGTTCCCCTGATCACCGTTTGGTATAAGAACCAGAAGATCACACAAGTTTTAATTGATGGAGGTTCTAGAGTAAATATTGCAATAGCTGCACTCTGTAAGAAACTGGGTTGGACCCAAATTGAACGAGTGCAATTCTTTGTGCGAATGGTGGACCAATCCAGAGTCCATCCGGTTGGACTAGTGCAAAATATTCCTATAACCCTGTAGGGAACTACATTTAAAATGACTTTTGTAGTCCTGGAATTACCCGAATCTAGCCTTGACTACAACTTACTCTTCGGTCGACCATGGATAAAGCAAGCCAAGGTCGTGCAGGATTGGTCAGCTCAAGAGTTAATTTTTAAGAATAATCACCGGAAGTATGTCGTTGCATTGGATGCTATGCAACCTTGTGATCTACATGCACGCCCATATGTAACAGAGCCAGTCCATATGTTGGATGGGCTATCTCATGATGAGGAGGAGGCTTTCCTCAAAACAAATAAGGACCTCATTGCATTAGGTACTGTAGACTTATAGTCAGTAGTAGATAATTGGAGTCCGGAAGCTTGTACAGTCGTACCACTGACCGAAAAAGTAGAAGCAAATGCCGACATGACTATGGATGAATCGACATTACAACAACTGTTGCAGCGAGCTGATGACTTGGTAAAGCCTCGACAGTTCTATGTACCAGAGGATCAACTGGTAATGTACAATTTGGGTGATACAGTCAACCCGAGATAAGTAAAGATTAAGGCAGGATTAGCAGACAAATTCCAAGATGATTTGGTGCAATATTCTCATATGTCTTTGCTTGGGATTACAGAGACATGAAGGGTCTTGACCCACGATTTTATCAACATAGAGTGGTGCTGAAACCGGATGCGAGACCTATCAAACAACCTAGTTACAGGATGAATCCTAACTATGCGGCACAGGTTAAGGCCAAACTTGATCGTTTGTTGAAGGTGGGATTCATTGTGCCAATTGAGCATGCCGAGTGGATCTCGTCAATAGTAATAGTGCCTAAGAAAAATAAACAGTTACGTATTTGTGTCAACTATCGGAAGCTTAACGCAGCCATCGTACCGGATCCATTCCCTCTTCCTTTTCTAGATACGATGCTCGATGAGGTAGCAGGTCATGAAATGTATTCTTTCCTAGATGGCTATAGTGGATACAATCAAGTGAGGATGGCAAAGCAGGATATACCGAAGAGGGCATTCATCACGAACTGGGGCGTCTATGCATGCACCGTAATGTGGTTTGGTTTGCGGAATTCCCCGAGTACATTCCAAAGATGTATGCAGGAAGTGTTCTCGCCTTACCTGACAACGTTTATGCAAGTCTATTTGGATGATTTTTCATTATTTGATGATACTTTGGCGCACTTGTATCATTTACGATGCTGTTTTGAAAAGTGCCGGGAGTATCGATTATGTTTGAATCCTACCCAATTGGTCTTTGTGTCCTGTGGGAAGCTGCTCGGTCATATCATCTCCAAAAAAGGAATACAAGTGGACCCTAATAAGCTAGTAGCAGTGTTGGAGGCACCGGTCCCAAAAACACCCAAAGAAGTTATGAGGTTTCTTGGCCAGATCAGGTGGCATGGTAGACACTTACGGTGGCTGGCTCATCTAGCGATGCCACTCAACCGACTTATGACCAGCACCCCGCGTAAGTATGAATGGACTAATGAGTGTCAAAGTGCATTTGATCGTTTGAAGGTCCTATTGCCGTAGGCTCCGATCATGCAATCGCCTGATTGGGAATGTCCATTCCATGTATTTGTGGATGCGTCAGACATAGCGATTGGCAGTGTGCTGATGCAAAAAACCGACAAATGGTTCCAACCAGTATACTATGCGAGCCACATATTAGCTCCTACAGAGAGAAATTATTCCGTGACGGAACACAAGTGTCTTTGTCTAGTATACTCGGTTAAGAAGTTTCGACATTACTTGCTGGGATGAAGATTCACTTTCCATGTGGATCATGCTGCACTGGTGTATTTGGTTCGCCAACATCACTTAGGCGAGAGACTGGAAAGATGGGTTTTACTATTACAAGAGTTTGAGTATGAAGTTATTCACCGACGAGGTACAACACATGTCTTGGCAGACTTCTTATCTTGTCTGGATTCAGGTGAGACTCCGGTAGGTGTCGATGACATGATGCCAGCTATTTATGTAACCGAAGCAGCCCCTGAAGAATCTACAGAACTTCCTATTGCCCCTGCATACTGTGATACATTAATGACTTTTCTTACTGATGGCTGTCTTCCTCCTAATACTCCCGCTACTCTCCGCCGAAAAATTATAGTCTACAATCGACAATTTCAGTTGATTGTGGATCAACTATATTACATAGATCCGACTGTTGTCCTACTCAAATGTGTCCCTCCACATGAATCGGCATCAGTTATTGCCATGGCTCACTCATCACCCCCTGGAGGACACTTCGCAGCTGACCTCACTCATCGAAAAATCCTACAAAGTGAGCTCTGGTGGCCTACAATATACAAAGATGTTGTTAAACATGTGCAGCAGTGTGATGTCTGTCAACGGTCTAGAAAACTCTTGTAGCAACATTTCTTTCCTCTCCAACCTGTCCTGCCTCTTGAACCCTTTCAGAAGTGGGGTTTAGATTTCATTGGCCCAATTACACCCCTAGCGACCCTCACCAACAATCGATATATTTTGACTTGTGCAGACTATGCCACTAGGTGGGCAGAAGCTTGGGCTCTACATTCTGCCACAGCTATTTCGGTGGCCAAATGTTTGATGAAGGATGTTTTCCCTTGATATGGCTTACCTCTGGAGATAGTGACGGACCAAGGTACACATTTTGCAAATACCTTAATTCAAGTGCTGACTCGGACTTTCCAGATTGTGCATAAATTCATCTCACCTTACTATCCACGCGCGAATGGTCTTGCTGAGAGCACTGATAAGACTTTGCTGAATATTCTCCAGAAATTGATATTGGAGTGTCCAGAACGAGGGGACCAACTCTTACCTGCCGTTTTGTGGGCTTACCGAACCACGTATAAAGTGGCTACCGGAACGACTCCATTTAAACTTGCTTATGGATTGGAAGCTATTCTGCCAGTGGAAGTGGTGGTGCCGAGTCTACGAGTAGCCTTATCCCAGAAATTGCTGTCGGAAGAATCTTTTCCATTCCGGTTAGATGTTCTTAGATCATTGGATGAACAACGCTTGGAAAGCTTCATGATTCTTCAAGAAGTTCAACTACGTTAAGCCCGCACTCATGATCGTTTTATAAAAACCCCTGTATTTATGGTTGGCCAACTCGTTTTATTCTATAATGCTAAAGCCAATAGATCTGCCAAAAAATTTAACCTACGGTGGTTCGAACCATACCGGATTGCTGAACAAGTGGGACCCGCAGCTTTTTGGTTGGAAACTTTAACAAGTTTCCTTCTTCCAAAAGCAATTAATGGCTCCAAACTTTGCCCCTATCACCCACCATCTACTCACTCATGAGGTGTACTCGGTATTTTTTCTCTTTTTCATTGGTCACTTGATTTTCTTTTCTACCCCTTGGGTTTCGGTTGACCAACTGTCGTAATCCTTCCGTTTTGCTGATCTAATCATGATTAATAGCCGCCTCTGTGTCGCTGCTTCTGTTCATGCATGCATGGCACCATTATGAAGGATATATTTCCAATACTGCATTATGATTAGGGTTCTTGCTGCCTAATTTTCCCCGTGCTCTTACTTAATCTTGTTTCTTTCGCTGTTAATCGCTATTGTGTTTGTGTGTTTGCGACCATTGTGTATTTTGTGTCTTTATTGCTCTCTACGCGCACCAACCTTTTGTGCGCACTCCAAATGTGAGTGAGTACTTGTGTGCTCGGGGACTGTTGGCCTTTGCTGATTGCCTTGGCATTCAGTGGAGTGTCATCCCTTCCATGCACAGATCATCTCTGCCATTGCTGCCATGCCTGCCACTGAGCAGTGCTGGCCATTAACGTGTTTAAACCCGCGTAACGTCGTTACTCTCAACACAGTTGCTGAGGGATTCAGTCTCCCTTAGGAAGGGTTGGAGAATGGACCACTCCTCCCTCTTGCTACCATGAAGGAATTCTTTGCCCGACACTCATCTAATGAGTTTGCCATCCTTTGCCACCTTGAACCAGAGCGTACTGCTCTGCAATTCCTTGTCGCAGCGTTAAACCTGCAAAAATGCACATACGATATTTCTTGACCTTTTTACTCCATGATCGACATTGCCTCCCGTGAACTCGTCAATTTTCACCTCTTTTTTCTTTAGGTGCATTCACCGTGAATGTGTAGCGGTTACAAAACAGTTAGCCAAGCATGATATTCCTCGCACTCGTTTACCCCATCACCTTACCCTTCTCCTTCCGGTGATACAAGCTGCGCAACCCCCACCCAATACTATCCTGTTACATGAAGAATCTATACGGATGGTCGAAGACGACGATGATGAAGACCTGCTTCATGTTTTTCACCGCAAACACAGACGTGTTAGCCCATCTGAAAACCAGGTACATGGCTTCAATGTGGGCCAAGAAGTTGAAGTCTTCCACGACAACGCCACCTCCTTACAGGTCAAGTCCATCCCGTCTTCTTCTCTCAAGCAGCCAGATCAAGATACTATCATGGAAGATGCAGCTGAAGTCTCCTCGGGGGAAGAATCTCATCAATCGGATGCTGAGGCTGTGAAGGAGATGGTGGAAGCTACTTGGGATACAGACTGTCAACCTCCTTCATCACCAACCGCTGACATCCAAGCAAATGTAGTCACGATCCAAGCAGATGCAGTCACGTAGTTGATTGGAAATGCCAAGCCCATTACCGAAGCTACTGTGGATGACAAAATGATTGAGACCGGAATAGTTTTGGCATCAACTGCCCTTATCCCTCTTCCTCCGCCAACCACTCTTCCTGAGCCTGTTGACGTTCTTCTTGCACCTTCTACTGCCATCCGTGAGGAATCAACTCATCCGTTATCTTCTCCCGATTACTCTCCACCATTCTCCCCTCATCTGCTCTCTGCCTCGTCACCACAACCTCCTTCTTCTCTTCCCCCTCCAGCAGTTATGTTTACAGAATTGGCATCCATGGGTCAACTTCTTATACAATTCTCCCAGCAATTGCCCCTCCAGATGAAGATAGCAACTCAAAACATTCAGCAGGAGTTGCAGAGTAAGGTGGACTTGCCCAAAGCTGACATTGCCCCGCTCCAAGAAGAAGCACTGGCTGTCAAAGCAGAGAATCATGCATTACAGATTCAGCTCCAGAAACTTCAAGAACAATTAGCCGAAAGAGACAATCTGATTGCTCAACAAGATAGCGTGCTTACTGATTTGAAGGAAAAGAATGTCCTTCTTGTTGCTCGCGATGAAGAAATCGCTCACTTGGAATAACTGGTAAAAAAGATGTTGGAGTTACGATCGGCAATCTGCTGGAGAAAACACACATGGACCTTGCTCTGGTGGAACAGAAAGGACAAGAAATGGCCGACTTGGCTATGTAGAATACTAAAGATTTAAAGAAAGTGTCCACAGAACTTTTTCAGAAAAGTCGTGATCTGGAAGCAGAGTATGGCCGAACTATACATTTACAGAAAGAGATGGAAGTGCTTAAACAAGAGCAAGAAGCCTATTATAAGACGATGTAGTTTCAAATTGAGGAGCTGAACGATGCGAGAAGCAATTAGGCGTTCAAGCAGACAGACTCTCGAGAATTGATGCAGAGATAGCCGAAATGAAGCTGAGAAGAGATGGTGCCATTGCTAACAACTTCTACTTATAGGAAGCATTTTTGCAGACACAAAGAGAATCATTAATGAGTCAAGTTATCACTACCAGTTCAGTCCGAACTGATGTCCAACTTATCGAGCCTGACATTTTGAAAGACTTGTTAGATTCTTTGAAACAAAAAATTACACGACTTTTAAGTTAGCACGAACTTTGTTTATGCAGGGCATCATTGATGAGCCTTAATGTAATTTTCATTTTTGGGTTTGAGTCCACCATGCGTGCCAGTGATAGCCACCAGATTGGATCTCTCTGTAATTTTATTTTTCTATATTCCCACACACTGAAAAGGCATGGCAAAAAGATGTAACCCTTTTTTGAGTAATGAAAAGGCAAGCACGGTATTCTTCGGGCGGAGAGGAATCGCCAGACTGTCTGTCTAGGTGATTGCACTGGAGATGCTGTGTTGCAGACTTTGAAGAATTTTGAGTACTGTGTTGATTATTAAGTTCAGTAATTAATCGTTAATTATCGTAACATTATAATTACTCTTAACAGTCTGCACGAAATCATGAGTGCTTGATACACATGATAAACGCATTGCGTAACGATAAGTGTTGAAAAGTAGTTAGTTGTTAATTAAATGCTTGAATTGGAAAAATTACAAAAGGGCTTCTGTACTATCAGACCCCTGTCCATCCCAAGAACCCAGAAACGAGATTAAAAGGGCTTAAACAAAAGCACTTTTAACAACATGAGTGCTTATATATTTTTAAAAAGCTATCAAGTATAATGTTTGTGCATGGATGATTGGGAACATGCATTTTCAAGCTCAAGAATTGCTTGATTTAAGTTTGGTGCATGGAAGGAGAATGCCAACACATGTGCGCACTTGTCACGAGGAAGGAGATAAGGAAGAGAGCTCACACACACACTCTCACTCTCAAGGAGAAGCACACACACAGATTGAGGCAAGGAAGAATGATCTTCTTCTTCTTCTTCTATTACATAAAAGGAATGTACAAGAATGACCTAAAAACAAGAATACAACAAGTGCAATATATAAAGATCAGTACATACGGAAAAACTTAATATCCGTGAATGAGTGAGCTGGCAAGAAACAAATGTGCCATCACTCTCGATAGATAAATCTAATAAAGCTCAATGAAGTATCCTTCACATATATCGGTATGACCACTATACATGTCAGAGAAACAAAAAACTGGTACATGTCATCCTGGATCATCACATGTTGAGGTTGATATCTCAACACTCCCCCTCAAGCTCAACGCCATATCCTGTAATCCAAGCATCTCTCGAAACTTCTTTAACTTCTCAACTCCAAGTGCTTTGGTGAAAATATCAGCAAGCTGCTCATCTATTCTCACATAAACAAGATCAATATCACCTGCTAATACCTTCTCTCTGATGAAGTGATAATGTACCTCAATATGCTTTATTCTAGCATGGAAAACAAGGTTCCGTGCTAACTGTATGCTGCTAAGATTATCACAATAGATAGTGATAGACTTTTGCACTTCCACACCTAAATCTGTAAGTAACATCTCCAGCCATGATGCCTCACATGCTACCATTGCAGCACCTCTATACTCAGCCCCTGTACTCGACAAAGCAACAGTGGGTTGCTTCTTGCTGCTCCATGTAATAGTTGCACCTCCAAGTGAGAAAAGAAAGCCACTAGTAGATCTTCTATCTGGAGTACTACCAGCCCAATCTGCATCGGTGTATCCATGAACCTACAACTCCATACCAGATTCATAAAACAATGCATAATCCAAAGTAGCACTCACATAACGTAGAGTGCACCTCAGAGTATCCAAATGTGGCTTCCTAGGAACCTGCATAAACTGACTTTCAAGTCCAACAGTATAACTTAGATCAGGCCTTGTAATTGTGAGATATATAAGACTTCCCACAATTTTCCTGTACATAGTAGCATTTTCCAATGCTTCACCTGATGTAGTATCCAATTTCAAATTCTGATCTAATGGCATAGAAATTGGCTTACAATCAGCCATACCATACTTTTGCAGCATATTCAAGGCATATTGCCTTTGCGACATCCATATACCTGTTTCTATATGTATAAACTCAATGCCCAAGAAATAATGCACCACACCAAGATCTTTCATGTGGAATTCCTGCATAAGAAGTCTTTGTACCTCTTTGATGCTTTCTTCATTATCACCACCTACAATCAGGTCATCAACATAAATAGCCACAATAGTGATGCCATCATCAGCCTTCCTTGCATATAGTGAGTGATCTGCATCATACATAGAGAACCCAATGCTAGTTAAGTAATCAGTAATCCTTGCATGCCATGCACGAGGGGCTTGCTTCAGCCCATACAAAGCCTTTTGCAACCTGCAAACATATTCTGGATGCTTTGAATCTTCATATCCTTGTGGCTGGTCCATATATACTTCTTCCTGTAACTCACCATGTAGGAAAGCACTCTTCACATCCATCTGATGCAAACTCCATCCTTTTGTTGTAGCTAATGCAACAAGTGTTCTGACAGTAGACATTTTAGCTACAGGGCTGAGTGTTTCCTCATAATCAATGCCATATGTCTGTGCATAACCTTTAGCTACCAATCGTGCTTTATACCTGCTTATGCTACCATCAGCATTATGCTTTACCTTGTAAACCCATTTGCAGCCTATGGATTTCTTTCCTTGTGGCAATGGAACCAGCTTCCATGTATCATTTCCATAAAGTGCAGCCATCTCCTCATCCATAGCATTTTCCCAATCTGCATTACCAATTGCATCTTCAAAACAAGAAGGTTCAACATCTTGTATTACCTTTGTCATGTAGGCACAATGGCGAGCCATGTAACTATCATATGTCAATCGTTGCACTGAATTACACATCCTCCCAGATCTTCTTGGTCCTAGGTCACTTCTTCTTGTATCATCTGCATGTGCCCTTCTTACTCCTGGAGTCTTCACAGAGGGCAATCCAAGTTCCTCATCAATACTCTTTTCTGAACCACTTGAATCTCCATCAACATCTTCAAAACCTGCACCTGTTTTACTACCACCAGAAAGCTTTTCTTTACCTTTCTTGGATGTATTTGATGAATTTGCTGGACTGAAATTTCCATGCAATCTTCCACTCCATGGATTTGAGTTGGAACTATTGCTTGGTGATGCATCCGGTCCACTCAAAAACTTGAGATTCTGCACTAGATTTTTTAGCATTTTCTTTGTCATTTGGTTCAAGATTCAGTCCTTCTTTGGCATAGAAGCTTGACATTTCATCAAATACCACATCTCTGCTCACCTTCACCTGTCCTGTGAGTGGGTTATAACATTTGTACCCCTTTTGCTCAAGGGAATATCCAATGAAGACACATTTTTATGCTTTTGGATCAAGCTTCGTCCTCAACTCATCTGGAACATGTACATATGCAATACAGCCAAAAACTTTCAGATGTGATAAGTTTGGCTTTTTACCTGTAAACTTCTCTTCAGGTGTAACTTGATGTACAACAGCAATCGGAGTTCTGTTCATGATGTATACAACAGTATGCACAGCTTCTACCCAATAACAATGAGGCATATTCTTCTCAGCCATCAAGGCTCTTGCTATTTCTACAATATGTCTATTCTTGCATTCAGCAACACCATTCTGTTGTGGTGTGCACCTGCATGAAAATTGACACCGAATTCCAGGATTTTTTAGAAAATTGCTGAACTCATTTGACATGTATTCACCTCCTCCATCAAATCTTAATGTTTGAATGTACTTCCCTATCTGCTTTTCCACCATAGCTTTAAAATTCTGGAAAGTGAGTGAACACCTCGCTCTTCTCTTTCATGAAATATACCTATACTTTGCGTGTATGATCATCAATGAAGGTAACATAAAACCTACAACCGCCCATAGATGTGGTCTTTGCTGGACCCCAAACATCTGTATGTACTACTTCTAGTACATTCTCACTAACATGCTTGTCATGTGGAAATGATGCTCTTGATTGTTTACCAAATTGACATGCTGCACATACCTTTTGCATTTGTGCAACTTTGAAATTTGGTAGTCCATAGACAATCTCCTTTGACTGCATCATTTTCAGCCTTTGCAAGTTTGCATGTCCAATCCGTTTGTGCCATATCTCTATATCTGCAATAACTCCTGCACCTTTTGCAGACATGGCTCCATTCATTTCAGGAATCTTCACATTTAAGGTGAACATCCTACCCACTTTGTTTCCTTTGGCAACCAATCGTCCATCCTGCTTGTACTCTTCTACATATAATCCATCAGCATTGAACCTGACTTGTAATCCTTGGTCAACCATCTGTCCAACAGAAAATAGATTCTTTGTTATATTTGGAACATGCAACACATCAGCAAGATGTTTTACCTTCCCGTCCTCCATAGACAATGCTATGTTTCCTGTATGCTCAGTAGGATGCGATGTATCATCACTTGTTTCAACATATCCAAGAACTGACATTTTCTGCAAACTACTAAACCATTCTGCATGACTGGTCATGTGACTTGAAGCACCTGAATCAACATACCAGACATTATCATTCGATTTTGAAACACCACTAAACATCATATTCATGATGTGATGTTGAACCATAAAGAGCTTCTCAGAATCATCTGCACTTGTGGATGCATAGTTGTTTTGCTGCCTTCTGTTATTTTGATTCTTTAACCTGCAATCACGTTCAAAATGTCCAGGTTTACCACAATTCCAACATCCTTTACTATCATTACCTGAATCATTTCTTTGGAAATTTCTGTGACCTCTTTGGCTCCCCCTGCCTCGAAACTGTCCTCTTCCTCGTGCATGATTCTGTTGTTGACCTTGGTCTTGGTTATTGTTTCCTCTTCCACTTCCAAAACCTCTACCTCTGCCTCTTCCTCTGTCAGAGTAGAATACCTGCTGAGAACTGGGCTTTCCTTGGGAGTTTGAGTCCTCACCAAGATTCTTTTCTTCAATAATCAGCATAGATACCAGATCAACAAAATTCAGAATATTTTCCCTGGTCTGTATGGAAGTTCTGAACTGCTTATATGCAGCTCCTAAACCACGAAGGCACACTTCCACCTTATCATCATCATCTACATTCACGCCAATAGATGCAAGTGACTCACATATGCCTTTCATTTTAAGAGTGTAGTCACTTACCGACATGCTCTTCTTTTCCAATGTATGCAGCTCGTTCTTGAGTTGCAATTTTTGTGCCTTTGTATTAGTCTCATACAAAGTGACCAAGCTGTTCCAAGCCTCTTTTGGAGTCTTGGCATCCTGTATGTGTCCAATCATGCTATCATGTATGCTAACAGATAGCCAATACATTACCTTTCGTGCTTTTTGATTCAATTCCTCATATGCTCTTAACTGATCTGCAGTCTGATTCCTTTGTGGTAACTGCGGAGCATTTTCATTCTCTCCTTCGATGTACTTACAGTAGCCTTTTCCCATCAAGAAATTTGTCATTCTGAATCTCCAAGCATGGAAGTTGTTCTTGTCCAGCTTATCGCTCATAAGCTGACTCATTCCATCTGCGTTTGCCATTTCTGCAACAATTCACAACACTGCAAAACACTACAAGCAGCACTTCTGCTTGAACACTGTCGCACTATGACGTGACAGTTCGATCTCAGAAAAACACAGTTTTCGTGTATCAACAGTACACGGAATCGCTTGAAATTCTGGATCTAGAATATATGAGTGTCGTCGAACACAACGCAAGTTACAGTTTCTGAAACTGACCTAGTTTTTCTGTGGGCCCCACCTTGTAGGCTCGAAATGGAGATCGAGATGGCTTCGAAACTTCGATCTGACAAAAACAAGTGACCCTAAAGGGCTAACTCTCGAAAATATTTTGAGGTCTTCTACCTTCACGGCGATTTTCGTAGCAAACAGAGGCCGTTTGTGAAATCGCGTTTTCTCCACGCCTTGCCGCATAGTCTTCACCGTCGCCTTCTCCACGAGCTCTCTACAACCACGCTGGCTCTGATACCATGTCATGAGGAAGGAGATAAGGAAGAGAGCTCACACACACACTCTCACTCTCAAGGAGAAGCACACACACAGATTGAGGCAAGGAAGAATGATCTTCTTCTTCTTCTTCTATTACATAAAAGGAATGTACAAGAATGACCTAAAAACAAGAATACAACAAGTGCAATATATAAAGATCAGTACATACAGAAAAACCTAATATCCATGAATGAGTGAGCTGGCAAGAAACAAATGTGCCATCACTCTCGGTAGATAAATCTAATGAAGCTCAATGAAGTATCCCTGACATATATCAGTATGACCACTATACATATCAGAGAAACAAAAAACTGGTACGTGTCATCCTGGATCATCACATGTTGAGCTTGATATCTCAACAGCACTCACATGCATTTGCATGCAAGAATAGGCATTCACATATGCATGATTGTTTGTTAAGTAGTTGAATCTTATACTGTCATTACGTTTTTTCTAAATCAACTTAGATAGTTAGGGAAAATAACAAATTAGGTAGTTGCAAGGCTCTTGGCTGCCGTGCAACTCAAGTAGCTAGTTTATTTTTCCCAATGTGATACTTAGGTATCACAAATTAGGAGTCTTGATTAGGAAAAGTATGTTGAGATATCAAGCTCAACATCTGATGATCCAGGATGACATGTATCATTTTTTCATTTCTCTGACATGTATAGTGGTCACGTCGATATCTGTGAGGGACACTTCATTGAGTTTTATTAGATTTATCTACCAAGAGTGATGGCACATTTGTTTCTTGCCAGCTCATGCATTCGTGGACATTAGGTTTTTCCTTATGTACTGGTGTTTATATATTGCAGTAGTTGTATTCTTGTTTTAGGTCATTCTTGTACATTCCTTTTTATGTAATAGAAGAAGAAGAAGATCATTCTTCCTTGCCTCAATCTGTGTGTGTGCTTCTCCTTCAGAGTGAGAGTGTGTGTGTGAGCTCTCTTCCTTATCTCCTTCCTCGTGACATGGTATCAGAGCCAGTGTGGTTGTAGAGAGCTCACGGAGAAGGTGACGGTGAAGAGTACGCGACAAGGGATGGAGAAAACACGATTCACAAATGACCTCTGTTTGCTACGAAAATCGGCATGAAAATCTGTTTGCTACAAAAATCAAAGTTTTTTGGAGCCATCTTGACCTCCGTTTTGAGCCCGCAAGGTGGGGCCCATAGAAAAACCAGGTCAGTTTCAGAAACTGTAACTTGCATTGTGTTCGGAAACACTCATATATTCCAGATCCAGAAGTTCAAGCGATTCCGTGTACTATTGATACATGAAAACTGTGTTTTTTTTAGATCGAACTGTCACGTCGTAGTGCGATAGTGTTCAAGCAGAAGTGTTGCATGTAGTGTTTTGCAGTGTTTTCAATTGCTGCAGAAATGGAAAATGCAGATGGAATAAGTCAGTTTATGAGTGATAAACTGGACAAGAACGACTTCCATGCCTAGATATTTAGAATGACAAATTTCCTGATGGGAAAAGGCCATTGGAAGTACATCAAAGGGGAGAATGAAAATGGTCTGCCGTTACCAAAAAGGAATCGGACTCCAGATCAGTTAAGAGCATATGAGGAATGGAATCAAGGAGCACGAAAGGTAAGGTAGTGGCTATCTGTTAGCATATATGATAGCATGATTGGACACATACAGGATGCCAAGACTCCGAAAGAGGCTTGGAACAGTTTGGTCACTTTGTATGAGACCAATAAAAAGGCACGAAAATTGCAACTCAAGAACGAGCTGCATACATTGGAGAAAAAGAGCATGTTGGTAAGTGACTATAATCTAAAAATCAAAAGCATATGTGAGTCACTTGCATCTATTGGCATGAATGTAGATGATGATGATAAGGTGGAAGTGTGCCTTCGTAGTTTAGGAGCTGCATATAAGCAATTCAGAACTTCTATACAGACCAAAGAAAATATTCCGAATTTTTCTGATTTGGTATCCATGCTCATTATTGAAGAGCGTATGACCAAAGATCTCGAGTTTAGACTTACTAGAAGGTCTTGTGCTCTTGTGTACGTGAAAAGATCATGTGAAGGGATCAAAACCTTTAAAATCTAGTTAGAGGTAATGCCTAAAACTTCAAAATTCTTGTCAAGAATTGAAGCAAGAAGGTTCTCTATTAAGAGATGTTTAGACTTTAGGATAAAATTCACTCACACGTCAATGTGAGTATAAAAGAGGGTGGTATGGGACACCAGATTTTATATTTAGATTGATGTAGGAAAGATGGTATGGGACATCGGACTGTGGGAGGATAATTATCTTTTAGTCCTAGATTGGATCTTAAAGTTAGGTTTGATCCTCGAAGGAATTAAGACTTCAAAGAAGGAGTTTTATTCAAGAAGGATAAAAGTAGTATCTCAAGATACTTCAACATAACTTCAAGATCAAGGAAACCGAAGATATGAAGTTAGTAACTTCCAAAATCTTCTTAGAACACTTCAAGCTTAAGTGTTATCGATCAGAAATATTTGATAAATTTCTAAAAAAAGTTGGACTTTGATTTTTAGTTGATCTTTTCAACCAAGGATTTGATTGACTAAGTCAAACACCAAGTTCCTAGTGTAACTTGGTAAATTCACTCTTTTGACTCAAAGAAATTCATAAGAACTACATTCCCAATAAGGAGTGAGAAAGACTGAATATGATCTGAACTTACTCTCAAGTGAAGCTTTATTTGAATGCAAGACTCATTAATAGAACCTTAGTGGGTCGACACACTGATGTTGGTTACCACACTAGTATCTTGTGGTTGGATGATGTTTTCGAGTTGCTTTGAATCTTTTTGAGAATCCAGCTTATTTCTCTTAAAGATAGAGAAAATGCTTCAATACCCGATTGAAACAGATCTTTGAGAAGCTAAAGTCCTGAGCAAGTTTACGTATCTTTGAAGTTTTAATTGGTTGAGCAGAGTTTTAGTTCTTTCTTTCTGCTTTTCGAATCTTTTGGATTCGATTCAGATATGGTATCTGATTCTTTTCACAAAAGTCAAGGGTTAGCCGGTTAGAACTAGATAACTAAATTGAACATCCTAGATAGATGTTATGTACAAGAACCTTTTCAATCTTCCAAAGATAATAAGTCTAAATGGACTTATTTATTTAAGTTTGCTTCAAGTTATAGCATAAATTATGATTTCCTAGAGTCTAGTATACTCTAGAATGGAGAAGTTAGGAAATACTCAGCAGATTGACAATTCCCAAGAACTTTTAGCTCAAGACTATGAGAAAAGTATCCTAAGTTGGACAATTTTCATTTGAATTTGAATTGGTCAAGTTATAGTACGGTTGACTCAAAGAAAATGGTAAACTTTCTCCTACAGTTTACATAGGCTTTTTAAACTCATTAGGACAAAGTAGTCCTCTAGTTGGGTGAAAAAAGATCAAGTAACTATTGGATAGGAGTTAACCATTGTACAAACATCCAAGTTAGATGTTTGGAACAACCAAACTACAAGTTCTCCAAAACAAATACAAGTGAATCAAGAGTTCTCAAAGTCTTGCAAGGGATAAGAATCCCACCTTCGTTACTAAGTCCATGCACGAGTCATGCCCAGAAACGGACTAGTAATTTGAATCCACCCAGTTCACATGTTTGTGCCTAGATCGCATATCGAGAAATTATGAATTGGCTAGGGATGTTTTTAGATCCACCCTTATTTTTCATTCACTACTTTGAACTTTGATAATTTTATCAAAGTGCAAAGCGAGATAGTGTTTTGAATCATTTGGGCATGGATGCCACCACAGAGATGAGACATGTTCTTCCAGCTTTAGAACATGACCATGTTCTTCGAGTTTTAGAACATGAGGCTCGGGGGTTTCCTATAGTAGATATATAGCTTTATTTTCGAGGAAGAAGATATTTTCCAAGGGGGGAAGAATGTAATAAATTAAGTCTATGATCTAGGAATCGAGTCTGTTCAGAGAGATCTGAAATCGGACACCGTTTGGTCATCCATGTGTATAACCAAAGATCTCAAGTTTAGACTTACTAGAAGGTCTTCTGCTCTTGTGAACAAGTGATTCGCTTAGCTTAGTGGTTAAGTCTCAAGGATGTGAAGGAGGAGGCCTTGGTTTCAATCCCCATGGGGGACATGAGGAGAGTATTTTGCCCAAAGAGATCTAGAGCCTTCTAGAAGCATCCACTTGAGTTAAGTGTATGGTGACCTTGATGGCTCATTATCATCCTCCATCTCTAAGAGAGTCATCTCTCTAGTATGTGGTGGTCATAATTGTAGTTCTCTTGTAGAGGTAGAGGTTTTGGAAGTGGAAGAGGAAACAATAACCAAGACCAAGGTCAACAACAGAATCATGCAGGAGGAAGAGGAGAATTTCGAGGTAGGGGGAGCCAAAGAGCTTGCAAAAATTTCCAAAGAAATGATTCAGGTAATGATAGTAAAGGATACTAGAATTGTGGTAAACCTAGACACTTTGAACGTGATTGCAGGTTGAAGAATCAAAATAACAGAAGGCAGTAGAATAACTATGCATCCACAAGTGTGGATGATTTTGAGAAGTTGTTCATGGTTCAGCATCACATGATGAATACGATGTCTACTGGTGTTTCAAAATCAAATGATAATGTTTGGTATGTTTATTTAGATGCTTCAAATCACATGACCAGTCATGCGAAATGGTTTAGTACTGTGCAAAAATTGCAAGTTCCTGGATATGTTGAAACAGGTGATGACACATCACATCCTATTGAGCATACAGGAAACATAGCACTATCGATGGAGGATGGAAAGGTAAAACATCTTGCTAATGTGTTGCATATTCCAAATATAACAAAGAATCTGGTTTTTGTTGGACAAATGGTTGACCAAGGATTACAAGTCAGGTTCAATGCTAATGGATTATATGTAGAAGAGTTCAAGCAGGATGGACGATTGATTGCCAAAGGAAACAAAGTGGGTAGGATGTTCACCTTAAATGTGAAAATTCCTGAAATGAATGCAACAATGTTTGCAAAAGGTGCACGAATTATTGCTGATATAGAGATTTGGCACAAAAGTCGGACATGCAAAATCTGCAAAGGCTGAAATTAATGCAGTCAAAGGAGATCATTCACAGACTACCAAATTTCAAGGTTTCAAAGATGCAAAAGGTATGTGCAGCATGTCAATTTGGTAAACAATCAAGAGCATCATTTCCACATGACAAGCATGTTAGTGAGAATTTAATAGAAGTAGTACATACAGATGTTTGGGGTCCAGCAAAGACCACATCTATGGGTGGTTGCAGGTTTTATGTTACTTTCATTGATGACCATACACGTAAAGTATGGCTATATTTCATGAAAGAGAAGGGCGAGGTGTTCACTCACTTCCAGAATTTTAAAGCTATGGTGGAAAAGCAAAATGGGAAGTACATTCAAAAAGTAAGATCTGATGGAGGAGGTGAATACATGTCAAATGAGTTCAGTAGTTCTCTAAAAAATCATGGAATTCGGCATGAGTTTTCATGCAGGTACACACCACAGCAGAATGGCATTGCTAAATGCAAAAATAAACATATTGCAGAAATAGCAATAGCCTTGATGGCTGAAAAGAAAATTCCTCATTGTTATTGGGCAGAAGTTGTGCATACTGCTATATACATCATGAATAGAACTCCGACTACTACTGTACATCAAGTTACACTAGAAGAGAAATTTATAGGTAAAAAGCCAAACCTATCACATCTGAAATTTTTTGGTTGTATTGCATATGTACATGTCCCAGATGAATTGAGGATAAAGCTTGATCCAAAGGCAGAAAAGTGTGTCTTCATTGGATACTCCCTTGAGCAAAAGGGATATAAATGTTATAACCCACTCACACGACAGGTAAAGGTGAGCAGAGATGTGGTATTTGATGAAATGTCAAGTTTATATGCAAATGTCAAAGAGGGACTCAATCTTGAACCAAATGACAAAGAAAATGCTGAAAAATCAAGTGCAGAATCTCAAGTTTTGAGTGGATCGGATGCATCACCAAGCAATAGTTCCAACTCAAATCCATGGAGTGGAAGAATGCATGGAAATTTCAGTCTAGAGAATTCATGAAATACATCCAAGAAAGGTAAAGAAAAGCTTTCTACAGGTCATAAAACATGTGCAGGGTTTGAAGATGTTGATGGAGATTCAAGCGGTTCAGAAACGAGTCCTGATGAGGAACTTGGATTGCCCTATGTGAAGACTCCAGGAGTAAGAAAGGCACATGCAGATGATACAAGGAGAAGTGACCCAGGACCAAGAAGATATGGGAGGATGCGTAATTCAGTGCAATGATTGACATATGATAGTTACATGGCTCGTCATTGTGCCTACATGACAAAGGTAATACAAGATGCTAAACCTTCTTGCTTTGAAGATGCAATTGGAATTGTAGATTGGGAAAAAGCTATGGATGAGGAGATGGCTGCACTTTATGGAAATGATACATGGAGGCTGGTTCCATTGCCATAAGGAAAGAAATCCATAGGGTGCAAGTGGGTTTACAAGGTAAAACACAATGTTGATGGTAGTATAAGCAGGTACAAAGCATGGTTGGTAGCAAAAGGATATGCACAAACTTATGTCATTGATTATGAGGAAACATTTAGCCCTATAGCTAAAATGTCTACTTTTAGAACACTTGTTGCATTAGCTATAGCAAAAGGATGGACTTTGCATCAGATGGATGTGAAGAATGCTTTTCTACATGGTGAGTTTAAAGAAGAATGTTGGAATCAATATCCTATTGTTCAAACAATTGTCCCAATAATTCGTTTTTGGTCAGATTGTTTACCATCCATAGAACTAAATCTTATTCCTTCCAAAAGGAAATGACGACAGGCAGCATGGTTAAAACAGCCGCCTTCCAAGCGTATGGCGAGGGTTCATTTCCCCTGTCCAGCAGCGGGCACAATCGGCAGTTCGTGGAGTTTTTTTTAACAATAAAACGATTTTAATCAACGCTAATCGATGGATGGCGATCACCGTTTTCTTTTTGGATGTTTTTTTTTTTCCGTGCTACGATAGCAAAGCGATGACTTTCTCATTTATTGAGCGAGTGCTTTATTAGGTGCTTTATTGGGTTCTTTTGAGAGTACACAATCTACTATATAAGAGACTATTTGGGTCACTTCTATGTATCCTTCACCTAACTTTCAACACAAGCCTTGAGCTTGGACCTCAATAGAGGTGGTGTTTCTTCTAGCACATGGGGCAGCCATGGTGGTAACTTGAAGCATGTTGAGGAGCGGCTATGGAGTTCTTCTTGGAGATTCTTCTTGGAGAAGATGAAGGGTGTGATCACACTCTAGCTCATGAAGAGGAGGTTATCTCTTGTTCATGGAAAGAAGACTTGGTTGTTAGCAGCTTGATGGTGAGGATCAGCCATCTACATGGTGTATTTGAAGATTGTCTTCTACATGAAGATTTCAGGCTACTTCAAAGACATTGGATGGTGTTTAACATAAGATTTACATCTTATGTTAAGTATTCAGGTACATATTCTCTTTATGCACATAGGTACTACTTGGAGTTTATGGAGGCAGTGGCATCCATATCAGAAGGAGTCCTATTCAGCATAGGTACAAGAGACTCAGTACATATATGCTTTATGCATATTTGGATGAGGTGTTTAAGAAGGTGTGTTCACATGAGTTTCAGGATTTCTGGTAGCAAACTTGTTAGGATTCTTTGCTACTTTTTAATTATGTGATCTTTTCACACATGTATCTGACTTAGGGTCTTCCATAGCCTAAGGTTAGATGAGGGTTTGTTGATTATCAGTTTCACACTGATCCTTCCTCATTCAGTCACTCATATTCACTCTTCTATAACCTATTAGGTCACACATCTCATGTATATTCAAATTTCTACCCATACATCTGAATATGATTGTTACATTTGTACATTCACTCTTCCATCTATTTCTCATCCGTAGAGTGGTTGAGAGTTTTGCTCCCCCATTGCACATTGAACATTGGTATATATGATACTATGAGTGAGCAATGGCTTACGTAACTCCTTACACATGTCGTCTATTCTTTCTCTATCTTTGTCTCATCATTTGTATGATTAAATGTGGTATGTTCATGTTTTGTCAATATTGAAGATTGCTATATTCTATGTTGGATATACTGGACCTATGGAACCATGGACCTGTGATATGAGCCAAGAGCCTACCTCATTTCCAACATTTGGTATCAGAGCACTAAGGTTTTGGTTTCAGAACTTTAGGTCTTTGGCATCAATGCATTAAGGCTCATTCATATTCTCAGGTTTCCAGAATTCTAGATTTACAACATATGATTTAAGGGCATCTTCTAATATTTGACATTTGACATACACACTTAATCTAGATGACTAGAGATTTGAGAATTAGACAATTCAGTTACATGTGTATTCATCAGTGTGGAGTATGAAGTTGATGATCTGTTAGCAGGAGAATATTTTTGGAAGAGTATGCAAATACTTTACAAAAGTATTGTTTGAAGACCTAGACTTGATGAAGAGAAGACTACTTCAAATTCAAGGAAGAACAATGGTTTAGAGAAGATGAAGGAATCAGATCAACATCAAATCACAGGTATTAGTTTCTACTATCAGATTATCATTTGCAGGTCATATCTTAGAAGAGCAGTTATGAAGAGATTTGAAGGTTTCAAGGAATGCTTTTGTACACGTTTTGAGAAGTCTCTTTCATGGCAAGAAAGTTCATCTAAGAAGACAAATGTGGAGATGGGATGAGTTTTGTGTTCAACCAATTTTCTGTCGTAAATTGGTTGGATATCCAGGTACAGAATGTAATCTAGGTATCTAGAGAGGTAACTCTAGAATGATAAATTCATCATTCAGACAAAAGGTAGGTGAATTTAGTCGTTTCAGACATTTGAAGTAGAATTTTGATTCAGAGATATGAGGAGATGATAAAACATGTTTCTATATTCACTTCCATTTGTATACCATGTTTGTTTTATCTCTTACTCTTAGCATTAGAGGAAGAGAAAGAATTCATTTAAAGAAGTTAAGAGTGCTTGCTACTTCAAGATGAAGAGAACAAAAGGTATGGAAGAGAAGTTTGAAGATGTTGACATCATCATCAGGTGGAAGAAAGATGCAAAAAAAGAAAGTCCATCATTTCCAAAAGAAAAGTAAGGCTTCCTTTTCTCATATATTTTCCATATACTTTACGTATTTTATCCTCTACACCCAAAGACAAGTCTACGAGAACATCTTGTGTGAAGACAGTCTAAAGAAGAAGCAGTTTCTTGTTTGCATTACACTTGATCATGATTTAGTAGATTTGACAAAGGATTGCATTGAGAGAATGAAAAGCAGCAGATATATGTTTTGACTCATATATATGAGTTATGTTTTAGTTGAAGCTTTTTGAGCAGGCAGCATATATGTTCCCTCAAAGAATTCTTGGAGTGTCAATACAGAGCTACTTGGTATATGACAAGTTGTAGAGAAGTATATTTTTTCTTTATCTAACTCTTAAGGTAAAAGAGTTTTTTGTAGCAGATGTTGAAGACTTGGGTTGAGGTTTTATGTTTGGAAAGTTACCTCATATTCAGTATATTCAGTATTTTCAAAAACTTCAGAAAATTTAGTCTTGTTGATGTACCAGTCAGTTGAAGAATCTACTTTTTATGATTGTCTTGATTTTTGGATACATGCTTGTATTCAAAAAGGTGTTCCATCAGATCCTATCACTTGATTGAGAAGTGGAGTTAGCCAAAAGAAATTCAAGCAAGTACTATCACATTTCACCCGGGAAGAATATGAAAAGATGAAGTATGAACTTGCAGCTTTTGGAGTTCTCAAGGTGAGAAATTTGTCCACTTATGTTTCAAGTAGGAGTTACAGATTCTTGGGAAGGATTTTTTTGAAGAAAAGTTTTACAACTTTTTGAGAAGCATGGAGACTTGGAGACATTCAGGTAAAAAATCAAACATTCAATCATGAAGGTTTGATGAGAGCAGATTCTACACAGGAGAGATCATTGATCTTGAATAGATCTTGTATGATCTTGAGTATTTATGATTCAGTTGTCTATCCTTTGTTTGTAAGGTTCTTAGCATTGGAAGAAGTAAGTCAAAGATCCAGATTCTATCAGATTTGTGTTGCAGAGACAGAAGAAGATACTTGTTGTGTTATAGAAGGTTATGAATCCTATAAAGCTTTCAGCAAGTTTTTTTTATGTTAGGTTCAGCTAACCTTATTCTACAATTTGGAAAGCTGAGGAATGACATGGAAAGCTATTGGCATGTGTACAGTGCTAATAAAAGGGTTTAGAGATTTTGTTTCAGATATAGGTATTGATCACTAAACATTAGATTTATGAAGGAAGACGTTCCAAATTTTATAAAAGTCTGATATATTTGAAGAATACTGGATACTAGTGTTAAATCATCCAGGGGGTGATGAAACATGAAGACTTATTATCAAGCCATATGTGAAAGAATGCAGATATATACCTATAGCTATTCCTATTTCAGGTATTGCTATATTTCCTTTGTCAAGTTCTCTTTATGTTCCAACTTTAAAAGAAGAAGGAAGAAGAAGAATGTTTTGGAGAAAGTTCCTGTTAGGATGTTCCTGTTCAAGAGAAGGTTCCAGAGTTCTATTGAAGAGAAGCTTGATATTTCAGAAAGGTATGTTCTAGAAGTGCGCACATATATGTTTATACCACGTTCTGAAGGAAAGAGGTATGAAGGATTTAAAGGATGAAGACATGATGACATCATAGATTTTTTTATGAGACTCATATTTCAGTTGATTTCAATTGACTTGAGTTGATTTGACTTGAGTACAGTCAGAGATGAACCAATAGTGTTCATAATACACTAAGTTGTGAGTTGTCAGTCACGGGTTCCAGGATTCAGTTCTTGATTTTGTTTAATGTATTTACATGACACAACAGAAGTACGTTGAGAAAATTTTTGGAAGGTAAATGCAAATATGTGGATCCTAGTGTATGTTTTCAGGTTTATGAAGACAGGAGATAGCAGGTTCAGAGACAGTTCATGCTATATTAGTTGTCAAGCAGTGATTGCTTGATGTGTACACTATTGGATATCTAGTTTGCATATTTTCTCAAGTATTATGGTTCATATTCAGCAAGTTCAAGTTTTTTGAAGGAAGAAGACCTTTGGAGAGCACATTTGCAGGTCAGTTTGAGAGTACAAGCTTGAAGCTTGTGATAGTTTGTAGATCCAGTTCAGTTTGTACCAATATGACATTGTAGGGGGGATTGTTGGAATCAATATCCTATTGTTCAAACAATTGTCAATAATTCTTTTTTGGTCAAGATGAATCATTGGCTTAGTATTACTTGATTCCTTGGCATGAATCTAAAGTTCTTGAAAGAAAAAATCTCCCTAGATGTGAGATTGGAATCTTTCAAGTAACTTTAACAGCAAGTACTTCCCAATAATTCCCAAACCATCGGTATTGGTACTTAAGTCCAAATATTGATATAACCTAAAGGTGTATCAAAGATTCTTAGCTTTGGAATATGAGAGGCATTAGTGTATGCTTGGACTTAAGCTGAGGGAAAGATCTCTAAAAATTCCATGGGTAAGCAAAGAAGCTTTTGATAGTTCAGGAGATCTTAAAGCTAAAGACTAACTCCTTATTCTAGTCTCAAGATCAACTAGACTTGATCAAGCTTGGCGATGATTGTCCAAGAACTTGTGATTGGGACTACTCTGAAGTTTGCCCAAGTATTGGCAATAAAATTCCCTTTGGGAATTATTCACTTAGGTTCCATTTATCCAATGGAAAATTGTGAAAAATGTAAGTTGTTCCAAGTTTGAATAGAGTTAAGAAATTTCAAGAATGTAGTCTGCAACTGTGGATGGTACTCAAGTCTGTAGAAGGTAAAACATAATGTTTGCCTATCCTTAAAGGGATTTTGGTACAAATCTAGAAAGCCTGAGTGGATGCATAGACTTAAGCAGTAGAGAGATTCCTATAAAGTCTCAACCGAGATAGGTACCTATAGCATCAGTAAAGAAGGAATCTAAAGACAAGAAGTCAAAAGCTCTTGTCCCTAGAAATTGGTCAAGAATAAACCAATTGAACATGAATCTATGAAAATTCAATTACTTGGAATTCTAAGTGGTTTTCATTTGAAAACCCTAGCAAAGAGGAATAGATATTCTATCAAGGGGTTTTCAAGTTTCCAAGGTAAAGCATGTGATTGTGAGATGATCACATGAGGGAATCATACCTAGAACATCAAGTTAGAGATAATGCCTGAAACTTCAAAATTCTTTTAAAAAATTGAAGTGAAAAGGTACTCTATCAAGATATGTTTTTACGTTAGGATAAGTATCACCCACACATTAATGTGAATATAAAATAGGGTGGTATGGGACGCTAGATTTTATACTCAGATTGATGTACAAAAGATGTCATGGGACATTGCCCATGGGATGATAATTATCTTTTAGTCCTAGATTGGATCTTGAAGTTAGGTTGATCCTCAAGGGAATTAAAACTTCAAAGAAGGAGATTAAATTCAAGGAGGTTAAAAGTAGTACCTCAAGATATTTCAAGATACTTCAAGATCAAGGAAGCAGAAGATATGAAGTAAGTAACTTCCAAGATCTTCTTTTTCAAATAAAGGCAATAAAGAAACACTTCAAGATAAAGTGTTGATTCGAAAATATTTAATAAATTTCTCAACAAGTAGGACTTTGACATTGAAATGATCCTTTCAACTAAGGAATAAAGTGACTAAGTCAAGCACTAAGTTCCTAGTGTAACTTGGTAAATTCAATCCTTTGACTTGAAGAAATGCACAAGAATTGCATTCCCAGTAAGGATTCATAAAGGTTGAATATAGGCATGAACTTAGTCTAAAGTGAAGCACTATTTGAGTAAAAAACTCGTCAATAGAATCTCAATGGGATGACACACTAATGTTGAATACCACACTAGTAACTTGTGGTTAGATGATGTTTTAGATTTACCCTAAATCTTTATGAGAATCTAGTTTATTTCTCTTAAAGATAGGAAAAAAATGATTCAATACCTTGTTGAAACATATCTATGAGAAGTTAAAGTCTTGAGTCATCCAGAAATTTACTCGTCTCAAGTTTAATCTTTTGAAGTTTGAATTGGTTGTATAGAGTTTTAGTTCTTTCTTTTTGCTTTCTGAATCTTTTGGATTTGACTTAGATATGGTATCTGATTTCTTTCGCAAAAGTCTAAGGTTAGCCGATTGGAACTAGATAACTAAATTAAACATCCTCGATAGATGTTTTGTAAAAGAACCTTTTCAATATTCAAAAAATGTTAAGTCAAAGGTTGACTTATTCATTTGAGCTGCTTCAAGTTATAGCATAAATGATATCCTAGAGTCTAGTGTACTCTAGAATAGAGAAGTTAGGAATTGCTCATGAGATTGACAATTCCCAAGAAGGTTTAGCTCAAGTCTTTGAGAAAAGTGTCCTAAGTTGGACAATTTTTATTTTGAATTTGAATTGATCAAGTTATAGTACGGTTGACTCAAAGAAAATGGTAAACTTTCTCCTATAGTTTACATAGGATTTTTAAAGCCATTAGGACAAAGTAGTCCTCTAGTCAGGTGAAAAAATCAAGTAACTGTTGGATAGGAGTAAACCATTGAACAAGCATCCAAGTTAGATGTTTGGGACAACCAAACTTCAAGTTCTCCAAACCAAATTCAAGTGAATCAAGAGTTCTCAAAGTCTTGCAAGGGATAAGAATCTCATCTTTCTTACTAAGTCCATGCACCAGTCATGCCCAAAAATATTTGAATCCATCCAGCTCACATGTTTGTGCCTAGATCTCACTTAGTAAAGAATGTGAATTGGCAAGGGATGTTTTTACATCCACCCTCATTATTCATTCACTACTTTGTATTTTAACGAGTTTATCAAAGTGTAAAGCAAGATAGTGTTTTGAATCATGTGGGCAGAGATGCCACCATAGAGATGAGACGTATTCTTCCAGTTCTAGAACATGACAATGTTCTTCTGATTTTAGAACATGAGGCTCAAGGGTTGCCTATAGTATGTATATAGCTCTATTTTCAAGGATGAAAATATTTTCTAAGGGAGGAAGAATGTAATAAAGTTAACTCTATGGTCTAAAGGTCCTGTCGGTTCAGACATATCTGAAATTGGACACTATTTGGTCACTTGTGTATATGACCAAAGATCTCGAGTTTAAACTTACTACGAGGCCTTGTGCTCTTGTGAACAAGTGATCCACTTAGTTTAGTGGTTAAGTATCAAGGGTACGAAGGAGGAGGTCTTGGGTTCAACCCCCATGTGGTACATGGGGAGAGTGTTTTGCCCAAAGAGCTCTAGAACCTTTTAGAAGCATCCACTTGAGTTAACTCTGGTTAACTTGGACACTTGGTGCACATGTAATTACATGGTTGACACTTGGATGATTAGAATCCACCTGCCCAAGAAGACAGTCCCCTGGAGAGAGCTATATATAGAGGCGTTTGGTTGGGAGGAGAGCCATCTCTCTAGCATGTGGTGGTAGTGATCTTGCATTCCATAATTCAAATAAGAAAAAGTAAGAAAATCTTGGAAATTACTTACTTTGTTTCTTCATACTTTATTAATCTTGAAGTATCTTGAGATACTACTTTTATCCTCCTTGAATGTGAACTCCTCCTTTGAAGTTTTAGATTTCTTGGGCTCAAAACTCCAAGTTTCATTATAGGACTAAAAGATAATTATCATCCCACTATCTAATGTCCCATACCATCTTTTCTACATCAATCTGAGTATAAAATTTGGTGTCCCATACCACTCTATTGTATATGTCCAATTTTAGATCTATCTGAACTGACAAGACCTTGAAACTATAGACTTACTTTATTACATAAACGCTAAATAGGACCCCAAATATTATTTGAAATTAATGTGTCAAAAGACTTAAAGATTAAGTTTTTTATTAACGACTCTAAAGGATTATGGTTGCATGAATAAAAGATTTTTTACCATAAAATTCCTAATGTGATTTACAATTTTTTTTACAAGGTCATCTTATTAAAGATTATTCCTTGTTAAAAAACAATGTAGATTCTGGTAGTGATGTTCTCCCCGTCAACAGTGCTACCCTTGTGGCCTCATGTCAAATATTAGTGTAGAAAAAAGCACCTTAAAAAAAAGAGTAGACTAGCTAATATCTTTGAAGTTATTCTGGTAATCCTTTGGTACCTAAGGTTGGTGTTCTAAAGATAATGACTCTAGAGAAAAGGAGAATCTCTCTCCCGATCATCCTTTTCTCATAAAAAAAACTTGACGTCAACTCAAGTAAGATTCAATTTCCCTATGTGGAGAGTGCTTCAATCCCCCAAGTTGGATGGATTTCCATGGAAGTAGAAAGATAAAAAAAGGTTCAATGTCCAAAGTTCATGCTCACCAAAATTTTGCCAATGGTGGTCTTGCCAACAATCAAGATCCTAAAGCAAGTTCAGGTGATGTTATTTTTAGTGATGAGCTTGAAGCCATGAACCATAAAATCGTTAATGAACTTTCCTAAAATTTTGATGGTGTTGATGATGTTCTATGATCCAACTTGATATTGGCAAACAATCATTATAACTTGCTACTTAATCTAAAGGAAAGGGCAACAAGAATACCAAAACTAATAGAAGCTCCTTGACCCTAATCAAACCCTCTAAATCTTACATGAAATGAGAAATTCTACTATAAGATGCTTTGCCCTTAATTGTAAGGGCCTATTTTATCCAATCATAAGTAAAGTGCTAAATTCTTGGATGGAATACATCTCTTACTATCTTGACTTCATTTATCTTAAAAAGCTAAAAATGGGTGGGAGGGATCTCCATATTAACCATAATAGAGTATCTGAGTCCCACAAGTGTTACTTTACTAGACACTCCTCAAGAAAGGGTGGAGTTCCTATATGTATTACTTCTTCCTTGTATCACCTCATCGATAATGTCAATTATATTGATTCTAATCAAGAGGTTGTTGTGTCCGTCAAACACCTATTGTACATGGAAACAATTTATGAAGGTTCAAGGTCTTCCTTTTTTTTTGGGGAGATTTCAATATGGTTTCTCACACTAAAGATATGCTTTTCAACAAAAAAACTGTTATCAACGGCATGGAGACATCTGAGTGGTATAGGCTCATTGTTACCCATGATCTTATTGACATCTCTTCCAATTACCTCAAATAATAAATAGATTATTTCCAATTTTCAAACTACTAGATTGGATAGATCTTAAAACAATGCCTCTTGGCTTCATAGACTTTGGAATGTGAAGTTTGACCCTCACCTTTCCTAGAACCTTTCTGAACGCTCTCTGTAATAAAGTAAGTCTATGATCTAGGGATCCGATGGCTTCAGACAGATCTGAAATCGGATACCGTTTGGTCACTCATCTGTAGGACCAAAGATCTCAAGAGTAGATTCAAGCATAAGTCATGTGCTCTCATATTCAAGTAATCCACTTAGCCTAGTGGTTAAGTCTCATGGTTATGAAGGAGGAGGTCTTGGGTTCAACTCCCATGGGGAGCATGGGGAGAGAGTTTTGCCCAAAGAGCTCTAGAGCCTTCTAACTCAAGTTAACGTGAGTTAACTTAAGTCCAGTGGACTTAACTCAAGAGGTCAGTACAACAACCACTAGTGGACTCTAGTGGAAGGTACTAAAGTAGTGGTCGAGATCACAACAGCCACTAATAGACTCTAGTGGTGGATATGAAAGGAGTGGAGGAGATTGCACATGCACTTGTGGACTCTAGTTACATTTGTGGTCCTCATTGATTCAAGCAGCTATATATACAGGCATAAGGTTGGGAGGAGAGTCATCTCTCAAGCATGTGGTGGTCGTAATCCTTGTTCACTTGCATTGGTATCAGAGCCTAGGAAGTAGGCTTGGGCAAAGTGGAATGATCCAATGGCCTCTAAAAAAGGCGCTTGGGCATCCTCCATGTGAAAGGGTAGGAATTGTGGAAGGCGCGCGTCAGTTTCAAGGATGGACATTACAATGATTGGGGTGTATCTCTCAATCCGTAGGTCGGATTGAGGCGTGTAATATACCGTTGGAAAGCTCTCGGAACAAACCTTCCAATGAGCTAGCTTGCAAGTGTGAAATCCTTGGGTGGCACTTGATTGAGTGTTCAAGATACCAAGCATGGGTGAGAACAAGGTTCAAGACTGAGGTTGAGAAAAAGGGCTCGAGACACCAAGGTTGCGAACAAGAAGGTTCAAGACACCAAGGTTGAGAGCAAGGGTTCAAGAGACCAAGGTTGCGAACAAGGTTCAAGGAACTTTGTGAGGTTGAGGGACATCAATTCAAGGGCACCTTGGGAGTTCAAGGGGCTGAGCA
Source organism: Ceratopteris richardii (assembly GCA_020310875.1). NCBI lineage: Eukaryota > Viridiplantae > Streptophyta > Polypodiopsida > Polypodiales > Pteridaceae > Ceratopteris > Ceratopteris richardii. The sequence goes on along the minus strand of CM035417.1, from coordinate 79,621,030 downwards.
CCGAGGCCAGAGGGATACAAAGAGCAGATCATTGAGGACAATGATTGACCAAGGGGGGAAGAATGTAATAAAGTGATTGAACCACACCCTTGACAGATAGGAGATGGTTGAACTACACCCTAAGAGAGAGGATTAGGAAGTAATCCTCAACCATGGCTTTTGGGGCAAGTGGTTAGCCCATCACATTCCTAACTAAGAGGTTGTGAGTTCAATTCCTTACACTCTCCCATTCAAATCACTCTACTCAATGATTGTCCCTCATATAAGGTTGGGTGGCCTCACTTGGATGCCTCCCTTCATAAGCACTAAAGTATCATTTGTAAAACGAAGTCCATCCATTCACATATTTTCCCTTAGACATTTCCCCTTTCTTTGCTTGGGAAAAATCTATTATAGATATTCAAAACTTTTGTCTTGCTAGAAAAATCTCACTAAAAGCATTAGAGCTCAGAAGAGGATGATGATGAAAACAAATATTCAGAGGATCAGATTTCCTTCGAATTAACACTCCAATGATAAAAAAAGGGTCCTTGAGCTTCGAGATACATTATATCGTAAATATTGAGTGGTGTTTTTTTTGTTCTCTTGCTTATTCAAGTGACTTTCATGAAGGAAAAATGTGGTGGCTTAGGCATCAACACTCAAGATAACTTGCATATGGCATATTAGCTGCTTCACTGAAGTTTTGTCTAGCGCACCCAAGAGGGGGGAGGATGTCTAGAGAGCTAGAGCCAAAATTCCTCTAAAAAGTAAAGAATTGATTATTCACGATCTAGTTAGACTTTTGGACCTTCCCCTTTCTGTCAAGGAGATTAAAGAAACCATTAGTAGAATGAAACCTAGTAAATCTCTTGGTTTTGATGGCTTACCTAATGAATTTTGCATGATGCTAAAAGATTGATTGCTACCCATTATTCTTTTGATTTGGAAAGCGACCACTAGAAAAGATGGTCTTCCTACAAATTTTAACACTAGGGGTATCAAGTTATTCACAAAAGAGGACCCAAGGATGAATTGAATAATTGTAAGCCTATCTCTTCTATGACTTATATTTATAAAATTTTTGCATGTACCTTGACTAGAAGGCTCAACCCTATCATGGATATAAAAATCAAGATGGAGCAAAAGGGTTTACACAATGGTCATTATATCTTACATGCCATCATCTCCCTATGGGAAGGAATGGAGTGTGCTAATAACCTTGGTCAAGCATTCTACTTTCTCAAGATTGGCTTTGCCAAGGCTTATGATCGGATAAAATGGTAATTTATCCTTCAATACTTGCATGACATAGTATTTGGAAAGGTTTTTTTAAAGTTTTTTCACACTCTCTTTGGCAATGTGTTCTCTAGAGAGACTATCAATGGTGCTATTTCTCAGCCATATAAACTTCAAAGATCCATTAGGTATGGCTACCCTCTTTTGCATCTCCTGTTTGCCATTGCTAATGATGCTCTAGGTTGGCTCATAAAAGATTCTATGAATAATGGACTTATTCAAGGGATTCATATCCCCGATTGTCCTAAAAATATTGATGTGAAAATATTTGTAGATAATACCCGTATGATGAATAATGTAGATCTTAATTCCATGAATGGTGAACTTATTCAAGGGATTCATATCCCCGATTGTCCTAAAAATATTGATGTGAAAATATTTGTAGATAATACCCGAATGATGAATAATGTAGATCTTAATTCCACTTTCAGCTTCTTGGAGTGCCTTGCTATTTTTGCAATGCCAATGAATCTCAAATTAATCACAAAAATACCTCCGCCAAAGCCTCTAATAATGATATTACTTAATGTTTAAAGGACCTTGAGTGTCACATCATGAGAGATGGAGGTGTTCAGGCTCCTTGGCATACCAATGGGTTTTAATGGGACTTTTGTCCAAAAATGGGACTAGGTTGTTGTTGTATTCATAGAAAAATATGTAAATGTATGGCTTGCAAAGTACTCTTTCCAATAGTCTATTTGTCTACAACTATTTTGTGCTCCCAAGTATGGTTTACTTTCTTGCTTGTTGGACGCCATCAAAGAAGCAACTTCTAAATTTTTGGCTCTTGGTCATCATTTTCTATGGGGTGGTAGTTCCCATTCTACCAATTTACTTATGGTGGAATGGGACATCTATTTCCTTCCTAAACATGAATGGGAATCAGCGATCATTTGTCGTACCAAGGTGGCCAGAAACGTTGCACCTAACTGGATCTATAGTCAATAGAAGACTCTGATGATTACTAGGCTTGTTTAATTCGAAGGAACGCTTGCCTTTTATTTATCTAAAGCATTAAATGTCTTGGCAAATTTCAAACTTTGGGATGCCATCATATCCCACATTAGTTCAGTTTCCCTTAACACTTCTTACTTACTTGTGGGATATGGAATGCTTGGATGTTGGAAAAAATCACATTTTGGAATTTCACTTACTTGTGGGATATGGAATGCTTGGATGTTGGAAAAAATCACATTTTCCCCTTCCCTTAACCCTTCTTTTTGCTGCAAGAATCCAGTTTGGGTGGATGGATAGCTCATTGGAATCATAAGAATCTATTATCATGGACTAGAAATGTTGCAAGCTAGGATTTTTTCAATGGAATGATTTTTTAAATGTAGGTAATATTGTTAGTGACATTTCTATTCTTCCTATGACTTATATCTCTATTGAATGTAAAAAGTGCTTTTGAACCATAAAAGGCTATTTGAAGAGGTTATTTCTAGCTACTATTATTACCGTTACATCAAAGTGTCAACCATTTCCGAAGGCATTCTCAAAATGTAAAAAGCAATAGAGGTTTAGTGGAATTCTTCAAAGATAGGCTTAACAAAAAATGGAAGGTTGATCGGGATAGCAATCAATGGAAGTATAGATTCAAATGTTCATGTTCTTTTTCCTAAACAAGTCAAGAACACTTTCCTACAATAGCTCATTTTACATCATAGTATATGGAATGCTGTCAAAAATAGCAAGTTGGGGTTTGGATATAGTCTCTCTACAAACTCTATGATAATGTTGAATACCTATAACACATCTGTATCGATTGAAGGCTGGCTTGAACATTCTAGGATATTCTAAAAGGATGTAACCATATCATTGCTCCTTATCAATTGGGGATCAAGCAAATTTTACTTGGTACATGCTTCATATTTGACCTGCCCTATGGCACCCTTGCATATTTATCATTAATATATCAGTTTTCAATGTTTAATGCCTAATAAAGAAACTATATTTGAGGATATTTCTTTTGATCAAATCCTTAAGGAGACCCCCTGGTAAATGGAGAGTCTCTCCTAGAGATATACTCTGCCACAAGATTGACAATTATATTAGTTGTGTTTCCCTCACAATGAGGTATGCTTGTTTAGAAAGCCATCTGTTGAAGCTCAAAGTCAAGGACAAAGCATGGAAGCACATCAAAAGGTGGACACACAAGGAAAGGGAGCAAGTAGGGAGCTCCAAGAAGTGTATGTCAAATTATCAGAAGAATCCCCTACAAAAATAGTGATTTTCATCACTAAAAACCATTGTAAATACCATTATCTATTTTTATAACTCCATTTTCTTCAAGCCGAGGAGTCCTCAAGCTTGAGGAGTATTAGAAGTACCATCGTACCAATTTTCATAATTTTTAGACTTTGTTTGAGCCCTCAAATAAGCCCTGGAACCTAATTTTTAACTAGGCCGGACACTAGGTCTGGACAGGGCCAAAACTAGTCAAGAAACTATAAAAAGAGCTAGAGAGCTCATTTTTGAGGTTAGCTTGTTAGAGAATAGAACTTTTGTAAGAGAGCTCTTTTGCAAGCTAAGCTTTCCATTGTTCCTCTCTTTGATCTTACTTTGTGCGCGTGTGTGTATATGTGTGTGCATGTTTGTGTGCTTTCACTCACGCACTTGTGCCTTCACTTGCTCGTGGTCTTCATACCGGTCCTCACGTCTCCGCGGATTGACAAGTAAAGGAGGTGGTGCTTACGCTTGAGCTACACCAAATTTTGGCGCCGTTGCCGGGGAGAGAGCTTCGAGGACGAGCGTTGTGATGGTAAGATCATAGATTTGCGATGTTGCAAGGTAAAAAAACTGTCATTTCAGTTCATTTTCTGTTTTTGTCCTCTTCATCTTCATCATCATCATCATCTCCACCTTCTTCCATCTTCTTCTTCATAGAAATTTCTTGTTTTTTAGTGCATTTTCACCATTTTCATACCATTTTTCATGCATTATTGTGTGGGAAGGAGTTAGGAGGTGCAAGGGAGAGCAAGCGCTGTGTTTTTTCATGATGTTTTGCTCATACAGAGCTTGCCATTGCCGACGCTCAAAAATTTGAATTTCCCGCCAAAAAAACGATTTTGTGAAAATTCAAAATTTTTTGAAAAATCAGGATTTTCTATTTCCCGCCTAAAAGTTGGCTGAAAGAATCACGATTCTGTGGTCATTCTCAGAATCGCGATTCTGTGATTGTGCTCAAAATCGCGATTCTCACAAATCACGATTTTCAGCCAAAAAATACGATTCTAAGAATCACGATTTTGTGAAAACACGATTCTCTGCTCAAAATCGCGATTTTCGAAAACACGATTTTGTGCTCAAGATTACGATTCTCACAAATCACGATTTTCAGCCAAAAACACGATTTTGTGAAAAACACGATTTTGTGAATCACGATTCTCTGAGACAAAATCGCCATTCTCTAGAACGCAATTCTATGAAAACACGATTTTCTGCTCAAAATCGCGATTCTCACCAATCACGATTTTCAGTAAAAACACGATTTTGTGAAAAAGGCGATTCTGTGAAAACACGATTTTTTAAGACAAAATCGCGATTCTCTAAAACACGATTCTGTGCTCAAAATCGCAATTTTCAAAAAAACACGATTCTCTGCTCAAAATCGCGATTCTCACAAATCACGATTTTCAACAAAAACACGATTTTGTGAAAACACGATTCTGTGAACCACGATTCTGTGAGAACACGATTCTCTAAAACACGATTTTGTGAAAACACGATTCTCTGAGACAAAATCGCGATTTTCACATAAAGAAAACACGATTCTGAGAAAACACGATTCTGTGCTCAACATCGCGATTTTCAAAAACACAATTTTGTGCTCAACATCGCGATTTTCAAAAACACGATTTTGTGCTCAACATCGCGATTTTCAAAAACACAATTTTGTGCTCAACATCACGATTTTCAAAAACATGATTTTGTGCTCAACATCGCGATTTTCAAAAACACGATTTTGTGCTCAAAATCACGATTCTTTGTCTTCACAGCATCGCGATTCTCTGATTTCATACAATCGCGATTCCCTTGTTCACAAAATTGCGATTTTCTTGAAGTTCACAAAATCGTGCTTTTTTCCAGAAGGTCCTGTTTGCCTGTTTTGACCCCCAGGAGCCTGATTTGACATAACTTTTTCATCCAAAGTCCATTTTTTGAGCTCTATAGCTCGTTGGAAAGCTCGTTTCCAATCCTACAGGGCCTCAACTGTTTTTTATAAGAATAATGCGTTGATTTTCAGATAGGATATTTTGAAGTTGACCCTCCAGTGGGACTAGGAAACCAAGGGGGCCCCAAGGGATTTTGAGCAATACAGAGGGGAACTTTGGGACTAGAAGACAAAGCTTATGAACCTGAGGTCTGGTAGACACCTAGGCAAGGATAAACAAAGCATTAGATCTTCTGAGGCTAGTGTCAATCATACAGCTAAGTCTTGGGCACAACAACTAAGTGGTCATCCTTACAGACTAAGTTCAGACACAAGTGATTCAGAAATGTCTTTTAGCATGGGGAAGCCTGTAGATGGCTCAAGGATTGCCCATCTACAAACACCAGAAGGTCCCTATAAGACACAATTGGAATATATTCGGACCAACCAATTAGGTGCTTGCATCTATGAGGATGGCCTGAGGCGATCAGTGGTCCAACTCAAAAATCCAGATCAATCCTTTGGACTTGAACACCGGGTGGTCAAGTTCGAAGAGGGTTCATACATTGATAAGGAAGGAACCATGTATGTGGTTACCAACCAACCAGATAGGACCGATGAGTTTGGAAATATCATTCATGAGAATGAGATAAGAGACCTAGAACAAGGAAATGTAGGACAAGGACCCCAGACTCCTAGAGGTAAGTCAGTTCTGACCAGAGTGATCACACCAGACTGGATCCCTCAAGACAACAAAAGCATAGAATTATTTTTGAATAGAGAAACAGAGGAAGCCTTTTGGAGATTCAAGCCAGATCAACCTAGCCAATTGGGCATAGTCATCATCTACGAGTTCAAGGATCCAGAGATACCAGGCAAAGTTTTCTACCTGGATAACACATCAGAGAAAATTTTCTTGGTAACAGAACATGATAGACATGCATATACTTGGAAGAATGAATTGATTTTCCCTCCACCAAGATCCAATGTTTTCCATGGCCTCCAAGGAGTAGGATCATCCCACGCTCATGAAGCCCAGAGAGAAAGAACTAGAGAGAGACCTGAGGTAAGTTTTGCACACACCGTGGGCAGGAATAGGTCAGGATTTGAAAATGAAAGACCTGAAAGAGAGAGACATCAAGCACATAGGCAACAAAGAGAGGAACAGGATTTTCCATTGCCTAGACCCCGAGAGCACCCAAGAACCCTTAGACCCACTCAAGTGATCAAGGCAATGAAGAATGATTTTGACGGGTCAGGAGATCCTTATGATCATGTGGCCGAGTTCAAGCAAGTGTTAAGAGTTGAACAGGTTGAGGATTTGTTCACCCAGTACGAGGCATTTGGTCTGACTCTTAAGGGCACTGCCTTAGCTTGGTTTCAACCACTGAGTAGTCGCAACTATCGCGATATAGGTCAACTGCTAGACGAATTCATTGGAGAATTTTCCAAGAGTGGTATTAGGCATAACACTTCATCTTTGATCCACAGCTTCAAGTAGACACCCCAAGAAACAGTGCGACTAGCAGGTAGAAGGTTTAGACAGTACCTAGAAAGATGCCCTGCTCCAGAGCTACCCACACCAGCCAAACAAGTGGCTTTGTTCTTAGATGGCTTACTGAGCACAAAGTTAAGATCATATGTATACTTGAAAGAGCCTAGATCCATAGAAGAGTGCGTGCGGACATGCATTGACATAGAAGATAACTTGGGTGAGGAGTTAGGATTATTCAAACTCTATAAGGATTCAGATGGTTCTACTAGTCATACTTCAAAAATCTCCACGGAAATAGAGGAGATAGCCGAGCAAGTCGCCAAGAAGCTGGGAGTCCAAAATAGACAAACACAGAGAGTCACCCCATTGAATCAGTGTTATACTTGCGGAGGCAACCACATGGCTAATGTATGCCCAATGCACAACCAAAACATGAGAGAAAGGAATACCCCATACTGCACTATTGAAAGGAAGTACACAAACCATACGGCTCAAGATTGTCCCTACAATAGGCAGGCTGTTAGACAGAATTATCAGCAACCTTACCCACAAGGTAGGTATCAGAACCAATACCAACAGCCATATTATAGACCACAACAGCAATATCAGACACCATATAGGCCACAACCTGTCTTGGGAAACCAACCACCAATTCCTGCCAACGTGATTCCAGTCAAGTATGCTGTGGGAGAGGAAAATCCAAATAGAGCATTGGTGCCACTAACCCCATTGATACCAGATAATGACTCTTATGCTCATAGTTCAGACTACTCCCATGAAGGTAGTCCACATGCTTATTACACAGAGTCACCTGAACATAGTGAGATTTACTCGTATCAATATGAGGCACCACCTATGGGAACCAGAATACTCCAATGTCATGTACACAAATCCTAACCCTAGGCCCCAATTGAGACAAATGAGACCACAAGCCCCTAGAGGATCTTGTTTCAGATGTCAAGGTGACCATTTCATTCGTGACTGTCCCCACCCACCATCTCCGAGTCAAGGACAGGCTATCACAATACAGGCTTTTTGTGCTGATTGTGGCAAAGACCATCTCCCCAGAGATTGTCTAAGAAACCCCTCTAGTGCACCCAAGATTACACCCATTAATGTGGTAGGCTTAGTGGCAGATTCAAGTTCAAGTAGTAGCAATGTGGCTCCTATACAAGCTGTCACCAGAGCACAAGCTTTAAAACAGGATAAACCAGCAAAACAATCAGAGTCGAGTGAATCAGGAGAGCCTAGTAAGAGGAAAACAAGAACATGGAAGGATACTAGAGAGAAGGCCAATCGCAAGTGGAATAAAAAGTTATCGGAACTAGAAGAAAGCTTGAAAGACGCAAAAACAAAAATAGAAGACATTGCATCTCAAAACCCCTCGCATGCCGAAACTCCATCCACTCCACCTCATCCCACCCCACGACCCATTGTAAATAGACCGCAACCAGGGTCTGTTCTTGCAGATCCAACCCCAGAAGGCTTGGACATGATGTTCAAGGCCTACCAGGCTCGACTTCAAGAAGGGCCTACAGCTGCAAACCTAGACAAGAGTTACCCTAGAGCAGATTTAGAGATTGAACGGATGAAAATGTGCATGAAAATGGTAGAACAAGCTCAAGCCATACTTGAGACTAGTCAAAAGTTCAATCAAACAAACTCTATCAAATCAGATTTGCCTTTCCAGGGCTTACTAGAAAGATTAGAGCAATTGGTAAACAAACCACAAGTTTCTTTACCTACACAGGCTCAACCAGGCATTGAAAGAGGAAGCTCACCACCAATGGGAACTTATGTTCCTAATTCCACAGATGCTGGAACACCTCCTTCAATTCAATAGCACTCTCAAGAGTTCTTGTGGGAAATACAAGAAGAGAAATGGGCCAAGGAGAAGGGTAATTCCCCTCCTATTCCTGAGATTGATGATCTTCATGATCAATTTCCTCAAGACATTCCATCTATTTACGGAGATGAAGCAGAACAACAAGAAGATGAAAGGTTAGATTCTGATATAATATCTTAGAGGAACTGCCTCAATTTCCAGGCCCATGGGAATCTGAATCTCTCCAGATTAGAGCTCCCACAATACTGGTAAGAAATGAATACTTAGTGGTTCCAAGGAACACTGATGTCGTGAAGAACACTAAGGATCAGTGTCACCTCATTGTAGAAGAGCTGCTCAAAGCAAAACCCGAGCTATGGAATCATGTGAAGGATCAGGTCCCAGAACTTGATTCTAATATGCCAAAAACAGGCTCTAAGCAAAAAGTACCAGAGATACCTCTAAACAAAATAGGGGACATGTGTGAGGGTGAAGAAGGTAATACTTATCTTCCAATCACCTAACAAGGTTACACAACCAAAGCAATCATAGATTCAGGTGTTGGTGTTGCTATTGCGACCACCTCCTTGTGGAAGCAATGGGGCAAGCCCACATTAAGACCAACTAGAATGAAGCTTCAAATGGCTGATGGTCATTTTGAAAGACCTCTAGGATTGCTAGAAGGGATAACTCTAACCACTTGTGGTGTGGAGTTTGAACATGCATTTGCTATATGTGACTTTGAGAAAAATAATGTCTATGAGATGATCCTAGGAAGACCCTTCCTACGACAATTGCAAATAGTACAGGATTGGGGAACTAACTCCTTGTACTTACAACACTTAGGGGTCACCACCAAGGTCAATTTGAAGGATTACACCTTCAGAGATGTACCACCGCTACAGTGGAATTCTATCCACAAAGAGAAAGAAGATTCCATCTCTGTGCATTCTGAAAGTTCACCTGATCCATCATGGTTGCATGAAGATACTCATTTGTGGATGTGCAAGGTCACAGAGGAAGAGGAAAAACGCTTGAAAGCGAGAGAAGAAGGAACTTCACCAGGAGATAGACCAGTTAAAGACCCAACCTATACACGGATGATCTTTCTAGATGAGGAATTTGAGCCTCATGGCTGGCCAGAAATCTTAGCCACCATGGACATTGTTGTCAATGAAGAACAATGGACACCTCATTGTGATGAGGAGGGTTATGATATCTCAGTGTTCATGTGTCAGCCCTTGCTAGAAGAATGTGACCCTAGTGAGGTCATAGAAGAAGAAGAGAATGACGATGATATAGAGTCCATTGTGATGGATAGTTGCTTTAACTCAGAGCAGCACTATCTAGAAGATATAGGAGTGTTCACCCAGAAAGAAGAAGAACCTCTCACAAGTATTAAAACGGTAAATTCGAAGGATGGAAGTGAGAGCAGTCAAAAGAAACAGAAAAGAAAAGCAGTGAAACAAGAAGAGGAGGAATCATTGTTTGAAGTACCAGAAAACTTCAAGAAATATGAAGTTGACGACCGCAAAATTTTGGTACGAATGCCTAAGAGAGAGGCCATCATAGGAGAATCATATGATAATAAAGAAAAGACCAAGAAGATTGTAGTGACCATCGAAGAGAACGAAGAGAGATGCACATATATAGGAGATGACCTAAGTGCAAGAGAAGAAATGGAGCTTGTAGCTCTATTAAGGGAATATAGGGATGTGTTTGCGTGGCACTATAGAGACTTGAAAGGGGTAGATCCAAGAATTTGCTCTCATACTATCCCCATGACTGCTGATGTCAAGCCCACCAAACAGAAACCCTACACATATAATGATACCTATGCAGCCAAAATAAAAGAAGAAATTGATAGGCTGATTGAAGCTGGATTCATCTATGAGATTGAGCATATTGAATGGGTGTCCCCCATTGTAGTGGTACCCAAGAAGAACGGGAAGTTGCGAGTGTGTATTAACCTTAAAAAAGTTAATGCCGCTACGATCAGAGATAGTTATCCACTTCCAATCACAGAACACCTATTGGAGCGTGTTGCAGGCAAGGAAGTTTATAGCTTCCTTGATGGATTTTCAGGTTACAATCAAGTAGCCATTGCCCTAGAAGATCAACACAAAACAGCTTTTGCCACAGAGTGGGGAATCTTTGCATTTCGTGTTATGCCATTCGGGCTCACAAATGCACCTGCAACATTCCAACGGCTCATGTGTCATGTCTTCAAAGAGTTCTTGAGAAAGAGCTTAGAAGTATATGTGGATGATTTATGTGCTCATTCCCAAGAAAGAAGATTTCACATCCCTGAACTCAGACAAATCTTCAACAAGTGTAGAGAATATCGAGTGTGTCTGAACCCAGAAAAGTGTGTGTTCATGGTGCGTCAAGGTAAAATCTTAGGTCATATTGTTTCTAAGAATGGAATCTCAACCGACGAAGATAAGGTACGAGCCATAGCAGAGCTGCCAAGGCCAAGGAATGTTAAAGAGGTTCAAGCTTTTATGGGCCATTGTGGATATTACCGTAGGTTTATCCACATGTACGTGATCATAGCTAGACCCCTTTATGCCTTGTTGTCTAATTTTGAGTGGAACGATGAATGCGAGAATTCTTTCAATGAACTGAAGAAATGTTTGTGCACAGCACCAATACTGACCACTCCTGATTGGAATAAATCATTCCATGTACATGTGGATGCATCCAATCATGCCATAGGATGTGTGCTAGCACAACCCACAGGTGAAGGAAACTTAGACTTGCCCATAGCATATGCTAGTAGACAACTCACCGCAGCTGAACGAAACTATACCACAACTGCTGTGAAGAAGTTTAGACACTATTTATTGGCCAACAAGTTCAAGTTTTTCACTGATCATCAAGCTTTGTTATATTTGGTCAATAAACCTTGCAATACTGGACGCTTAGTAAGATGGTTCCTCTTACTAATGGAATATGACTTTGAAGTTGTTGTCAGGAAAGGTAGAACCCACCTTCGGGCAGATCACCTTTCTCACATCACGTCAGGAGAGTCACCGCAAGGAGTGTCTGATGAATTACCCGATGCTTATCTGTTCAATTTAGAAGTTGTTCCTAAATGGGCAAATAAGTTGGTACCAGTCCTAACCTTCGGACCTGACAAGAAGAAATTGTAAAATCACAAAAATATCACATATTGGTAGGAAGCATGTACAAACAAGATACTGAGGGTGTATTAGCTTGTTGCGTCGAGGATGATGAACATAGTAGTTGGTTGCAGCAAGCTCATGAAGGATTGCTAGGAAATCACTATTCTAAACAACGAACATTGCATAATCTGAAGCGTTTAGGAGTGTATTGGCCTAGCATGGACAAAGAAATACATGAGTGGATTAAGAATTGTCCAATGTGCAGAGAGAGACCCTCGGTGGAGCATGCAACCCTTTATCAAGTGTCATTAATTCCAGATTGGAGTGCTCCATTGGTAGAGTTTATGAGATCGGGAAGATTACCCAAAGAGGCTAGTCTAGCAAGAAGACGAAGCATGGAGTAAGAGGCTCAAGGCTATGCCGTAGTAGGGGACAACCTATACCGAAGAGGCAAAGATGGTTACTTAAGACTATCCGTGCAACCCTTTATCAAGTGTCATTAATTCCAGATTGGAGTGCTCCATTGGTAGAGTTTATGAGATCGGGAAGATTACCCAAAGAGGCTAGTCTAGCAAGAAGACGAAGCATGGAGCAAGAGGCTCAAGGCTATGCCGTAGTAGGGGACAACCTATACCGAAGAGGCAAAGATGGTTACTTAAGACTATGCGTTCATGAATCAGACTATTTAAAGGTCTTAGAGACTGCACACAGCGGTGTTGCAGGTGGACACTTTGGTCCGGATCGAGTAATCAAGACCATTCTATTCTCAGGACTTTGGTGGCCAACTCTTCATATGGATGCACATACCTATGTGAAGAAATGTGACACATGCCAACGTGCGCAATATCCTATCAGAAAAGACGAGATGCCTTTGAGGCCCATGATGGGAGGATGTGCATTCTCAGAGTGGGGTATAGACTTTGTAGGTCCTATTAACCCCCCAGCTAGAAACTCCCATGCAGAGTACATCATTGTAGCCACAGATTACCTTACAAAGTGGGTAGAAGTGAAAGCCACAACAAAGAATGATGCTCAGACTACAGCTAAGTTCTTATTCGAGAATGTGTTCACGAGATATGGACTACCAATAGAGTTGGTGAGCGATAGAGGCACACACTTCTTGAATGAAGTCATTGAAAATCTTCTCCAAGAATTCTTGGTGATACATAAGAAGACTGCCCCCTATCACCCACAAGCTAACGGACAAGCCGAGAGTACCAATAAGATCCTTTGTAACGTATTGACAAAATTGGTAAATCATAAACGCTTTGATTGGGACAAACAACTTCATCATGCTGTTTGGGCTTACCGAGTTGCCTACAAAACGGTACTCAATGCCACCCCGTTTCAGATGGTCTTTGGACAGAATGCGGTGCTACCACTGGATTTCTTAATCCCTGCTTTAAAAGTAGCACAAGAGCATGAGTGGAATGGACATGAATTGTCATCTAGGATCTTTGATCTAGAACGCTTAGGTGAGACAAGGCTACGAGCGGCTGCAGGCATCTACGCTGCAAAGAAAAGGCAAAAGGCATACTTCGATGCACAGATTAAGGATAAGGGACTGAAAGAGGGAGATCTAGTGTTGGTTTACACACTAAAAAAACATGCCCGTAAGTTGAAAAACGAGGATATGGACCCATGATCATTAACAGAATTTCCACTAGCGGCGCGGTTCAATTGACTACTTTAGAAGGTGATATCTTGCCAAACTATATTAGTGGTTGTAGAGTCAAGTTATATCAAGAACCTCTTACAGAGGACATGCTAATGAGACTCAACACTGCTAAGAAACGAAAAGAAGAAGAGTTAAGAGTGAGAGAAGAAGCACAGGTAGAGGCCAGAGAGCGTATTAGGCGCAATAAGTTAAGGCGATTAGGCCTAGATGTCAACTCAAAAGCCCCAAAATATCACATGGATATGTGCCAAAAGTCAGGTATAGCGACTTCTCAAGTCATTGACCGAAGACCCTTTGTGACCATAGAGATAGGACAAGGGAAGGGTGCAAGGATGGTGAAAGCATTGATTGACTCAGGTGCAGCAAGTAGTGCAGTTAGACTTTCCTACTGCCAAGACTTGCAGTTGAACATCAATCCCATAGAAGCTTATCTCATAGGATTGGGAGGTGTGGAAACCCCTTGTTTGGGCGAGGTGGAAATTCCCATCTACCTTCAAGATGTTCCAATGAAAGTCAAAGCGCTAGTATGTCAAGATGAGAACCTTACAGAACCAGTTGTCTTGGGTCAAGATTGGATCTATGACCATGCAGTTAACTTAAACCTAAGAAGTCAAATTCTTCAAGTTTGGGTACATGAACAATGCATTACATTAGAATTAGAGAACTGCATGCTCCTAGATCATGGCACCACACACTCTCTTAGTTCTTCCAAGACTAATCATATGAAAGAAGATGTTGTATGTGTCAAAAGCTCTATGATGCAGAAGGAGTCAATCGTGGAAGACCAGGTTCGAAGGCGGGATGATCTTTCTTCTTCTCCAAAGAATCAAGTAGCCATAGTAGTGAGTCCACCACACAAGCAAACACAACCGTTCACGACAACTGCTACATCAAATAGAAAGACACCATTCGATAAGAAAGCAGTTCTGAGCATGAAGCAGATATGGGTACGCAAAGGAGAGCAACCACCTGCCTTGCCCCCACAAATTCCATCCAGGCAAGCCAACTAGGCTAGAAGACGAAGGAAGAAGCTCGGACAAACTCAACCACAAGATTTTTGAAAAATTTGGGTGCCTAAGAAATTAGTTGCAGCTCAACAAGGGCGATCACACATGTGGGTACCCAGGGAGCTCTTACGTCCGCAACAACCTATGCTCTCCCATACGCGAAAAGTCTCAACAAAGAAGCCAAGGCTAGGCAAAGGTGAGAACCAAACACCAAGAACAAAAGTGGACCAACTAACCTCTTCAACGCAAGTCAAACGACCAGTCACAGAGGTATGGGTATGGAAGCTAAAAGCACCGGTAGGCCCTAGAGAACCAAAGGGCCAACCCCGAAGGATCCAACCCTCAAGAAACCATCCAAACATGAAGCAGCCAAAGGAGATCGCTACACAATCGAAGATTGTTCTCAAATGGATCCCTATAAGGAAGAATGATCAACTGCCATCTCGAGATACAATGGATACCTCCAACAAAGATGGAGTCAACATCTGCAAATGACATCAAGCCTCGACGAGCGACAACCATGTGCTCCTCGCACAACCCAGTCTTTTGCACAATTCAGGTCATGCATTTCCAAAGTATGCATTAATATAGGGCCACATTACATGGCCGTGCATAGACACATTGGAGAGTCCCATGCACAAGAGCACATTGACATACGTCAACTATTTTTTCTGATTCTAACATCCGTCTTCTTGTTTGGTGACATTGTTCCAAAAAAAAAAAAAAAAAAAAAAAAAACTTGTTCCTAGGCTTGGCTCTTGGAACATGAATGATTCACGCTTAGTTGAAGGTGGAATTGTTGATTACTAGGCATTTATCAATTTGGATAGAACTGTGTCTCGACTAGCAGATGATATTATTGCTGCCTTATCTGGTAGATGGCAAGCACTTGGCATGAACATGGCATCTACAACTATAATTTTCTCTTACCATGGTAGGAATGAAGAGTTTGAAGGTCCGCAACTTGAGTGATGCTTAACTACTTCATGTACGAGAGCACCCAGGGAGATATGTGCAAGGGGTAGTTCCGGTACCCTGCAAATCTTTGTATGTCTACTGGATGAGAAGACTCCTACTTATGGTGAGCTAATGAGAATATGTGAACCTAAGCTTGGTGTAAGTACCCAAGGTTTTTGTCAAAGAATATAAAGAAATTCAATTCTCAGTATTTGGCAAACGTTGCTTTGAAAAGAGGAGACAGAACCAGACACTCACAACACAATCTCATCAGTGGACCATCAACACAGACATTCATAAACAATGTTCCATCCCAAGGATTGAGTGTACAACACGACAAGATGAACATCGATCGACCTTCTTCATGGTAAGAATCTTTACTTTGGAAACATCATAACCATGATAGCTTCGGAAACCTCTTCGTCGGCATACCCTTGAGTACCTTGCTCAAGACCCCCAATTTTTTGCACCATATTTCTTCCAATGCATTTTCCAAGTAAGCATGCATAGGGCTACATTACAAGGCCGTGCACAAGGCACATATTTTCCTTAACCCATGCACGAACACACTTACCCATCATCCATTATGGGTTATGAGTACTTGGCATGACTACTATGAACATCATCCTTGGAAGATTTGAGGTCATCAACGGAGACTCACAACAACACAGTCATGCTGGAACCCAAGGAAGAAGCACATACCAAGAGACTACAACTTGCAAAGACTCGCAGTGATAGATGAAGAACCAGACACATCTGGAAGTCAGACGACTTTTGTTCATACAGAAGGGACACTCCCTCTCAAGGCACTACTTGGAACAACCACGACAACAAGGGTCTGTCAGGGACGACAGACTCGAGAGGGGGGGGGAGTGTTGAAGCTCAAAGTCAAGGACAAAGCATGGAAGCACATCAAAAGGTGGACACACAAGGAAAGGGAGCAAGTAGGGCGCTCCAAGAAGTGTATGTCAAATTTTCAGAAGAATCCCCTACAAAAATAGTGATTTTCATCACTAAAAACCATTGTAAATACCATTATCTATTTTTATAACTCCATTTTGTTCAATCCGAGGAGTCCTCGAGCTTGAGGAGTATTAGAAGTACCATCGTACCAATTTTCATAATTTTTAGACTTCGTTTGAGCCCTCAAATAAGCCTTGGAACCTAATTTTTAACTAGGCCGGACACTAGGTCTGGACAGGGCCAAAACTAGTCAAAAAACTATAAAAAGAGCTAGAGAGCTCATTTTTGAGGTTAGCTTGTTAGAGAATAGAACTTTTGTAAGAGAACTCTTTTGCAAGCTAAGCTTTCCATTGTTCCTCTCTTTGATCTTACTTTGTGCGCGTGTGTGTATATGTGTGTGCATGTTTGTGTGCTTTCACTCACGCACTTGTGCCTTCACTTGCTCGTGGTCTTCATACCGGTCCTCACGTCTGCGCGGATTGACAAGTAAAGGAGGTGGTGCTTACGCTTGAGCTACACCATCCTAAAGAGATACGCTCAAAAGAGATGGAACGTTGAGTGGAATAGCAATCAATGGAATTACTTCCTTAAACGTTTATTTTCTTTTCCTAAAAAACATCAAGCACACCCTCATACAATGGCTTCTTTTAGCATATGGTATATGGACTACTCACAAAGTCATCAATAGAGGACTTGTCTCGGCAATTCAATTATATATTTTGCTAAAGCAGCCCACCTTTTGCATTTTGAGAGAGATTCTATCGGAGATATTCTCTGCTACTATTTTCAGCAAGTTCTTGATTGTGTTTCTCTCAATGTAAAGTGGTGTTGTAATTTTTCTTTTTGTATAATTTTTCTTTCTCTATATTTTTTTCTTTATGTATAATTTACTCTCTTTCCTTCACGATCTATTGATTCCTAGCAAGTGCTAGGAATTCAATACCTACTTGTGTGGGATTTGGAGGGGTACCTTCATTATTGTACTTTTTTATTAATTCAAGCTATTAGGAAAAGTAGATCAAAAGATCAAACTTCCTTTATAATACTTGTGCTTAATAGCGATAACCTCTCAAAATCAAGGCTTGATCTTTAAACTTTTTGAGCTTTTCTTCTATCATGGTTTCCAAGTGGATGGAGGGTTCTAACTAAGGGAGGTCTAGGAGCTCTTTAAGAGTGGCATGTGGCTAGTGTGGGGTGTCAACCCCATGTGGGCTTACTAGCTTCCCTCATAGAGGTTTTTTGATTGGTTGGGTCTTTATCATGGAAGATGTTTGATAAATGGTGAGTAATTTAGTGGACATAAAGAAGATGTGGAAGGGGCTGATCTTGGTTCCTCTACCTATCATTTTGGGGTTTCAACTCTGATGAAGTCCCTTGCATGAGATGAAAGTCCTAAAGGTTAAAGAAGAATTCAAGCGCTTGTGCCTCATCATTCAATGCTTCAACGCAAAGCCTGCCATTGATATATGGTGAGAATGGATCAACCAAGAGTGGTACTTGTGAGGTATATTAGTAAAAAAAAAAAGTGTCGATTCTTACTAGCTAATAATGTTCTCTTGGCCTTTGGAAATGTTTCAATGGTGCTTCAAGGCTTCTAGATGACTTGTACAATCCAAAGAACTACCATGTACCTATTCAAATGGTAGCTCTAAACCCTCAGGGTACCCTCTCTCTACATCGCACTTCCCCATTTTCTACATCACTTGTACCTTTTCATCAAAGAGATTGTGGCTCCATGGATCATCCTATGGCTACAAATGAGGACGTGGGAGTTCAAATCTACGAGGATCAGGTTTATTTGTTCAACACCAGATGGCACCCACAAATCTGTGTGGAAGTTGACTTAAACAAGGATCTCCCTAAAGGTTGTCAACATTAAGATGGGACCAAATTTCTTTCTAGAATAATATCGCGTCTTTAAGAGCCGTCCTAATGAATACTTTCACTGTTGAAATCAAGGTCATATGATCAGAGACTTCCCTTTAAGAAAAAATGGACATAACAACAAAGAATATGATAGAAAGAAGCCGATCTAGGCTTAGATGCATGAAGACAATCCAACCCTTCAATAAGGGAGCCGATGTGAGAAGAGGAGCACACCCTCTAAGTGAACACCCCAAGAGCATTGACAATTTCTTATAGGATGAAGGTTTCATCCATGTCAAAATAAAGAAAAAAGGATCTAAGAAGCAAAAAAAAATGGATGCAAAGAATCCAACACACTTAGGGCCACCGAGGTGTGTGAACACACTTAGGGCCAACGAGGTGTGTGAACACACTTCGGGCCACTGAGGTACTCTTTTTCCTCTTTAGATGTTTTTTTTCATTGGCTTGTATATACACCAGAATCCTAACGAGCTACTTAACTTTGTATATTCACTTAATAATACACTTACTGTTGTGCTACAAGATTCTCCTTCTTCCTTTGCTATTTGTGTGCTTATGTATTCCTCAAACTCACAAGTAGTTGGCATCAAAGAAAGTCTATAATTTCCTCAATGCAGCTTTGACACCCTTTAGGTCATAGCCTCGGAATGCACTATCACAACAATTGTGTATGAAATTCTTTCCTTTTGGTGCCAAACATATATACAATTTTTAATTCACCAATACAATTGCCTATAACCGTGGCACATGTTTAATAGAGTTCAATTGCATACTTTTGTTCAACTTTTTGGAGAAACTATAACCTTTCTACATTAGGGTAGAGTCACCGGCCATGGTTGAAAGCAACAATGTATTTCATATGTGGCCTTGTAGCTCAATGATGAGTAGCACCTCCTTTAATGTCAATCCGGGAAGACGTGAGGATGGTATGAAGACCTCGAGCAAGTGGCGGCACAAGTGCGTGAGTGAGAAGCACACAAACATGCACACACATACACACACACGCACACACACGGCAAGACAAAGAGTGAGAATCAATGGAGTTCTTAGATTACTTTCAAAAAGCTCCTACAAGTTTGTTTCAATTACAAGCTAACCTCAAAAATGAGCTCTCTAGCTCCTTTTATAGTTTTTGACTAGCTTTGGCCCTGTTCAGACCTAGTGTCCGGCCTAGTTAAAAATTAGGTTCCAGGGCTTATTTGAGGGCTCAAACGAGATCTAAAAAATATGAAAATTGGTACGATGGTACTTCTAATACTCCTCAAGCTCAAGGACTCCTCGGCTTGAACAAAATGGAGTTACTAAAAATGGATAATGGTATTTACAATGGTTTTTAGTGATGAAAATCACTATTTTTGTAGGGGATTCTTCTGAAAATTTGACATACACTTCTTGGAGCTCCCTACTTGCTCCCTTTCCTTGTGTGTCCACCTTTTGATGTGCTTCCATGCTTTGTCCTTGACTTTGAGCTTCAACACTCCCCCCCCTCTCGAGTCTGTCGTCCCTGACAGACCCTTGTTGGAAGGGCTGTTCTATGTAGTGCTTTGAGAGGTGGTGTCCATCCGTTGTATGAGCGGGTTCCTTGGATTCCAGCAAGAATGTGTCATTGTGAGCTTTCAAAACTGCAAGTTGCTCAAAAGAGGTTGTCAAGAGTGATTTGGAGCAACTACTGGCTTCAATTTGCTTCCGAGATATGGATGTTGTTCCCATGACGTCCGCTAACTCTTCCAAAGATGATGTTGAGAGCAGTCATGCCAACTACTCATAGCCCATAATGAATGATGGGTAAGTGTGTTCGTGCCTGGGTTGAAAAAAGTATGTGCCTTGTGCAAGGCCTGGTAATGTAGCCCTACGCACGCTTACTTGGAAAATGCATTGGAAGAAGTATGGTGCGAAAATTGCGGGTCTTGAGCTAAGTGCTCAAGGGTATGCTGACGAAGAGGTTTCCTAAACTATCATGGTTATGGTGTTTCCAGAGTAAAGATACTTACCATGGAGAAGGTTGATGGATGTTTGTCTCTTCGTGTTGTACACTCGGCCTTTGGGATGGAACATTGTTGATGAATGTCCATGTTGATTGTCCACTAATGAGATCTTTTGAGTGGTGGATCCTCTCTCCTCATATGCAGGAGTCTTCTCCTCCAGAACTACCTTTTGCAGATATCTCCTTGGATGCTCTGGTACATGAAGTAGTTAAGCATCACTCAAGTTGCGGACCTTCAAGCTCTTCATTCCAGATAAGGCAGCAATAATCTCACTGCTGGCCGAGACACACTTCTATCCAAATTGATAAATGCCTAGTAATCAACAGTTCCACCTTCAACTAAGCATGACTCATTCATGTTTCATAAGCCAAACCTGGAAACAAGCTCTCTCCCGCTTTTCTTTCTCCCCTTTTTTTTTTTTTTTTTTTTTTGAGGAAAAGGATATCACAAAACAAGAACACAAAAGTTAGTATCAATAGAAATATTTGACATATGTCACTGTGCTCTTGTGCGTGGGATTCTCAAGTGTGTCTATGCACGGCCGTGTAATGTGGCCCTATATTAATGCATACTTTGGAAATGCATGACCTGAATGGTGCAAAGGACAGGGTTGTGCAAGGAGCACATGGTTGTTGCTCGTTCGAGGCTTTTGATGTCATTTGTGGAGGTTGATGCCGACCTTGGTGGAGGTATCCATTGAGTCTCGAACTGATGTGATCCTCCTTATTGGAGTCCATTTTAGAACATCATTTGGCACTGTAGAGGTCACTTCAGGCGTCTTTCTCTTTGGATGCTTTCTGAACTGTGGTATCCAGTGTGGTTGACGCTTTGGTTCGGTGGAGACTACTTTCACTTTTGGCTTCCAAACCCATATCCTTTTTGCATGTCTTCTTACTAATGTTGAAGAGCTGATTTGATCTTCCTTTGGTCTCTGTACGTGGTTCTTACCCTTTTCTCTTTTTGGCTTCTTTGTTGAAACCTTTTGCATGTGGGAGAACAAAGGTTGTTGTGGATGTAGGAGCTTCTTAGGTACCCACATCTGTAATTGCCCTTGTTGAGCTGCAGCTAACTTCTTAGGCACCCAAACTTGTTGGATACCTTGTGATTGAGCTTGTCTGAGCTGCTTCCTTCGTCTTCTGGCCTGGTTGGTTTGCATGGATGGAATTTGTGGGGGCAAGGTTGGTGGTTGCTCTCCTTTGCGTACCCATATCTGCTTCATCGGTTGAGTTGTTCTGCTTCGCGCGTTCTTTTGGTCTCTCGTCCGGGGAGTCTTTAGTGATTGATCTGCCCTTAGTTGCTGCCTCCTTCTGGCCCTTGGAAAAGAAGGGAGTTCCTTTGCATCTCTGACTTCTTTTTTGCGAATATCATTCCTCTGCAACACATAGTTTTGGACAAGAACAACATGGTCATCTTCATGTGTATTCCTGGATGGACCAGGAGTCTGTGCCTTTCCTAGCTCCTTGAGTGCTCCATTTTCTAATTCTACTGTAACTCGACTATGATTGACCCAAACCTGGAGAAGTCCACTTCTTAGGTTTAAATTGACTGCTTGGTCATAGATCCAATCTTGACCCAAGACAAGAGGTTCAGTGAGATCCTCATCTTGACACACCAGTACTTTAACAGTCATTTCCTCATCATGAATGTAGAGGGGAAGTTCCACCTCGCCCATGCAAGGGGTTTCCACGCCTCCCAATCCTATGAGATATGCTTCCACAGGATTGACAGTTAACTGTAACTCTTGACAGTAAGACACTCTAACAGCACTAGTGGCGGCGCCTGAGTCAATCAAGGCTCTTACGTTCCTTGCACTCTTTCCTTGTCCTATATCTAGGGTTATGAAAGGACGTCTATCAATTATCCTATGCGAGCTTGTTCCAGCAACTTCACACATGGCCATAGGATATCCTTGATCTGCATAGTCATTCGCTCTAGGCTAATCTCTACCTTGCCTTCGTAACTTCATCCTTCTGATGCGTTCTAAAGCTTCTGCTTGAGCTTCTTCTCGAACTCGCTTTTCTTCCTCTTTGCGTTTCTTAGCAGTGTTGAGTTGGTTGAGCATTTCCTCCGTGAGGGGTTCCTGATACAACTTGACTCTGCAACCGCTAATATAGTTTGGGAGGACATCACCCTCTAACGTGGCTAATTGTACTGCTCCACTCGTGGAGATCCTATTGATGATCATAGGTCCGTAGCCTCTCTTTTCTAGCTTCCTCGCGTGTTGTTTCAGTGTATAGACTAAGACTAGATCTCCTGCTTTCAAGCCTTTATCCTTCACATGGGCATCAAAGTATGCCTTTTGTCTCTTCTTAGCTGCATATATTCCTGCAGCTGCTCTCAGTCTTGTTTCTCCTAATCGTTCAAGGTCAAAGATCCTAGAGGAGAGTTCATGACCTGTCCATTCGTGCTCTTGTGCTACTTTCAACGTAGGAATCAGGAAATCCAAGGGTAGCACAGCGTTTTGGCCGAATACCATCTGAAAGGGGGTGGCTTGGAGTACCGTTTTGTAGGCAACTCGGTATGCCCAAACAGCATGGTGTAGCTGTTTGTCCCAATCAGAGCGTTTAGTGTTCACTAATTTCGTCAGTACATTGCATAAGATCTTATTAGTGCTCTCAGCTTGTCCATTAGCTTGAGGGTGATAGGGGGCAGACTTCTTGTGTATTACCAAGAATTCTCGGAGTAGATTTTCAATCACTTCATTTAAGAAATGAGTACCTCTATCACTTACCAGCTCGATAGGTAGCCCGTATCTTGTGAATACATTCTCAAACAAGAATTTGGCAGTTGTTTGAGCATCGTTCTTTGTCGTAGCTTTTACCTCTACCCACTTGGTGAGATAGTCTGTTGCAACAATGATGTATTCCGCATGAGAACCCTTAGCTGGGGGATTAATAGGACCTACAAAGTCTATTCCCCACTTAGAAAATGCACGTCCACCCATCATAGGTTTCAGTGGCATCTCATCTTTGCGTATAGGATACTGAGTTCTCTGACAGACATCACACCGTTTCACATAGGTATGTGCATCCATGTGAAGGGTAGGCCACCAGAAGCCCGCAAATAGTATTGCCTTGATCACCCGATCCGGTCCAAAGTGTCCTCCTGCTACACCCTGGTGAGCAGTTTCCAAGATCTTAAGATATTCACTTTCATGGACACATAGCCTCAGGTAACCATCTTTACCACGCTTGTATAGATTATCACCAATGAGTGCGTAATCCTGGGCTTCTTGATCTAAACTCCTTTTCCTAGCCAGAGTCATGTCTGACGGGAATGTTTTCGTCCTCAGGAAGGATACTAGTGGTTCGCTCCAATCTGGCACAATTGATACTTGATAAAGAGTGGCGTGTTCCACTGGTGGTTTAGTGCAACAGATTGGGCATTCCTTGCACAACTTTTGGACATCCGCTTCCATAGTTGGCCAATGCACTCCGAGTCTCCTTAGTGTCTGTAAAGTTCGTTGCTTTGAATGGTGTTGCTCTAGTGCACCTACATGTGCTAATTGCAACCATTTAGCGTACTCATCCTCTTCTACGCAACAAGCCAAGATCCCTTGATTTGTGTGCTTGTACATGCTTCCTGCCATGATGTGGTACTTTTGGGCTTTTACAACCTCTCTATTCCGTGTGTTTACCACTGGATGGTTAGGCCCGTATGTCAATACTGGTACCAATGGCTTAGCCCACTGCGGCACCACTTCCAAATTAAACAAGTAAGCATCAGGAAGGTCATCTGATACTCCTTGTGGGGCTTCTCCCGATGTGAGCCTAGAGAGATGGTCTGCTCTTAAATGAGTCCTCCCTTTCCTTACCACAACCTCAAAATCATATTCCATTAGCAAGAGAAACCATCTCACTAATCTTCCTGTATTGCATGGCTTGTTTACGAGGTATAGCAATGCCTGATGGTCCGTAAAAAATTTAAACTTATTTGCAAGCAAATAGTGTCTAAATTTTCTGACTGCATATACCATGCCTAAACCTTCTCTCTCTGTAGTGGTGTAATTCCGTTCAGCCGCGCTCAATTGTCTACTGGCATAGGCAATTGGAAGATCCATATTACCTTCACCAGTAGGTTGTGCAAGCACACATCCAATAGCATAATTGGATGCATCCACGTGAACATGGAATGGCTTATTCCAATCTGGTGTGGTCAAGATTGGTGCTGAACATAATCTTCGTTTAAGCTCCTGGAAGGAATTCTCACATTCATCCGTCCACTCAAAGTTAGTCAGAAGCCCGTACATGGGCTTTGCAATGACAGCATACATGTGTATAAATCGTCGGTAATAACCACAATGCCCCATGAAAGCTTGTACTTCCTTGACATTCTTTGGCCTAGGTAGCTCTGCTATGGCTCTCACTTTTTCTTCGTCGGTAGATATGCCATTCTTTGACACTATGTGTCCTAGAATCTTGCCTTGCCTGACCATAAAAACGCACTTTTCTGGGTTCAGGCAAACTTGATATTCTCTACATTTGTCAAAGATTTGTCTGAGTTCAGGGATATGGGTTTGTCTAATGTTGGAATGAGCACAAAGATCATCAACGTAGACTTCTAAACTCTTCCTCAGGAACTCCTTAAACACATGGCACATCAGCCTCTGGAAGGTAGCTGGTGCATTGGTAAGCCCAAATGGCATTACTCTAAAAGCAAAAATGCCCCATTCTGTGGCAAAGGCCGTCTTATGCTGATCTTCTGGAGCTATGGCTACTTGATTGTAGCCCGAAAATCCATCAAGGAAGCTGTACACTTCCTTGCCTGCCACTCTTTCTAAGAGATGTTCTGTGATGGGAAGCGGATAGTTATCTCGAATTGTGGCTGCATTAACCTTTTTCAAGTTAATGCACACACGCAGCTTGCCATTCTTCTTGGGCACCACTACGATGGGGGATACCCATTCAGTGTGCTCAATTTCATAGATAAATCCAGCTTCAACCAATCTATCTATCTCTTCTTTGATCTTAGCAGCGTAATTATCGTTATAAGTATAGGGCTTTTGCTTAGAGGGTTTAGCATCTGAGGTCATGGGGATAGTGTGTGAGCATATATCGGGGTCAACACCTTTCAAATCCTTGTAACTCCAAGCGAATACATCTCTGTATTCTCTTAGCAAGGCTATCAACGCATGCTCTTCTTCCTCTGTTAGGTCATGGCCTATGTACGTGCATCTCTCCTCTCCTTCTTCTAGGGCCACTACTATTTTCTTGGTGGTTTCTTTGTTATCATAGGCCTCTCCTGATTGTGCCTCTCGTTTAGGCATTCTTATCATGACTCTCCTGTCATCTATCTCATACTTCTTAAAATTTTATGGGACCTCAAACAAAGATTCTTCCTCTTCTGGTGAGGCTTCTCTCTTCTTTCGTTTCTTTCCTTCTTCCTTCGGGGTCACATGTGTTGCTAATCTTACATCATTTGTAAGCTCTCCATGCCTCTGGGGTTGAAGTTCTACTTCATGGAAGTATTCTTCATCTGATGCAAATGGTGGGTCCATAATGATTGACTCTAGATCGGAGTCACTTGCATCCTCAAATGCATCAGGGCTAGGTTCGCATTCTTCTAGAACTGCCTCTCCCATGATTGGCTCTATGGAGAAGACTGAAATGTCATAGCCATCCTCATCACAGTGAGGTGTCCATTGTTCTTCATTGATGGCTACGTCCATTGTTGCTAAAATTTCTGCCCAACCGTGAGGTTCAAATTCTTCGTCTGGAAAAACTACAGGTGCATAGGCTGGGTCTTGGATTGATCTATGGGTTTCTTTCGCACCTACCTCTCTGGCTTTCTCTCTCTTCTCTTCTTCTACTGCTACCTTGCACATCCATAAGTGAGTGTCTTCATGCATCCATGAGGATCCAGACCCTATGGAATGCACCGATTCTGTATCATCTTTGGCTCTATGGATGGGATTCCACTGGATAGGAGGGACATCTCTATGAGAATAATCCTTGAGATTGACTTTGGTCGTAACACCCAAGTGTTGCAAATACAAGGAGTTGGTTCCCCAATCCTGTACCACTTGCAACTGTCGCATACATGGTCTTCCCAAAATCATCTCATAGGCATGATTTTTGCTGAAGTCACATATGGCAAATGTATGCTCAAACTCGACACCACAAGTGGTGAGAGTTATTCCTTCTAGCAATCCTAGGGGTCTCTCTATGTGACCATCGGCCATCTGCAATTTCATTCTCGTTGGCCTGAGTGCCGGCTTGCCCCAACGCTTCCATAGGGAAGTGGTGGCAATTGCAACTCCTGCACCTGAGTCCAAAATTGCCTTGGTTGTGTACTCCTGGTAGGTGATGGGAAGATAGGTGTTCCCTTCTTCACCTTCACACATATCTCCTATCTTATCCAAGGGAATTTCTGGCACTGTCCTATGGGATCCTACTCGGGAATGTGGTTCTGCAACTTCAGTCACTTGACTGGCTACACATTTCCGCGCTTTTGGTCTATTCTTAGGCAGTTCTTCCAAAGTGAGATCGTGCTGCGCCTTGGTGTTCTTTACTACCTCCGTGTTCCTTGATATGACTGAGTCGTCGTTCCTTACCATGACTGTGGGTGCTCTCATACATGTGGACTTTGCTTCCCATGGGCCTGTGAAGTGGGGTAGCTCTTGTATGGAATTAGACTCAAAGTCCAGTCTCTCGTGAGACTGAGTACTCTCATGTTCCCCGTAAATAGATGGGATGTCTTGTGAGAATTGGTCGTGTGCATCATCCACAAGTTCAAAAGGAGGGGCAACTTCACTTTCGTTATCCCATTTGTCTTCTTGAATCTCTCGTAGGAAGTCTGGTGCAAACCGATTCATAGAAGAAGAAGTGTCCGGCTCCGTAGAATTAGGCACATAAGCAACCTGGGAAGGAGGGCTTATTCTATCGTTGACTCTCTCCTTGTTCCCATAGATGGCTGGAGCACAAGCTTCCTGGGGAAGATTACTTATTCCATTACTCTTCCGAGCAGGCTCATACGCTCTCTGAGAAGGAATGAAGGCAACCTGTGGAGGTACGTAAGCTTTTGAGGGGGGTTCATCTGCCCTTTGAGGGGGAAGATAAGCTTCTTGAGGAGGCACATGGGCTTCCTGAAGAGGCTGGCTTATTCGTTCTCTTGCTCTTTCCTTTCTTTGAGGGGCAGGTTCCTTTTCTGATTGTGCAATTAACCTCTCCATTCTTTCTAACAATCCATCAAAATGCAACTGTGTCTTCGCTGAACTTGAGATGTTAAATAGGCGACTGGCCTCAAACATGGTCTGAGCCAATTCCACCATTTTGGCACAAATTTTGGTTCGTTCAAGCTCTAGCTCGGCTCTAGGGTAGCATTTTTCATGATCAGTTACGTTTGGCCCTTCTTGGATTCTGGCCTGATATGCTTTAAGCATCATATTAAGGTCTTCGGGAGTGGGATCTGCTAGGACTGATCCTACTCTAGGGGGTGGTGGGTTTAGGTTAGGCGGGTTGGAAGGTGGTTGGTCGGATGGCGATGGGAAATGTGGTGGTGGGGTAGTGTGAGAAGGAGTTTGAGATGTGAGTTCAGTTATCCTGGCTTTGGTTTCTCTTATGCTTTCCTCAAGTTCACTCATCTTTTTAGCCCATTGTCTTTTCATTCTTTCCCGACTATCTTTCCACGCTCTAGTCCTTTTCTTTGTTATGCTCTCGGTTTCACTAGCCTCTGGGTTCTTTTTCTGGCTTGCCCCTTGGTTTTGCTGCAATGCCTGAGCTCTAGTGACTACCTGTACTGGTGCAGTGGAAGTCACGCTCCCTGTGGAGTCTACCACTAACCCAACAACGTTGATGGGAGTGATTTTTGGCATGTTATTGGGGTTCTTTGGGCAATCTCGTAAGAGATGCTCTTTTCCACAGTCTTGGCAAAAGCCTTGGATCGTCACTGACTGGTTTTGTGTAAGTGGAGGTAAGGGGCAATCACGAATGAGGTGATCTCCTTGGCATCTGTAGCACGGTCCTCTTGGGAATGGAGGTCTTACTTGCCTAGGTTGAGGCCTAGGGTTGGGGTTTGCATACATGACGTTCGTGTAATCTGACTCCCAACTAGGTTCGTTTGTCTCTTCGCTATAATAGGACTCACCATGCTCAGGAGACTGCATGTAGTAGGCCTGGGGGCTATCAACATGTGTAGAATCAAAGCTATGGTCACTCGGGTCACTTTCAAAAAGCAAGGAGGTTACAGGGACTATAGCTCTATTCAGGTTCTCTTCTGCAGCAGTATACTTTACCGGAATCACATTAGCTGGGGCTGGGGGTTGTTGTGCTAGCACAGGCTGAGGCCTTTGTTGGTTTTGATATTGAGGTTGGAAATTTTGTTGTGGCCTGCCATATGGTTGTGGAGGGTACGGGTTCTGGTATCTTCCTTGCTGAGGGTATGGCTGAGGGTAGGGTTGCCTAACTGCCTGCTTGTTGTATGGGCAATCTTGTGCGGTGTGATTGGTGTATCTCCGTTCTATGGTGCAGTACTGGCTACTAGGATTTACTTGGGGTTGAGCCATAATGGGACACACGTTTGCCATATGGTCACCACCACAAGTGTAGCACCTTTTCACAGGGGCAAACCTTGGGATTTGTTTACTAGTTACCCCTAACTTCTGAGCTACTTTCTCTGCGAGTTCCTCAATTGATGTGGATTGCGTGGAAGAGTGACTAGATGCACTATCTGAGTCTTTGTAGATTTTGGAAAGCTCTAGTTCTTCCCCTAGGTTATCTTCAATGTCAATGCACATGCGTACACACTCTTCTATGGTCCTAGGGTCTTTCAGATACACATAGGATCTCAATTTCGTACTCAGCAATCCATCAAGGAATAAGGCTACTTGTTTGGCAGATGTGGGTAGCTCCGAAACAGGACATCTTTCGAGGTATTGCCTAAATCTTCTTCCTGCAAGTCTCACAGTCTCTTGAGGAGTTTGCTTGAAGCTGTGAATCAGTGAGGAGGTATTGTGTCTTATGCCACTCTTGGAGAATTCAATAATAAATGCTTCTAGGAGTTGGTCTATGCTCCTGAACTGGCGCTCATCCAATGGCTGAAACCATGTAAGTGCTGTGTTCCTAAGGGTTAGACCGAAGGCATTGTACTACGTGAATAGATCCTCCACTTGTTCAGCTCTCAAGACTTGCTTGAACTCCGCCACATGATCATAGGGATCTCCTGTGCCATCAAAGTAATTCTTCATGGACTTAACTAGCTGAGTCGGTCTCAGAGTTCTTGCGTGCTCTCTAGGTCTCGGCAGAGGGAATCCATCTACATTTCTTTGGTTCCTGTGAGCTCTAAGCATCTCAGGTTCTACCCGATTCGTCTCTGTCCTCGTTCTTTCTCTGCCCACTAGGTTGACAAAACTTACTTCTGGTCTATCTCTACTTCTGTCTCTTTGAGTTCCATGAGCTTGGGATGTTCCAGCTCCAGGGTGACCATAGGATACATTCGATCTTGGTTGAGGGAAAATGAATTCACCCTTCCAAGTGTAAGCATGCCTATCATTCTCTGTCACCACAAAGATCCTTTCCGAGGTGTGATCTAAGTAGGTCACTCTACCTGGGCTATCAGGATCCTTAAACTCATAGATCATGATATTTCCTATATCAGTTGGCTGATTAGATTTATACCTCCAAAAGGCTTCGTCAGTGTCTCGATTGAGGAGCAATTCTATGCTCTTGTTGTCTTGGGGGACCCACTCAGGTGTGATAATCCTAGTGAGAACAGACTTGCCTCGGGGTGTTCTAGGTTCTGCTCCCATGTTCCCTTGTTCCAAGTCACCTAAGTTCGCTTCTGAGATTACATTCCCAAATTCATCTGTCCTATCTGGGTGACTGGTGACCACGTATATGGTTCCTTCCTTGTCCAGGTATGCACCGTTTTCAAACTTGACAGCTGGGTGCTCTAGTCCTATGGATTGGTCAGGGTTTTTAACATGGACCACGGATCTTCCTAAGCCGTCCTCATAGATGCTAGCACCTAATCGGTTGGTCCTAAGGTATTCCAACTGTGTTTTGTAAGGGCCTTCTACCCTGTACAAGTATGGCACTCCTGAACTTCCCGTAGGTCTGTCCATGCCTTGAGACATCTCTGACTCACTGGTCTCAGAGCTAGGATAGTACGAGTGGTGGCTCAACTGCTGGGCCCAGGACCTAGCAGTGTGGTTAACACTAGCCTCTGAAGATCTAAGGCTCTATCTCTCCCTTACTAGATGTCGTCCTGATCTAAGGTTCATATGCCTAACTAAGTAGCCCAATTCTTTGCCCAGAGTACAACTTCGTTGCCGATCAATTGGTATCAGTCACTTGATTCTTTTTAGTTATTTATCGTGTTTAAGGTCTTGTCTGATATTACGTCGTCGGAATACTTGAGTGTTCTTCATACTTTCAGGTTGATCGTTCCATGTTAGGTTCTTTTCCTTTATGTTATCGACAGTATCGAGATTAGGTTTTTAGCTTGAACTTGAGTTTTTAGGTAGTCTTTAACTTGATGCCTGCCTATCGTCGCTCTGACTTACTCCTACCTCTCGTCGTCTTAGCTTAGACTATGAATTGACAGAGGGGGTTAAAAGTGTCCAACCTTTTGTTTCCTGCTCGGTTGCCCTTGAGTGCCCAGGAAATGTGTTCCCAAGCTTGCACTTACACTTGCTTCGATCGCCTTCCGATGCTCTCAATAGATCTGTAAGAGTTTCAAAGTTAGCTTTGAAATTTAAATTCCAAAGACAGAACCAATTATTTTCACTCCTGTAGCACAAACACAAACTTGCATAGTGATTTTCCAGAAAACAATCCTAAGGACCCCTGACTTTGATCCCCCTGGGTATGGTCAACTTCAAATTACCCTATCTGAAAATCAATGCATTATCTTTATAAAAAACAGTTGAGGGCGTGTAGTATATGCCACGAGCTTTCCAACAAGCCCTAGAGCTCAAAAAATGGATTTCGTATGAAAAAGTTGTAACCGTTCAGGGTTCTAGGGTTACGATAGGGTTCAAACAGGATCACTGTGCAACAGGTTTTCCCCAAGTTGCTTTCCTAAGGCTTCCTCATGTGCTCAAGAGTATAATATTTGTGCCCAAAATTAGCCCAACTCTTCAATTAACAATCCCTAAAAAATTTGGCTAAAATTGGCTGTCAATCGCGATGGACAGGGCTGTCAATCGCGATGGACACTCAGTCAATCGTGATGGACACTCAGTCAATCGCGATGGACACTCAGTCAATCGTGATGGACAGAGAGTTCAGTCAATCGCGATGGACACCCAATCAATCGCGATGGACAGAGGGTTCAGTCAATCGCGATGGACACTCAGTCAATCGCGATGGACAGAGAGTTCAGTCAATCGCGATGGACACCCAATCAATCGCGATGGACAGAGGGTTCAATCAATCGCGATGGACACCCAATCAATCGCGATGGACAGAGGGTTCAGTCAATCGCGATGGACACCCAGTCAATCGCGATGGACAGAGGGTTCAGTCAATCGCGATGGACACCCAGTCAATCGCGATGGACAGGCAGTCAATCGCGATGGACAGAGCTGTCAATCGCGATGGACAGGGCTGTCAATCGCGATGGACTGAAATTTTGCAAGATTTTCAAAAATTTTGGTGGAAAGGTGATGTGCAGGGTCTCTAGTCCACTGTGGTGCACTCAGATTTACCAAAAGGTGAGAATTTCTGTCAATCGCGATCGACAGAAGTCGACGACTGCGAGACAGTTTCGTCGAGTTTCGTACCTGCGCAGGAAGCTGGGGATGGTGATGTGACCTGTACCTGCAAGATAGCCCAAGAAACATGCAAAAACAGCACACACAATTTCGCTCTCTCGCTCTCTCTCACAAGTGAAATGAGGGAAATGAGGTGGAGATGGGGATATAGTCAAAAAACTGAAATTTTCGCGATGATGGAGATGGAGGTGGAAGATGGTGAGGATGATGATGATGAGGATGGTGGTGAGGTAAGAAAGAGAAAAATAGGAAAAATAAAGAAATTACCTACAACTCCAACGCGTCAACTCTACGTCTTACCATCACACGCTCGTCCTCAAAGCTCGATCCCCGGCAACGGCGCCAAAATTTGGTGTAGCTCAGTGATGAGTAGCACCTCCTTTAATGTCAATCCGGGAAGACGTGAGGATGGTATGAAGACCTCGAGCAAGTGGCGGCACAAGTGCGTGAGTGAGAAGCACACAAACATGCACACACATACACACACACGCGCACACACGGCAAGACAAAGAGTGAGAATCAATGGAGTTCTTAGATTACTTTCAAAAAGCTCCTACAAGTTCGTTTCAATTACAAGCTAACCTCAAAAATGAGCTCTCTAGCTCCTTTTATAGTTTTTGACTAGCTTTGGCCCTGTTCAGACCTAGTGTCCGGCCTAGTTAAAAATTAGGTTCCAGGGCTTATTTGAGGGCTCAAACGAGATCTAAAAAATATGAAAATTGGTACGATGGTACTTCTAATACTCCTCAAGCTCGAGGACTCCTTGGCTTGAACAAAATGGAGTTACTAAAAATGGATAATGGTATTTACAATGGTTTTTAGTGATGAAAATCACTATTTTTGTAGGGGATTCTTCTGAAAATTTGACATACACTTCTTGGAGCTCCCTACTTGCTCCCTTTCCTTGTGTGTCCACCTTTTGATGTGCTTCCATGCTTTGTCCTTGACTTTGAGCTTCAACAGGCCTATTGAGGATAAATTAGATGTTTCTAACTACCCATTGTGGGAATACATGAAGCATAATGTATTGGTAGCAAAAGGCTTGTGGAATATTATGAAGCATAATGTATTCGTAGCAAAAGGCTTTAGGGTGTTGATACACATCCTCCTATACGTGCAAATATTATGACAACAAGTGGTGTAGGTGGTATCAAAGATGTTGATCTTCCATTTCATGATCCTAGTGCATTTCGCATTGTAGCTACTATTGAGTAGCTTCATTGGGATGGCACAGATGCACAAGAACATGCATTGATAGATTTTGTAACAGACATGCCATTATCCCTCACATTCACTCCTGCAAAACAACCAAAATTGCTTGGATAATTGTATCACACTATATTAGGTAAGAAATGAGGTTCATGTTTCTTGCCTTTTAAAATATTAAGGGAATGATCATATGAATGAAGGAGGTCCAATGGATGCTTTTTTGACAAAGATCATTGTGGCCAGATGGATGATCAAAGCCTACATTGCATTTATTCAATTGAATAATGGAAAAATACCAATATATTTGTTTCATTTGGGGATTTTTGAATAAATGCGAATAAAAAAATTGGAAGGGGCCGATCTTGGTTCCTCTACCTATCATTTTGGGGTTTCAACTCTAATGAAGTCCCTTGCATGAGATGAAAGTCCTAAAGGTTAAAGAAGAACTCAAGCACTTGTGCCTCATCATTCAATGCTTCAACCCGAAGCCTTCCATTGATATATGGTGGGAATGGATCAACAAAGAGTGGTTCTTGTGAGGTATATTTTCAAATGATTCCTACTCTCTCAAGAGTATAGGGAGTGTATAGGGACTATTGTGATTGTTTGATTCTTTGACTCCTACTCTCATAATAGTCAGTTAGATTATTGTGAGCATAACTCTAGTGTGGATCACAAGGTGTATATAAACGATTGTGATCGTCTAACTCTTTGACTGTTACTATAAAAATATTTATATACACTCATGTGATAAGAATCATACATAGATTAGCGAGACAATATGAACTATTATGAACATTTGATTCTTAAACTCTCACATTCTTAATAGTTGCATAGATTCACTTCAACATGATAATTGTACTTTCTATTTAATTATAAATCTACTTATCTAACTCTCTATCCTTATTTCTAGCATTTATCTATTTATATATTCATCTACCTATCCATAAATATCCATATTTCTATCATTTATCTATTTATATATTGATCTATCCATCCATACATTTATTGATTTATCTATTTATATGTGTACTTAAAATATATTTAAGTATATAAAATTTTACTTTTTAAATTGATTTTATGAATTAGATTAGTGTTTAAAGATTTAATATCAATAAAATTTTGATAATCTAATTTTTATATTTTTATGGATGGCAAGTAAAAATAAATAGGCAAGAGTGAAAGTTTTTGGAATATTTTTACTACTCATACATGTACAAAATGAGAGAAGACCAAATCACTATAGTAATGGATATATCAAATTACAAGGATTTCATTGAATACCTAGCTAGAACAACGTACATCAATATTGAAGATAAATTTAGAAGTGTATCAAGAGTGAACACAAGTACTAGATGACCAAATATCCAAAGGAGCCACTCGCATCTTTGGACAAATAGTCAAAGTTGCAAAATCACCAGCATTGGATATAACTACAATGCCAAGATTCATCGACAAAATCAAGTTTTCAGATTTACATTACCAAACAATGAAAAGAGGAAAGCGATTGAGACTTGATGCTATTGAACAAGCAGAGGGACCAACAATAGCAACAACAGTAGGTCCATATGCAAAAGATATACATGTGATGAATATGGGAGGTCAAACATCCAATAGCCTATGTTTACTCCCATATTCATCTATTCATTTCAGAGATGGAGCTCTTGTGGGGGAAGGACAATATAGAATGATCCATAAATTCATAATCTCATTTTCAGATTATGGAATGGTGGTATCTTAGAAGTGTGGCTCAAGAAAATGAAGAAAAAGTACTTAAACATACCATGAAGTAGAAATATCAAAGACATAGAAGGAGACATAGCAAGAGTGAAGACAAATATCTAGAAGCTAATCAATGGATTGTTGCAAATAGTTTCATTTGTACACACCTATAATATTTCACATAATGATCTTCATCTAGGAAACATACTATTGCATGTTGAAGGTGAGCATTCTTATATCGGACTATGTGATTTTGGAAGAGCAACACATTTGCCAACCAAAAGTTTTTTCCAAAGCTATCTAATCTCAAAATATCAACTAGAAATGAGTGGAGTCAAGAGTATTGGTGGATTGCACCCGAATGTATATCCATTATCCCTCCACCATTTAATAAAAGCCAAGAGACCTATACGATTTCGGTACTCCTATTGTAGTTTTTAAATACATAGATTTATATACTTACTCCATTGATAAAAATAGGTTTTATAATCTTAAATATACTTTAGTACTAGGATGGGATAGAGATGAATCAAAATGATTAGGCACACGTGAATAATTTGGAGTATTCTTGAATCTAGTTTGGTTTGGTTTAAAGATATAGATATCCACTACTGATGGATTAAGACTATATTGAAAACAATGTGGATTCATTTGAATTATGAGGATTCATTTGAATTAACTCGAGTAAATGATATGGATTCATTTGAATTATGTGGAGTAAATGATGTGTGTTGAGAGAGAGTCAAAGGTCAAAGTGGTCAATTGTGGAGCCAATCAAAGGTCAATGTGATGACTTTGCAAGTGATGCATAGGTGGTGCAAAAGTGTAAAGTGGTGCACAGGTGGTGCACAAGTGGCCAAGAACAAGGTGCACAGGTAGTGCACAATATAGTTTGTTCACAATGCTTATGGTTTTGGAGGAAAATTGGAATGAGAGCCCGAACATTTGTGGAACCCTAATTTCCAAGTTAGATGAGGTCTATATGTGACCGTTGATGGTTGTAGATGATCTTTGTGAGCCTAGCCGTTAGGTTAGGTAGGGCATAAACTTCCAGGCCATTGGGTTGCCATTTAAGGTGAAAATAAAAGCCCTGTGGCATCACACAATTTCCCCATAGAACCCTAATGGGGGGAGTGTAGAGGGGGGCTTGCCCCCTTCTACGGGGTCGGGGGGGCCTATCCCCCCGGCTTGTAGGGCCGAGATGGTAGGACTTCTGGTCGTGGAGATATTTTTGGATCGTATATTTTACCAACTATTTTGTATCTCCTGATTAGGTTGATCTATATCGAACCGCCTTGTAAAATATATGTAAGCACGGCCCACATTGAGCTTTATATGGCATTGTGCACTAGTAAGCCCTTCATCTAGAGTCTGTCTAGATCACCATCTAAGCTTCACATTGGGAGCGCATGGGTGGATAGCACCATCATTGTAACTGCATTACGCTCGACAATATGAGAATTTGAGTTCTCTATCTCTCAGTCTGGGTCTATCTTTGTCTGCGTTTTTCTCTCAACTCTCTCTACAGGTCTATTCCGCTGTGTTGTTATTTTCTTACATGGTCTGCTATTGCACAAGTAGATGAGACTTCCAACTAATTTTATATATCTTCCAATATCCACTAGAGGTGAAGTATCTTCAATAGATAATTTTGTGTTGACTTCCATACGTGTAGAAATTTCCTTGCAATCCTCCATGTTGAACGCCTTCAATATCTGCCTTGCATACTTTTGTTGAGAGATGAAAATCTTCCCTGGTTCCTGCTAGATTTCAAGACCTAAGGAATAATGCATTAAGCCCAAGTCTCCAATTTCAAATTCTGAACACAGGGCATCTTTTGTTTGTTGAAGAAGTAAGCAGGTTCTCTAATAAGCCTTGCCAAACTCATTGGAAGGCAAGCATGTGAATACTCAGGTATGTGAAAGGAACCACTGATTACGGTATTCTTTATGAAGAAGGATCATCTCTAGTCAGATACTGTGACTCAGATTGGGTAGGAGACATTGATACCAGAAAATCAATTTTTGGGTATTGCTTTTCTTTAGGATCAGGGATTTTCTCTTGGATTAGTAAGAAGCAACGGCCTATAGCATTATCTTCTACAAAAGTTAAGTACAAAGTTGCATGCGTTGCAACATGTGAAGCAGTATGGTTGAGGAGGATCCTATGGCACATAGGAATACAAGGACAGGAGGCTACAGAGTTGAAGTGTGACAACCAAAGTTGCATGGCCATCGCCAAAAATCCTGTTTTCCATGCACGTACCAAACACATAGAAATTCAGTATCACTATGTGTATGAGTTGATTGAGGATAGGGTCGTGGAGATAAGCTGTTGGCAGCAGTCAGGGAACCGAAGTAGCCACAAGACGAAGAGAGTCAGAGCGAAGGGACAACACAAGCAGACATGGCAGTCAAAGAAGATCTGGCAAGTAGGCCATCTAAATTTTTCAGACATCAAGGAGTTGAGCACACAAGAAGAAAGAGCAAGTAGGGAGCTCAAAGAGGTGTATGACAAATCAACAGAGAAAATCCCTACACAAATAGTGATTTTAATCACTAAACACCATTGTAAATACCATTTCATATTTTTGTAGCTCTATTTTGTGCAAGCCAAGGAGTCCTTGAGCTTGAGGAGCTTTAGAAGTATCTACCTGCCAATTTTCGTATTTTTTAGATCTCGTTTGAGCCCTCAAATAAGCCCTGGAACCTAATTTTTAACTAGGCTGGACACTAGGTCTGGACAGGGCCAAAGCTAGTCAAAAACTATAAAAGGAGCTAGAGAGCTCATTTTTGAGGTTGGATTGTAATTGAAATGAACCTGTAAGAGCTTTTTGAAAGTAATCTAAGAACTCCATTGCTTCTCACTCTTTGTCTTGCTGTGTGTGCGCGTGTGCATGTATGTGTGTGCATGCTTGTGTGCTTCTCACTCACGCACTTGTGCCTCCACTTGCTCGAGGTCTTCATACGTCTTCCCGGATTGACATTAAAGGAGGTGCTACTCATCACTGAGCTACACCAAATTTTGGCGCCGTTGCGGGGGATCGAGCTTTGAGGACGAGCGTGTGATGGTAAGACGTAGATTGGAGACGTTGGCGTTGTAGGTAATTTCTTTACTTTTCCTATTTTTCTCTTTCTTACCTTACCACCATCATCACCATCATCATCATCACCATCTTCCACCTCCATTTCCATCATTGCGAAAATTTCAGTTTTTTGATCATATCACCATCTCCACCTCATTTCCCTCATTTCACTTGTGAGAGAGAGCGAGAGAGCGATATTGTGTGTGCTGTTTTTGCATGTTTCTTGAGCTATCTTGCAGGTACAGGCCGCATCATCGTCCCCAGCACTCTGCACAGGTACGGAATTCGCAGTAACTGTCTGTGTGTCGCCAACCTCTGTCAATCGCGACCGACAGAAAAAATGCTCAAATTGCCAAACAAAGTGCAAAACCATTATCTACAGGCCTAGAGCTTCCCAAAAATGTGCTTAGAATTTTGAAACTCCTCAGATTTCTGTCAATCGCGATCGCTCTGTCAATCGCGATCGACAAACCACGACGGACAGACCTGTCAATCGCGATCGACCAGTCAATCACGACGGACAGCCCACGACGGCTCTGTCAATCGCGACCGACAGAGTCAACGACCGATTGACCACGACTGACGGACCATACGCGTGACACGTGTCAATCGCGATCGAGTCATCAATCGCAATCGACTCATCAATCGCGACCGACAGCCCACGACGGACCTGTCAATCGCGACCGACAGAGTCAACGATTGTTTGACCACGACGGACAGACCACGACGGACCTGTCAATCGCGACCGACACAGTCAACGATTGTTTGACCATGACGGACAGACCCTCGTGACCGACCTGTCAATCGCGATCGACACATCAATCGCGATCGACAGAGTCAACGACCCTTTGACCACGATTGACTGAATTTTCGGCCACGTGTCAATCGCGACTGACTAGTCAATCGCGACTGACAGCCACGACGGACCTGTCAATCGCGATCGACACGTCGATCGCGACTGACCTGTCAATCGCGACCGACAGACTTTGCGAACACGTTAGAAGGGCAAATTAGGTCAAATTTTTAAGGCAAAAATAATGGTCTAAATTTTGGCCAAGTGTGGGACAAACACTAGGGTGTAGTATGGCATTACGAGGGCATGACCCAAGTAACTCGAGAATTCCTGTTTGCCTATTAACCTAGTTTAATCCTGTTTTAGCCCCAAAACCCTGAACTGGCATAACTTTCTCATACGAAATCCGTTTGCCGTGATTTTTGTTTTGTTGGAAAGCTCACAGGGAGTACAACAAAAACATTGACTGGTTACGGTTAAATTAAGATCAACAATATTAGATAGGGTATTTTGAAGTTGACCATACCTAGGGGGAACAAAATTCAGGGATCTCTAGAGTTGTGTCCAAAAAGTCATAGTGCAAATTGGTGAAGTGTTACATGAATGAAAGTGATTGGTTCTGTCTTTTGAATTTAAGTCTTGAGCTAACGGTGGGCCTTTTACAGGTCCTTTGAGAGCTGCGAAGGGTACGCAAAGCAAGAGTAAGTGCAGGCTTGGGAACACGCGTCCTGGGCACACCAGGGCAACAACACAAGGAAAGGAACTCAAGGTTGGAAAACCCGCAACACCCTCTGTCAATTCTTAGTTTAGGCTAAGTGCGGGTAGTGTTAGAAGTAATTCCAAGCAACGATAGGCACGAGATAAATCAAAGACTATCTAAGAAATCAAGTTCAAGTCAAGAGATAACCTGTGTGTGTGAACGACAACCTTAAAGGAAAAGAACCTAACGTGAAACGACCAAACTAAAGTGCGAAATTAAACTTAAGTATTCCTAACGACGTGATATCAGACAAGAGTATAAACACGATAATCAACATAAAAAGGGGATTAAGTAATTGATACAAAGGACTCAGAAACGTGGTTGTACCTGGGAAAAATTGGGTTAATCAGTTAGGCGTATGAACCTTAGATCAGGACGACATCTAGTAAGAGATAGACAAAGCCTTAGGTCTTCAGAGGCTAGTGTCAATCATACCGCGAGGTCTTGGGCCCAGCAGTTGAGCCACCACTCATACTACCCAAGTTCTGAGACTAGTGAATCCGAGATGTCTCAAGGTATGGAGAGACCTACAGTAAGTTCAGGAGTGCCATACTTGCACAGAGTAGAAGGCCCTTACAAAACGCAGTTGGAATACCTTAGGACCAACCGATTAGGTGCCAACATCTATGAGGACGGCCTGGGAAGATCTGTGGTACAGATTAAGAATCCTAATCAATCCATTGGATTAGAGCGCCCAGCTGTCAAGTTTGAAAACGGAGCATACTTGGACAAAGAAGGAACCATATACGTAGTCACCAGTCACCCAGATAGGACGGACGAATTTGGAAATGCGATCCCAGAAGCGGACTTAGGGGACCTAGAGCAAGGAAACATGGGT
The DNA here is from genome assembly GCA_020310875.1 of Ceratopteris richardii. Lineage (NCBI taxonomy): Eukaryota > Viridiplantae > Streptophyta > Polypodiopsida > Polypodiales > Pteridaceae > Ceratopteris > Ceratopteris richardii. The sequence goes on along the minus strand of CM035417.1, from coordinate 79,580,554 downwards.
ACAGAACCTAGAACCCCTCGAGGCAAATCGGTTCTCACTAGGATTATAACACCAGAGTGGATTCCCCAGGATAACAAGAGCATAGATTTGCTCCTCAATCGAGAAACTGACGAAGCCTTTTGGAGGTATAAATCTGATCAGCCAACTGATATAGGAACAATCATGATCTATGAGTTTAAGGATCCTGATAGCCCAGGAAGAGTGACCTACTTAGATCACGCTTCGGAGAGGATCTTTGTGGTGACAGAAAATGATAGGCATGCTTACACTTGGAAGGGTGAATTCGTTTTCTCCCAACCAAGATCGTACGTGTCCTTTGGTCACCCAGGAGCTAGAACCTCCCACGCTCACGGAACTCAAAGAGACAGACATAGAGATAGGCTAGAAGTAAGCTTTGCCACCCCAGGGGGCAGAGAAAGAATGAGAATGGAAACGAATAGAGTAGAACCTGAGATGCTTAGAGCTCACAGGAATCAAAGAAATGCGGATGAATTCCCTCTACCACGACCTAGAGAGCACACAAGGACTTTGAGACCAACTCAGCTAGTTAAGTCCATGAAGAACTACTTCGATGGCACTGGAGATCCATACGATCATGTGGCTGAGTTTAGACAAGTCTTGAGAGCAGAACAAGTGGAGGACCTATTCACACAATATAATGCCTTTGGTCTAACCCTTAGGAACACAGCCCTCACATGGTTCCAACCATTGAATGAGAGACAGTTCAGGAGCATAGACCAACTCCTAAAGGCTTTCATTATTGAATTCTCTAAGAGTGGCATAAGACATAATACCTCCTCACTGATTCACAGCTTCAAGCAAACCCCTCAAGAGACCGTGAGACTTGCAGAAAGGAGATTTAGGCAATATCTTGAAAGATTCCCTGTCCCTGAGCTACCCACACCAGCTAAGCAAGTGGCTCTATTCTTGGGCGGACTGCTAAGTACCAAATTGAGATCACATGTGTACTTGAAGGACCCTAGAACCATAGAAGAGTGTGTACGCATGTGTATTGACATTGAGGACAACCTAGGGGAGGAGTTAGAGCTTGCCAAGATATACAAAGATTCAGATAGTGCCTCTAGCCTCTCTTCCACGCAATCCCCATCGATTGAGGAACTTGCAGAGAAAGTTGCTCAAAAACTAGGTGTCTCTAGCAAACAAATTCCGAGATTTGCCCCGGTAAAAAGATGTTATACTTGTGGAGGCGACCATATGGCGAATGTCTGTCCCATTATGGCTCAACCCCAAGTTAATCCTAGTAGCCAGTACTGCACCATAGAACGAAGGTACACCAATCACACCGCGCAAGACTGCCCATACAATAAGCAAACGGTTAGGCAACCCTACCCTCAGCCATACCCTCAGCAGGGAAGATACCAGAACCCGTACCCTCCACAGCCATATGGCAGGCCACAACAACCTTATCAGCAACCATACCAAAACCACCAAAGGCCTCAGCCTGTGTTAGCACAACAACCCCCTGCCCCAGCTAATGTGATCCCAGTAAAATATGCAACAGCAGAAGAAAACCTGAATAGAGCTATAGTCCCTGTAACACCATTGCTTTCTGAAAGTGACCCCAGTGACCATAGCTTTGATTCTACACATGTCGATAGTCCCCAGGCTTACTACATGCAATCTCCTGAACATGGTGAGTCCTACTACAGTGAGGAACCGAGTGAACCTAGTTGGGAGTCAGATTACACAAACGTCATGTATGCAAACCCCAACCCTAGGCCTCAACCTAGGCAGGTAAGACCCCCATTCCCTAGAGGACCATGCTACAGATGTCAGGGAGATCACCTCATTCATGATTGTCCCTTACCTCCACCAACACAACCCCAGTCAATAACAATTCAGGGCTTTTGCCAAGAATGTGGAAAGGAACATCTCTTACGAGACTGCCCTAAGAATCCTAATAATATGCCAAAAATCACTCCTATTAACGTTATTGGGTTGGTGGTAGACTCCACAGGAAGTGTGACATCCACCGCACCAGTACAGGTAGTGACTAGAGCTCAGGCATTGCAGCAGAACCAAGGGGTAAACCAGGATAAGAACCCAGAGGCTAGTGAAACCGAGAGCATGACAAAGAAAAGGACTAGAGCGTGGAAAGATAGTCGGGAGAGAATGAAAAGACAATGGGCTAAAAAGATGAGTGAACTTGAGGAAATCATAAGAGAAACCAAAGCCAGGATAACTGAACTCACATCTCAAACTCCCTCTCACACTACCCCACCACCACCATTCCCATCGCCATCCAACCCGCCACCTTCCAACCCACCTCATACGATTCCACCACCCCCTAGAGTAGGATCAGTATTAGCTGATACCACTCCTAAAGATGTAGACATGATGCTTAAAGCATATCAGGCCAGAATCCAAGAAGGGCCAAATGTCACAGATCATGACAAGTGCTACCCTAGAGCTGACCTAGAGATAGAAAGAACCAAGCTTTGCGCGAAAATGGTCGCATTGGCTCAGACTATGTTTGAAGCCAGTCGCCTTTTCAATTACTCGGGCTCAGCCAAGACGCAATTACACTTGGATGGACTTCTAGAGAAGTTAGAGGGCATAATTGCAAGATCCGCCAAGGAAGAAAAAAATCAAGAAAGGGATAAAGTAAGCAAAAACATGACCCATCCCCCATCAGAAGTTTATGTGCCCAATTCCTTTGAACCAGACAACCCCCCTCCCTAGAAAGAATAGAGAGGCTAACTGGACAATCAGAAAAGGAACCCGCCTCTCAAAATAAGGGCAAGGCAAGTGAGAACGTGAGCCTACCTCCCCAGGAAGCCTACGTGCCTAACTCTACAGAGCCAGACACATCATCTTCTATGAATCGGTTCACACCAGAATTCCTACGCGAGATTCAAGAAGACAAATGGGCTAAAGAGAGTGAAGTCCCTCCTCCTATTGAACTTGTGGATGATGCACGCGACCAATTCCCACAAGACATCCCATCCATCTATGAGGAGCAGGAGAGCACCCACTCTCAGGAAAGACTAGACTTTGAGTCTAACTCTCTACAAGAATTACCCCACTTCACAGGCCCATGGGAGGCTAAGTCTACTTGTATGAGAGCACCCACGGTCATGGTACGAAATGAGGACTCAGTCTTACCTAGGAACACAGAGGTAGTGAAAAACACTAAAGTGCAGTGCAATCTCAAGTTAGAAGAGCTACTCAAGGTTAGACCTGAATTAGGGGAACATGTCGCCAAACAAGTACCAGCGATAGTGAAACCTCATTCCCAGGTAGGATCACATAGGACGGTGCCAGAGATACCCTTGGATAAGATAGGAGATATGTGTGAAGGTGAAGAAGGGAACACCTATCTTCCCATTAACTACCAGGAGTACACCACCAAGGCCATTCTAGACTCAGGTGCAGGTGTTGCAATTGCGACCACTTCCCTATGGAAGCGTTGGGGCAAGCCAGCACTCAGGCCAATGAGAATGAAATTGCAAATGGCCGATGGTCATATTGAGAGGCCCTTAGGATTGCTAGAAGGAATAACTCTCACCACCTGTGGTGTCGAGTTCGAGCATACATTTGCTATATGTGATTTTAGCAAGAACCATGCCTATGAAATGATCTTGGGGCGACCTTTTATGCGACAGTTGCAAGTGGTACAGGATTGGGGAACCAATTCTTTGTACCTACAACACTTAGGTGTTACGACCAAAGTGAATCTCAAGGATTACTCTCATAGAGATGTACCTCCTATCCAATGGAATCCCATCCATAGAGCCAAAGATGATACAGAATCAGTGCATTCCATAGGATCAGGGTCCTCATGGATGCATGAAGACACTCACTTATGGATGTGCAAAGTAGCAGTAGAAGAAGAGAAGAGAGAAAAAGCCAGGGAGATAGGTGCAAAAGAAACCCATAGATCCATTCAAGACCCAGCCTATGCACCTGTAGTCTTTCCTGACGAAGAATTTGAACCCCACGGCTGGGCAAAAATCCTAGCAACAATGGATGTAGCCATCAATGAGGAACAATGGACACCTCACTGTGATAAGGATGGCTATGACATTTCAGTCTTCTCCATAGAGCCAATCATAGGGGAGGCAGTTCTAGAAGAATGCGAACCTAGCCCTGATGCATTTGAGGATGCTAGTGACTCTGATCTAGAGTCAATCATTATGGACCCACCTTTTGCATCAGATGAAGAATACTTCCATGAAGTTGAATTTCAACCCCAGAGGCATGGAGAGCTTACAAATGATGTAAGATTAGCCACACATGTGACCCCAAAGGAAGAAGGAAAGAAACGAAAGAAGAAAGAAGTCTCCCCAAAAGAGGAAGAATCTTTGTTTGAGGTCCCGGAAAATTTTAAGAAGTATGAGATAGACGACAGGAGAGTCATGATAAGAATGCCTAAACGAGAGGCACAATCAGGAGAGGCCTATGATAACAAAGAAACCACCAAGAAAATAGTAGTGGCCCTAGAAGAAGGAGAGGAGAGATGCACGTACATAGGCCATGACCTAACAGAGGAAGAAGAGCATGCGTTAATAGCCTTGCTAAGAGAATACGGAGATGTATTCGCTTGGAGTTACAAGGATTTGAAAGGTGTTGACCCAGACATATGCTCACACACCATCCCCATGACCTCAGATGCTAAACCCTCTAAGCAAAAGCCCTATACATATAATGATAATTACGCTGCCAAGATTAAAGAAGAGATAGATAGACTGGTTGAAGCTGGATTCATCTATGAAATTGAGCACACTGAGTGGGTATCCCCCATCGTAGTGGTGCCCAAAAAGAATGGAAAATTACGTGTATGCATTAACTTAAAGAAGGTCAATGCAGCCACAATCCGAGATAACTATCCGCTTCCCATCACAGAACATCTCTTAGAAAGAGTGGCAGGCAAGGAAGTGTAGCTTCCTCGATGGATTTTCGGGCTACAATCAAGTAGCCATAGCTCCAGAAGATCAGCATAAGACAGCTTTTGCCACAGAGTGGGGCATATTTGCCTTTCGGGTAATGCCATTTGGGCTTACCAATGCACCAGCTACCTTCCAGAGATTAATGTGCCATGTATTTAAGGAGTTCCTGAGAAAAAACTTAGAAGTCTACGTTGATGATCTTTGTGCTCATTCCAACATTAGACAAACCCATATTCCTGAACTCAGACGAATCTTTGACAAATTTAGAGAATATCAAGTATGCTTGAACCCAGAAAAGTGCGTTTTCATGGTCAGGCAAGGCAAGATTCTAGGACACATAGTGTCAAAGAATGGCATATCCACTGATGAAGAGAAAGTGAGAGCCATCGCAGAACTACCTAGGCCAAAGAATGTCAAGGAAGTACAAGCTTTCATGGGGCATTGTGGTTACTACCGCCGATTTATACACATGTATGCCATCATAGCAAAGCCTCTGTATGGACTTTTGACTAACTTTGAGTGGACTGACGAATGCGAGAATTCCTTCAATGAGCTTAAACGGCGATTATGTTCAGCACCAATCTTGACCACACCAGATTGGAATAAGCCATTCCATGTTCACGTGGATGCATCCAATTAGGCCATTGGATGTGTGCTTGCACAACCTACTGGTGAAGGTAATATGGATCTTCCAATTGCCTATGCCAGTAGACAATTGAATGCAGCTGAACGAAATTATACCACTACTGAGAGAGAAGGCTTAGGCATGGTATATGCAGTTAAGAAATTTAGACACTATTTGCTTGCAAATAAGTTTAAATTTTTTACTGATCATCAGGCATTGCTATACCTAGTAAACAAGCCATGCAATACAGAAAGATTAGTAAGATGGTTTCTCTTGCTAATGGAATATGATTTTGAGGTAGTGGTGAGAAAAGGGAGGACTCATTTGAGAGCAGATCATCTCTCTAGGCTCACATCTGGAGAAGCCCCACAAGGAGTATCAGATGATCTTCCTGATGCTTACTTGTTTAATTTGGAAGTTGTACCGCAGTGGGCTAAGCCATTGGTACCAGTATTGACATACGGGCCTAACCATCCAGTAGTAAACACGCAGAATAGAGAGGTTGTGAAAGCCCAAAAGTACCACATCATGGCAGGAAGCATGTACAAGCACACAGATCAAGGAATCTTGGCTTGTTGTGTGGAAGAGGATGAGTACACTAAATGGTTGCAATTAGCACATGTAGGTGCATTAGAGCAACACTACTCAAAACAACGAACCCTACAGACACTAAGGAGACTCGGAGTGCATTGGCCAACTATGGAAGCTGATGTCCAAAAGTTGTGCAAGGAATGCCCAATCTGTTGCACTAAACCACCTGTGGAACATGCCACTCTTTATCAAGTGTCCATAGTGCCGGACTGGAGTGTCGAGCCCTAACCGGTTGAACCTAAGGGTGCAAAGTATTTTTTCTCTTAAGGTTCAAAGGATGAATTTAAAATCTTAGGTGCAAAAGTAAAGAATTAAAAGGAAAGGTGAAGGTATGGAAGGCCACGTACGCAAAGGTGGAAATAGGGCCGCCCAATCAAAATTTTATTCTAAAGTCACTTTTGTTCTAAAGTCACTACAGGACAAAGTAGTGAGTCGTTGATGACCAGTTCAAAAGACAATCTTGGGACATTGAAAGGGCACCAAGATTGTATTACAGTTAGAGTGCGCGAACCGGCGGACTCAACAAAAGAGAGACAAAAGGCTATTCTTGGACACTGGAAGGAAGAAGAAAGGGAGAAGTTAAGAGTCACTAGTGTGTGTCGACCGCGAAAAGTGAAGAGTGCAAGAAGTGAGGCTAAGGGAGGTGCAGAGAGTGCGAAGCAGGAGACCAATCCCAAAAGTCTCTCTCCGCGATCAGGCCCGAAAGAGATTAGTCCCTCAGCTCATGGAAGCTTAGTGCAAGGTGTGCACAAGGAGAAGCTAGAAGCAAGTGAAGGATTGGTGCCGAAGAGGCCGGCTGCTGGGAGATTCTGAGATAATTGATCTTTTATGATTGAGCATTCTCTGTAATTGTGCCCGAGTATTAACTTGGATTGAATGAAATAGTATAATCCTTCTATTGTAATAAAAAACTCAAGGTTCAAAGGTTCAAAGGTGTTTCTGCAGAAGCTTGTCTGAGTTATTTCGTTTCTTGTTCTTCTTCTCTTTTCTCCTACAAACCCTCAAACTCCTTCACGTCCAAGAAAACCCCCAACAAATTTGGCACACCCGGTGGGATTTACAAGGAGATTTGAGCTTAGGAGAAGATCTATTCCAGTGCCAACAGTAATACTCCAGTTGACTAAACGAGGTAAGTACTTATATCAAGTGTCTCATTTCAGGTGAACTATGAACAGCTCATGACCGCGACCCGGTCACAAACCTTGAGGGTCAAGTGCAAGCAGACAAGAAGAAAGGCGAACAGAAGATCATCGAGTCCACTTTCATCGACTTCATCGGTAGGAAGCATGGCAGGACAGGTGGACCTAGAAACCTTACTCTCCAGGTTAAACATAAAATTTCCCTCTTTCAGAGGTTTAGCCCATGAGGATCCAGATGAGCACATTCGAAGGTTTCTTGCATTATGCAAGACTAGAGGTCTAATGGGCAGGGAAGATGCCTTCTTGATACTCTTCCCTGCCACTTTGGAAGGTCTGGCAGACAAGTGGTTTAGCCAGTTTGCTGAAAACCACTTTACCTCTTGGGATTTGATGAAAGAGGCCTTCAAAAATCAGTTTCAGCACGGAAACACGGCAGAGATCATTATCGAAGAGTTAGAAAACTTGAGATTGGGTCCAGGAGAAAAGTTCCCAGAGTTTGTGACCAGGGCCAAAGCACTAATGGCTAAACTACCAGATCCACAGCACGATTTCTTTGTCAAGAAATGGTTAGCCAAACCCCTACCTGTGGTCACCCAATGCAAAATAAAAGAGTTAGTGCTACCTTCTGCCTCTATTGAGGAGTTCATCAATACGGCCACCCGCTTGGAACAGATAAGGCACCAGTATGGTGCAACTTCTTCCCAACCATCCTATGGTACAGAACTGGAGGACCCAGTGATCCAGTTAAGAAGGGAGCTGGAGGGCTTGAAAAGGAATAAGCCCTACACAGAGGAGGAGACTGCTGTAGCTCAGCTGAGAAAAGAGATTGAAGCCCTCAAGCTCCAAAAGGAAGAGGAAGCCCAAGTAGAAGAACTAGCTCAGCTGAGACAGGAATTGCAGGAACTCAAAGGAGGCGGCATTAAGAACGGACTCTGGTGCTCCATGTGCAGCAAGCAAGGGCAAATAGTAAGTGAATGTCCTCTGCTAAATGTGACTTGTCAATTATGCAGGAAGATTGGGCATGAGGCCCATGAATGCCAAGTAAGGGGAATGCCTACAACGACATACTGGACACAAGGAGGACTCTTGCCACCAGCAAATGTAATGGCAGCAGCAGCAAACCAAGGTAACAACTATAATCCCAGACCAAGGAATAATTTTGTGAATGGGCCTAGAAGGCCCATCATTTGCTTCAGATGTGGAGAGTGCGGGCACTACCAATCTAGGTGCACTCTCCCAGAAAATGCCCCTCCTTGCAGGAACTGTCCAGAGGCCAGGGATCACTATACAAACTGTTGTCCTAAGAATCAAGCCTCTACTTCCGGACCCCATCTCCAAATGATCTCTGTATTCAAGGAGGAAACATTACCTCAGGTGAATGAACCCTCACCATCTACCAGAGTGGTACAATTAGAAGAACTCGAATCTTTTGCAGTACAGACAAGAAGCAAGGGAACGGCAAAAGTGGTAGAAAATCAAGAATCGATAATTAAGGAATTGAACAAAGACAGAGTCGCATTTGAAGACAAAGCCACCACAAGTGCAGACACAAACCAAAAGGAATATCTCATAGGCACCAGTGATGCCATTGGGCATGCATTCAACAGGGCTCAAGAAGAGCTTGGCAAAGCAAATGAAGCTCACTCTCTTAAAGAGTCAGAGGCTTCAAAACTACTCAAGTCAATGAAGAAGGAGGTTAGTATTTTTGAATTAATAAAGATGGATGGGAAATTCAGGTCAGAATTATTGCAGATAATTGATGAGGCTTCTACTACAAGCTTAGTGGCCAAGACTGCTATTTTACATAAAGGGATAATTATGGGGGAAGCACCCCTTACGGATTATAAAAGTCCTCGGCTTACAATATCAATCAAGGGTCATGAATTTCAAGGTGTTATTGTAGATGGTGGTTCTGGCATTAACTTGATGCCTGAACATACCATGAAAAAGATTGGACTCCACCCTTCAAGACTTGCAAATTTCACGGTTACGTTGGCAGATCAGAGCAAAGTAAGGCCCTTGGGGGTAATCCCAAAAGTTCCACTTGAAGTACAAGGTAATCTATTCATTCTGGATTTTGTGGTTTTAAGATTGCCCCAGGTTGAAGGAGGATTTCCTCTCTTAATTGGAAGACCTTGGCTGAGGCATGCCAGTGTCATTCATGATTGGGGTAAGGACACTATGTGGGTACAAAAGAAAGGGCAGGAGCTGACACAAATTCATTTAGAAGAAGGCCCAGACAATCAAGGAAACACTAGTATGATGCAAACAGTGAGCATTTGCATAGAAACAGAAGCGGAGGATCAACCCCAAATAGATTTTGAAGAAGAAGAGGATATTCTAAGTTGGCTCCAAGCCGGCAACTCTTCCTCTTATTTTGGAATTTTTCTAGATAATCCTTGCACGACTGAAGTTTATGATGAAGACAAGGAAAAGGTCCAGGTTGATGGATTGGGAGAGCCCATCACAGACCACAGAAGGGGCAGGAAGATACCCCTCAAATACAAATTGGAGGAGGATGTGTCAACCACAGATAACAAAGTTTCTAAAGCTAAAAACAAGGTAAAAAATTCTGAGGTTGAATGTTCTTTCCCAATTCAAGAAATCCCTGCAGGATGGATGCAGGACAAGGAGGAACACATCGAAGTCCAAAATACACCTGCTTATGAAGCAATGCACGAAAAGCTAGTAGAAGAAGACAAGGAAGCAGATGCACACGGAGATAATATGGTAGCAAGAAATCCGGTCCAAGAAATACACTTAGGCACTCAAAACAATAATCAGCCAGTTCTAGTGGCCACTTGGTTGTGGAGCCACCCAGAGCTCCTTGAAAAGGTAAAATCATTCTTGACCCAGTATGCAGATGTTTTTGCCTGGCATTATAAAGACTTAGAAGGAGTGCCTGCATCTTATGGAGAGCACAGAATCCCTCTGGTTGATGGAGCCAGACCCATAAGAGGAAGGAGTTATAGACTTAATCCAAAGTATGCCGAAGCCGTCTATGTGGAAATCCAAAAGATGGAGGATGCAGGAATCATCATTCCTGTGGAACACTCAGAGTGGCTCTCACCTATGGTTATAGTACCGAAGAAGAATACTAACAAAATCAGAATTTGTGTTGAGTTTAGAGCTCTCAACAAGGTGACCATTCCAGATGGGTTCCCTATGCCTTTTGCAGAACAGGTCATTGAAGAAGTGGCTGGGCATGCATTATATAGTTTTATGGATGGATTCAGTGGCTATAATCAAATATCAATACATCCAGAGGATCGTGAAAAGACTGCTTTTATCACACCTTGGGGAACATATGTGTATGTAAAAATGCCATTTGGGCTCAGAAATGCTCCAGCCACCTTAACAGAACGGTCAATCTCATTTTTGGCCCCCTATTGCTGGAATCACTTAGAATCTTCATGGATGACTTCTCTTCGTTTTCAGGATCTCACAAGGAAACTCATCTAGATTGTTTGGACCACCACTTGAGGCAGCTGCAAAATATTTTCCAAAGATGCAGAGAGACTAAGTTAAAGCTCAATCCAAATAAATGTCATTTCCTTGTGACAGAAGGAACCCTTTTAGGACATGTGGTGTCGGCTAAAGGTATGGCCCCAGATCCTAACAAAATCATTTCTATATTAAAGTTGCCTAAACCTAAATCTCCTAAAGAGATCCAGAGTTTCTTGGGGCATACCGGTTATCATAGAAGGTTTATAAAAATGTATGCAGAGATAGCTAGACCTCTGACTAGACTTAGAGGTAAGGAAGTACCTTTTAAATGGGAAGAAGAGGAGGAAAAAGCATATCAGACATTACGGTCAAGGTTGGTGTGTGCTCCTATCTTGGTCACACCTGAGTGGTCAAAAATCTTTCATATACATGTCGATGCCAGTGCATATGCAGTGGGGGCAGTTTTGACCCAACCCAATGAAGAATTTAGAGTGGACAGGCCAATTCAATATGCCAGTAGAATCTTGACCAAGGCTGAAAGGAATTACAGTACTACTGAAAGGGAAGCCCTAGCAATGGTCTTTGTTGTCCAAAAATTCCGTCATTACTTACTGGGGGTAAAATTTATTATTATATCAGATCACCAACCACTAAAATACCTACTCAACAAACCTGAGGCCACCGGTAGAATATGGAGGTGGTTATTGTTGTTCCAAGAGTTTGATTTTTCTGTAGTCCATAAACCAGGAAAAGACAATGTTATGGCGGATCACCTATCCAGAATAAATATGATGAATCAATCTAGTGGAATCAATGATGACTTTCCAGATGCTCATCTGTTTGCTGTAAAAGCTCAAGGTTGGTATTACGACATTAAAAATTTTATTAAAACTGGATTGTATCCAGAAAAGGCTAGTGCTGTACAAAAGAAGAGCCTGCTAATCAAGAGTAGACCATATACCTTCATCGAAGATAAATTGTACAGACAGGGCAAAGATGATCGGTTCAGGAAGTGTTTGGAAGAAGAAGAAGTGAGGGAAGTCCTTCACTCTGCACATGAAGGAACAGGTGGTGGGCACCTCCCAGGACATATTATGAGTCAGAGGATACTGGATGCGGGTCTATGGTGGCCTACACTATTTAGGGATGCAGATGACTGGGGAAAGGCATGTGACATTTGCCAAAGGTGTGGACCTAAGCCAACAAAGCAGAGAAATAACCCCTTGGTTATTTCCACCTCCTGGCAACCATTTGAGAAGTGGGGGCTAGATTTTGTAGGGCCCATTTACCCTCCCGCTTTTCCAAAAAGAGAAAAATATCTCTTGATTGCTACAGATTATGCGACAAAGTGGGCTGAAGCTATTGCCTCCTCCGATTGCACTGCCCAAACTGTTGCTGATTTCATTTATAGTAACATCATTTGCAGGTTTGGTTGTCCACTTGAAATTTGTACTGATCAGGGTACCCATTTTGTCAATAAAGTCCTGCAAGAAATCTTCAACAGGTATAGAATTCTTCATAGGACCTCTTGTGCTTACTATCCACGAGCAAATGGACAGGCTGAATCGACAAATAAGGTTTTAATTGCAATGTTAAGAAAGGAGTGTATGTTGCAACCCACTTCATGGGGCATTGCGTACCAAGGTACACTTTGGGCATACAGGTTAGCCTACAAAGAGGCCACTGGATATTCCCCATTCCAACTGGTTTATGGCATATTACCCATCGAGCCCTTTGAATTTTTACATGGATCACCTAAGATAACATTCATGCAGGGAAAGAAGGATTGTGATGTCTCTCAGAGGCTAGGAGCACTACATAAAGTGGAGGAGATTCGTCTACTAGCAACCAAACAATTGATAGAGACTCAGATGAAGCGGAAGGAGGCACATGATCGACATCTGTGGAAAAACAACATTGAAGCAGGCATGTTAGTTCTTCTCCATAAACCTAACCCTCATACGACTGCAAAAGGGAAATGGATCCCTCAGTGGGAAGGGCCTTTTCGCGTGCTGAAGATATTGCATTGGGGTGCTGTGCAATTGGAAACCCTCACTGGCGACACCCTACCTTTAGTAAACATTTCTTGACTCAAGGCTTATTATCAAGTGTCATAACCATTGTATTTTCATTTATTTTGTTCCTGATGGCTTTGGTTTGGCTTTGGTTTGGTTTATTAGGTAATAGTAATCAAACTCACACGTTTTCAGCGCCATCTTTTCATTTTTTTTATATGTTTATTTCATCCACTCATCAATTAAAATTCACAGTTAAATAAAATTGGGCGCAAATTTTTGGATGGCACTTAGTTCTGCACAATAACTTTCATTAATGCCCATTTCTTTGTTCTCTCTTGAATGGCTATGATTAAGGGTTGCATCTCCTCTCTTTTGAGCTACCTTTTATGGTGAACCATTCTTGATTAGGAGGTGCTCCTTCATTCCTCATTGCTATATAATATGACTTCCCTTCATTCTTGCTCCCTCAGCAACATCAATACTGTTATCATCTTCACGCTCTGGCTATGATGGTGATCCTCAGCCACCCCTCAAAGTGCATGCGTCCGATATGAAGAGCAGTAAACGTGATCCTCCATCCTTCCCCACCGTCAAACACCTCCCCCGACCTCCGCCTAGCACCTCCCCCCACCCCCTCCAATTCCCTCCAGCCCCCCCCTCCCCACTCCCTTCCCCCGCAGGTGCTACCCCCGCCGCCTAGCATCTCCCCCCGCCCCCTCCAAATTCCTCGAGCCCATCCCTCCCCACTCCCTCCCCCCGCCGCCTAGCACCTCCCCCCACCCCCTCCAACCCCCTCGAAGACCCCTCCATATCCACTCCCTCCCCCCGCCGCCTAGTACCTCCCCCCACCCCCTCCAATTCGGCACCCCTCCCTCTCCAGTCCCTCTGCCCCCGCCGTCAAACACCTCCCCCCACCCCCTCCAATTCCCTCCAGCCCCCCCTCCAACACCCTCGGACCCCGCCAGCCCCCTCCCTCTCCACTCTCTTTCCCCCCGCCGCCTAGCACCTCCCCCCCACCCCCTCCAACCCCCTCGAAGCCCCCTCCCTATCCACTCCCTTCCCCCGCCGCCTAGTACCTCCCCCCACCCCCTCCAATTCGGCGCCCCTCCCTCTCCACTCCCTCTGCCCCCGCCGTCATACACCCCCCTCCAGTCCCGTCCCCCTCCGCTACCTACCCCCGCCGCCTAACACCTCCCCCCATCCCCTCCAACACCCTCGGACCCCGCCAGCCCCCTCCCTCTCCACCCTCTACCCCCGCCGCCTAGCACCTCCCCCCACCCCCTCCAATTCCCTCCAGCCCCCCCCTCCCCACTCCCTTCCCCCGCCGCTTAGCACCTCCCCCCACCCCCTCCAACCCCCTCGAAGCCCCCTCCCTATCCACTCCCTCCCCCCGCCGCCTAGTACCTCCCCCCACCCCCTCCAATTCGGCGCCCCCTCCCTCTCCACTCCATCTGCCCCCACCGTCATACACCTCCCTCCAGTCCCGTCCCCCTCTGCTACCTACCCCCGCCGCCTAACACCTCCCCCCATCCCCTCCAACACCCTCGGACCCCGCCAGCCCCCTCCCTCTCCACTCTCTTTTCCCCCGCCGCCTAGCACCTCCCCCCCACCCCCTCCAACCCCCTCGAAGCCCCCTCCCTATCCACTCCCTTCCCCCGCCGCCTAGTACCTCCCCCCACCCCCTCCAATTCCGCGCCCCTCCCTCTCCACTCCCTCTGCCCCCGCCGTCATACACCTCCCTCCAGTCCCGTCCCCCTCCGCTACCTACCCCCACCGCCTAACACCTCCCCCCACCCCCTCCAACACCCTCGGACCCCGCCAGCCCCCTCCCTCTCCACTCTCTTTCCCCCCGCCGCCTAGCACCTCCCCCCACCCCCTCCAACCCCCTCGAAGCCCCCTCCCTATCCACTCCCTCCCCCCGCCGCCTAGTACCTCCCCCCACCCCCTCCAATTCGGCGCCCCCTCCCTCTCCACTCCCTCTGCCCCCGCCGTCATACACCTCCCTCTAGACCCATCCCCCTCCGCTCCCTACCCCCGTCGCCTAACACCTCCCCCCACCCCCTCCAACAACCTCGGACCCCGCCAGCCCCCTCCCTCTCCACCCTCTACCCCCGCCGCCTAGCACCTCCCCCCACCCCCTCCAATTCCCTCCAGCCCCCCTCCCCACTCCCTTTCCCTGCCGCTTAGCACCTCCCCCCACCCCCTCCAACCCCCTCGAAGCCCCCTCCCTATCCACTCCCTCCCCCCGCCGCCTAGTACCTCCCTCCACCACCTCCAATTCGGCGCCCCTCCCTCTCCAGTCCCTCTGCCCCCGCCGTTGTCGTCGAGATTTGCTCTCCTCTCTCACTTGTGAAGGCCTACAAAAAACATATTTGGTGAAGGTAGCCGGAATTCCCCGAGAAGTCCAGGATGCATCAAGGATGTCAAAGGAAGGTCACATACAAAGTTTCAAAGAAATCAAGAAAGTCCATCGTAGCGGTCAAAGCTAGTCAAAGCTGGTCAAAGTTGGGAAATTAGGGCAAAAAATTCATTGTCACCAAATTAGATGAAAATCCATATACTTGTAAAGATTGTCAAAGGCAGTCTATAGCCCAAATTTCAGCAGAAAATGGATTTGGTAGCACATTGATATGCTATGTTCATTTTGTAAAAATGTATTTTTTCTAGTTTGACCCTACAAATTCTTGTATAGAAATTTATGTTAGCCAATGGTTTGGCATGTATAAAGACCATATGTGGCTACATATTTGTATAAAGTTTCAAGGCTATCCGAGCTTCCTAGACACCTTAATGCCACCTTGCAAGCTTCCAAATGTAGTCAAACTTGTACAAGTTAGATTCAGATGGGAGTTTTTTCTGCATATTCCTGAAGGAGATCTTTGGAAACATAGTCCTACAATGTTTCATCTTCATCAAAGACTTTTTGGAGGGTCAAAGAGCACAAAGTCCAGTTTTCAAGGTCACCGCAGTTTTCTAGAATAAGAAAATTGAAGGCTTGAATGTCTGCCACATGTCAAAATATGATTGAACCATGTTGTACGGTCAAGATGAGCTCATATTCAAGGGTGGAGATGCACTAAAGCATAAAGGAAGGAGGATCCACGAATTTTTTCCATAAAAGAAGACCTTTTTTACAATCAAAGATCAATAATGCAGCATTTCTCCAAAAATAGTGGCTTATCTTATCCGAATTGATGTCAGCACTGATCCGACGGTCCAGATCATCCCCAGATCCAATGGTGGAGAATGAGGGCGCCTAAATTTCACTCCTTTACACTAGATTTGATAGAAAGAACAATTCCAAGCCATTGATTTGATTAATCAAATGGTTGTAATCGAAAGTAGTGATCCTAGAGTTGAGAGTTGATTTCTCTAGATCCAAGGGCCCAAATTCATTCAAAAAACTATATAAACCCCCCTCCAAACTCCTAGAGCATCATTGTTAGGCATCCATAGGGCTCATGCTAGCTTACGGTTTCCTTGAGACGATCACCCTCGGTTGAGCGAGTGAGGATCCAAGGTGAGCTAGTATGAGTATAGAACCTAGTTTCAAATTTAAGTTAGAACTCCAATTTAGGATAGGCTCTTGAAACCAGCATCTCTATCTTGACTCACCCTCGGTGGAGCGTGTGAGTGAGTTAGAGCTGATTTTAATGAGTCTTAGACTTCTTTAGTTAGACGTTACGAGCCTAGACAGACATAGGGTCACTGGAGTGGAACTCACCTTCTTACGTGTGACATTCGGTTGAACTGTCATGGTTTGAGGGTCGGAACCACCTTTGATCAGTAGACTGCTTAGCATGACGTACCACGACGATCTTTTACATGTAACTTAATTCAAATTCTTTTAATTCATGTCACTTGTCACTTGTCTCTTGTCACCTCTCTCAGTCTCTTAAGTATTTTTACATGTCTTCTATTTCTTCTATGTGTGAGAAGGCTCCGCAGTATTGCGTTGAACCAGTGAGGATGTTTCTTTGAGCTTGTGAGTAAAATCCATCATCATAATTCACTTGCATGCATATAATCCATACAAATCCATACATATTTATTAGTTTCTGAAAGTGTATAAGAAGCTCCAATATTGGACCATTCTTCCTTTCGAAACTGATTTATGTGTAAGGATTCCATCTATTCTCATCATGCATACATATCATCCAAAGAAGGCTATACATATGGATTAGAATTAGGAAGTGTTTAAGAAGCTCCTCCAATGGACCATTCTTCCTTCCAAATTTGATTCGTGTGTATGGTTCTCTTTCATTCTTATCATTCATGTCATCAATCTAACTTGCACACCTACATTCCCATTCCCATAATTATTTCAACATCTCTCTCTTCTCCATACTCAACATTAATTTCACCTTCACATCTTTAAACCTTCCAACATTCATTAGCTTCATACACCCTGTGTGTGCCACGACCGGATCCGATCCACCTGGATTGCGATCACCTCCACATTTTAACCCGACGTGAAACGCTTCGTGGCATTTGCTTCTGATCTTGTTGGGAGGTTGTGATCCATATCCTTTGTTTCATATTTTTCATCCTCATCATATCATCATCATCAGTCTTGAGTGTTGCACTGGATTTCTCACAGTATCGTGCACATCTTCGTCGCGAAGTAAACACATTTGTGAGAGATCTAGAACATCGTGCATCACTTGCTTATTCACATAAGATGGAGGAAGGATTCAAATCCCTTATTGTTGAGAAACAAGGCCAAAGAATAGTCTCTTCTATGTTGAGAGAGAAGGGAAAATTCAATGGCATCAACATCACAAGCTACTTAGATTTGTTTGAAGAGCAAGCTATGATTTTTGGTCTTCCTGAAGATCTTTTGATATCATTCTTTGAACGAATTGTTGATAGCTCTATCATAAACCGTGTCACTCAATATGATAGTCTTCCTTGGAGTGATTTTAGAAAGGAGATGCTCAAAGAATTCTATCTTGAAGATTATAGCCAACATAATCGAGATGGATTCTTACGATGGGTCAATTCTCCAAAGCCTAGTAGCTCTATTACTCACTTACAAAATGAGTATATTAGACGCTATGAACAACTTCCTAATGAGGATAAGATAACTTTGGAACCTGATCTTGTGATCAATTTTCTTAAGCTTCTTCATCCTGAAACTCGTAGGGAAGTTGAACGGCGATTAGAAGAACCAGATAAGCGCTATGGTCTTACTGACAATTGGCAAAAAGTGCGTAAAGTAGTAGAGGCTGTAGCCCATAGACATCAAAGACAATCCATGCTTTATGAGCAAACTAGTCTTCCTCAAGCTAGCCTTCCACAAACTAAGGAGCATGTTAGAGAACAATCCCATGCTATGCTTTTTGACTCTACTCCTATTCCTCAAATGATGGAGCCTACTCAAGGTTTTAAAGTAGAGCCAAATAAAAGTGTAGTTGAACTATCTCAAGTGGATATTCTCACTAAGCAAATGGAAAGTCTTATTGCTACACAATCCAATTTGGCCAAGACTATAGATGCTTTACAATCTAATTACACCAAAACTTTCCAAAATCAAATGAACCCAATGACTTTTCAAGAGCCTAATCAACATGTTATAGCTACCAATCAAAATCCACAAGTAGCTCCTACTCAAGCATATCAAGTTCCTCCAATGCACAATCCTCCAATGCATAATCCTCCAATGCATAATCCTCCAATGCATAATCCTTCAATGCAAAATCCTCATCCTCATGTGCAAAATCCTCAAATGTATCAAAACCTGTATCCTCAAGCTTCTCAAATAGCTTTTCAAAATCCTCAAAATCAAAATTTTCAAAATCATCAACCGTATAATATGGAAGCTCCTCTTGCACCTCAAGTACCACATGTTGCTCCCCAAGCTCCTCAAATACATCAATTGCATTTTCAAAATCCTAATTATCCTGTTCAAGCAATACCTTATCAACAAAATCCTCAATTTCAAAATTTCCGACCACAAGTTAATCAAAATCCTCAAAATCAAAATGGTTTTGTGCGTGGCCCTCGTAGGTGTCCTTGGTGTGATTCGTTAGAGCACTTTTTGAGAGATTGTGAACTATTGAAGGCTGCTAAGGAGCAACGACTAGTAATAGACATAGATAAGAAAATCTGTGACTATCGATCTAGGCTACCTTTGCAAGGAAATTATGGTAAGGGTGGAATGAAAAAACACTATGAGAATATAACCATAACGGATGTAGGAACTAGAGGAGTGAAACTAGAAGCTCTTGATGAACAAGTGGAATCAAGTAAACCCACAAAGGAAGTTGACTTTTCCATAGAGGCTTTAGTAAGAGCACGAGATGAGATTAGGAGAATAACGGCTTGGGAGTCACCAATAGAAGATCAATCTCTTATTTCTCACATATCCAATGTAGAAGAAAAACGAAAAAGAGATGAAGCTGAGCCTAGTGAAAGAAGAGTGACTCGAAAACAAACCTCAGAGGGAATAGAAACAATCATAGAGCAAGGAGAAACATCACAATCCAAAGATAAAAAACAAGAATCAGAACCCAATGAACAAAAACAAGAGGAGAAACAAAAAGGGAAGAAGACAAAGCAAAGAAAAACAGAACCAAAGCCTTTAGATAAACAAGAACAATCAAAACAAGCTGAAGACCAAACACGAGAACATGAACAAAAACAAGACCCTGAGCAAAAACAAAAGAAACCAAAGAGAAAACCTAAAGCCATCTTGATTTCAGAAATTGAGAGAAAAATAGATCCTATGGAGATTTTAGATGACATTTTGCTTAAGAGTCAAGTGACTATGTCTTTAGAACAAGTTTTCTCTATTGCAAAGCCTGTTTTTAAAGATAACTTTATCGGCCTAATTAAAAGGAAGAGGTTTCCGCTTAATCTAAATACTGAGATGCAAGATTCTCTAGATCAAGATCAAGCTATGAATGAAGCCTTAAACTTTGATGAATTTGATGAAGAGGACTTTGATGATGATGAAGTAAATGTTAATAAAAATTTCTTAGGACCTATTCAACCTGACCATGAAAATCATGAAAACAATCCTGAAAGCCACTTTAAAAGAACATTTTGGTCTAGAGGTACATCAGAGATGCATGTTAAAATAGGAAATGATAAGAACACTATCACTGTAAATGCATTAGTAGATTCCGGCTCTGAAATCAATGTGATTTCAAGAGAAGTCTATGATAAGTTTCGATGGCCCATAGATAAAGATTGTGGATGGCGTATGAGAACTGCAGATAATGGTGTAGGTACCCTGTATGGAGCTTGTGCTAGTGTGCCCATATCCATAGGAGGAATCACAGAAGAGTTTCACTTTTTTATTCAAGATAATTGCTCCTATGAAGTTCTCTTAGGTCAACCCTTTATTTGTGAGAGTCGTATGGAAACTAAAGCCATGGATGATGGGTCTACCTATGCTAGATTTAAGTCTAAGGATGGAATGCAATCACTTCAAGTCATGACAGTAGGAGTGAATCATCCTAGGAATCGATTGTCAATTAGAAAGAAACCTATTGTTACTCAGGGTCACGAGCATGCTTGTAGTGATTGTGCACCTCGATTCATGTTTGGAGCTACATATGATCAAAATTTCGGATAGAATCCATTGTTGAGCGGGACAACAGTGGATATTGGTTTGACATCTCGCATCCAACCAACATGTACAATAGTTTGTCACTTTGTTTTCCACATTCTAGATTAGATTTTCTTCATAAGAGTCAATTGTCCAAGTCTTTTATCCAAAAAACCCAAAAAAATTATAAAAATAACAAAATCATGGAACATGATGAGAACATTGAGCATGTGATTGAAACATCTCATTGTTTCTCTACTCTTGAGGAGTTAGAGTTATGTCTTCAACAAAATTCTAATTCCCATATTATTCTTCTTTCTTCCCTTGATGAGTATGCTCTAATCCAAGAGTATGCTCTCAATGTTGACAAGTGCTCAAAATTTAACCAAACACATGATGCCTTAGTTGAAACAAAGTACAAAACTGTAGACAAAAAAATCAAACCCATAGCTCAACCGTTACCTCAAGGAAGTAATGAAAAAATTATTGATGTGAAAAATGATCCAATTCTTCGGGATAAGAAAAACATAGGACATACATTCACGGATGAGACAATCAAACAAGTGAAAATTGGTAGAGATGATGACTTTCTTTTGCCAGCAGAGAGAGATAAATTTGAGAGAGTCATACGTAGCCATGGAAAAGCCTTTACTATGTATCCTCATGAGATTGGTTGTGTAGATCCTAAGCTAGTTGCACCCATGATAATCTTTACTATTCCACATATTCCATGGAATCTTCGTCCCATACCTGTTCCAAAGGCTCACTTACCTGAGCTAATGAAACTACTTAAGGAGAAGATAAACATGAGAATTTTAGAGCCATCTTTTGCACCTTACTCAAACAGATGGTTCACTGTGCCTAAAAAGAATGGGAAACTACGTTTTATTCAAGATCTCCAACCCGTCAATAAAGTCACCATAAGGAATGTAGGAACAGGATCCATTGTAGATGAGTTTGCTGAATCATTTTCAGGACATTCTATCTATTCAATGGGTGATTTATATTCTGGATATGACCAATTCCAGTTAGCAATTGACAGTCGTGACATAACCACAATGAAAACTCCTTTAGGCTTAGTGCGAATGTGTACTTTACCTCAAGGAGCGACTAATTCTGTGGCTCATATGATGAGTGCTATGAATATGGTCTTACATGACTTTATCCCTCATATAACTATGCCATTCATTGATGATATTCCAATTAAAGGGAGTGAGGAACGTGTAAAGGACATTACTTTAGATTCATCGGGATGTCGTAAATTTGTTCTTGACCATATCTCTGATTCTGAAAGAATATTTCAACGATTTGAAGAGGTAGGTCTCACATTTTCCATAGAGAAATCTGTTTTTGGTGTCAACGAGGTACTTATTGTTGGACATTTATGTGGCCATTATGGTCGAAAGCCATACCCACAAAAAGTTGATGCCATTAGCAAGATTTCTGAAACATGTAACAACGTGAGTGAGGTACGTAGATTTCTTGGTGCTTGCATCTTTTATGTTATTTGGATCCCTCACTTTGCTCATGTTGCTGATTGTCTTTATGACTTGTTGAGGAAGAAACGAAAATTTATTTGGACTGACAAACACACTCAAGCTATGCGTAAATTGAAGAAATTATTGCTTGAAGCTCCCATCCTTAAGCGTGTAGACTATTCTGCTAACAAACCTATTATATTGACTGTTGATACTAGTCCTATTGGTATAGGTTGGGTCATAAGTCAAGATGATAGTGAAGGGAATAGATATGCAATTAGGTTTGGTGCCAAAATTCTACATGAAACACAACAAAAATATCCACAGATCAAATGAGAACTATGGGGTATGGTAACAGCTTTGAAAACAGACAAAGAATATTTCATTGGTGCAAATGTCAAAGTTGAGACTGATTGTTTGCCTCTCATTGGAATGATAGCCAATTGTTCATCTCCTGATATAGCCATGCTTAGATGGATCTCATATATTAAGTTCATAAATCCTGAGTTAGTTCATATTTCAAGTAAGTCAAACTCAGTTGCTGATATGTTATCGAGAGCTAGATTTGATGATGATCTTGAAAGTGATCTAATAAAGAATGTGAATTTAGTTGACTATGTTCCACATATATATGAGTATGAGAAATTTCATGAGTCTGAGTACGAAGATGAATGGAGAGACATAGGAAAGTATCTCAGTACACTACAACCATTACCTAGCTGGACTACGAATAGATTCCGTAACATTAGGAAACGAGCTTATAACTTTTTCCTATGTAATGGTTATCTTTGGAGACATGCTAAGGGTAAGGTTAAGAATCCACAACGAGTCCTAGGAAAGAGAGGTCTTCAATTGCAAGTAATGAAGGAAATGCATGAGACATTATGGGTAGGTCATAAAGGATTTTTTGGAACATATGAAAAAATTAGAAGTACCTATTATTGGCCTAGGATGTATGTTGACATTAGTAGCTATGTTTCTACATGTTCTACTTGTCAACTTCATTCATCAGTCAAACATAGAGATCCGTTGCATCCTACTTATCCACCTTGTATTCACTACAAGTGGGTAGTAGATCTTGTAACTATGCCTAAAGGTATCGACAAAATGCGTTACATTGTACTTGCAAGAGAAGACTTAACTAATCATGTAGAGGGACGTGCACTACGATCTAAGACCACTTACAATGTTTGCAAATTCTTGCTTGAAGATGTCATAAGTCGCTTTGGGTACATAGAGAAAGTAGTTGCCGATCGTGGAGAGTTAAATGCGAGAGAAGCTAAAGAGTTCTTTGAGCGTCACGGTATTCGTTTGTCTCTCACTACTGCATATAATCCAGAGGCCAATGGTAAAATAGAGAGAGGGCATCCACCTATTGTGAAAGCCATATCTAAAGCATGTAACGGTGACATCAAACAATGGCCTAAATTCTTACCTTTTGCACTTTGGGCAGATAGAATGACATGCACACGTACTACTGGATATATGCCTGCTGAACTCATGTACTGTCAAAATCCATTGTTTCCAATTCAGTCTCATATTTCTGCATGGTCAAATTTGCCTTGGTCTGAAAACATGTCTACTGATGATTTTTTGAGTTTGCGTATTAAACAGTTAGAACAAGGTAAATTAAGACTTGATGATGCTGTTGAAAAATTAAGAGAATCTAGAATGAAGAACAAGCATTATTTTGATAAAACTCATCGATTGCGTTCTAAGCCAATTGAAGTAGGAGATTGGGTGCTCATTTATGATAGTACATTCGACTCTCAATATGATGCACGCAAAAAGCTCACTCAACGGTGGTTTGGGCCATACATAGTATCAAAAGTCAACAACAATGGTACGTATGCTCTTTGTGAATTAAATGGTGTTGCACTAAAAACTTTGATTGCAGGTAAAAGGATAAAGTTATTCAAGAAGCGTGATAATGACGAGTACATTTTGGATGAGGACATTGAAGAAGATGACAACAATGAGGCCGATTCATAAACAGGAGTATCCATGTTATAAAAAAAAAAAAAAAAAAAAAAAAAAAAGAAAAACATCATTAATTTTTCAAGTTCATGTTGCTTTGTTTTTTTTTCAAGTTCATTCTATTTTTTTTCCCATGCTTGTTTCATGCATGTTTTTTTTCAGTCTTTGCATCACATTGCATATCCACATCACTTGAGTCACAAAAGGGCAAATGATGATTTCTCTACTTGTGTAAAATTGTATCTTAAGTAGTAACTTATCTACTAAGGAATTGATTATAATCTAGGATTGTGGAAAGATAGGGCATGTATATTTGGAGGTTTATTTTGGTGACATGACTTTCATATATAAACATGCATATGTATCCTATATCGAAAGCATAATTGTTGAAATCCTAGCTCCTTCTATTGCATGTTTCTACATCTTTAGTCCACCTCACAGCACTTGTATCGGAGTTTAAACGACTGTTCTCCGTCATCAAAAATGGTTGTACCTTGTATCGAGGTTTAATTTTTCCTCGTCAAAAAAAAAAAAAAAAAAAACTACATGTTACCAAGAAGTTTACACTTTCTTCCACCCCAAAAAAGTGATCGTAACCATAAAGTTGCCGAATCATCATCATCATCATCGAAAAAAAAAAAAAAAAAAAAGAAAAAAAAAAAAGAAAGCCAAAGGAGGATAAAGAGGCATAGTAGAATAAATCACGGGCTATATAAGCAGATTTATGCATTAGTGGAGTTTAGTTAGATTTCCTTGCATGTTATTAGAGAAAGAGCATATTCATATTTATGTAGGAAAGGAGTTGATCTAAAATAAGCTAAAGATGAAAGATGTCTCTTGAAAATCCTAAATCTTTGTTTATAATCATATTTAAGCTAGATTGCTTTATGAAAAAGGTACAAAATTTTCTTCAAGATGAGAGGAACTGATGCTTAAAACGACTCATACATCCACTTCCACTTCATATTGATGCTTGTTTTTTTTCTTTCTTGTTGCCAATGTTGCTTGTTCACTTGCATATATGTTGCCTATTTGTTCATGCATATTCATGTTGCCTGTTTCAATTCTTTCTTTCATGCAAATTTTGCTTCATGTCACGTTACCTATTGATTCATGCATATAATCAATTTTCCTTCCATCTTTCTTATGTTGCCTATAAAAGAATTTGATGCCTGGAACAATTTGTTTTTCACAGATGCTAGAGTGGCGCTTCCGGAGGAATCGCAGGTTTAGTGGGGGCGAATGTCGTCGAGATTTGCTCTCCTCTCTCACTTGTGAAGGCCTACAAAAAACATATTTGGTGAAGGTAGCCGGAATTCCCCGAGAAGTCCAGGATGCATCAAGGATGTCAAAGGAAGGTCACATACAAAGTTCAAAGAAATCAAGAAAGTCCATCATAGCGGTCAAAGCTAGTCAAAGCTGGTCAAAGTTGGGAAATTAGGGCAAAAAATTCATTGTCACCAAATTAGATGAAAATCCATATACTTGTAAAGATTGTCAAAGGCAGTCTATAGCCCAAATTTCAGGAGAAAATGGATTTGGTAGCACATTGATATGCTATGTTCATTTTGTAAAAATGTATTTTTTCTAGTTTGACCCTACAAATTCTTGTATAGAAATTTATGTTAGCCATATGGTTTGGCATGTATAAAGACCATATGTGGCTACATATTTGTATAAAGTTTCAAGGCTATCCGAGCTTCCTAGACACCTTAATGCCACCTTGCAAGCTTCCAAATGTAGTCAAACTTGTACAAGTTAGATTCAGATGGGAGTTTTTTCTGCATATTCCTGAAGGAGATCTTTGGAAACATAGTCCTACAATGTTTCATCTTCATCAAAGACTTTTTGGAGGGTCAAAGAGCACAAAGTCCAGTTTTCAAGGTCACCACAGTTTTCTAGAATAAGAAAATTGAAGGCTTGAATGTCTGCCACATGTCAAAATATGATTGAACCATGTTGTACGGTCAAGATGAGCTCATATTCAAGGGTGGAGATGCACTAAAGCATAAAGGAAGGAGGATCCACGAATTTTTTCCATAAAAGAAGACCTTTTTTACAATCAAAGATCAATAATGCAGCATTTCTCCAAAAATAGTGGCTTATCTTATCCGAATTGATGTCAGCACTGATCCGACGGTCCAGATCATCCCCAGATCCAATGGTGGAGAATGAGGGCGCCTAAATTTCACTCCTTTACACTAGATTTGATAGAAAGAACAATTCCAAGCCATTGATTTGATTAATCAAATGGTTGTAATCGAAAGTAGTGATCCTAGAGTTGAGAGTTGATTTCTCTAGATCCAAGGGCCCAAATTCATTCAAAAAACTATATAAACCCCCCTCCAAACTCCTAGAGCATCATTGTTAGGCATCCATAGGGCTCATGCTAGCTTACGGTTTCCTTGAGACGATCACCCTCGGTTGAGCGAGTGAGGATCCAAGGTGAGCTAGTATGAGTATAGAACCTAGTTTCAAATTTAAGTTAGAACTCCAATTTAGGATAGGCTCTTGAAACCAGCATCTCTATCTTGACTCACCCTCGGTGGAGCGTGTGAGTGAGTTAGAGCTGATTTTAATGAGTCTTAGACTTCTTTAGTTAGACGTTACGAGCCTAGACAGACATAGGGTCACTGGAGTGGAACTCACCTTCTTACGTGTGACATTCGGTTGAACTGTCATGGTTTGAGGGTCGGAACCACCTTTGATCAGTAGACTGCTTAGCATGACGTACCACGACGATCTTTTACATGTAACTTAATTCAAATTCTTTTAATTCATGTCACTTGTCACTTGTCTCTTGTCACCTCTCTCAGTCTCTTAAGTATTTTTACATGTCTTCTATTTCTTCTATGTGTGAGAAGGCTCCGTAGTATTGCGTTGAACCAGTGAGGATGTTTCTTTGAGCTTGTGAGTAAAATCCATCATCATAATTCACTTGCATGCATATAATCCATACAAATCCATACATATTTATTAGTTTCTGAAAGTGTATAAGAAGCTCCAATATTGGACCATTCTTCCTTTCGAAACTGATTTATGTGTAAGGATTCCATCTATTCTCATCATGCATACATATCATCCAAAGAAGGCTATACATATGGATTAGAATTAGGAAGTGTTTAAGAAGCTCCTCCAATGGACCATTCTTCCTTCCAAATTTGATTCGTGTGTATGGTTCTCTTTCATTCTTATCATTCATGTCATCAATCTAACTTGCACACCTACATTCCCATTCCCATAATTATTTCAACATCTCTCTCTTCTCCATACTCAACATTAATTTCACCTTCACATCTTTAAACCTTCCAACATTCATTAGCTTCATACACCCTGTGTGTGCCACGACCGGACCCGATCCACCCGGATTGCGATCACCTCCACACCGTCAAGCACCTCCCCCCACCCCCTCCAATTCCCTCCAGCCTCCCCCTCCGCTCCCTACCCCCGCCGCCTAACACCTCCCCCCACCCCCTCCAACACCCTCGGACCCGCCAGCCCCCTCCCTCTCCACTCCCTCTGCCCCCCACCGCCTAACCCCTCCGGTTATCCCGCCACCACCACATCCTCTGTCCCCACCCTCTTCCCCCACAATTCCCCTCCACCTACATTGGATTTCTATTGCTCAGCTTCTTATCCCCATTTCCATCAATGGCTGACCCCTCCGCTCCGGGTGATATTTCAGAACCCACGCCGCCCGCACTTCCTACAAACCATTCCAATCAACATACTCCGCCGTCCGAGCTTCCTCCCAACCAGCAAAATCAATCCTCTCCCACATCCGCGCTTCCTTCCGACCATCCAAATCAACCTACTCCCTCATCGGCAGAAAACTCCGTTCCAGCTAACCCACCGCAAGATGCATCGCAGTCAGCTCCTCCTACTGCCCTTCTTGCTATTCCTATTTATTCCATACACTCTGATTCCACCGACCTTTATTCCCCACCTCCCATCCCTCACCCTCCTTCTCCTTCCCCATTTGTGTCTCATTCCTCACACCCATCTTCGCCATCCGAGGATTATATGCGACTGTTTCTTCCACCTTACTTAAACCTGCAAATCCGTATGCATTTATCCCTACCAACCATTGCCCTTCGTCAAATGTTTTCTATTGAAGATCTTCAGCAGGTGGGCCTGTGGGGCTTGGCCAACGTTTTCTTCAATAATCCATCCAATTTTAACCAGGTTTATGAAGCTATCCGCCTCTTCCCTCATTTTAGAACTGGCACTCTCTCCATCCCGGCCATTGCCACCAGTATTGGGTCCTCCCTCTTACATTTTAGTGCTCCCCCCTTCCTATACTCTGGATTGTCAGCCTCGGCTACAATTGCCTTTTGTACAGATCACTTTCAATGTAATGCTAGGTTTTCACTCCGCATGACCACCATTCTCAATGCGTTCATTTTTTTCTTTTTACTGCGTAGTCCCACATCTTCGCTCCCCTGGTCAGATATTCGTATTGCCGATCCGCTTTTCTGCTTTCTCCATAGCCGTCCCTACCCTTACGCAACCCTCATCTATAGTTCCTTGACTTTGCGATCCCGTCGACTCTGAGAGGCTATCTCTAGGGGCTCTCATGCATTTTCCATCTATTCTGCACCCTTCCTAGCTTGGATCCATCAAATACCTGCACACTCTGCCAACAATGTCGCTTTTCTCCCTACCAACCCTGGGCTACCTTCCATTGCACAATCTCCTTCCCCCCCTCTAATCTCAATTGACTCAGCTTCCGCATCCACACCAGCATCCGCACCACCTTATATCCCCTCCTTCCCTCCCCAATCTTCTTCACCTATCCCTCCAGCATCTACCACTACTCCGTCCATGCCTACCCCTCACATTATCCCTAGACCTCCCCTCTCTTCAGCTTTCAAGCCACTCATTCAAACGCAGCTCAACCCTCAAAACCCCACCTGTATGCCCCCACTTCCTCCGGTTTCCACCTCACCCCCTATCATTAATGTTCCATTCAGCCAACCACTTCCCTCCCACAATCCTTCCCTTCCCAATCCATCTCCCACTACAACCCTTCCTCCTCATCCGCCGGTAATTCCTCCTTCCCATCTCCCTCCTGATCCATCGGCCTCTCCTCCTCCGCACTTTGACCTCCCATCAACCCCTTCCTTTTTACAATTACTACGGGACGCGAGTGTAGTTGCTCTCGGCAGTGCTCAGGCCTCCCAGATTTCCTTGGATTCGGTATCGGCAGCAGCTTCGGTTCATCAACAGTATATCTCAACAATCGAAAACATCAATCGCATGGCCAATTCTCAATGGCACTCGCTCAATGAAACGACGCGATTGCTCAAAGAAGAGAGAGATCATTATCGCGATATGGCCGACTCTGCGTTGAAAGCCTTAGAAGATCTTCAAAATCGCTCTAACTTAGGGCTTTGTGCTAATGCTGCATGCAGACGTATCCGACGGGACAGGGATAATCTTAGGCAATGCCTTAGTTCGCTACAGCATATGATTGAACAAGCTTCTGCTCCTTTGCCCCCTCTCCACCAACATCGGCTGAGAATCTCAATCAACCTGCACAATAATTTGCCGTCCACAGTCTAAGTAAATTGCTCATCCCCTTCATAATAATTGCTCTTTCAGAGAGTGCGAAGCAGGAGACCAATCCCAAAAGTCTCTCTCCGCGATCAGGCCCGAAAGAGATTAGTCCCTCAGCTCGTGGAAGCTTAGTGCAAGGTGTGCACAAGGAGAAGCTGGAAGCAAGTGAAGGACTGGTGCCGAAGAGGCCGGCTGCTTGGAGATTCTGAGATAATTGATCTTTTATGATTGAGCATTCTCTGTAATTGCGCCCGAGTATTAACTTGGATTGAATGAAATAGTATAATCCTTCTATTGTAATCAAAAACTCAAGGTTCAAAGGTTCAAAGGTGTTTCTGCAGAAGCTTGTCTGAGTTATTTCGTTTCTTGTTCTTCTTCTCTTTTCTCCTACAAACCCTCAAACTCCTTCACGTCCAAGAAAACCCCCAACATGGAGTGAACGACTAGTATCCTTTCTGAGGACGAAAACATTCCCTCCAGACATGACTCTGGCTAGGAAAAGGAGTTTAGAACAAGAAGCCCAGGATTACTCACTCATTGGTGATAATCTCTACAAGCGTGGTAAGGATGGTTACCTGAGACTGTGTGTCCATGAGAGTGAATATCGTAAGATCTTGGAAACTGCTCACCAAGGTGTAGCAGGAGGACACTTTGGACCAGATCGGGTGATCAAGGCAATACTATTTGCGGGCTTCTGGTGGCCAACCCTTCACATGGATGCACATACCTATGTGAAACGATGTGATGTCTGTCAGAGAACTCAGTATCCTATACGTAAAGATGAGATGCCACTAAAGCCTATGATGGGTGGACGTGCATTCTCTAAGTGGGGAATAGACTTCGTAGGTCCTATTAATCCCCCAGCTAAGGGTTCCCATGCAGAATATATCATTGTTGCGACAGACTATCTAACAAAGTGGGTAGAGGTAAAAGCCACGACGAAGAACGATGCTCAAACAACTGCTAAATTCTTGTTTGAGAATGTGTTCACCAGATACGGGCTACCTATAGAGCTAGTTAGTGATAGAGGCACTCACTTCTTGAACGAAGTGATTGAAAATCTACTCCAAGAATTCTTGGTAGTTCATAAGAAGTCTGCCCCCTATCACCCTCAAGCAAATGGCCAGGCTGAGAGCACCAACAAGATCTTATGCAATGTACTGACGAAATTAGTGAACAATAAACGCTCTGATTGGGACAAACAGCTACACCATGTTGTTTGGGCATACCGAGTCGCTTACAAAACGGTACTCCAAGCCACTCCCTTTCAAATGGTGTTTGGTCAAAATGTTGTGCTACCTTTAGACTTTTTGATACCTACATTGAAAGTGGCACAAGAGCATGAATGGACGGGTCATGAACTCTCCTCTAGACTTTTTGACCTTGAACGATTAGGAGAAACAAGACTGAGAGCAGCTGCAGGGATATATGCAGCAAAGAAACGACAAAAGGCATACTTTGATGCCCACGTTAAGGATAAAGGTTTAAAGGCAGGCGACTTAGTTTTAGTCTACACATTGAAGCAACATGCGAGGAAACTGGAGAAGAGAGGCTACGGACCCACGATCATTAACAGAATCTCAACAAGTGGAGCAGTGCAACTAGCCACATTAGAAGGCGATGTTCTCCCAAGTTATATCAGCGGATGCAGAGTCAAGTTGTATCAGGAACCTCTCACAGAGGAAATGCTAAGTCGACTCAATACTGCTAAGAAACGCAAAGAGGAAGAAAAGTGAATTCGAGAAGAAGCTCAAGCAGAAGCCCTAGAGCGCATACGGAGAATGAAATTAAGAAGACAAGGTAGAGAGCACCCTAGGCAAGATGCATATGCAGATCAAGGATATGACGTGGCTATGTGTGAACTTTCAGGTGTTAGCTCTCATAGGATAAATGATCGACGTCCTTTCATAACCTTAGATATAGGACAAGGAAAGAGTGCAAGGACTGTAAGAGCCTTGATTGACTCAGGTGCAGCCACTAGTGCTGTTAAATTGTCTTACTGTCAAGAGTTGCAATTAACTGTCAATCCTGTGGAAGCATATCTCATAGGATTGGGAGGCGTGGAAACCCCTTGCATGGGCGAGGTGGAACTTCCCCTCTATATTCATGATGAGGCAATGACAGTTAAAGTACTAGTGTGTCAAGATGAGGACCTCACTGAGCCCCTTGTCTTGGGTCAAGACTGGATCTATGACCAAGCCGTCAACTTAAACCTAAGAAGTGGACTTCTTCAGGTATGGGTGAATCAAACTAGAATTACAATTGAGTTAAATAATGGAGCACTCAAGGAACTAGAAAAGGCACAGACTCCTGGTCCCTCCAGGGGTACACATGAAGTTGACCATGCTGTTCTTGTCCAAGGCTATGTGATACAGAAGAACGAAGATCTCAAAGAAGGAGCCAGAACCACAATGGAACTCCCTTCTTTTCCAAAGGCCAGAAGGAGGCAGCAACTAAGGGCAGATCAATCACTCAAGATTCTCCAGGCGAGAGACCAAAAGAACGCGCGAAGCATAACAACTCAGCCGATGAAACAAATGTGGGTGCGGAAAGACGAGCTGTCGGCCGTAACTAAGTCGCAACGACGGTCTCAACTTCCTATTAGTAATCGACGACTTGATGCTAATACGAGGACTCCTAAAACCTCTGTTGAGAAAGTGAAATCCATTTGGGTACCCAAGAAGTCGATGAAGGCCGACCCACAATCAAGAAAAATTTGGGTGCCTAAGGCTTGCTTGCGGGCTCAACTAACCCCACACAATTCACATCATACACGACAGGGTTCATGCGCTCAAGCAGCCGCCACCCACTCTTGTCTGATACACTCAAACACACTGCCACCTAGAAGCACGCACAGACTCACTCGTAAATGGGTCCCAATGATACAACAACTCCCAGTAGAATTACTCATGCAACCCTCCCGAATCTCCACAAAACCAAGACCAAAAGCCATCCATGGTGTTTGGCAACCTAAGACTTGTAATAAACCCCCCGACCCCAATCTGTGAATTCACCTCCACTTACTAACTGCACTAGTCAGACTGTGCATCTTTCCATCTAGCTCCTAGGACTATCCAGGCATTAACTACACACACTGTCATCGTGCACTCACTGACCACTGACTCATCATCTACCTCATATTAATGTTGTAACGAGGCAACGACGGGTTTATTCTGTCCATTACAATGTTAACACATGGTTCTATATTCTCACAGAACCAACAAGCAAGCAGGGCCATGGCAGAAGCCGGAGGTGCCAGTTCTCACGCCGGATCCAGCGCACAGATTGTGGATATAGAAACACTCCTCCTCGAACCACATCTCACCGAAAGACCGCAAGAACTTCAAGCTGTGCATGTACTCCCAGTTGAGGATCCTCCCTAGGGGCACACCTCTCAAGTGGGCAAACACGCTCATTGGTTCAGTGATGTTGCAGGACCATTGGGTGATGGAACCTATTTTTGGGAAGCTGAATTGGAGTTTAATGGTAAATGGGGACGCTACCATTTTTTCACGCGCGAATTTGAGAGCTATCAGAATGCCGAAGTAATGCGTGCAGTATGGACCAAAGCTGGCCTGGACAATTATTTCAGGGCCCACTTACCGAAGCCAGACTTCTTACGTTGTTCTTATCTTATCAGTACCATCACTCCTAGCAGGGCCAAGGGAGGCGACAGCACTTTTGTGTTACCCTCACTATTGCCGGGCCACGAACTTAAAAGATTCAAACTGACCCTCAATCTAGTACGAGAAGCATTGGGCATGTATGGTATGCACATTCCTACTGAAAAGGAAACAATGGTTCCAGGCAGAATGAAACATAAAGATCTCAATAAGCTGAAGGATATGGTAGCAATGACACCGACCATCGCTCTTCACCTACAGACCGTCATGCAGCATTTTGCTTTTCCAGCCCAGGAAAGATTCACCATGCCACCAAAGAAGATATGGTTTAGCTTGTATTTGGCAGAGACAGAAAACCTCCCTATCAACGTACCACATTGGATCATAGATCAGATTCACCTAGCCCATCAACGGTGGAACAAGAAGCAGAAAAATGTGCTCCACGGGTGTTGTGCTCTGACCAAAATAATCTATCGATGTCTAGCCTATGACGTGCCTATTCAGCGGGCACTTGTATGGTCCTGGGCCCAGGAATTCCAGAGAAGGCTATCAGCGGCAGGTCCTCCATCAAAGAAGATGAGAGGGGGAGTCCAATTACCCTGCGCTCAACCAAGGGGAGCCACCACTACACCAGAGATTACCCCTCCCCAGACACGACGCATTAGACCATTCACCATTCAGCTACCAAGACCAAGTACAGAGGGACCCAATCTGGTGTTTCCACCCGTCCCATCGGACTTGGAATTTCCACAGGGCTTTACTCTCAATGATCTCACTGATGAAGAAGTGGCTAGACTAATCTACGACTCTAATCTCGAAACGGAAATAGAGCGAGCTCAGGAACCACAAACCCATACAACAACGTCAGCCCCCAACCAACCGCAAGTTGTAGAAGTCGACGTCGATGAACAAGAGATCGAACCAGGGGAAGAAGCCTACGAAGAACAAGAGTATGATGAACTTTTAGAGTTAGCAAGTGCCCCCGCGTATTCGGCACAAATAAAAAGACTATATCGAACCATGTAGCTAGTTCAAGAACAGCATAAAATGTCACTTGAAGCAGGCAAGAAACTCATGAACCAATTGCTGGCAGAGGAAGGTGTGGATGATATGTTCATCGAGTCCATCAACCTACATGCAGATGCAGTAGGATTGGATGAGGCCATTCATGAGGCAATGGCCTACATTCACCGATTTGAGAAAAGAGTTCCCGCCCGTCCCATGAGGTCCGGGAAACAAATTCATATCAACGTATCAGCACCAGGAGATACAACGCAAGCAGATGAACATCAGGAAGCACCACTGTCACCACCCTCCCCACCCCTCACTACACAACTCACTCCACCACGTGACACTATTGCCACCACGTCCAATATCACCACAATCATCACGGGAATTCCACTCTCTCCGGGAATCCAATTCGGGGGAGTCACCATGCCCACTTTCACCACTCTCTTCACTAACGTCACTTCCACCCCACCCACGATCCCCATTTACACGGTCACTCAAACATTTGACACTATGGAAACATCTCCTTCCACTGCACCGCTCCCTCCCCCCATGCAACCTCCGTCTCCCATACCCCCTCCACCCACATCTCCACTTGCATCCACATCATTCACAACTCCCTTTCCCGCCCCCATTCCCCCTGCATCTTCACCTCTCCCTGCATCATTTAATGTAAATAGTATATTTCTAGCATTAAATCAATGTGTATATCAGCTTTAGAATGAGTACAGAGCTCTTGACGACCGGTATCAACAACTGACAACAAATCACCAGAACTTACAAAGGCAACTTACAATTCTTGAAGAGGAAAATGCAGATGTGAATCAACGTTATACAACGCTTGAGCAGGCTCACCAAACACTACTCGAGGCACCCCAACCATCGAAAGAATCAGGCGTCAAAAAACTAGAAGCCTTGCTCGAAGTATACCAGGCCGATAACCTACGAGTCAGACGTAACTTGGCGCTACTCAGGAAACATATGGCCACAACACTTGAAGAGAACAAGAGACTGCAGAAACAAAATGAAGAGAATCTGGAAGCGGCAATGGAAGGCTCTCCCCACGAAATCGATCCAGAGCAGTTTAAAGCCGTACCTTCAGAGACGGTGTAGCTCAGTGATGAGTAGCACCTCCTTTAATGTCAATCCGGGAAGACATGAGGATGGTATGAAGACCACGAGCAAGTGGAAGCACAAGTGCGTGAGTGAGAAGCACACAAGCATGCACACACATACACACACACGCGCACACACGGTAAGAACAAAGAGAGTAAGACAATGGAATCTCTTCTATTGCAAGAAAGTTCTCATACAAGCTCAAACTACAACAAGCCAGCCCAAAAATGAGCTCTCTAGCTCTATTTATAGTTTTTGACTAGCTTTGGCCCTGTCCAGACCTAGTGTCCAGCCTAGTTAAAAATTAGGTTCCAGGGCTTATTTGATGGCTCAAACGAGATCTAAAAATTATGACAATTGGCCGGCAACTACTTCTAAGGCTCCTCAAGCTCGAGGACTCCTCGGCTTGTACAAAATGGAGCTACAAAAAAGTGAAAATGGTATTTACAGGGGTTTTTAGTGATGAGAATCACTTTAAAATGATGTAAGGGTTTTGAAAAAAAATGAAGGGTTGCCTTAGTGCTAGATCTGCATGTGTGTCCGTACTTGCTTCGTCCCGTATACTGTCAACACTCTCCCCCCCCTAGGGTCTGTCGCCTCTGACAGACCTCTGTTCCACAGTTTGATCAATGTACTTTTGCAGGAGGTCGGTTGCCAATTCTTGTTCTTTGATTCTTAGACCTCTGATCAGGTCTCGTTGCAAAGCCTCCCAATCAACTATACCAGGCATGTCAGGTTGTGGCATCGTGTAAAGCTCGGAATGCATTGTTTGCTCGCATGCAAAGAGGTGGAGTAAATGCGTAGGCCGTGGCGCGAATACCTCTGAATGTGCTTCCCAAAAGCCCGTGGTGAACATATCGTCGAATGTTTGCTTGTAGCAGGCAGGGAGATATCTTATGCGTGCATGCCATGCGTAAGCCACTCGTATGCTCGGGGTTGTGCTCATATCATATAGCAGGTCGTAGTTACCATTAATAAACCCGGGAATAGGAGGTTGAATACGGCATACATTGTGAAAAGTTTTGAATATGACCTGCATCATATCGAAGATCTTGAGCATCATCTGGGCAGCGACATCTGGCATGGGGTGGAGACGTGGTATCCAATGTCTGATGGTTGCAATCATGTATGACACTGTGGGAGTACCGGTTGGGGGGGCGATGGCGGGGTAATTGAGCCATTCTTTACAGTTCGCGTTATTCTGAACCTTGATTGCAAAAGCTTTCCATGATCTTCGTCTTTGCACTGGCCCAAAACACGGATTGTACTTCAAATGCATGGGGGCGTGATCCCATGTTCTAAGCATTTCTGGGTAAGTTTCGAGTAACTTCTGCCTCCAAGTTGGTTGGAATATGGCCCCTTTTCGTGCCGCTTCTGGTATATCTTCTGGTTCGAACTGTGTGGCAAATGTTGGGCACTTGTTGGTGACTCTTCTGATTTCTGCGTTGTAGTCGGCCAACAATACAAAATAGGGCTTGTATTGTAATTCTAAGCTAGTGATAAGGCGCCTAGAGGCAATATGCCTGAAGTACTCTGAGTGAAGGATGGTGTCCTCAATGGCCTTCATTGCCAGCATCTGAGTGGAGATCCGTTCCTGATGAGTTTTCCCCATTTCCTCTACCTGTTTCATCCATGCTGATGGGGGTTCCTCATAGGTATCTTGACCTTCTTCTGTGACGCGTCCTCCTGGGAATGGTTGAGGCTCGTAGGTGTCGTCGAATGCTTCCTCCATTGGAATAATAATTGCTTCTTCTTCTAACGGTTGCTCTGGTGGGGAAGGAGGTCGCTCGTACTGCATCAACTTCAATTTTAATTCTGCAATCTGTTGCCGTAACTCCAGTACGTCATTGGTCGTTGAATGTTCAGGTTCAGGTGAAGTAGCAGCGTCGGTCATCTCTTTAGGTGCCCGTTGGTGTGGTGTAGACTCTTGGGGTCTCTGTAGGTCCTTCAGCTGGTCGGCAAGCTGATCATGTGCTTCTAAAAGATTGGCATAAGTTTCCAAGATCTGTTGTATGCTTTCTGAGGGAACAGCTTGAAATTTAGCCGGGTCTATGGGTGCTCCCGGGGTGTTCTCCATGGCAGCCTCGAGGTTCTCGTGGTTTTGTTGTTGAAGCCG
Source organism: Ceratopteris richardii (assembly GCA_020310875.1). Taxonomy (NCBI): domain Eukaryota; kingdom Viridiplantae; phylum Streptophyta; class Polypodiopsida; order Polypodiales; family Pteridaceae; genus Ceratopteris; species Ceratopteris richardii. The sequence goes on along the minus strand of CM035417.1, from coordinate 79,543,392 downwards.
TCTGTTCTCTTCTTGAGCTACCGCCAGATGTCGTCGTAGCAAGGCCATGTTTCGTTGAAGCCTTGCATTGCGGCCCATTTGATCTCGCAGCTGTTCCTCCATGGCTTTGCTCTCTTCCATATGCCTCGCTTCGAGTTGCGCACTTGCATGTTCGAGGGCGGATATTTTGCTTTGTGACTCCGTATGACTGGACTCCAAAGCATTGACACGCTCTTGGAGTGTTGCTGAGAGGGTGCAAAGCTCCTTGTTATTTTCTTCCAATAATTTATATTCCTGCTTAAGCTGAGTGGCAGCTTCGAGCATGGTGTCGAGTGCAAGACTAAATGAGGTGGATGCAGGGGTAAGGATGGGAGATGTAGGGGGTTGGGAAGTGGGAATGGGAAAAGTGGATGTTGTGCCTACCGTGTGTGGAAGTGGTGATGTGAGTGTAATAACCTGTGATGGTGTTGTGAGAACAGTGGTGGTGGGTGATCCAGCGGAGGGTGAGATGTCCATGGGGTCGGACATGAGAGAGTGTGAGTCGTGAAATGTGAACACCGGGATGGTGGGTGGTGTGATAGTGGTGGTCGTGAATGTGGGGGAGTGGATTTGGGGGAGGGACTTTTTATTATGTTTATCAACCTGTTGAAGAATGTTTACAAGTTGGGTCCAGAAGGAGGGTTGGGTGATTAGTGTGGTGCTCGAGGCAGTTACAAGGGACGGGGTAGTTAGAGTTTGGGAGGGAGGAAATGGAGGGGTGGAGGGTAAAGGAAGGGAAAAAGTCTGACTAGTGACAGATGGTTGTCCAAAGGCAGGGAGGAAGGAAGGGTGACCTAGTTGGGGTTCAAAAATTTGGGTGACAGAGATGGATGAGGGTGAAGGAAGGAAAGTGGAAACGGGGGTGTGTACAATGGTCTCACTATAGGAGGATATTGGTTGTGTAGAAAGACACGTGGAGAGAGGTTCTGAGGGTGGGATAGGAGATGATGGGGGGGATGGTGCATGCGTAATTTCCTCCGATTCATCATTGGGCCTAGGGCTAATCATGTGGACATCTTCTGACGTGGACGTAGCTAACGCGGTAGATACTTCCATCTGAATCATCTTTCCTTGTCGAGGCCATGTATCAATTCTTCTTTGATCATAAGTAGGGTTCTCTCGATAGACCAAGGTTCTCATTGCTTCACTAATGCCACAGGTGTCCGCCAAAAGATTTAGCGATTCTACAAAATGGGGGTCGATATTCTCCGACTGCAGCATCTGGTTTACTAGGGCCCTATTTGCTTCTTCTGACATTTTATGGCATCGTTGCACCTGCTTGATTGTTCGGTATAGTCGTTTGAGCTGCGCCGTATATGCAGGGGCTTCGTCTTCACTCTCTTCTGGGTCATCTCTTGGTGCCTTCTCCTGAGCTTGTGTGCTTAGTCTCTGAGGAAGTTGTGCCACTCCTATCTCCTGTACACTGCTTGTCTCGCCTCGTGCATGTTCTCTTTGGGCTGATGTCCCCGGATCGACATTGTCAGGGCAACCTTCACTGTCTGATAGATGGGCCGTCTGCAGGAATGTTTCAAAATCAAAGTTTGGGTCCTCAGTGAAGGTGGCCATAGCTGCAAATTCTACATCGGTAGGTAGTGGAGGGGCAGAAGGAGTGGGCTGTACCACCTCTCTTGGTTGAGACTCTTGGAGATGGATTGTGAAAGGTGCCACTTGGGCTTCCTCGCTAGTGGAGACTTCGGCGGTGGCTTCTGGAGGGATCAGGACCTGTGAAAGGGATCCACGCATTCTTTTTGCAGGCTGACTCCCTGACTTTCGCCCTTTGAACAGCTCCAGGTGTGCATACTTTAGGGCTCGGGCAACTGGGACGTCATATGCAAGACATCTGTAGATGATTCTTGTCAGTGCACAACAACCATGTAAAGTGGGCTTCCTCACTCCCCGCTTGCCTGCCTCATACACTTGATCTAAGATCCATACCGGCATCTTAATGGGCAAGCTTCCGGTCTCTGCTAAATATAGCCCGTACCATATCTTCTTGTGAGGCTGCGTGAAACGGTCCTGAGCGGGAAATGCGAAGTGCTGGAGGCACATCCGCAGAGGTATGGCAATGTTGGGGGTGAGGGCGCACATTTCTTTTAGTTTCTTGATTCTATTGCTTTTCATAGACTCGGGTATCAAGGGGTCGCGGTCAGAAGGTACATGCGTGCCATACATCTGAAGGGCTTCCCTGATTAACGTTACATTTAATTCAAACTTCCTCATCTCCTCCAGATTGGATAAGGAGGGCACCCAGAATGTGCCTGAGTGATCTTTATCCCGGTAGGTTTCATCGTAGCAATCAAGTAGTAGCACCTGAGGAAGTCGGGTTTAGGTAGAGCTGCACTGAAGTAAGCTTGTAGTCCTGCCTTTTGCCAGATATCTTGAAGTGGAGCTGCATTCTGTAAGGTCTCAAATTCTCTTGAAAAGAACTGGAAGGTCCACCAAACCCCTCCACACTCCATCTTGGACTCCCAGATGTGATCTGCGTCTCCCAAATCCCCTGGCATTTCATTGAACCAATGGGAGTGCCCTTTTACTCTTTCGGTTAGTCCATTGGGTGGATCTGGAATAGGAATCCTTCGCACATTCAAGAATTCTTCAGGCCGAGCTGTTGGTGGAGCTTCCACTGGCATGGCATCCCAATTGATAGGAGCACCAGATCCTGCCTGAGAGCTTGTGCCTGCCGTTGTTGCCATGAGAGTAGGTTGCTTATCTGTTGGAAGACGAAAGGCACATTAGTGTTGTATAGGAAACAAGATGTAGTGGTGTTCCCTTCACAATACTAACATGACAATCCCGGAGGTCAGTGGTTAGTGGTGAAGTGTTTGTGATGGTGTGAGTGGTGATTAGAGGTCAGTGTCATCCTAGATGCATGCTTTGGTTATGCAATGGGCTCGGAATGCTCCTGTTGTTAGTGTGGGTGGATTTACAGAATTGGGTCAGGGGGTTCAGTACACAGTTTAATTCTCCATGCTTGGATAGAGGGGTCGTAGCTCTTAGGGCTAAAGATAGGTAAAGGTTTCTGGATGGGAGTGTGATGTATTTGGGACCTTTTGGGTACCCAAATCTGCGTGGGTGTGGGTCTATGGGTAAGGTATTTCTTGGCGATCCAAATTTGTCGAATGCTCGGACTTGTGGAAGAAGGTCGAGGGGATGGCAGATACTGCTTCTGTTTCTGCCCTGCCTTTTGCTTGTCAATCTCGGCTTTGTTGGAGTTCTTCGGTGCTTTTTGTCCTTTTGGCACCCAAATTTGTCTGGTGCCGCTTCCTTTGGTTGGACTAGACTGCTTTCCTTGTTGCGTCTTATGATACTGCCGTCGGTCTGGGTTCCTTCGTCGTGGTTGACTCTGCTGTGGTTGAGGTTGAGAGGTCGGATGGACGCTCTGCTTTGGAAAAGAAGGGAGCTCCAACACTTGCGTGACCTGCCCATTAGGAAGTGATTCGTTCTTTAACTTTAATCTAGGCCTGTCCGCAACCAGTTTGGAAGGATGAGCACCGCAGGGTGTCGTGCTCATTTGGCTGCTGATGCAACCCACCTGACCGCTGATTGTGTCCATCTGCCCTCGCGGATGGGTAGCTGCCCCTTCTAGTTTGCAGGAAGTCCCAGGGAAGATCTCCTGTCGTCTTTCTGATTGACAACTGTCTATAGCCAAGCCCAAGCGGGTTGGTGTAGACGTCGCGTGATTGAGCTAATCCAAGTTCTTCCGGTCTTCCGTCGCATGTGTTTCATAGGGTCTAGGGTCACAACCGTCAGGCGGAATGCCGTTAGGGAAGTCAAGCGGTATCACTCGCTTCTGCTCTAAGGTTCCAATCTGTAAGGAGCCTTGTCTAAGATTTAGGTCCACTGAGTGATCGTATAGCCAATCTTGGCCAAGGATTAGGGGTTCTATCAGGTCGTCATCATGGCACACTAGTAGCTTCGCCGTCATGGTCACATTCTTAATGAGGATAGGAAGGTCCACCTCACCCATGCAAGGGGTTTCCATGCCTCCTAACCCTATGAGGTATGCCTCAATTGGCCGCATTTCTATTCCTGAATCTTTATAGTGGGACCATCTAATCGCACTAGTCGCAGCACCTGAGTCAATTAAAGCCCTGAGTTCTTGGCAAGGGTTGCCGTGTTCTAGCCTAACTGTAATGAATGGTCTCCTGTCCACTATGCTAGGATGAGTGGTTGACTTTACTTGACACATGGCCATGGAATATCTGGGTGATGTTTCCTGATGGTTATAGTGTTCTCTCCCTAGTCCTTGTCTTCTTAGCTTCATGCGCTTAATGCGTTCTATGGCCTCTGCCTGTGCTTCTTCTCGAATTCGTTTTTCCTCCTCTTTACGTTGTTTAGCAGTATTGAGTCGACTTAGCATTTCCTCCGTGAGGGGTTCCTGATACAGCTTGACTCTGCACCCACTAATATAGTTTGGGAGGACATCCCCCTCTAAAGTGGCTAGTTGTACTGCTCCACTCGTGGAGATCCTATTAATGATCATAGGTCCGTAGCCTCTCTTTTCTAGCTTTCTTGCGTGTTGTTTCAATGTGTAGACTAAAACTAGATCCCCTGCTTTCAAGCCCTTATCCTTCACATGGGCATCAAAGTATGCCTTTTGCCGTTTCTTTGCAGCATAGATGCCTGCTGCTGCTCGTAGCCTCGTCTCACCTAAACGCTCTAGATCCAAGATCCTAGAGGACAACTCATGTCCATTCCACTCATGCTCTTGTGCTACTCTTAAAGCTGGGATTAGGAAATCTAGTGGTAGCACTGCATTCTGTCCGAAGACCATCTGAAATGGGGTGGCATTGAGTACCGTTTTGTAGGCAACTCGGTATGCCCAAACAGCATGATGAAGTTGTTTGTCCCAATCAGAGCGTTTATTATTTACCAGTTTCGTCAATACGTTACATAGGATCTTATTCGTGCTCTCGGCTTGTCCGTTAGCTTGTGGGTGATAGGGTGCAGACTTCTTATGTATCACCATGAATTCTTGAAGGAGATTTTCAATGACCTCATTCAAGAAGTGCGTACCTGTTGGGGATTCGGGGACAAGAAGGAGTTTGAGGGTTTGTAGGAGAAAAAAGAGATGATGAAAATGGAGTAATAGTGAGAACTTCTGCAAAGGAATACTCTTGGAAGCCTTGAAGATTAATTATCCTTCAACAATTACAATGACTGTGCAGTCTAATCAATGACTAAATACCACTTCAGGGAGTATCAATTACTGAAGACCAATTATCTCAAGTCTTCTAGCGGCGGCCTCTCGTGCACCAATCCTTCACTTGCTTCCCGCTTCCCTTGTGCACACCTTGCACTAAGCTTCCGCCAAGCTAAGGAATTGGTATCACTGCGCACGCACGCAATAGCCCTTGGAACTCTTGGGATCCAGCCCGCCTTCTCTCTTCTCTGCACACTTTCCTCTTGGCACCTCTTGCACTCTTGAATGTCGTCGCACACTGGATGCTCTTCTTGCTTCCTCTCTTGCTCCTCTGAAGCTCTCTCTTGCTCTCACTCTCAATGTGTCCAAGAATAGCCTTTGTCCTTCTTTTTGTTTGAGAGTCCGCCGGTTCGCGCACTCTAACTGCAATACAATCTTGGTGTCCTTTCAATGTCCCAAGATTGTCTTTTTGAACTGGTCCTCAACGATTCGCTACTTTGTCTTGTAGTGACTTTAGACAAGAGTGACTTTTTTTAAAATAAAATTTTGATTGGGCGGCCTATTTCCACCTTTGCGTACGCGGCCTTCCACCTTCACCTTTCCTTTTAATTCTTTTACTTTTGCACCTTAAGATTTTAGATTCAACCTTTGAACCTTAAGAGAAAAAATACTTTGTACCTTTAGTTTCATCCGGTTAGGGCTCTACAGATGCCCACCACCTAAAGATCTCTCCGTCCCGGAGAGACAACAGCGATACCAACAGAGATGAAAATAACGGAGGCAAGAAAAAAGGTAAAGGGTGTGTATCTTATTGAGAAGAATGCACCCGACAAGAATGATGAGAAATCAAAAGTATGAGGTAATTATGGGCAAAGTGATACTGAAATCTAAGAGCAATTTTTTATGACTGTGGATGAGAAATTTATTTAGACTGAGGAGGGCAATTTATTGTGGAGGTTGATTGACATTGTCAGCCGAGGTTGATGGAGAATGGGGCAAAGGAGCAGAAGCTTGTTCGATCGTAAGCTGTAGCGAACTAAGGCATTGTCTAAGGTGATCCCTTTCCCTGCGGATACGTCGGCATGCAGCATTAGCACAAAGCCCTAAGTTGGAGCGATTCTGAAGATCTTCTAATGCTTTCATTGCCGAGTCGGCCATATCGCGATAATGATCTCGCTCTTCTTTGAGCAATCGGGCCGTTTCGTTGAGGGAGTGCCATTGAGAGGTTGCCATACGATTGATGTTTTCTATTGTTGAGATATACTGTTGATGAACCGAAGCTGCTGCGGAAACCGAATCCAAGGAAATCTGAGAGGCCTAAGCATTGCCAATAGCGACTACACTCGCGTCCTGGAGTAATTGCAAAAATGAAGGGGTTGATGGTAGGTCAAAAGGCGGAGTGGGATTGGCCGGTGCAGCAGGAGGGGGAGGGGGAGGGGGAATAGACGGCGGAGGAGGATGAAGGGTTGGAGTGGAAGATGGAGTTGGTAGTGAAGGATTGGGGGAAGGGAGCGGTCGACTGACAGGAATGTTACTGCTAGAGGGGGAGGTGAAATCCTGGTGAATTGGTGGCCTACAGGTGGGGTTTTGAGGGTTGAGCTGTGTTTGAATAAGGGGGGTGAAATCTGAAGAGAGGGGAGGTCTAGGGATAATAGGAGGGGTAGGCATGGATGGAGAAATTGTAGATTCAGGAGGGAAAGGGGAAGAAGATTGGGTAGGGAAGGCGGGGACATGAGGGGGGGTAGTCATGAAGGGAGAGATGGGAGATGCAGGAGGGAGGGGTGAAGAAGATTGGGCAGGGAAGGAGGTTACATCAGGGGGATACCTCATGAATGGAGAGGTGGTGGATGTAGGAGGGATAGGTGAAGAGGAATGGGGAGGGATGGAGGTTACATCAGGGGGGTTAGTTATGAATGGAGAGGTGGTAGATGCAGGAGGGATGGTTGAAGAAGAGTGGGGAGGGCAGGAAGTTACATCAGGTGGCGTGGAGGTGGGTGTCGAGGCGGAAGCTGAGTCAATAGAGATTAGAGGGGGGGAGGGAGATGGAGCAATGGAAGGTCCAGGTTGGGAAGGGAGATAAGCAGCATTGTGTGCAGATTGTGCGGGAATCTGATATAGCCAAGCTAAGAAGGGTGCAGAATAGATGGAAAATGCATGAGAGCCTCTAGAGATAGCCTGGCGGAGTCGACGGGAGCGCAACATCAAGGAACTATAAATGAGATGTGCGTAAGGGTAGGGACGGCTATGGAGAAAGCAAAAAAGCGGATCAGCGATACGAATATCAGACCACGGGAGGGAAGAGGTTTGGCTGCGCAGTAAGAAGAAAAAGATGAACGCATTGAGAAGGGTGGTCATGCGGAGCAAAAACCTAGCATTACTTTGAAAATGTGTGTTACAAAAGGCAATAGTGGCTGAGGCGGACAGTCCAGAGTATAGGAAAGGGGGAGCACGAAAATCTATTAGGGGAGACCCAATACTGGCGGCAATGTCTGGGATGAAGAGAGTGCCGGTTCTAAAATGAGGGAAGAGGCGGATAGCTTCATAAACCTGGGTAAAATTGGCGGGGTTGAAGAAAACATTAGCCAAGCCCCACAAGCCCGCCTGCTGAAGATCCTCAATAGAAAACATTTGACGAAGGGCAATGGTAGGTATGGATAGATACATTCGGATTTGCAGGTTTATGTCAGGTGGGAGAAACAGGCGCATATAATCCCCGGTTGGTGAAGATGGGTGGGGGGAATGAGACATAGATGGGGAAGGAGAAGGAGGGTGCGGGAGGGGAGGTGGGTAATAAAGGTAGCTGGAATCTGAGTCTATGGAATAAAGGGGAAGATCCAGGGCCATAGGAGCTGTTGGAGTCGCTTGAACAGATGGGTCTGCCGATGAAGGAGGAGGTGGATTGGGATGGGCAGAAGCAATTGTGGAGGTAGGAGCAGAACTATCACCCGGAGCGGGGTCCGCCATGGATGAAACTGGGGAAAAGAAAAGGAGCAGAAGAAAGCCTCTTCAGGGGGAGAGGAATCGATGGGGGGTCGGGAGGGGGGCGCTGGGGTGTGATGAGGGGGGGGGGGGCGTGTTGTGGTGAGCGGGGTTGGGAGGGGGGGGGCACTGGGTAGTGTTGAGGGGGGGGGGTGGTGTGGTGAGGGGGGGGGGGGGTGGTGTGGTGAGGGGGGGGGGGCGCTGTTTTGAGAGGGGGGGGTGTGGTGTGTTGTGGTGAGGGGGGGTGCCGAGCGGGGTCGGGGGGGCGCTGTTGTGAGAGGGGGGGGTGTGGTGTGCTGTGGTGAGGGGGGGTGCCGAGCGGGGTCGGGAGGGGGGGGGCGCTGTTGTGAGAGGGGGGGGTGTGGTGTGTTGTGGTGAGGGGGGGTGCCGAGCGGGGTTGGGGGGGGCGCTGTTGTGAGAGGGGGGGGGGTGTGGTGTGCTGTGGTGAGGGGGGGTGCCGAGCGGGGTCGGGAGGGGGGGGGGGCGCTGTTTTGAGAGGGGGGGGGTGTGGTGTGTTGTGGTGAGGGGGGGTGTCGAGCGGGGTCGGGAGGGGGGGGAGGGCGCTGTTGTGAGAGGGGGGGGGGTGTGGAGTGTTGTGGTGAGGGGGGAGTGCCGAGCGGGGTCGGGAGGGGGGGGGCGCTGGTGTGAGAGGGGGGGGTGTGTTGTGTATTGGTGAGGGGGGGGGTGCCGAGCGGGGTCGGGAGGGGGGGAAAGGCGCTGTTGTGAGAGGGGGGGTTGTGGTGTGTTGTGTGAGGGGGGTGCCGAGCGGGGTCGGGAGGGGGGGGGGCGCTGTTTTGAGAGGGGGGGGGTGTGGTGTGTTGTGGTGAGGGGGGGGGGTGCCGAGCGGGGTCGGGAGGGGGGGGGGCGCTGTTGTGAGAGGGGGGGGGGGGTGTGTTGTGTATTGTTGAGGGGGGGGGTGCCGAGCGGGGTCGGGAGGGGGGGGAGGGGGCGCTGTTGAGAAGAGGGGGGGTGGGGTGTGATGTGGTGAGGGGGGGGGGGCCGAGCGGGGTCGGGAGGGGGGGGAGGGCGCTGTTGTGAGAGGGGGGGGGGGTGTGGAGTGTTGTGGTGAGGGGGGAGTGCCGAGCGGGGTCGGGAGGGGGGGGGGGCGCTGGTGTGAGAGGGGGGGGGTGTGTTGTGTATTGGTGAGGGGGGGGTGCCGAGCGGGGTCGGGAGGGGGGGGAAGGCGCTGTTGTGAGAGGGGGGGTTGTGGTGTGTTGTGTGAGGGGGGTGCCGAGCGGGGTCGGGAGGGGGGGGGGCGCTGTTTTGAGAGGGGGGGGGTGTGGTGTGTTGTGGTGAGGGGGGGGGGTGCCGAGCGGGGTCGGGAGGGGGGGGGGCGCTGTTGTGAGAGGGGGGGGTGTGGTGTGTTGTGGTGAGGGGGGGTGCCGAGCGGTGTCGGGAGGGGGGGGAGGGCGCTGTTTTGAGAGGGGGGGGGTGTGGTGTGTTGTGGTGAGGGGGGGGTGCCGAGCGGGGTCGGGAGGGGGGGGCGCTGTTGTGAGAGGGGGGGGGTGTGGTGTGTTGTGGTGAGGGGGGGTGTCGAGCGGGGTCGGGAGGGGGGGGAGGGCGCTGTTGTGAGAGGGGGGGGGTGTGGAGTGTTGTGTGAGGGGGGTGCCGAGCGGGGTCGGGAGGGGGGGGGGGGCGCTGTTGTGAGAGGGGGGGGTGTGTTGTGTATTGTTGAGGGGGGGGGTGCCGAGCGGGGTCGGGAGGGGGGGGAGGGGGCGCTGTTGAGAAGAGGGGGGGTGGGGTGTGATGTGGTGAGGGGGGGGGGGGGGCGAGCGGGGTCGGGAGGGGGGGGAGGGCGCTGTTGTGAGAGGGGGGGGTGTGTTGTGAATTGGTGAGGGGGGGGGTGCCGAGCGGGGTCGGAAGGGGGGGAAGGGCGCTGAGGGTGATGGAGGGGGGAAGGAGTGGGATATGAGGGGGGTGCCGAGCGGGGTCGGGAGGGGGGGGGCGCTGTTTTGAGAGGGGGGGGTGTGGTGGGTTGTGGTGAGGGGGGGGGGGTGCCGAGCGGGGTCGGGAGGGGGGGGAAGGGCGCTGTTGAGAAGAGGGGGGGTGGGGTGTGTTTATGGTGAGGGGGGGGTGCCGAGCGGGGTCGGGAGGTGGGGGGGCGCTGTTGAGAAGAGGGGGGTGGGGTGTGATGTGGTGAGGGGGGGGGCCGAGCGGGGTCGGGAGGGGGGGGAGGGCGCTGTTGTGAGAGGGGGGGGGGTGTGTTGTGTATTGGTGAGGGGGGGGATGCCGAGCGGGGTCGGAAGGGATGGAAGGGCGCTGAGGGTGATGGAGGGGGGAAGGAGTGGGATATGAGGGGGGTGCCGAGCGGGGTCGGAAGGGGGGGAAGGGCGCTGGGGGTGATGGAGGGGGGAAGGAGTGGGATAATAGGCAGAGGGGAGCGATGAGGGTGATGGAGGAGGGAAGGAGGGGGATAATAGGCAGAGTGCGCTGGGGTCGGGATTAGGAGGGAGGGCCGATCGTGGTTGTAGGGGGTGGTTGGGTTGTAGAGGAGTTGGAGAGGGGGCGCTGAGGAGGTTGGGGCGGGGGAAGGGAGGGGCGCACGCGGGTGGGATGGGGGGAGAGTGGAGTTGAGGTGGATGGAGAGGAGGCGGAGGGGCGGTAGTATGGAAAGGGGGAAGGAGGAGGGAGGGTGGTGATATGGAGGAGTTGATGGGGTGGAAAGGGGCGTGAGAGATGATCGTCCTCTGTCTTCCTTAGCACAACCGGCCTGTGCAATGAACAAATAGTACGGAATTCTGATGTGTTGAAGCCAGAATGAAGAAAGAGGCCATATTATATAGCTAGTTTGAATGAGGGAGCACCTCTCAAGAAGGAGCGGTCTAGCATAAAAAAGGTGATCAAAAAGAGAGGAGATGACAATGTTAATCTCATCCATCCGAGAGACAACAAAGGAAAGGGCAAAACTGAAAGTTACTTAGCAAAACTAAGAGCCATTCAAGTGATGAATTTCTTTTTATGAAGTGATGAATTCTTGATTTTTTGATGGAAAAGAAAACTTGCGCCCAAAATATTTTTGATTTTCATTGATAAAGAAAAGAAAAAAAACGTGCGCCCAATTTTCTGATTTTCATAAAAAACTACGCCCAAAATTCTGTGAGCTGATTATTACTACTTATTAAAACAATCCAAAACCAACAAGATAAATGAAAATGCAATGGTTATGATACTTGATAATAAGCCTTGAGTCTGGAAATGTTAACTAAAGGTAGGGTGTTGCCATCGAGTGTTTCCAATTGCACTGCACCCCACTGCAGCATCTTCGTAATGCGAAAAGGGCCTTCCCAGTGAGGGATCCATTTCCCTTTGTTTTGATTAGAAATTTGTGGTCTGTGTAGCAGGGCTAAATCTCCAGGCTTCAAATTGTTTTGCCATAGATTTTTGTCATGAGTCTCCTTCCTGTGTAATTGCTGCTTCTCTAACTGTTTGGATGCTAAAATTCTCGATTCTTCCAGTTTATGCAAAGCAGTCAGTCTTGCTGAAACTTCCATCCCATTTTTCTCTAGTCTTTCCGTTCTTATAGAGCCTCTGATAAATTCAAATGATTCAATAGGAACCAAGCCATAAACTAATTGAAAGGGGGAATACCCAGTCTCTTTATAGGCCAGTCTGTATGCCCATAATGTACCCAGATATGCCCGTCCCCAAGAGGTCGGCTGCAACATGCATTCTTTTCGTAACATTGAAATTAATACTTTGTTCGTTGACTCGGCTTGTCCATTAGCTCGTGGGTAGTATGCACAAGAAGTCCTGTGTAAAATGCGATACCTGTTGGAAATTTCCTGCAATATTTTGTTAACAAAATGAGTACCCTGATCGGTAGAGATTTCCAGCGGGCATCCAAATCTGCAAATGATGTTACAATACAAAAAGTCAGCCACTGTTTGTGCAGAGCAATCCGTTGATGCAATAGCTTCAGCCCATTTTGTTGCGTAGTCCGTGGCTATCAGTAAGTACTTTTCCCTTTTTGGAAGTGTCCGAGGGTATATAGGCCCAACAAAGTCTAATCCCCACTTCTCAAAGGGCTGCCAAGAAGTGGAAACTACCAAGGGGTGATGTCTTTGCTTGGTGGGTTTAGGTCCACACCTCTGGCACACATCACATGTTTTTCTCCAGTTATCTGCATCCCTAAAGAGTGTAGGCCACCATAGACCAGCATCTAGTATTCTCTGGCTCATGATATGCCCTGGAAGGTGCCCACCACCTGTTCCTTCATGTGCAAATTGCAGTATTTCCCTCACTTCATCTTCCTCTAAGCATTTCCTCATCCTGTCATCCTTGCCCTGTCTGTAGAGTTTACCCTCAATGAAAGTATATGGTCTACTCTTGACAAGCAGCCTCTTTCTTAGTACAGCATTAGCACTTTCTGGATACAATCCAGTATTAATGAGCTGCTTGATATCATCATACCATCCTTTTGGTTGTATAGCAAACAAGTGTGCATCAGGGAAATCATCATTGATACCACTGGTTTGATCCTTCCTATTTATTCTGGACAAATGATCCGCCATCACATTTTCTCTTCCTGGCTTATGGATTACCGAGAAATCGAACTCTTGGAATAACAGTAACCACCTCCATATTCTACCAGTAGCATGTGGTTTGTTGAGTAAGTACTTGAGAGGTTGGTGATCTGATATAATAATAAATTTTACCCCCAATAAGTAATGGCGGAATTTTTGAACTGCAAAGACCATTGCTAGTGCTTCCCTTTCGGTAGTACTGTAATTTCTTTCAGCCTTGGTCAAGATTCTAATGGCATATTGAATTGGCCTGTCCATTTTAAATTCTTCACTGGGTTGAGTCAGAACGGCTCCCACTGCATATGCACTGGCATCGACATGTATATGAAAGATTTTTGACCACTCCGGGGCGACCAAGATAGGAGCACACACTAGCCGTGACCTTAATGTCTGATATGCTTTTTCCTCCTCTTCTTCCCATTTGAAAGTTACTTCTTTACCTGTGAGTTTAGTCAGAGGTCTAGCTATCTCTGCATACATTTTTATAAACCTTCTATGATACCCGGTATGCCCCAAAAAACTTTGGATCTCTTTAGGAGTTTTGGGTTTAGGTAACTTTAATATAGAGAGAATTTTGTCAGGATCTGGGGCCATACCTTTAGCGGATACCACATGTCCTAAGAGGGTTCCTTCTGTCAAAGGGAAATGACATTTGTTTGGATTGAGCTTTAACTTAGTTTCTCTGCATCTTTGGAAAATATCCTGCAGCTGTCTCAGGTGCTGGTCCAAACAATCTAGATGAGTTTCTTTGTGAGATCCTGAAAATGAAGAGAAATCATCCATGAAGATTCTAAGGGATTCCAACAATAAGGGGCCAAAAATGAGATTGACCGTTCTGTTAAATGTGGCTGGAGCATTTCTTAGCCGAAATGGCATTTTTACATACACATACGTTCCCCACGGTGTGATAAAAGCAGTCTTTTCACGATCCTCTGGGTGTATTGATATTTGATTATAGCCACTGAAGCCATCCATAAAACTATATAGTGCATGCCCCGCCACTTCTTCAATGACCTGTTCTGCAAAAGGCATAGGGAACCCGTCTGGAATGGTCACCTTGTTGAGAGCTCTAAAGTCCACACAAATCCTGATTTTATTAGTATTCTTCTTTGGTACTATAACCATAGGTGAGAGCCACTCTGAGTGTTCCACAGGAATGATGATTCCTGCATCTTCCATCTTTTGGATTTCCACATAGACAGCTTCGGCATACTTTGGATTGAGTCTATAACTCCTTCCTCTGATGGATCTGGCTCCCTCAACCAGAGGAATTCTGTGCTCTCCATAAGATGCAGGCACTCCTTCTAAGTCTTTATAATGCCAGGCAAAAACATCTGCATACTGGGTTAAGAATGATTTTACCTTTTCCAGAAGCTTTGGGTGGCTCCACAACCAAGTGGCCACTAGAACTGGTTGATTATTGTTTTGGGTGCATAAATGTACTTCTTGAACCGGGTTTCTTGTTACCAGATTATCTTCTTGTGCATCTGCTTCCTTGTCTTCTTCTACTAGCTTTTCGTGCATTGCTTCATAAGCAGGTGTTGCAGAGCTAAAGAGCGCAAAAAGCAGAGAAAAAAGACGAGCCCCAAAATTTTTACGATTTGGACACACAACTTTTGTATCATAACCACTCTTGTATATATTTTCCATTGTAAATGCACTAGAGGAGTCCTCTAGATGCATCCCCACAGAAGATTAGTGAATTACCCATGTACAATAGTAGGAAGTTAGCATTTTAGTGAATAAAGTGCCGGTCTCTTGTGTGAAAGGACCAAATTTAGGGCACTAGTATATAAGTCAAAAGTGACTCATTGTAAAGGACTTCTTGTCATTGTGAAGAAGAGCACTTCTGAAATTTCGAGTTTGCCTCTTTTTTGCTGATTTTGATCTTCATTTTGTTCATGTATGTGTGTGTGATGCTTGAAATGCAAGTGTAGGACTGTTGTCTACCCCTTCCCCCTTGTTTTGAGTGGCTGTAGTGCGTGCGTAAGCTAGGAGAAGCAAAAACGCGGGTGTTAGCAATTCCCGTAATTCACTGTTTCTGCCATAACTTGCAGCAGAGTGGTCAGAATTGAGTGAAACCACTACCGTTGGATTCGTCTCGTCGAGAGCTTCGAAACGAGTACCCTATTGCCTATGTTCGGAGTTCTGGGCTGGGAGAAAACCTCAAAAAACCAAAACTGCTGAAAAGAGGCTTGCGGCAACACTTCCAGTTTTTCAGTAGGTGTGGGTAGTATTAGTCTTTTCTCATGCTTGAATAGCTAACTCACTTCATTTTCTATCACGTGTGCACATGTCTTCATACACTTGGTAAGTCACTCCTTAGGATTGATAATTAAATGTGTGAAAAGAACTCCACTATATGCACTTGTATGGCAATCGAGGTATAGTCTCATTGGTACAAGTCCTTGAGTCATTGCGGCTCAAGTACACACGTTTTTGGCGCCGTTGCCGGGGAGGCACTCCACCAAGTTGCCTTCGTGATAGTTAGAGAGCAAGTGTGATCGAATCGTACTTGTAGAGGTGAATTTGTCCATTGACAAGTAGTATTCCTTTTCAGCACTTGTCACTTCTCATCCTTGAGGTGTGTGTGATAAGTTTTAGGGTTAAGTGTAGGAGGAGGGAAGAGAAGGAGGAGTTAGGGTTAGGTTAGAAGGAGAGGAGAAGTGAGGAAAAGAGGAGTAGGAGTAGGCCAAAATTCTCAGAAAATCATCAAAAATCCCAAAAAATTTTAAGTTCAGTCAAAAAAAAAAGTATAAAAACTAAAAAATTTGGCTCATTTGACACTTCACAGTGTTCTGGTATCGTTTGCGAGCAGCGACCAGTATCGTGGGTTTGGTATCGTGGCTTTCAGGCTTTTACAGCTAGGTTTTGAGCTCACATTGCAATCAAGACAGTACCAAGGTAAACATTCTCTCAATTTATCTGTCAAAAACACCTTAAAAATGACCAAACAAGTGATTAAAAATCTGCGCAGTATCGCGGGGGGGGGAAAACTAATATCATTGTCATCTTATTGTGTGATACAGAGGTCTAGGAAGGAAGAGGAGAGTGAGGAGAGCAAGGGGGTAAAAAAGTTTGGAAAAAATCTTGCTTTTGGCTTGAGTATCGCGATCGGTTGAGTTTTGGTATCGCGATACCAAAATTCCCTTGTATCGCGACACTCGCCATAAGTATCGTATCGCCTGATACCTGCTTTGGTATCGCGACACCATTCTGGTATCGCGACACAGAGTCGGTATCGCGATCGCGCTTAAACCCCGGTATCGTATCGTCCGGTACTAAAATTGGGTATCGCGACACCATTGTGGTGTCGTATCGCCTAAAGTTTCTAGTATCGCGACCTCACTTTGCCGAGTGGTATCGTATCGTTTGATACAGTGGTATCGCGACACTACCCTGGTATCGCGACACTACTTTAGTATCGCGATCGCGCCCTCACAAGTGTCGTATCGTCGGCTGCTTGTCTTGGTATCGCGACACCATAGTGGTATCGTATCGCCAAGATTAGTATCGCGATCGCACTTACTGCGGTGGTATCGTATCGTCTCCTGTCAAGGATCGTATCGCGACACCACATTGAGATCGTATCGCCTCGAATCCCTAGTATCGTAACGTCTACTTTGCCGGTATCGTATCGTGGTTATCCCCAGTGTAGTATCGCCACACTATCTCTGGTATCGTATCGTTGGTCATCAGGACAGTATCGCGACACCAGACTGATATCGTATCGTCTGGGTGTCTGGTATCGTATCGTTTGGAGCTCTAGTATCGTATCGCTGAGAGCAGTATCGCCCAGTGTGGTATCGCCCAGAAGTGAACCCTTCTTTTGGCAAACAACTGAATCACTGGTAGAGCTGTCCAAAGTAAATCTAAGCAGCATAAAGAGAGGCTTCAGAGAGTGAATGAACTTGAGGTCCGGAAGAGTTCTAGGTAGTAGAAGGAGTGTCATATCCTCAGTAGGAAGTACAGCCCAGGCTAGTCATCACTCAATCTACTTAGAAACTTCCAGTGACTCGGAAGAGGAGTTACTGATGGCTTCAGAAGACATGCAAGGACCTACCCCAACAGGAAACTTCATGACTACGGTGGAAGGAGACTACCGTACCTCCTTACAATATGTGTCCACTAATGCCCAGGAGATTCCAATCTACCTGGATGGCTTAAACAGATCTGTCGCCAGGATGGCAACTGCCCAAAATGTCACCATCATACCACGACCAGCTGTCAAATACGAGGGAGGTGCTTACATTGACAAAATGGGTCACATCTACATAGTAACTGAATTTCCTAAGAAGATCAATGAAAGAGGAGAGATTATGGATCCCGACAACTCTGAAGAGTTAGTGACCACCCCCAGAGGCAGGTCACAAGTATCTCGGGTCTTGAGAGGAGACTTGATACCTCAAGACGACTACTTGTTGGAAGTCTACATGATTCACGGAGCAGACTTATTGCTTCAAACTGACGTACCTGTTCAAGGAATAGGAGAGAGCCCCATGACATTCTATGAGTTGAAAGACCCAGATGACGAAACTAGACTCACTTACCTAGATAAGAATCAAAGAAGATATTGGCCTGTAGGTGTCCTAGACAGGGCTCGGCTGAGATATATGGGTGCGCCTGTATTTCCTCAGAGGGAGCAGGCAACTACCTCGCAGAATCCTTTTGGAAATCAACAAGAGACGGAACATACCACATCAGGACAGACCAGTCAAAGAAGTGTGCCCAACCGTACTCATGTACAGTTTGCAACCCCAGGAGTGCACACACACAATCAGACCCACACAGGGATGGGGAACCATTTCCGACCACCGGTCAGACCACGACCACCTGTGGGAGGACAGCCAGGAATACCTCCATTACGACCAGCTGTCCCGGTCTTCCCTATAATGCCCAGACCGCCTGAACCAATGAGGAGATTGAGACCAATCCAAGTAGCTAAGTGTATGAGAAACCATTATGATGGATTAGGGGAGCCATACGATCATATTGCCGAATTTAAACAAGTTCTAAGAGCGGAGCAAGTAGAGGACTTCTTTGTACAGTACGAGTCTTTTGGACTCACCCTCACAAGAACTGCTCTAACGTGGTTCCAACCTCTAGATCCCAATCAATTTGGAAACATGGAACAATTCTTTCAAGAATTCATTGGAGAATTTACAAAGAGAGGGATTAAACACAATTCTGCATCTTTAATCCATAGCTTTAAACAAAACCCTAATGAAACGGTGAAGACTGCTGCCCGAAGATTCAACCAGTATGTGGATAGATGCCCAATGGCTGAGAGACCGACTCAACAAAAGATGATTTCATTATTTTTGGATGGACTCTCTAACGAGACCCTAAGAACCCTAGTGTATGTGAAAAGGCTGCAAACATTGAGTGAGTGTCTTCAAGAGTGCATCGACTTGGAAGATAACCTTGCAGAGGACCTCAAAGGTACTACCGACCTCACAAAATCAGAAGACTCAAGAAGCACTGTTACATCCAATTCTAGTAACGTGGAAGAACTAGCGGAACTATTAGCAAAGAAACTAGGAGTCCAAGGACAGAGAGCTTACCAATATCCAGCTCAAAGAGTGCCTATGTTGAGGAGGTGTAACTTATGTGGAGGAGAACATCCCACACACTTGTGTGCCAGAGGAGGAGCCGGTGCACAACCGATGTATCCCTACAACAGACAGCAACAACAAGGGATTTCTTCATACTGCCACATCGAGCAAAAATATACCAATCACACAACTGAGAACTGTCCCTTTAATAGGCAAACACGACCTGTCAATCCACCCCAATACCGACCTTATGGATACCCACCTAGAGAACTTGGGAGGGAGATGCCTAGATACAACCCGTATCCGGTAGGAGCTCCAAGACAATATGAGCAAGCATCATATCCACCACCACAACCAGTGTTGGGACCCCAATTGTCACAACCTCAACAAGTTGTACCTGTGAAGTATACTCAACCGGAAGAAAACTTGGAAAGAGCCATAATACCAGCCTCAATAGTGACCAATGTAGAATCAACCAACCAAGGGTATGAACCTCCACCAGGAGAGTACTATCCATATGAAGCCAACATGATGGAATATGAACCAGCATATGACGTGGCCTATTATGGATATGAAGGATTTGATCAGACTTATGGAGCGGAAACTGCAACTTTAATGTACACAGTGCCCAAAGCACAACAACCATTGAGACCTCCCATTAGACCACCAGTGCAGAGAGGACCGTGTTATAGATGCGGAGGGGATCACTTCATTCGGGAGTGTCCTCGACCTTACAACCCTCCACCACCCAGGATTTGGGAAGGATATTGTAGTGATTGTGGGAAAGAACATCTTTTTAGAGATTACCCTAAGAACCCTACAAAAACTCAAGACACTGCACCAATCAATGTAATAGAGGTCATAGAAGAATCTGGAAGTGATAAGGAGTACACTGTACCGCTGAAAGCTATTACTAGAGCTCAAGCAAAACAACAAAAAGGAAATCAACCGGAAGAAAAACTAGAGAACAATAAAACAGTAGAACCAAACATTCAAATAGTCAAGGATTCGGAGAACTCTTGCGAGAATTCCCAAAACACCAAAGTACAAAAATGGAAAGAAAGACGAGAAAAGCTCAAAGAAAAATGGGCAAGAAACAAGAGCCAAGACAGCAAAAAACAAGCAAAGGGTTCTAGAAAGCACAATGAACAAAAAACGCATAAGGAGATCCCTGAAACCCCACCAATCAACTCTGAGGCAAAGAAGCCAGGATCAATTCTAGCTGACCCAAAACCAGAGGAATTGGACATGTGGTTAAAAGCATACCAAGCTAGAATCAAAATGGGACCAAACCTAGAGCAACATGAAAAACTCTATCCTCAAGGGGAATTAGAGAAAGAAAGACTGGCGATATGCAAAAAGCTCATAGAAGTAGCACAGGCGACTCTAGAAAAAACTATCCCAATTTTGCCCGAAACAAGGATCGCACAGGAACTATACGAAGAGTGCATCCAACCTAAGGATAAAGAACCTACACGGGAAGATGATCGAAATGAACAAATGAAATTTCAAGGGGAACAGGTATCCATAATACCCGACCTAGAGGAAGATTGGTCCAAAGACTTGTGGAAAAGAATTAGAGAAGAGCAATGGAAAAAGGATGGAATCAGTCCACCTCCTTTTGAGGAAATAGTTGGAGAAGATAATCACCATGATCATAACCTGGAGGAAGCATATGAGGAAGTGTCAAGGTTTGATAAAGGAAGAGAGGAAACCATGAGCATTTCAACGCTGCCTAACTACATGGGAGAATATGAAAGAGAGTCTATAATAATACGAGCACCCACAGTGCATGGGAAAGAAAAAGGAAATTCAGAAGAGAGTTCACACAACCTAACAGAACTTAAGAAAACGAAGGTGCAATGCAAATTGACAGTGGAAGAGTTGCTTCAACTTAGACCACATTTAGTGAGACATCTAGCAAATCAGATAGAGCCACCAGCAGAGAAAGGGGAAATGAAAGGAAAGGAAAAAGAAAACCACTCCACAATACAAGTTCCAGTTGACAAGGTAGGAGAATTTAGTGAAGGAGACGAAGGTAATACGTGCTTACCTGTCGCCTACAATGGGTACATAACCAAGGCCATCCTAGACACGGGAGCGGGAGTAGGGATTGCTACCAAGGAAATATGGGAAAAATGGGGAAAACCTGCCTTACGACCCACGCACATGAAGCTCCAATTAGCAGATGGTCATGTAGAGAAACCTTTAGGAATATTGGAAAGAATCAAACTGACCACTTGTGGAGTAGAGTTTGAACACACATTGGCCATATGTAAGTTCGAAAAAGCAAACAATTACGAAATGATATTAGGACGACCATTCATGCGACAGATGCGAGTAGTACAAGATTGGGGCAGAGATTCATTATATCTCCAACATCAAGGAAACACCACCAAGATAAACCTGCACACATTCGCTTATCGGGATGTCCCTCCATTACAATGGAATCCAGTCCACAAAGAGGAAGATGACCTATCCATTCACAGCGCTGGATCAAGTGACCAATCTTGGATGCACGAGGATGCCCAGTTGTGGATGTGCAAAGAAGCCAAGAAGGAGGAGTGTAAAAAACAAATGTGGCCAATAGGGCACCCTAATTATCGATCGATAGAAGACCCCGACTATATGCCTCAAATTTTTTCAGACGAACTCTTCGAACCACATGGCTGGATGGAAATCCTAGCCACATTAGACGTTTGTGTGAATGAGGAAGTCTTGACGATGAACGACTGTGTAGACGAGGAAGGATATGACGTGAACCTCTACATGGTTGTCCTCCAAGAAGTAGAAGCAGGAGAAATTGTAGAAGAAGAGTGGAAAGAAGAGTACGAAAGCATAGAAATGGAACAGGAGTTTGACTCTGAAGAACAATATTTAGAAATCATGCAAAAGGAATCCAAAGAAAGACCGACAAAAGTCTTAGCAATTGACACCATCCCAAGAATGCACGAGCATAGAGAGGACACAAGTAAAGTGGAACCTGAACCAGACCACTTTGAAGTTCCAGAACATTTTAAAAGATACGAAGTGGAAGAAAGGAAAATAGCAACTCAAATGCCTAAACGAGAAGCACGAGACGGAGAGGCGTATGACAACAAAGAACAAACAAAAAAAATTATTGTGACGGTTGAAGAAGGAGAAGAAAGGTGCACGTATATTGGTAAAGACGTATCTGAAGAGGAAGAAGAGGAACTCATACACCTCATCCGAGAATATCGAGATGTATTTGCTTGGACGTACAAAGACCTTAAGGGTGTAGAACCTAGCATATGCGCTCATCGAATTCCTATGACAGCAGATGCAAAACCTTCTAAACAACGCCCTTACACGTATAACGAAGTTTATGCAGCGAAAATAAAGGAAGAAATTGACAAATTACTAGCGGCAGGATTCATTTATGAGATTGAACACACAGAATGGGTATCACCACTAGTAGTAGTGCCCAAGAAAAACGGAAAGCTAAGGGTGTGTATCAACTTGAAAAAAGTAAATGCAGCAACTATACGCGACAGTTTCCCTTTACCCATCACAGACCATCTTTTGGAAAGAGTTGCCGGCAAGGAGGTCTATAGCTTCTTGGATGGATTCTCTGGTTACAACCAAGTAGCTATTGCAACTGAGGACCAGCATAAAACCGCATTCGCGACTGAATGGGGAATCTATGCATTTAGAGTGATGCCTTTCGGGCTCACTAATGCGCCAGCCACCTTCCAACGATTGATGTGTCATGTTTTCAAAGAATTTCTGAGAAAAAGCATGGAAGTATATGTAGATGACCTTTGTACATACTCAAATCAACGACCAGACCACATACCGGAACTGCGGAAAATATTCAATAAATGTAGACAGTATAGAGTCTGCTTAAACCCAGAAAAATGTGTCTTCATGGTAAGACAAGGAAAAATACTAGGACACATAGTCTCAAGAAATGGGATATCTACAGATGAGGATAAGATTAAAGTCATATTGGACTTACCAAGACCCAAGAATGCGAAAGAAGTACAAGCCTTTATGGGACACTGTGGATATTACCGTAGGTTTATTCACATGTATGCCATAATAGCTAAACCCTTATACGGTCTATTGACTCAGTTCACTTGGACGGACGAGTGTGAGAAGGCCTTCAACGAGCTTAAAAAGAGGCTGAGTACAGCCCCAATTCTAAAATCACCCAACTGGAACAAGCC
Source organism: Ceratopteris richardii (assembly GCA_020310875.1). Classification (NCBI taxonomy): domain Eukaryota; kingdom Viridiplantae; phylum Streptophyta; class Polypodiopsida; order Polypodiales; family Pteridaceae; genus Ceratopteris; species Ceratopteris richardii. Next base: position 79,520,984 of record CM035417.1, on the reverse strand, counting down.
TTTTCATATTCATGTTGATGCTTCGAACTATGCAATTGGATGTATCTTGGCTCAACCGGCCGATGAAGGAAAGCTTGATCATCCAATCGCTTACGCAAGTAGACAATTAAACCAAGCCGAAAGAAATTACACGACTACAGAAAGAGAGGGCTTAGGAATGGTCTATGCTGTGAAGAAGTTTAGACACTACCTCTTAGCCAACAAATTCAAATTCTTCATAGACCATCAAGCTTTGTTGTATTTAGTCAATAAGCCTTGCAACACAGGGAGACTGGTACGATGGTTCTTGTTACTAATGGAGTTTGACTTTGAGGTAATAGTCAAAAAAGGAAACACACATGTGAGAGCAGACCACCTTTCTAGGTTAAAACACGGAGAGCCACCTAGCGGAGTACCTGATGATTTACCAGATGCTTATCTGTTTAATCTAGAAGTATGTCCGAAGTGGGCAGAAAAATTGACCCCTATACTTACGCATGGCCCTCAACACCCAATCAACAGAAATAGCAAAAAAGAAATTCTTCAAACAAGGAATTTACACATTGTTGCTGGAAGCGTGTATTATAAGGAACCTAACGGAGTTTTATTGAGATGTGTCGAGGAGGATGAACAGAAGCAACTAATTCAGCAAGCACACATAAACAAGTGGAAAACCCACCAAGGGATGCACGGAACAATACGAGAATTAAAGAGGTTAGGCGTATATTGGCCTGATATGTCCAAGGACGTTCACGAGCATGTAAGTAATTGTGGGGAATGCAAAGAGATTAGTCCCAGAGGATCACGTGTCCTTACCTTTTTCTACCATTGTGCCTAATTGGAGTAAGTCATTAGTGCAATTCCTCAAAACGAAAGAGCACGAAATAGGAGCTAGTCTAGCAAGAAAGCGATCCTTAGAAGAAATGAGCAAGGATTATGTGATAATAGGGAAACAACTGTTTCGAAGAGGAAAAGACAATCAACTCAGATTATGCGTACATGAGGGAGAATACCTTCCCATATTAGAAATGGCACACGCAGGAGCTGCGGGAGGACATTTTTCAGCAGATAGAACGGTCAAGATGATTCTCTTTGCAGGCTTGTGGTGGCCAACTTTACATATGGACGCAGAGACATACGTGAGAAGCTGCGAAACATGCCAGAGAGCAAAATATCCCATTAGAAGAGATGACATGCCTTTGAGACCCATGGTTTGTGCGAGAGCATTTGCCAAGTGGGGAATTGACTTCATAGGACCTATCAACCCACCTACGAGAGGATCTCATGCGGAATACATCATAGTAGCCACCGACTACTTGACAAAGTGGGTAGAAGCTAAAGCCACGCGCAAAAATGACGCTCAAACTACAGCAAAATTTCTTTTTGAGCACATTTTCACACGATTTGGACTACCTATCGAGATAGTGAGTGATCGAGGCACCCATTTCCTAAACGAAGTCATTGAATCGCTAATGAATGAATTTCTAGTGATCCACAAAAAATCAGCCCCATACCATCCTCAAGCCAATGGACAGGCTGAAAGTTCCAACAAAGTACTTTGTACTGTCTTGACAAAGATTGTCAATAATGGAAGGTCAGATTGGGACAAACAATTGCATCACGCAATTTGGGCCTTCCGAGTGGCATATAAAACGGCCATTGGAACTACACCTTTCAACCTAGTGTATGGGCAGAATGCAATTTTGCCAATTGACTTCTTAGTGCCTACATTAAAAGTAGCCCAGCAATATGAGTGGAACGGTCATGAATTGTCTCAGCAATTAGATCAAATCGAAAAGCTACATGAGACTAGATTGCAAGCGGTAGCAGGCATCTATGCCGCTAAACGGAGACAAAAGGCATACTATGACTCACATATTAAGGATAAGGGACTAAAAGAAGGCGACTTAGTCCTAGTATACACCCTAAAACAGCATGCAAAGAAGCTCCAAAAACGCGGATATGGTCCCCTGATCATAAATCGAATCTCCACTAGTGGTGCAGTCAATCTCGCCACACTAGACGGAGACATTCTTCCCAATTACATCAGTGGATGCCGAGTGAAACGATTCATGGAGCCTCTGACCGATGAAATGCTGGCTAGACTGTTGGGAGCTCAAAATAGGAAGACGGAAGAAGAACGAATTCGAGAGGAAGCCCGACAAGAAGCACTAGAACGCATTCGAAAACGCAAGGAGTGGATCAGGCAAAGAGATGAACTCTATATCCAAGGAGAAGAGCCCATCCCTATGGCAAACTACCAGGTCAAAAATGGTGACGCAACGGGTATATGTAAAACACAACCTTACCTAAACCTAGGGATTGGTCAGACGGAGTATAAATTGATAGACGCATTGATAGACTCAGGAGCAGGCCTTAGCTGCATGCGAAGGAGGATAGCGAACGAATTGCAATTGGAATTGAATCCCACGAAAGCCAAACTAATAGGAATTGGAGGTCACACCCTAGACTGTATTGGAACAACTAATGTGTCCCTCCACATAGGAAATTCCTCCATGGAACAAAGAGTCCTAGTATGTGAGGATAACGATTTAATGGAAGACTTCATTCTAGGACAAGACTGGATCATTGAAACAGAAGCATGTATCCATCTGGCTCAAGGATATATTTCAGCCACGATAGGGCATAAGGAGGTTTTCAGCTTGCTTGAAGAGAAACCATGTAACCAAGCCATGTCAATACCAAGATCAGAGGAAGTTCAAGAAGCGACGAAAGATAGTAGCGACTGTGCTCAACACTCAGAAAGCAAAGGCTTAGAAACTGAAACTTTAATCATGGCTACACCACCTATAGTGTCAAAGCTACCCGATGTGAATGAGGATCAGCCAACGATAGAGGAGACGCTCTCTCCTAAACAGGCTCAAGGCCTCCAAAGATCGCACTATTGGAAACCAACAAGCAGATACTCGAAGCGAGAAGCATCCAAATATATGTGGGTACGAAAGGATCAGGTACAGAGTCAAAAAATGTCTACAAGCGCTTTGAAGATGGAAACAGACATCACCAAACCCGCTACAAAGAATTACACACGAACAGAATCGGTGCAGGTGTGGATTCCCAAGCCCCTGCTTGAAGCTCAAAGATCTCGACATCAGATATGGATTCCCAAAAAAGTCATACAAGCAGCTAAACAGAATGTGAAGACCAAAGAGGAAACGCCACAGCAGACGAGGCAAATGCCACCAACACCAAAGAATCATCAGAGAAGATCACAAAGCAATGTCAAATTCAATCGGATTGTGGATAAGGCAAATGGAACACCAACAACTACACGAATCGAGAAAACCCGACAACCTTTCTCAGTGTTCTCAAAATGGGCGTGGAAACCAAGGCAACCACAAGGAGCAAATGATCGAGGAGACAAAGCACCCGATTGCACTCATGTTGTGTCTGATGCACCCAAAGTATGCATGATAGAGCCACATTACAAGGCCATGCATTCGGCACAAGATGTACATTATCAAACTAGTGGTGCACGATCTCCAAGTGAGACTAGCTCTTAGCTTTAAACTGATAGGAATGGACATACTATGTACATAAACTACGCTTCGGCTATGGACTAACTTTTATGTTTTCTTTTCAGCAAAAAATATAAAAATGCATGAAAAATTAAGGTATTACCCTTCTCACTCCCATGGGAAAGGGACGGCACCATGCACTTGGAGCAATATCAAATTATTAATCAACACATGGTGGAGGATTTCTGGACAAAATATGGATACTAATTCATGCTCTATATTAAGTGCAGATGACTTCTGAAGACTCTGAAGCTACAATCCAAGAGGAGGTACAGGAATTTCCTCCCCAATGTCTTACGAAAGCAAAAGGACATTGGTTCCAAGATGAACAACCCGTGGATGAGTATCTTTTCTTGGCCAACATAAAGATCATGGACACGGATCACCACTTTCCGATCATGTCCCAGGACTTCAAGATTTTACATGGCATGCCATCTACAATCGATATCATGAAGAAAGCAGGAATTCACAAGTATTTTGAGCTACCCATCTACAAGCCGGACTTCCAACGATGTACCCAAGTCATGAACAGTTTGAGACCAGCGCTACATGATCCATTGGTGCCAGAAGCCAATGTGATGGATAAGAATGGCGAATGGGTAGTCATTCAGTTCTCCCACGACTTAATCAAAGAAGCTTTTGAATGGGAGAAAGATGGTGTCAACACGGCCAAGGAAGAAATTCGTGGAGCAAATACTAGAACCTTTGTCGACATTAATAGAGTGGATATTGAAGAGGAAGTCAGGTTGATTCATCAACACTTCTGCTTCCCGAGCATGAACAGATACACGGCCCCTCAAAAAATTATTGTCCAATTGTTGTCTCATGCCACAAAACAGATCGGCAATCAGGTAAATCTCACACCATATGTGCAGGAAAGATTGTTCGAGGCCAAGAAGAAATGGGAAAATAAAAAATTCCTTAATGGAACCACTGCCCTCACAATCATGATTTACCATGCATTGGGCATGCGAGAGTACTTGAGGGAGATGCCATCTTCAATGGAGCTGGCTCAATATGTCAAGAGTGCTACAGTACCAAAACAAAAGAAAGGGAGTAAGCAAGCAGAAGAAACAGAAACAAGTTCGCAACCGAGGATGAGAGGAACCATGAGAGGTACAAAGCGACCTAGAGAAGTTCTGCAGAAAGAAGAAGAAGCACCACAACCAAAGAGAGTACATGTGCTGCCTACCACCACCACTCAAGGACCCAGAAAAATTACGGAAGAAGAATTAACTCAAGCACTGGAGGAGACTCACAAGTATACAGAAGGGCAAATCAATCTACCAGTGCAAGGTCATCATTATCAACAGGCTGCAACGGTTCAAAAACCAAAAAGAAAACTCACTAAGGTACACAGGTATCGGGAGATTGGGCTAGACAATTCAAGTTCAGGATCCGATGCCCAAGAAAAGCAAACTACATCATTATTGGATGTAGATATTAAAAGTGAATCGAAAGATGATGGCCAGTGGGCCGAATTAAATGAAGTGAACTATGACGAAGCCCAAGCGGACAACACCCAAAAAGGTCAAACATCGCTGGCAGAGCAGAATACAACCCCAGAGAAGGTAGAAGACGAAGGGCAAAACACTATGCAAGAGAAGGATGCCTTCATCACCCACACAAAGGAGGACAAGTCTGAAGCTGAGACGCATGCAATGATATCTGAGGACAAGCCTCAAGAAGAAGAAAAAGAAGACGAAGAACCCTTCACACCACTAAGGGTTGTGGCCGAACCGTCCCCTCTGGATGTAACATTTCAAGGGAGTGCCACGAAAGTTCGTAAAACGGTCGAAAATGAAGCGGAAGTTAATATACAACTACAGGTCCGACAACCACACAAAAAATTGATCCATGTAGCACAGGGACAAGATGTACAAACAGGAGAAACACCGGACATAACAAAGACATGGTTGAATGTGGATATAGCTCAGCTCAAGCCGGTGGTGCAGGATATGATCCGCACGGCACTCGACACTCAACAACTGATGCTTGATGCTGATGAAGATTACGACCAGGCCATGCTCGACAAACAGGAGCTTCAGAAAGAAGGTATGAATTTGGCAAAGAAATTATCTAAAGTAGAAGCTCAGGTGTTGAAGAAACAGGAAGAGATAAAAACAACCAAAACACAATGCAAAACATTAGAAAAGGAGAATGCCCAACTGAAAGAGCAAGTGTTGGAGCTAACAAAGAAACTGGAAGTAACTGAAAAAGAGAAAACAAGAATACAGACTCGTAGCAAAGTACTCGAGTCACAGCTCAAAGTGAGCATGGAAGAAGCAGACCAACTAAGGGACAGAAACAAAGAGCTAATGACAGCTCTCCTCAGTGATCAACCATCGACAGATCTTGACAAAACACATGAGGACATAAAAGACATGGAAGCAAAGTTGACCAAGATGGCAGATCAGCTCAAGCAGGAGCAAGAGACAGTTGCCGAATGGGAACAGAAATATATGAATGATACTGCAGCTCTACGAAAGAAATGGAAAAAAGTCGAGAAAGATTATTTCCGACAGTGCAAGGAAGACACAGATCACATGCATATCGTGGCACAGGAATTAATCAAACATCAAGAAAAACTTACCAAGGCTGAAGAGGAGCTCAAGAATAAAGATGACATCATTAAACGGCTGCAGGAGAAGATTGAGCTAAAAGAGAAACAAGGGACACCAGTAGTTCCTCCAGAAACCACGGCTACTGTGGAGGAAGAGGTACGTCCTCTCTCTCCCCCCTTGTATCATTCACCAATAAGGGCGGAAAAGGAGGTTCCACTAGAACCTAACACACGCGACATTGCAGAATTGAGCAGACCAGAAAGGGCACTACTGGTGTCCCAGCTCACTGCTGATTTTGAAGATCAAATAATACAAATAATGAAAGAAGCTCGAATAGACAATAAACAGCTAGATCAAATTTTGAAGCCCTTCAATGTACCATATGGTCTACTTAAAGAACAGACGCGCATGTATATAAAGACTACCACGAATAAAGATCCGGACCACAACCTTCAATTCCAGCATGACACTTTCAAGTATACTCAAGAGGAATTTGAGAAGGCGGATCCCATATGGCGAAGGAAAATTTTGGAGAAAAATCCGACTTTGCGGGTACAGTGGGAAGCATCACCATATGCGCTTCAGGTAAACCCATCATTTTGTCCTGTACCCCGCAGACGCTCTTGGACGCAATTTTGGGAAGCACAGCGTCAAGGCTCCATCAATAATCAGTGGCTAAATTACCCATTACTACCTAGTCCGCCACATAATTATCTACCCACTGAAGAATATATGGTAAAGACAATGGAATTCTGGATCGCCAAATATGCTACAGTGCCGGACTTAGCAGTCAAGATGACAAATTAAATATTTAGCATGCTCATTACAGTGTTAAAGGTTTTCCAGCATGCGAAGTACACATTTTTGAATTTCATTGGCATTACACAAGGGTCGGAAGCCCTCATTTTTGATCTATCAACCATTCCGAGCCGACTCACCATTATGGCATACTACTCCCGCCTTATGTTTTTGCCATCAACATATATGCAGACTTTCGAAGAAGCATTCTTCACCGGCTTCTTTGAAATAGATTCGGAAATTTTTGTAAAAATGACTTCAAATTTAAATGCGAGGCTGGTGGCCTATGAAACAAGCTTTTTTGCTGATCATCGACAGGCGCCAGAAGACGGAGTGAAGTCAAAGCAATGGAAAGAATTCATGCTATGTCATGCCAATCTGCTGAACCAACGAGAGCAAACCGCCATTCAAACATACACGCGTCGCCTCAGAAAGCCTGTCGAGGACGACAGAGTTTAGGAGGAGTGACGTGTAGAGGGACAATCAAGCAAGAAGAAAAGAAGAAGAAAATCAAAGTCCAAAACTATTCATTAAGAAGAGAAAAAGAACATATCTCTGCAGGAAGCCCCGCAGGGGCGCAACACCCATCTCTGCACAGAGCCCCGCAGGGGCACGCACCAGGCTACAAAGCTAAACCCCAGGGTCCCGAGTAGTGGACTTTTCAAACATCAGAGTAGGACCAAAAGTTAGAAAGGGGTAGAGGCTGAAAAGTTGAAGAGGGTGACTAAGAACAACACATTCCTAGTCACTGGTGGCGTGCGTGGCAACCCGAGTCAACAGGCAAGACAACTACATCAGGCTCTCGAGTTGTAGAGCTTGAATCAAGAAGGCCATCGAATCTGCATGTCTGTTTAACTGCAGACAATACTGACCAAGGGGAGCGTGCAGTGGAAAAGCTGAAGCGCCTCTAAAACGTAATGCAAGATCAAGAATCAGACAACACTACCCACGGGACGCGTTCGCGAAGCAAAGTCTGTCAAGGGACGACAGAGACGAAGAGGGGGAGAGTGTTGCAGAGCTAAAGAGCGCAAAAAGCAGAGAAAAAAGACGAGCCCCAAAATTTTTCCGATTTGGACACACAACTTTTGTATCATAACCACTCTTGTATATATTTTCCATTGTAAATGCACTAGAGGAGTCCTCTAGATGCATCCCCACAGAAGATTAGTGAATTACCCATGTACAATAGTAGGAAGTTAGCATTTTAGTGAATAAAGTGCCGGTCTCTTGTGTGAAAGGACCAAATTTAGGGCACTAGTATATAAGTCAAAAGTGACTCATTGTAAAGGACTTCTTGTCATTGTGAAGAAGAGCACTTCTGAAATTTCGAGTTTGCCTCTTTCTTGCTGATTTTGATCTTCATTTTGTTCATGTATGTGTGTGTGATGCTTGAAATGCAAGTGTAGGACTGTTGTCTACCCCTTCCCCCTTGTTTTGAGTGGCTGTAGTGCGTGCGTAAGCTAGGAGAAGCAAAAACGCGGGTGTTAGCAATTCCCGTAATTCACTGTTTCTGCCATAACTTGCAGCAGAGTGGTCAGAATTGAGTGAAACCACTACCGTTGGATTTGTCTCGTCGAGAGCTTCGAAACGAGTACCCTATTGCCTATGTTCGGAGTTCTGGGCTGGGAGAAAACCTCAAAAAACCAAAACTGCTGAAAAGAGGCTTGCGGCAACACTTCCAGTTTTTCAGTAGGTGTGGGTAGTATTAGTCTTTTCTCATGCTTGAATAGCTAACTCACTTCATTTTCTATCACCTGTGCACATGTCTTCATACACTTGGTAAGTCACTCCTTAGGATTGATAATTAAATGTGTGAAAAGAACTCCACTATATGCACTTGTATGGCAATCGAGGTATAGTCTCATTGGTACAAGTCCTTGAGTCATTGCGGCTCAAGTACACAGTAGGTGTATTTTGAACTTCGATGTTTTCCTCCTTGTCCTGCATCCATCCTGCAGGGATTTCTTGAATTGGGAAAGAACATTCAGCCTCAGAATTTTTTACCTTGCTTTTAGCTTGGGAAACTTCGTTATCTGATGTTGACACATCCTCCTCCAATTTGTATTTGAGGGGTATCTTCCTGCCCCTTCTGTGGTCAGTGATGGGCTCTCCCAATCCATCAACCTGGACCTTTCCTTTGTCTTCATCATAGCCTCCAAATGTACCAGGATTATCAAGAAAAATTCCAAAACAAGAAGAAGAGTTGCCGGCATGAAGCCAACTTAAAATATCCTCTTCTTCCTCAAAATCAATTTGGGGTTGATCCTCCGCTTCTGTTTCCATGCAAATGCTCACTGTTTGCATCATACTAGTGTTTCCTTGATTGTCTGGGCCTTCTTCTAAATGAATTTGTGTCAGCTCCTGCCCTTTCTTTTGTACCCACATGGTGTCCTTACCCCAATCATGAATGACACTGGCATGCCTCAGCCAAGGTCTTCCAATTAAGAGGGGAAATCCTCCTTCAACCTGGGACAATCTTAAAACCACAAAATCCAGGATAAATAGATTACCTTGTACTTCAAGTGGAACTTTTGGGATTACCCCTAAGGGCCTTACTTTGCTCTGATCTGCCAAAGTGACCGTGAAATTTGCAGGTCTTGAAGGGTGGAGTCCAATCCTTTTCATGGTATGTTCAGGCATCAAATTAATGCCAGAACCACCATCTACAATAACACCTTGAAATTCATGGCCCTTGATTGATATTGTAAGCCGAGGGCTTTTATAATCTGTAAGGGGTGCTTCCCCCCTAATTATCCCTTGATGTAAGATAGCAGTCTTAGCCACTAAGCTTGTCGTAGAAGCTTCATCAATTATCTGCAATAATTCTGACCTGAATTTCCCATCCATCTTTATTAAATCAAGAATAATAACCTCCTTTTTCATGGACTTGAGCAGTCTGGAGGCTTCTGATTCCTTAAGAGCTTGGGCTCCATTTGACTTATCCAACTCCTCATGAGCCCTGCTGAATGCCTGTCCAATGGCATCACTGGTACCTGTGCAATTTTCCTTTTTCCTTGTGTCTGCACTTGTGGTGGCTAGGTCTTCGGACACACCTTTGTCTCTGTTTAATCCATTAATCAATGATTCTTGACCCATGTCCACTGGAGCCTTCCCCTTGCTTCTTGTCTGCACAGTAAAAGAGTCAATTTCCTCTAACTGCACCACCCTGGTAGATGGTGACGGCACCTTAACTTGATTTGCCATTTCTTCTTCCTGCACAAAAATCATTTGGATATGGGGCCCTGATGAAGAGGCTTGATTCTTAGGACAACAATTTGTATAATGGTCTCTGGCCTCAGGGCAGTTCCTGCAAGGAGGTGCATTCTCTGGTAGGGTGCACCTACTTTGGTAGTGCCCACATTCTCCACACCTGAAGCAAATAATTGGCCTTCTAGGCCCATTTGCAAGGTTAGTTCTTGGTCTAGGATTATAGTTATTACCTTGGTTTGTTGCTGCTGCCATTACATTTGATGGTGGCAAGAGCCCGCCTTGTGTCCAGTATGTCGTTGTCGGTATTCCTCTTGATTGGCATTCATGGGCCTCATGCCCAATCTTTCTGCATAATTGACAAGTCACATTTAGCAAAGGACATTCACTTACTATATGTCCTTGCTTACTGCACATGGAGCACCATAGTCCGTTCTTAATGCCGCCTCCTTTTAGTTCTTGCAACTCCTGCCTCAGCTGAGCTAGTTCCTCTGCTTGGGCTTCCTCTTCCTTTTGGAGCTTGAGGGCTTCAATCTCTCTTCTCAGCTGAGCTACAGTAGTCTCCTCCTCTGTATAGGGCTTATTCCTCTTCAAGCCTTCCAGTTCCCTTCTTAACTGGCTCACTGGGTCCTCCAATTCTGTACCATATGATAGTTGGGAAGAAGTTGTACCATACTGGTGCCTTATTTGTTCCAAGCGGGTGGCCGTATTGATGAATTCCTCAACAGAGGCAGTAGGTAGCACTAACTCTTTTATTTTGCATTGGGTGACCACAGGTAAAGGTTTGGCTAACCACTTCTTGACAAAGAAGTCGTGTGGTGGATCCGGTAATTTAGCCATTAATGCTTTTGCCCTGGTCACGAATTCGGGGAACTTCTCTCCTGGACCCAACTTCAAGTTTTCCAATTCTTCTATAATGATCTCAGCCGTGTTGCCATGCTGAAATTGATTCTTAAAGGCCTCTTTCATCAAATCCCAAGAGGTAAAGTGATTTTCGGCAAACTGACTAAACCACTTGTCTGCCAGACCTTCCAATGTGGCGGGGAAGAGTATCAAGAAAGCATCTTCCCTACCCATTAGTCCCCTAGTCTTACATAATGAAAGAAATCGTCGAATGTGCTCATCTGGGTCCTCGTGGGCTAAACCTCTGAAGGAGGGGAATTTTATGTTTAACCTGGAGAGCAAGATTTCTAGGTCCACCTGTCCTGCCATGCTTCCTACCGATGAAGTCGATGAAAGTGGACTCGATGATCTTCTGTTTGTCTTTCTTCTTGTCTGCTTGCACTTGATTCTCAAGGTTTGTGACCGGGTCGCGGTCATGAGCTATTCATAGTCCACTTAAAATGAGACACTTGATAAAAGTATGTACCTTTTGGCCCACTGGAGTAATGTTGTCGACACTGGAATGTTGTCCTCCAATGGCAATATATAGTCTCCTATGCTCAAAGCTCCTTGGAGGTCCCACCGGGCGTGCCAAATTTGTTGGGGATTCGGGGACAAGAAGGAGTTTGAGGGTTTGTAGGAGAAAAAAGAGATGATGAAAATGGAGTAATAGTGAGAACTTCTGCAAAGGAATACTCTTGGAAGCCTTGAAGATTAATTATCCTTCAACAATTACAATGACTGCGCAGTCTAATCAATGACTAAATACCACTTCAGGGAGTATCAATCTGAAGACCAATTATCTCAAGTCTTCTAGCGGCGGCCTCTCGTGCACCAATCCTTCACTTGCTTCCCGCTTCCCTTGTGCACACCTTGCACTAAGCTTCCGCCAAGCTAAGGAATTGGTATCACTGCGCACGCACGCAATAGCCCTTGGAACTCTTGGGATCCAGCCCGCCTTCTCTCTTCTCTGCACACTTTCCTCTTGGCACCTCTTGCACTCTTGAATGTCGTCGCACACTGGATGCTCTTCTTGCTTCCTCTCTTGCTCCTCTGAAGCTCTCTCTTGCTCTCACTCTCAATGTGTCCAAGAATAGCCTTTGTCCTTCTTTTTGTTTGAGAGTCCGCCGGTTCGCACACTCTAACTGCAATACAATCTTGGTGTCCTTTCAATGTCCCAAGATTGTCTTTTTGAACTGGTCCTCAACGATTCGCTACTTTGTCTTGTAGTGACTTTAGACAAGAGTGACTTTTTTTAAAATAAAATTTTGATTGGGCGGCCTATTTCCACCTTTGCGTACGCGGCCTTCCACCTTCACCTTTCCTTTTAATTCTTTTACTTTTGCACCTTAAGATTTTAGATTCAACCTTTGAACCTTAAGAGAAAAAATACTTTGTACCTTTAGTTTCAACCGGTTAGGGCTCTACAGTACCTCTATCACTAACCAACTCTATTGGTAACCCATATCTAGTGAACACATTTTCGAATAAGAACTTAGCCGTCGTTTGAGCATCATTCTTTGTCGTGGCCTTCACTTCCACCCACTTTGTAAGGTAATCTGTGGCTACAATAATGTATTCTGCATGGGAGTTTCTAGCTGGGGGGTTAATGGGACCTACAAAGTCTATACCCCACTTTGAAAATGCACGTCCTCCCATCATTGGTCTTAATGGCATTTCATCTTTTCTTATCGGATATTGGGCACGTTGGCATGTGTCGCAACTCTTCACATAAGTATGTGCATCCATATGAAGAGTGGGCCACCACAGTCCCGAGAATAGAATGGTCTTAATTACTCTGTCAGGCCCAAAGTGTCCACCTGCAGCACCGCTGTGTGCCGTTTCTAAGACTTTCAAGTAGTCTGATTCATGAACGCACAGTCTTAGGTAACCATCCTTGCCTCTTCGATATAGGTTGTCTCCTACTAAGGCATAGTCTTGAGCCTCTTGCTCCATGCTCCGTTTTCTTGCAAGACTAGCCTGATTGGGTAATGTTCCCGATCTCATGAACTCGACCAATGGAGCACTCCAATCTGGGATTAATGATACGTGATAAAGAGTGGCATGCTCCACTGGGGGTCTCTCCTGGCACCCTGGACAACTCTGGATCCACTCTTGTATTTCTTTGTCCATGCTAGGCCAATACACTCCTAAGCGTTTTAGATTCTGCAATGTTCGTTGTTTAGAGTAGTGATTCCCTAGCAGTCCCTCATGGGCTTGTTGCAACCAACTAGCATGTTCATCATCCTCAACACAACAAGCTAATACGCCCTCGGTATCTTGCTTGTACATACTTCCGGCCAATATTTGATACTTTAACGATTTTACAATTTCCTCTTTGCTTGTTTTAACATTTTTGTTTGCAGGCCCGAAGGTTAGGACTGGTACCAACTTATTTGCCCATTTAGGAACAACTTCTAAATTGAACAGATAAGCATCGGGCAATTCATCAGACACTCCTTGCGGTGGCTCTCCTGAAGTGATGCGAGAAAGATGGTCTGCCCTAAGATGGGTTCTACCTTTCCTGACAACAACTTCAAAGTCGTATTCCATTAGTAAGAGGAACCATCTTACTAAGCGGCCTGTATTGCAAGGTTTATTGACCAAATATAGTAAAGCTTGATGATCAGTGAAAAACTTGAACTTATTGGCCAATAGATAGTGTCTAAACTTCTTCACAGCATATACCATACCTAGGCCTTCTCTTTCCGTTGTGGTATAATTCCGTTCAGCTGCATTTAATTGCCTACTAGCATATGCTATTGGCAAATCCAGGTTTCCCTCACCTGTGGGTTGTGCTAGTACGCATCCTATTGCATGATTGGAGGCATCTACATGGACATGGAAGGGTTTGCTCCAATCCGGAGTAGTCAATATTGGTGCTGTGCACAGACGTCTCTTCAGCTCGTTGAAGGAAGTCTCGCATTCCTCACTCCACTCAAAATTTGTTAACAACCCATAGAGAGGTTTAGCTATGATGGCATACATGTGGATAAACCTATGGTAATATCCACAATGGCCCATAAAGGCTTGTACCTCTTTCACATTCCTTGGTCTGGCCAATTCTGCTATTGCTCTTACCTTGTCTTCATCTGTTGATATTCCATTCTTAGAAACAATGTGACCTAAGATCTTACCTTGTCGTACCATAAACACACACTTCTCTGGATTCAGACACACTCGATAATCTCTACACTTGTTGAAGATTTGCCTGAGCTCAGGGATGTGGTAACTTCTCTCTTGGGAATGAGCGCACAAATCATCCACATATACTTCTAAGCTCTTTCGCAAGAACTCTTTGAAGACATGACACATGAGTCTTTGGAATGTTGCAGGTGCATTGGTGAGCCCAAATGGCATCACACGAAATGCAAAGATTCCCCATTCCGTGGCAAAGGCCGTTTTGTGTTGATCTTCGGGGGCAATGGCTACTTGGTTGTAACCTGAAAATCCATCAAGGAAGCTGTAAACTTCCTTGCCTGCAACACGCTCCAATAGATGTTCGGTGATTGGAAGAGGATAACTATCTCGGATCGTAGCGGCATTGACTTTTTTAAGGTTAATGCACACTCGCAATTTCCCATTCTTCTTGGGCACCACTACAATGGGGGACACCCATTCAGTGTGCTCAATCTCATAGATGAATCCGGCTTCGATCAGCCTGTCAATTTCCTCTTTTATTTTGGCGGCATAATTGTCATTATATGTGTAGGGCTTTTGTTTGGTGGGCTTGGCATCAGCGGTCATCGGAATCGTATGAGAGCAAATCTCTGGATCTACTCCTTTCAAGTCTCTATAGTGCCATGCGAACACATCCCTATACTCCCTTAATAGAGCTACAAGCTCTGCTTCTTCTTCTGCACTTAGGTCGTCTCCTATGTACGTACATCGCTCTTCGTTCCCTTCAATGGTCACTACAATTTTTTTGGTCTTTTCTTTATTGTCATATGCTTCTCCTATAATGGCCTCTCTCTTAGGCATTCGTACCAAAATTTTCCGGTCTTCCACTTCATATTTCTTGAAATTTTCTGGTACTTCAAACAATGATTCTTCCTCTTCTTGTCTCACTGCTTTTCTTTTCTTTTTCTTTTGACCTCCTTCACTTCCTTTCTTTGAACTTATCATTTTAATACTCGCACGGGGTTCTTCTTCCTTTTGGGTTAACACTCCTAGGTCTTCTAAGTAGTGTTCCTCTGATTCAAAGTATGTATCCATCACAATGGATTCTAGATCATCGTCATTCTCTTCTTCTTCTATGAACTCACTAGGATCACACTCTTCCAACAAGGGCTGACACATGAACACTGAAATGTCATAACCCCCCTCATCACAATGGGGTGTCCATTGTTCCTCATTAACTGCAATGTCCATGGTAGCTAGGATTTCTGCCCAACCATGAGGCTCAAATTCCTCATCTGCAAATATCATTGGTGTATAGGCTGGGTCTTTTATCGGTCTATCTCCTGGGGGAGTTCCTTCTTCTCTCGCTTTTTGGCGCTTTTCCTCTTCCTCAGCGACCTTGCACATCCACAAGTGAGTATCTTCATGCAGCCAGGATGGTTCAGGTGAACTTCCAGAATGCACGGAGATAGAATCTTCTTTCGCTTTGTGGATAGGATTCCACTGTAGGGGTGGTACATCTCTGAAGGTGTAATCCTTCAGATTGACCTTGGTGGTGACCCCTAAGTGCTGTAAGTACAAGGAGTTGGTTCCCCAATCCTGTACTATTTGCAATTGTCGTAGGAAGGGTCTTCCTAGGATCATCTCGTAAACATTATTTTTCTCAAAGTCACATATAGCAAATGTATGTTCAAACTCTACGCCACAAGTGGTTAGAGTTATCCCTTCAAGCAATCCGAGAGGTCTTTCAAAATGACCATCTGCCATTTGAAGTTTCATTCTCGTTGGTCTTAAGGTGGGTTTGCCCCATCGCTTCCACAAGGAGGTGGTCGCAATAGCAACACCAGCACCCGAATCCACAATTGCTTTGGTTGTGTAACCTTGATAGGAGATCGGAAGATAAGTGTTACCTTCTTCACCTTCGCTCATGTCCCCTATCTTGTCGAGAGGTATCTCTGGTACTTTTTGTTTAGAGCCTACTTTTGGTGTATTGGATTCAAGTTCTGGAACCTGATCCTTCACATGATTCCAGAACTCCGGTTTTGCCTTGAGGAGTTCCTCTACAGTGAGGTGACATTGAACCTTAGTGTTCTTCACAACATCAGTGTTCCTGGGAATCACTGAGTCTTCCTTTCTCACCAATATTGTGGGAGCTCTGATCTGGAGAGATTCAGATTCCCATGGGCCTGTGAACTGAGGCAACTCTTGTAAAGAATTAGATTCAAAATCTAATCTCTCATCCTCTTGTTGCTCTGTTTGATCCCCATAGATAGAGGGAATGTCTTGGGGAAATTGATCACGAAGATCATCAATCTCAGGAATAGGAGGGGAATCACCCTTCTCCTTGGCCCATTTCTCTTCTTGTATTTCCCGCAAGAACTCTTGAGAGTACTGTTGAATTGAAGGAGGTATTCCAGCATCCGTGGAATTAGGAACATAAGCTCCCTTAGGTGGTAAGCTTCCTCTTTCAACAACTGGTTGAGCCTGTGGAGGTAAAGAAATTTGTGATTTGTTTACCAACTGCTCTAATCTTTCTAGTAAGCCTTGGAAATGCAAATCCGGCTTGACAGAGTTTGTCTGATTGAACTTTTGACTAGTCTCAAGTATAGCTTGAGCTTGTTCTACCATTTTCATGCACATTTTCATCCGTTCAATCTCTAAATCTGCTCTAGGGTAACTTTTGTCTAGGTTTGCAGCTGTTGGCCCTTCTTGAAGTCGAGCCTGGTAGGCCTTGAACATCATGTCCAAGCCTTCAGGAGTGGGGTCAGCTAATACTGATCCTACTCGGGGTGGTGGGTGGGTTACGAGGGGTGTATTAGAGGGTGGAGAAATGGAGGATGCTGGGGATGGTAGTGGTGGACGTGTGTGGTAGTGCGGTTGAGATGTGATCTCTGTGATTTTTGCCTTGGTTTCTCTCACGCTTTCTTCAAGTTCGTTTATCTTTTTTGCCCATTGCCTCTTCATTCTTTCACGACTATCCTTCCAGGCGCTAGTTCTCTTTTTGGTTATGCTCTCTGTTTCACTCACCTCGGGGCTCTTTTCGGGACCAACACCTTGGTGTTGTTGAAGAGCCTGGGCTCTTGTGATCACCTGCACAGGTGCAGTGGAAGTCACACTCCCTGTGGAGTCTACAACTAACCCAACAACATTGATAGGAGTGATTTTAGGCATGTTATTAGGGTTCTTCGGGCAATCTCGTAGGAGATGCTCTTTGCCACAGTCTTGACAGAAGCCCTGAATGGTTACTGGTTGAGGCTGTGTAGGGGCAGGCAGTGGACAATCACGTATAAGGTGATCTCCCTGACATCTGAAGCATGGTCCTCTAGGCAATGGGGGTCGTACCTGCCTAGGTTGAGGTCTAGAGTTGGGGTTTGTGTACATAACATTAGAATACTCAGGTTCTGCACTATTTTCACTTGGGTCCTCATAATAGTATGACTCGTTATGCTCGGGTGACTGCATGTAGTAAGCATGTGGGCTATCAATATGTGTGGAGTCAAAACTATGGTCACTTGGATCACTGTCTGATAGCAATGGGGTGACTGGAACTATGGCTCTATTCGGATTTTCTTCAGTAGATGCATATTTCACTGGGATCACATTGGTTGGAGCAGGGGGTTGCTGCACTAGGACTGGTTGAGGTCTCTGCTGCCCTTGGTAAGGTGGCTGATAAGTTTGTTGTGGTCTGTTGTATTGTGGTGATGGGTACTGATTCTGGTACCTACCATGTTGTGGATATGGCTGAGGATAATTTTGCCTAACAGTTTGTTTGTTATATGGGCAGTCTTGTGCCGTGTGATTGGTGTACCTACGCTCTATGGTGCAGTACTGGCTACTAGGATTCGCCTGAGGCTGGGCCATAATGGGACATACACTTGCCATATGTTCACCGCCACAATTGTAACACCGCTTAACTGGGGCAAATCTTGGAATTTGCTTGCTAGAGACACCTAGTTTTTGGGCTACCTTCTCTGCAAGTTCCTCGATGGATGTGGATTGACCAGATGCCATGTTACTAGAGCTATCAGAATCCTTATAGATTTTTGATAGTTCTAATTCCTCACCTAGATTGTCCTCAATGTCTATGCACATGCGCACGCACTCCTCTATCGTTCTGGGGTCCTTCAGGTACACATATGACCTGAGCTTAGTGCTCAACAGTCCGTCTAGGAACAAGGCCACTTGTTTGGCTGGTGTGGGTAACTCCGGCATCGGGCATCTCTCCAGGTACTCTCTAAACCTTCTTCCAGCTAGTCTGACCGTCTCTTGAGGTGTTTGTTTGAAGCTATGAATTAGTGAGGAGGTGTTATGCCTGATTCCACTCTTAGAAAACTCAACAATAAATGCCTCTAAGAGTTGGTCTATGTTTCTGAAATGCCTCTCATTCAGTGGTTGGAACCACGTAAGGGCAGTGTTCCTAAGGGTTAGACCGAAAGCATTATATTGTGTGAATAGGTCCTCTACCTGTTCAGCTTTCAACACTTGTCGAAATTCTGCCACATGGTCATAAGGGTCTCCCGTGCCATCGAAATAATTCTTCATGGACTTCACCAGTTGAGTTGGTCGTAGGGTCCTAGTGTGTTCTCTCGGCCTTGGCAAAGGAAAATCATCAATGTCCCGGTGATTCCATGGGGTTCTATGTCTCTCAGGTTCTACCCTATTCCTTTCTGTTCCCGTTCTTTCTCTTCCCAGGGAGTTGGCGAAACTTACCTCAGGTTTGTCTCTACTTCTATCTCTCTGAGCCCCATGAGCTTGGGAGGTCCCAGCTCCTTGGTGACCAAAGGACACATTAGACCTTGGTTGGGGAAAAACAAATTCTCCCATCCATGTGTAGGCATGTCTGCCATGCTCAGTGACCACGAAGATTCTCTCTGATGCATTGTCTAGGTAGGTTACTTGACCTGGGCTATCAGGGTCTTTAAACTCATAGATTGTGAGGGCACTCACTTCCTGAGATTGAGAAGATTTATATCTCCAAAAAGCCTCATCGGTTTCTCGATTTAAAAGCAGATCTATGCTTTTATTATCCTGTGGAATCCACTCTGGAGTCATGATTCTGGTCAAGACAGATTTACCACGGGGAGTTCTTGGCTCTCTCTCTAAGTTCCCTTGCTCTATATCACCCATGTCGGTCTCCGCAATCACATTTCCAAACTCATCAGTTCTATCAGGAAGAGTGGTGACTACATATATAGTCCCCTCTTTATCTAGGTATGCTCCATTCTCAAACTTGACTACCGGGTGGTCTAATCCATGGGGTTGATCGGGGTTCTTAATCTGGACCACCGATCTTCTCAGTCCGTCTTCGTAGATGCGAGCACCTAGACGATTCGTCCTGATATATTCCAATTGAGTCTTGTAAGGTCCCTCTGGCTTTTCTAGGTAAGCCAACCCTGAACTACCTACTGGTCTCTCCATGTGATAGGACATCTCAGAATCACTGGTTTCTGATCTGGGAGTGTATGGGTAATCACTCAACTGCTGGGCCCAAGACCTGGCAGTGTGATTGACACTAGCTTCAGAAGATCTGAGGCTTTGTCTGTCTCGGCCTAAGTGTCTGCCTGATCTAAGGTTCATATGCCTGATTTATTTGCCCCCTGGAACCCAAGCACACTCTCGTTGCAGGTTGATTTTGCACCAATCACTTTGTTCTTTTTAGTTGAATATTATGTTTATAGTCTTGTCTGAAATTTCGTCGTCAGGAGTACTTAAGTGAATTTCCGCACTTGATAAGTGATCGATTCCTGTTTACCTTTTGTCCCTTAGGGTTTTCGCACTTAAGAACTATTTACTTCTTGCACTTGGTTGATTAATACTCTTGGACTTGATTCGTGCCTAACGTTGCCCTAATTAATTACCACACCTAAGTCGTACTTAGCCTAGGCTAGGAATTGACAAAGGAGGGTTGAGAGATCTTCCAACCTCAATTAGCTGGTTGACCAGACTGCTACACAAGCCCAGGAAGCCTTCTCCCAAGCTTGGTACTCACCCTTGCTAGCTTGCTTTGGATTGCCTTGAGCGCACACCAAGTTCCTCGAGGTGTCGCGATAGCTCGGGATATGGTGAATTTTTCTGTTGTCGGGGTGTCGCGATAGCTCGTGAGGTGTCGCGATAGGTCGGGGTGTCGCGATAGCTCGTGAAGTGTCGCGATAGGTCGGAGTGTCGCGATAGCTCGTGAGGTGTCGCGATAGCTCGTGAGGTGTCGCGATAGGTCGGGGTGTCGCGATAGCTCGTGAAGTGTCGCGATAGGTCGGGGTGTCGCGATAGCTCGTGAGGTGTCGCGATAGCTCGTGAAGTGTCGCGATAGGTCGGGGTGTCGCGATACCTCGAGGTGTCGCGATAGCTCGGGATATGGTGAATTTTTCTGTTCTGTCTAGTGATCCTGGGAGCTCTAGGCCTGCGCAGTGTCGTGGTGCACTCAGAATCGTGATTGGGTGAAATTTTCGGAGTGTCGCGATAGCTCGAGCTCAACGCCTCGGGGACTGTGCAGACAATTTTTGTACCTGCTGAGCTTGCTGGAGATGATGATGGAGCTGCCACCTGCAAGAAACATGCAAAAAACACGCAAAAACAAGCACACACACTCGCTCTCTCTCAAACTCGCACACAACAAATGAGGGAATGATAAGGAAGAGGGAATATGTAGTGGAGAAGGAGGTGGAGGTGGAGATGGAGATGGAGGTGAAGATGAAGATGAAGATGGAGAAAAATCAGAAATTTACCTACTACTTACCATTCCAACGCGTCCTCTCTACGTCTTACCATCACACGCTCGTCCTCAAAGCTCGATCCCCGGCAACGGCGCCAAAATTTGGTGTAGCTCAGTGATGAGTAGCACCTCCTTTAATGTCAATCCGGGAAGACATGAGGATGGTATGAAGACCACGAGCAAGTGGAAGCACAAGTGCGTGAGTGAGAAGCACACAAGCATGCACACACATACACACACACGCGCACACACGGTAAGAACAAAGAGAGTAAGACAATGGAATCTCTTCTATTGCAAGAAAGTTCTCATACAAGCTCAAACTACAACAAGCCAGCCCAAAAATGAGCTCTCTAGCTCTATTTATAGTTTTTGACTAGCTTTGGCCCTGTCCAGACCTAGTGTCCGGCCTAGTTAAAAATTAGGTTCCAGGGCTTATTTGAGGGCTCAAACGAGATCTAAAAATTATGAAAATTGGCCGGCAACTACTTCTAAGGCTCCTCAAGCTTGAGGACTCCTCAGCTTGTACAAAATGGAGCTACAAAAAAGTGAAAATGGTATTTACAGGGGTTTTTAGTGATGAGAATCACTTTAAAATGATGTAAGGGTTTTGAAAAAAATGAAGGGTTGCCTTAGTGCTAGATCTGCATGTGTGTCCGTACTTGCTTCGTCCCGTATACTGTCAACAGACGATGAAGACCATCTTAGAAAGCTATGCAGATCTATTAGATGCTCATGATGAGTTGGAAAGGGAACGTGATGAGCTGTGTGGCCAGCTCAAGGAACAAGAGGCTCCAACCAAAGTAATAGAGTCGGCCTCGACTTCAGAGGAAGTGAAGGCATTGACAGAGCAGGTGGTTGAGCTCCAGAAAAAGTTACTAGAGTATGAAAGGCAACCCTCTCCAGTTATTGAACCTGAGCCAGAAGACTTGGTTCCCATTGAGGTAGATGATTCGTACGAGGAACCATACGTTCCTATGCCAATGCCAGGAGGGCAACGAACCTCAGAGGGACTAGACACGTTGGAAGTGGAAGCACCTGAGTGGCTTCAGACACTGGAAAAGACAGCGAACACCCACAAAGAACGGGTGGCCATTCAGATCCAATCACTAGCAAACCTAGAAGAAACTGTCATAAAGTCAGAATATTTCAGAAGCATGTCTCATCATAGATGGATCGGCACCAATAATGACCAATATGTGCCATACGGCATACTTTTGGCCGATTACAACACCGAGATTCAACGACAATGTGGCAAGCCTCCCACATTTGCTACACAATTTGGTCCAGACGATATACCGAAAAGTGCTAAGCGTGGGTCCATCCATCAACCCACCTAGAGGATCAGGCTTTTGGAAACATATCCTGAAATGGTCCGAACCTGGAATAATATGCCGTTGCTTATTAAATATAATCCTTGTTACGTTCCAGTTCTTCGAAGACGCACCTGGCCTGAATTCACTATTGCCGTCAGAGACATCAAAGCCTGCGCAAAATGGTTAAATTACGTTTATCTAGCACCCCCACGAGGACCCCCCACGGTGAACTACATGATTTCTACAATCCGTCACTGGAGCATTCGGCTATGCAATAATCCCGATGTGATGGCCCAGATGTGTATGAAAATATTTGAATTAATGCTGATCACTTTCAGGACGTTTAAGAATATTAAGGACCCCCACTTCTCAAGAGCAGGCTTTATGACAGGAAACCAGGATCTGGTGTACGATATGAGTACCACCCCCTCAATTGAAGTAATATATGCTTGGCATGCCAGAATCAAGTACCTCCCAGCCTGCTTTAAATAGACATTTGAGGTTCATCACAGGATTCTGGGAATATCACTCTGAAATCTTTATACCTAGACCATCACATCTCCTCCAATTATTTGCTGTGGAGAGAACTATTCACTCAGAACAATTGAGGGTGCCTCATCCAGATGTTCCCGGACCTGTGAATTGGGATGATTTGCTCACAGATCTAGCACGTGGCTTACGACTCGAAGAACACCACCTAGCCTCCGATGTCGTCCAATATTATGTTCAAAAATCCTCTAGACAAGGGTCTGTCAGGGGCGACAGACGCGAGAGTGGGGGGGGGTGTTGGCAGCAGTCAGGGAACCGAAGGAGCCACAAGACGAAGAGAGTCAGAGCGAAGGGACAGCACAAGCATACATGGCAGTCAAAGAAGATCTGGCAAGTAGGCCATCTAAATTTTTCAGACATCAAGGAGTTGAGCACACAAGAAGAAAGAGCAAGTAGGGAGCTCAAAGAGGTGTATGACAAATCAACAGAGAAAATCCCTACACAAATAGTGATTTTAATCACTAAACACCATTGTAAATACCATTTCATATTTTTGTAGCTCCATTTTGTGCAAGCCAAGGAGTCCTTGAGCTTGAGGAGCTTTAGAAGTATCTACCTGCCAATTTTCGTATTTTTTAGATCTCGTTTGAGCCCTCAAATAAGCCCTGGAACCTAATTTTTAACTAGGCCGGACACTAGGTCTGGACAGGGCCAAAGCTAGTCAAAAACTATAAAAGGAGCTAGAGAGCTCATTTTTGAGGTTGGATTGTAATTGAAATGAACCTGTAAGAGCTTTTTGAAAGTAATCTAAGAACTCCATTGCTTCTCACTCTTTGTCTTGCTGTGTGTGCGCGTGTGCGTGTATGTGTGTGCATGCTTGTGTGCTTCTCACTCACGCACTTGTGCCTCCACTTGCTCGAGGTCTTCATACCATCCTCACGTCTTCTCGGATTGACATTAAAGGAGGTGCTACTCATCACTGAGCTACATAAGCTATTGTCCTACTGAAGAAAATGGAGCAGACATCTTCACCAAGGATCTTCGGAGAGAGCAACTTCTTCGACACTTTTCAAAGCTTGGGATTCGACCAAGGAGGTAGTTCACTGTAGGGTGGACATTGAGGGGGTGTTAGATATGCTCAATAATCCACCCTCATGTGACCACAAATGATCCATGGTGCTCTAAGTTCTAAGGCTTCCATTATGAGGAGAAGCCATTATGAGAGCTCGGACATTTGTGGAACCCTAACTTCCAAGTTAGATGAGGTCTATGTGTGACCGTTAATGGTTGTAGATGATCCTTGTGAGCCTAGCCATTAGGTTAGGTAGGGCATAAACTTCCAGGCCATTAGGTTTCCATTTAAGGTGAAAATAAAGGCCCTGAGGCATCACGCAGTTTCCCCATAGAACCTTAATGGGAGGAGTACAGAGGGGGGCTTGCTCCCTTCTACAGGGTCCGGGGGGCCTATCCCCTTGGCCTGTAGGGCCGAGATGGTAGGACTTCTGGTCATGGAGATATTGTTGGATCGTATATTTTACCGAATATTTTGTATCTTCTGACTACCTTTATCTATACCGAACCACTTTGTAAAAGCTATATATGCACGGCCCAGGTTGAGCTTTATATAGCATTGCACACTAGTAAGCCCTTCATCTAGAATCTGTCTAGATAGCCATCTAAGCTCCCCATTAGAGAAAAGCAAGAAATTCCTATGGAGGATTGGAGTTCTTCTTTGAGAGGGAATCAATCTCGAATGGTGTGTATCCATTGCGATGATGGAGGTTCTTTTTCAACAGCAATAGATAGTGCGAGGGAGGTCTCGAATAGAAATAGAGGCCAATTGATTGCTTCAGTTGCACACGATGGAGCAAGAAAGGTAAGCGCCTATTTCAAATTTTGTGGCTATTTGGGCCGTCGCCACCACAGGGGGATTGAACCCATGACCTGCCTCATTAAAGGTAAGTACTCTAACCATTAGGCTAGATCAGCTCATTGAGAAAAGGTTGAAGCTTGTATATGTTATTGTATTCTCTCTACTACGCACTATCAAGAAATAGAGAAAGCAAGAGAGATAGAGAGAAAGGAAGAAAGAGAGGAAGAGATAGAGAGAGAAGAAGAGAATGAAGAGAGAGAGAGAGAGAGAGAGAGAGAGAGAGAGAGAGAGAGAGAAAGAGAAAGAGAAGGAGAAAGAGAGAGAAAGAGGACAAAGAGAGGGAAAGAGAAGGAAAGAGAAAGAGAAGAAGGAGAAAGAAGGAAAGAGAAAGAAAAGAAGGAAAGAGAGAAAGAGAAAGAAAGAAAGAGGAGAAAGAGAAAGAAAGAGAAAGAGAAAGAAAGAGAAAGAGAAGAAGGAGAAGAAGGAGAAGAAGGAGAAAAGAGAGATAGAAAAAAGGAAAGAGATGGAGAGAGAGAGATAGAGAAACAGATGAAAAAGAAAGAGGTAGAGAAAAAGAGATAGAAGAAGAGAGGTAGAGAGAAAGAGATAAAATAATATGAAGTAGCAAGAAATGGCTGAACAAAGAGGAAGAGAGAAGATGAGAGGGAAGATTAGAGAGAGAGAAAAAAGTAGGAAGAGAGAGAAGAGAAAGAGCAAAGTTAGCATACCTACCTTTACTAAAATGGCCATAACTCTCTCATAGGATGTCCAAATTGGATGATTCCACTTGGTATAGGAAGTAGAGTTCAAGAGCTTTCCAATGAGTGCTGCAAGCTATCACCACATAATCAAAAACCACATGTAGAAAATATTTAATTCTCTGCATACTTCTTCAAGGAGGTCACTTCTTCAAGGAGGTATGCTGCCCACTCACCTAGCTTCATTGTTTTGGCCATAACTTCCTAATGGAAGCTCCAAATCAAGAAATTCAAGTTAGTACAGATTCTACACTTCAGATCCTTTCTTTTGAGTAGTTTTATGACATATTTTGACCATTGGAAGCCATCTTTGCACAAGCTTTTAGATGGTTGTTGACTGGCAAGAAACTCTTTTTGAGTGATTTGAGTGTCCAATTATGATAATTAGGAATCTCTAATCATACTTTGAACCATTTTTTATATTAATGAATTAATTTTGATATCTTTGCATCATAGTTTTGATCTTCTTCTGCTTTAGGGAATCTAGCATATCTTTCAAAATTGCAGGTTCTATAAGGTGTGCATCAGTCCTAACAGAACTGGCAACTATGACCTGACTGATAAGTAATTTTGTCTGCGTCTGCAAAATGAATTCCTGTAGATAAAATTCGTTGGCCAGAGCAGCGTCTCCTTGCAGCTTCATTTCCGCTATGTATGCATCAATGAGCGAGAGCCTGTCCGCCTGATTTCCTAACTGTTTTTCTCTTCTCTCGAGCTCCTGAACTTGAAATTGCATCATTTTGTAAAATTCTTCTCTGTCCTTTTGCACACCTGCAAGTTCCTTCTTTAACTGTATGGTCTTGGCAATCTCAGTAGTGAACTCTTGACCTCTCTAGAACAACCTCTGAGTGACCTTATGCAGTTTAGCTTCTCCTTTAAGTACATTGGCAGCAAGTGACTGCGAGGCCTCTTCTAAAACACTGAATGCATCCTGCGTACTGTGGAGTTCATTGCTCAAGGCTGCCATAGCATCAGTCTTGTCGGTAACTTCTTACTTTAATTCAGTAATTTCAGTGTCCCGTTGAGCAACCATATTGTCTTTTTCCGCTAACTGGTCTTGGAGTTGCTAGATTTGATGAAGGATTCAAGGAATGATTTTATACACTTTTAGTCTTTTGAAAGTTAAAGGCTACATCAAAACAGGTATCTAGAGGTTTTCCTAGAGAGTTTTGAGAGATCCCTTTCATAGCAAGAAGGCTCATCTAAGAAGACAAATGTGAAGATGGGATGCATTTTTTGTTTTCAGCCAATTTTCTGTTGTAAGTTGGTTGGATATCAAGGTACAAATGTGGTCTAGAGAAGGTAACTCTAGAAAGTTAATTCATCATTCATACAAAATGTTGGTGATTTTAGTCGTTTCAGTCATTTGAAATAGAATTTTGATTCAGAGATATGAGGAGATGATAAAACATGTTTCTATATTCACTTCCATTTGTATAGCATGTTTGTTTTGTCTCTTACTCTTAGCACTAGAGGAAGAGAAAAGTTCATTTGAAGAAGTCAAGAATGTTTGCTACTTCAAGATGAAGACAACAAAAGGTATGGAAGAGAAGTTTGAAGATGTTAACATCATCATCAGGTGGAAGAAAGATGCAGAAGGAAAAAGTCCATCATTTCCAAAAGAAAAGTAAGGCTTCCTTTTCTCATATATTTTCCATATACTTTTCCTATTTTATCCTCTACACCCAAAGATAAGTCTACAAGTACATCTTGTGTGAAGAAGAAATAGTTTCTTGTTTTGCATGATACTTGGTCATGATTTAGTAGATTTGACAAAGAATTGCATTGAGAGAAAGAAAAGCAGCAGATATATGTTTTGACTCATATGTATATGAGTTATGTCTTAGTTGAAGCTTTTTGAGCATGCAGCTTATATGTTCCCTCAAAGAATTCTTGGAGTGTCAATACAGAGCTACTTGGTATATGACAAGTTGTAGAGAAGTATATTTCTTCTTTATCTAACTCTTCAAATTTTTCGAAGAAAAGTCAAATTCAATTTCGAAGAAGACTTTCGAAGAAAAGATTTAAAGATCAATTTGGGAGTACAAGCTTGCAGCTTTGAAGTTTGCAGATCTAGTACAGTTTGTACCAATATGACATTGCAAGGGGGATTGTTGGAAACAATGTCCATTGGACAAATTTTGCTCAAGGATTCCAGCATGTGTATATTTCAATATAATCCTCCTACAACAAAAGCGCATTGGCACAGTGGCTGGAGTCAAACTCTCTCAAATGGGTGACGCAGTTTCGATCCCCAATCGGTGCAGTGCAAAAGGTTTTTATGCTTTTTCTTTATATGAAACTCACGAACGGACTACGATGGTGACGGCTAGCGATAACGAAGGCTTGAGTTTTCTCTTAGCCATCGCAGATCTTGTGCTTTTGAGGTGCTTTATTCAAGAAGCTTTTCAAGGGAACAATTCGCTATATAAACACATGCATGGCTCATTGTCTTCTATCCTTCACCTAGTGTTCAACACAAGCCTTAGTGCTTGGAACTCAATAGAGGTGGTGTTTTGTCTAGCGCTAACTTGAAGCATGTTGAGGAGCGGCTATGGAGTTCTTCTTGGAGTTCTTCTTGGAGAAGATGTAGAGTGTGCTCACACTCTTGCTCATGAAGAGGAGGTTATCTCTTGTTCATGGAAAGAGGACTTGATTATTAGCATCTTGATGGTGAGGATCGGCCATCTACATGGTGTATTTGAAGATTGTCTTCTACAAGAAGATTTCGGGCTACTTCAAAGGCATTGGATGGTGTTTAACATAAGATTTACATCTTATGTTAAGTATTCAGGTACATATTCTCTTTATGCACACAGGTACTACTTGAAGTTTATGGAGGCAGTAGCATCCATATCAGGAGGAGTCCTATTCGGCATAGGTACAAGAGAATCAGTACGTATATGCTTTATGCATATTTGGATGAGGTGTTTGAGAAGGTGTGTTTACATGAGTCTGAGGATTTTTGGCAGCAAACTTGTTAGCATTCTTTGCTACTTTTTAAGTATGTGATCTTTTCACACACGTATCTAACGTAGGGTCTTCCATAGCCTAAGGTTAGATGAGGGTTTGTTGATTATCAGTTTCACACTGATCCTTCCTCTTTCAGTCACTCATATTCACTCTTCTATAACCTATTAGGTCACACATCTCATGTATATTCAGATTTCTGTGCATACATCTGAATATGTTTGTTACATTTGTACATTCACTCATTCATCTATTTCTCATCACATAGAGTGGTTGAGACTTTTGCTCCCACATTGTACATTGAACATTGGTATATATGATACTATGAGTAAGCGATGGCTTACGTAAACCCTTACACATGTCGTCTATTCTTTCTCTATCTTTGTCTCATCATTTGTATGATTAAATGTGGTATGTTCATGTTTCGTCAATATTGGAAGATTTCTAGATTCTATGTTGTATATGTTGGACCTATGGAACCATGGAACTGTGATATGAGCTAAGGGCCTACCTCATTTCCAACATCTATGTGGGGTATAAAGTTTGGTGGTATGGGACATCAAACTTTGTATTCTACCTAGGTGTAGGAGAGGTGGTATGGGAGAGAAGTATTTGAGTAGGTAGTATTTTATATGATTTGGAGTTGATTCATATGATCTTTTTCTTATTATTAGACAATAGAGGGGCAGTTGAGACAGTCACTCTGTATATGATTGCAAACAAGGAAAGTTTGCAGGCAAGTAGCCTAGAAGCGGAAAGGCAAACTTTGCACATAAGAACTATGAATAGGAAATTGCACTAAGAAGAAGTCCATAGAGTACATACTACTTTATTTGATATGCTTGAGGATAGGCCATGGTTCATACATAGTGTGTATGAGGTGAGCTAGATGCTTAGCCTAGTGGGCTATGAGTGTGCACACATCTACTTACCATTTTTCAGAGTAGTGGACTTACATTATGGTTCTCATTATATCTAGGAGTGCCATATTATTGAATAGTTTACTAGAGACATCTCATTCCTAGTTGGGAATGATTTGACCATTGTGATGATAAGATGGTGGTCAGAGAAAAAGCAAGTTTCATCCACTTGGAACATCTTGCATGTTATTATGGAGAAGGCAGTGGTAGTTCCACTAATTGCTATACTTTCTTAGCACGTCTTGGAATTTACTTGAGCTTAGGGATTAAGCATATCTTTAGTATTTTTCCACTGAGAGTTGGGACATAGTCTAGATCATTGATAGATTATCATCTTGGATTTACAGTTTGGATCATGATGAGACTTTCTTGAGTTTCATTTCATTACAATGAGTAAATGAAGCAGATTTACTTGAGCTTAGGGATTAAGCATATCTTTAGTATTTTTCCACTGAGAGTTGGGACATAGTTAGATTGTTTTGGATGAGCATAGTTTTTGTTTCATTACTCTAGTGCAGTAAGTGACTTTTCATGATTATACCATATGAAAAGATGTCAGTGGGTATTTCACGGAGAGAAAAGCAAGTTGCCAAGGTCTCTGCAGGTGACAAGCTGTCAGAAGTTAGTGGTCAAGGTCTAGGCATAGGGAGTCTGAGGATATTCCGAGTACTTATGTTGCGCACATATGGACTCATTGGGCCTCCGAGGGATTCCTATAGCACTCATTTGGCTGAATTTAAATTTTCACTTGTTGGAGTTTGCATTAATTGAGCAAGAACTTCAACGATATAACACAAATCTGGTCTTGTGATCATAGCATAGATCAATGAACCTATAATACTCCTCTATGTAGTTACATCATGTAACTTCTCTCCATCATTTGAGCATAGCTTCATATTTGTGTCCATAGGTTGAGTGAGTGGTTTGCATTCACTCATTCCAAATATGAAAAGAACATCCAACAGGTACTTTCTTTGCATCAAGTAGATGCCATCTTTCCCATAGACTACCTCAATGCTTAAAAAATATTTCAGGTCACCAAGATCTAAAATTTTAAACTCCTTATCAAGGTTTCTTTTTATCTCTTGTATTTCTACAACATTACTTCCTGTTATGATTAGATCATCAACATATATGGAGATGTATACCTGCCTGCCATCTTCTTTCTTCATGTAGAGAGAAGGATATGCACTACTTGGACTATATCCACACCTTGTGAGGTACTCAACCAATCTTTGGTTCCAAGCACGTCGTACTTGTTTCAGCCCATACAAAGCTTTCTTCAATCTGCAAGCAAAATTTGGATGCTTTTTATCTTCAAATCCAATCGGTTGACTCATGTGTACCTCTTCTTGAAGTTCACCATTGAGAAAAGCATTTTTTAGGTCAAGTTGGTACAATGGCCACGTCCTTGCTACACTCACTGTAATCAAGGTGCTAATTGTTCCCATCTTTGCAACCGGGCTGAAATTCTCTTCATAGTCGATGTCGTGAGTCTGCTTGAATCCTTTTGCTACTAGTCTAGCTTTATGTCGAGCTAGAGAACCATCAACGTTATCTCTTTATTTTAATTACCCATTTATTTGGAAGGATATTCATACCTTCAACCTTTCAAACTAGCTCCCATGTGTGATTGTCCTTGAGAGCTTTTATCTCTTCTTGCATAGCTTACTTCCATTCTTTTTGTGTACATGCTTCTTCATATGCATTCGGTTCTTTGTCTTTGACCACCTGTGTCTGGTGTCACTCTAGCACAATGGTAAGTACGAATTGGAGGAGATTCACCTCATAAATGTCAATTTGTGGAGACGTGAGGAACGGTATGAAGACCATGAGCAAGTGATGGCACAAGTGCATGAATGAAAGCACACAAGCATGCACACACATACACACACACGCACACAAGGTAAGAGCAAAGAGTGGGATAATGGAAGGACTTCGATTACAAAAGAAATCTCTTGCAAAGCTCAAATCTACATTAAGCCTCTCAAAAATGAGTTCTCTAGCTCTTTTTATAGTTTTTTGAGTGGTTTTGGCCCTGTCCAGACCTAGTGTCTGGCCTAGTTAAAAAATAGGTTCCAAGGCTTATTTGGGGGCTCAAATGGAGTCTAAAAATTATGAAAATTGGTAGGATGCTACTTCTACTACTCCTCAAGTGCAAGAACTCCTATGCTTGAAGAAAATGGAGTTAGAAAAATGGAAAATGGTATTTACAAAGGTTTTTATACGGATTTCTTCTGAAAATTTGACATGTGCTTCTTCGAGCTCCCTACATGCTCGTTCTTCTTGTGTGTCCACTTCCTTGATGCACTTCCGTGCTTTGTCCTTAACCTTGAGTGTCAACACTCCCCCCTCTAGAATTTGTCATCCCCGACAGACCCTTGTTGGCGTAGGAGTTCCATGTAGTACTTGAGGGGTAGTGTCCATTAACAAGAGCGGTCCATCTTCCAAATATGGCTTGGTCGGTTGTTTGGTTCTTTAGTTTTCCCCTGCTAGCCTATGCAAGTTTTGGTCATGTTGTATGCACGGAGTGTTGACACTCAAGGTTAAGGACAAAGTGAAGCAGCTAGAGGGGGGGAGTGTTGATGGAAGTTAAGCTTGATGGTGCATTTGTGAACTTTCCAAAATTGCTAGCTGCTTCACTTTTTTTTAGTATTCCATATCTCCAATCCTATTTGGGATTTTATCCAAGCCATAAATAACTAATCTTTACTTTAACACTCTCCTCTAAGGTTATGAGTGTACTCTCTATATTTTTGTGGCTTAACTTCCTTTTGAGCTTACATGAAATACATAAATGATGAAGAGGTTATTAATGTGCGGTGAGTATGTGTCAAACCTGACAATTGGATCTTGCACAAGTACCATAAATTTCAACACTCCTAAAGCTACAATTGGGAGTCCATGCTACTCTCCAATTCTTGTCCTCTTCATATTTGCTTTTATTGTCCTCATATCTCTTCCTTTGATAGGTTGATGATCTTCCTTCTTTGATTAGAAGCTTCTTTGGCCTCCTTTCAGCTTGTTTTTCAATAGTTTACATCAACCCTTAACTTTTCAAATGCACTTTTTTACCTTCTTTTACCTCAATCAACTTCAGCCATGTTGTCACACTTCTATCGGGTGACCCTTATATCTTGGCACTTGCTTGTGCTCCTTGAACCTTGGGGAATGTCGTCAAATCCTTGTTGAATCTTCAACACTTTAGGGTACCCCTTATTTGGAGTCTTCTACTCCTTCTCGCCTTGCCACCTTTAGCTTGGGTTCTAATCTTCAAGTCTTCAAACTTGAAATGTTTGACAACCTTTCAGCTTGGGTTCCTTCCTTCACTTTGGCTCCAAGCTTTTTGTGTCCTTCCTTCATCCAAGCTTTGCCCATATTTTGTTGGCTTGTGCTAATAGGATCATTGCATTCACTTGATGTATCTAAACTCAAAGATCAAATGCTTTTAGTTATCATAACATAAGCATACATATTTTCTTTTGCAAATTTACCTCAATGGGTTTTATCCACAACAAGATACATCACAAACTTCATACATAATAGCCTTGCATCTTACCAATCTTCATGGCATCCAAAGACCTCTCATATATTTAGCTCTCTTTATGGCAATTAAGATGGCTACATAGACCTTCAATTTTTAGCTTGTATAGGATTTACAAAATAGCCTATTATTCATCCACACATCATCAACATTTTTATAGATCTTTCTTGACCACACATGCATACATGCTTTCATGTTAGACATCAATAGCCAACTTTAAATTCAATTTATATTCAGCCTAATCATGGCTGTCCAAAACTATCATTCATCATAAATTTCACACGCATGCATACATAAGCATCTTCATTGCATAAGCAGATAACAATCCTCAAGCTTACATATAATCTTCAATATTCAGCCATTTACATCATAAAAACTTTCACTTCATTCAATTGAGTGCAATATCTCAAACATGTATACAATGATCATATACAAGTCATAGTTGTGCATCCAAGATTCTTTGCTTGAATCTTCATCTCCTTCTATAGGCTACTCATAAGCCTTCATTCAAGTTATTCGTATCACTTATAGCAAGATTCAATGATCAACATATGTAGTAGAGAGTAGGAAAAGAGAGTTTATGACTTCAAATAACATAAAGCAACAAAACTCTCTTACATACAAAAGCTTCATCTCCATAGGTTTCCATTAGCTTGAATGTTGCACACTCCATAGGCTCATAGGTCCAAGCTTTCCTTTGTAATCTCTACATCTCCTTCAAGATCTATTTTTGCATCCATGGACTCTAATCCCAATGCTCTACAAACAAAGCTCTGATATCAAAATGTGGAGAAATTTGACTCCAACATATGTAGCAAAAGTTAGAGAATCTCTTCTAGAATTTTCCTTGTAAGACACATGCTTAATAAAGCATGATTCATTCACAAGTCAGAGATAGCTTTTTAACAAGCTAAATAACACTCCATTTGGAGTTCATATGGCTAGGTAACTAACTATATATAACTAGACTACCTATCAACTCTGGTTAAGCAAAAAATTAAGGTTCACAAGAAATGTTCCCAATCACTACTGAAGAATCATATAGAAGAGATATTTAGCACACAGAAACTAGAAGAGATATCTTTCCGCTAGGATATCATATGCATCAAATGGATAAATACATAGAGAGATACCACCTTCACAATGTGATTGTGTATAGAAAAGGTATGTGGGTGGAATACCTATGTGCCTTGTAGCACTCTATTGAGGGCCCTTCTGATATCTCTTGGTGAGAAAATGACTAGCATATGCTTCCACACCATATCCTTGTCATCTCCACAAATTTTCACGTTCAAATGATGTCTATATTAAGAGATATGTGCATGAGAGTTTGTGTCTCTTCACCTACCTGTTAACTGTTTGAAACGCTTTGTTCTAACTATCAGAAGTGCGTTTAACCGACCTAAGTGGGTTCTTGGGAGTGGTAGGGGTCTGTTAGACAGAGGCCCTGTACTTAGTTCCCAAAATAACTATTATCTATTGTCCTTAGATAGTGTCGATACAGTCTTAGCTCAGCTACCAGCATCAACTAGATGGTACCCAATTGCTCTGTACCTGAGTACCGAATCACTCCAGACTAACCTGCTATTACAACGGTGTAGTAGTCCGACCTTCACCAAGACAATATTCACAATCCGCAACAGGGTCACAGAAAGTACCGTACTAGTGCAGATCAAAACTAACACTGCTTCTGCACAACGTTCTTAGGGAAGGAGTACCACGCTCACACAGACTTATTAGCACTTAGCAATTCAACAAGAGAGGAACACTACTTCGTACATCTAACAGGTTCATTCGTCACAACGATTCACAGTAATCTTCAGGCAATGGCCCACGTCCTACTGAATGGACTAATTTCACCATGTAACCGAGATTGGCAGATAATAACACCGAACACAATCAGAGCACACAGAACTAGACAGGACACACTACAGTAACGCTTAAGGTTTTCTGTGCAAACTCACTCAATAACATAACTACTCACAACGATCCAGAGCACTTTAGAAACTAAATAACACACAGTGGCACGACATGCCGACAGACAACCAGACGAACAATCTGTTACTTCAACACACGTTACGATAAATCACAGTACTAACAGACAGCACAATACAAAATCGTACACAATACCTAGATTACTAAGAGATTTCATAAACAGTATTACAACAACGCTCTGACAAACACCTAGACGAACAGTCTGGTGATTTCAAGAATCATCGTCTCCCACTCTCTTTACATTGCTTTATAAAGATTTACAAATATGCGCGTAACAACCTTTCGCGCGTGTTTTACAAAGATTTCCGTTACATCTGTCCCACTCCGGCGGCCGACTGACACTGGCACGCATGGTGGACTCGAACCCGCAAGTTTGTTTTACAAAATTACTGTTCATCGACTATACCTTCTAAATACATATTTCTAGCTAATCTAAAAGTTTGGGCGATATTTTTCTTTAGTGTTTCTAAAATTTGTTTAAGGGTATCTGGCTCTACTAATTGCGC
Organism: Ceratopteris richardii; assembly: GCA_020310875.1. NCBI lineage: Eukaryota > Viridiplantae > Streptophyta > Polypodiopsida > Polypodiales > Pteridaceae > Ceratopteris > Ceratopteris richardii. The sequence continues at coordinate 79,485,818 of CM035417.1, read as the reverse complement.
ATCTATTCTAAAGAGCTAAGGGCGATGGCTTCGGTGAGCAAAATTTCGGCCTGTGTTTGCAAAAAGGCTTGTTGTAGATAAAAATCATTGGCTATTGCCGCATCTCTGGACGTCTTCATCTCTTCGAGTTGTTGCTCCATCTTCTGTACTCTTTCTTTAATGTTCGCCAGCTAGTTTTCACGCCTCTCTATCTCCTAAACTTGAAAATCTACGGTTTTGATGTATGAATCTTTCTCTCGTTTGAGATTTGCAATAAGTTTCTGTGTCTGGCCTTCCTTAGTTAGGTAGTGCTTGAGCATGTTATTTACGTCTTTCAGATTATCGTTTGTTCTATGCAATTCTTCTTCTGTTCTCTTCTGCTATAATTGTTGTTCTTGATTCTGCTGCACCAGTTCTTGTAATTGCTTCCTGGTTTCATCGAGTAATTTTCCTAGGGCGATCTGTGCATCGTCCTTGTCCTGGATATCTTGCTTCAGTTTGGTTATTTCTGCATCGGCAACTAGTAGCAACTCTTCCTTCTCTTTTGCTACTGCCTGTGCTTCATCTCGTTGAGTTGTTATTTGTTCCTGTTCATGGATTTTGGCCTGTAGCTGTTGTACTTGTTCATGAAGCGCATGATTTTCGATCTTCACAGCCTGTAGTTCTTCTTGGAGGGGTGTGATGTCTGCCTCCATTACTTCCAATTTATGCTGGAAGTCTTCGCGAACACTTTCTGTAATTTGCTTTAGTTGTTGCGGCAATTGTCTTGATAATTCGATTAGCATCTGATCCATTGATTCTAATTGAGCAAATACTGGTGTGGAGGGTGGTGGAAGAGGGAGACGAGGTTGGGAAGACGATGCAGTAAGTTGATGTGAGGTCGGAGGGGAGTAGTTGGGGGATGAGGCGGAAGAAGCTGCGGGCTCGACTGGTGCGTTAGGTGGAATAGGAAGGTTTGGGTTTAGTGGAGGTTCTGGTGGTGGAGTGGGAGTTACGGTTTTAGTTGTTACCTGGTTTGTATTTTGTTGTTCCTGCTCCAAAAATGTGGATTCTACTGCCTTAATTAGTCTGTCCAATGTGTCTTTAGCAGCTTGTTCTTCCTCTGTTTGTTGTCCTTCTTCAGACTGCTGATTCGATGTTTCTTCGGTCGATGTTGTTTCAGCTTCCTTACGAGTTTCTTCTTGTTGCTCCTGGGAAGATTGCGCAGAGGATTGATTTTGCATGGAGGTTGTTGTGTCGTGAAATGTTTCTTCATCCTGTTGATCATCTTCCTTGTTGTTCTTGTTTCCTGCGACAGAGCCTTGTGCTTCACTCTCAGAAGTGCTAATTTTGATGCGTTTCCGACGGAATAACTGGTTGAGTTCTTCTTCATCTTCTTCTTCATCATCCTCTAGCAGCTGTATCGACTCCTCATGTCTCAGGACGGGCCCCCGGGGTGGTGGTTGGGCTGCAAGGATTCCTGGAAATAGAAACGATAGTATGTGCGGTAATCGGGACCTGGGCATGCCTCCCTTGTTCACCTGCTTGATAATTGCTACACACTCCTTGTGGATACGGTGAAAGAAGAAAGAGGCGAAGTTCATTGGTTCTCGTGCGGCTAGTTCTATGGCGGAGTAGAAAGGGTGGGATATTCCATATGGGCATTTTTGGAGGTCGAGTATGGCTACTAAAAATTGAAGGGCTGATCGTTCGGGTTCCGGTCGGTAGAGGATTGCATACTTGTTAGACGAATGTCTGGGAAATAGTTCATTCATACGAGCAACTGTCAGGCTTGGGCCATTTTCTCGGCCTTGCGATGGGAGTCTAAAAGCTTCTGCAAAGGTTTGCAGGGTGATAAGTGTTCGGGAGGGTAAAGAAGTGATGGCCCATCGTTGCTCATTGGCGGGTGTGTTGGCTATGGCGGAGATGATGTTGGCGAAGAATGGGTGGGACTCCACTGAATGCCAAGACAGTTCAGCGAAGTTTGCCAACCCACGTATGCGCAGGTACTCTCCTACCTCGGTAGGGAGACCGTCATGGAAAGCGGCGTAATTAGCCAAGGCTTCCATGGCGCACACGAAGACAGAGCACAGAACACAGATACACAGAACACAGTGAAAACACAAAGCACAATCACATAAACACAATAACGTTTTTTTGGCGACTGGAGAAGGTTATGTAGTGGTGCTATAGCGGAGAGTAATCAAAAGCAGTAATAATCACGCGGCAGGGGGATTATAATTCTTAACTTCGGTATGCATGCATGAAGAGCTCAAAAGGGCAGGGCAGCTTTAGTCATAAATAGGGTTCAAAACGCGGATATTTACAGGCTTATATTATTAAACACGCAAAAAGAAAAGAAAAGTAAAGAAAAGCAAGCACCAAACGACGCAGTTCACCGAAAAAAACGTTTCAGTGCGGGTTAGATGTGTGTTGGTATGGTCGCAGCTTCGAACCGTTGATTACTTTCGGAAGAGGGTTTCCGGTCAACGTAGTCAACCGAAAAATTGTTGGACCCACTTGTTCTGAAATCCGGTAAGGGCCATACCAGCGTAATTTGAATTTACCAGCAGACCGATTCGACTTTGCATTATAAAAAAGGACAAGTTGTCCCACCGTAAAAACTGGAGTTTTCAAGTGTCGGTCATGCATCCGAGCCTGTCTTAGTTGTATTTCCTGCATAGTTAAAAAGTTGTGCCATCGTTGCTCGTCTAACTCTCTGAGTGTGTCCAACCGAAATGACAGTGAGTCTTTTGGTAGCAGTTTCTGAGCGATTGCTACTCGTAAACTTGGTATAACTATCTCCATTGGTGCTATTGCTTCTAATCCATAAGTTAGTTTGAAAGGTGTCAATCCTGTTGTTACCTTGTATGTAGTCCGGTATGCCCATAATACTGCAGGTAGCAGTTGATCCCATCTTTCCGGTGCTTCCATGACCAATTTTCGAAGCATATTCAGGAGAGATTTGTTTGTACTTTCGGCCAAACCATTAGCACGAGGATAATAAGGAGAACTAAACTTATGTGTGACCTGGAACGACTGTGTAAGTGCCTTCATTAAATTGTTTACAAAATGAGTGCCTTGATCTGTAACAAGTTCCAGTGGTAAACCAAAACGTGGAAAGACATCGGTTAGCAGACATTTGGCTACTGCAACTACTGTAGCAGTCTGTAAAGCCCAGGCTTCTGCCCATCTGGTTGCATAGTCTGTACAGGTCAGTATGTAACGGTTGTTACTGAAGACTGCTGGAGGTGTAATCAGACCGATAAAATCTAGACCCCATTTCTGGAAAGGTTCCAATGGTAAGATGGGTTGTAGAGGAAAAAGATGACGTTGCAGGGGCTGTCCAGATCTTTGACAAGTATCACATTGTTTGACAAACTGTGATATATCTCTGTACATAGTTGGCCACCAGAGACCACTCTGCATAATTTTTCGGTGTGTTAAGTCTACTGCAAAATGGACACTGGAAGGAGTCGAGTGAGCCAACATAATAACTGAGTTAACTTCATGCAGTGGAATACATCGAAGTAAAATTCCAGTATGATCCACATAGTATAATTCTCCAGCAATTAACCAAAATCGGTGGCTAAAGACTGCAATTTTCCTTCGTATTACCGTAGAAGTCTGAGATGGAAGGCAGCCATCGGTGAGAAAGGTCAGGATCTAATCATAATATGTAGATGGTGCAGGTGGGTCTGTAATTTCATCATTCGTTAGTTCAGAGCTATAAATCGTTGGAGTTGTGTCATCTATACCTATCGGAGCTTCACCGGAATCTAAGCGGGATAGAAAATCTGCTAAGGCATGTGAACTGCCTGGCCAATGAATGATTTCGTAGTCAAATTCCTATAAAAGTAGGACCCATCGTGCTAATCGACCACCTAGATGTTGTTGCCGAACTAGATAGACAAGTGCAGCATGATCTACATGAAAAGTGAATTTACGGCCTAGCAAATAATGTCTGAATTTCTTGACAGAATATACTAGCCCTAGACATTCTCTTTCTGTTACAGAGTAATTCTTCTTAGCAGGGGCTAATCTTCGACTTGCATAGTACACTAGTCTGAACCACTTATCAATTTGTTGCATTAAAATGCTTCCTATTGCTATATCTGAAGCATCAACAAATACATGAAATGGGTGATCCCAGTCCGGCGGCTGTAAGATGGGGACTTGTGTTAATAGACTCTTTAAATGATCAAATGCTATCTGGCATTCCTGGGTCCATTCAAATTTTTGAGGAGTCTTGGTGATTAGCTTGTTCATTGGTATTGCCAAATGAGCAAGTCACCGTAAGTGTCATCCATGCCATCTTACTTGGCCCATGAAGCGCATAACTTCCTTCGATGTAGTGGGCACCGAAGCTTCTAATACTGCTGAAATTTTATCTGGATCCACCTGTATGCCTTGTGTAGATACAATGTGCCCAAGTAGCTTGCCACATGAAACCGCAAACACGGATTTGTTTGGGTTCAAGCAGAGTCTGTATTCTCTGCATTTCTGAAAGCAACACCGTAGATGAAACAGGTGTGCTATCATCTTACCGAAGATTGAAGAGATAAGGAGAAAATATTTCTTGCATACACCTTTGGAATGTACTTGGGGCATTCCTTAATCCAAACCACATAACAGTACAAGCAAATACACCCCAGTTGGTAATGAATGCAGTTTTTGGTATATCCTGTTCAGCCATTCTAACTTGCTTATATCCACTGTATCCGTCTAAGAATGAATACATTTCGTGGCCTGCTACTCTATCAAGCATGGTGTCCAGAGAAGGGATCAGAAAAGGATCAGGCACTGTAGCTGCGTTCAGTTTCCGGTAATCTACACATATTCGTAATTGCTTATTCTTCTTAGGGACAATAACAATTGGTGAGATCCATTCAGCATGCTCTACTGGTACGATGAATCCGACTTTAAGTAGCCTATCAAGTTCTGCCTTTACCTGTGATGCATAGTTTGGATTCATCTGGTAGCTAGATTGCTTGATCGGTTTTGCTTCCGGCTTCAGCATGAATCTGTGCTGATAGATGCACGGGTCCAATCCTTTCATATCTTTGTAATCCCATGCAAAGACGTCGAAGAATTCTCGGAGTAGCTGGATTAAACCTGCTTGAAATGTTTCCGGTAGGTTTTGCTTTATCTTCATAGGACGCAGATGATCTTCATCGCCTAAATTATAAGTGATCAACTGATCTTCTGGGACATAAAATTATCGCGGCTTCTCTGTATCGTCAGCTGGCTTAAAAAGTTGTTGCAGTTGAGGATCATCTATAGCAGCAGTATCTTCCTTCTTTTCTTCTTCTGTTACAGTCATTACCGTACAAACTGCAGGGTTCCAATTATCTACAACAGATTGTAGATCAACAGTGCCTAGGGAGATTAAGTCAATGTTATTTTTCAGAAACTCTTCTTCTTCATCATCTGACAATCCATCTAACATATGGACTGGTTCTGCCAAATACGGTCTAGCATGCAACTCACAAGGTTGTATAGCATCTAATTTTACAATGTATTTACAATTTTTATCCTTAAAAGTGAGCTCTTATGCAGACCAATCCTGTATCACCTTAGCGTGCTTCAGCCAAGGTCGGCCGAAAAGGAGGTTGTAATCAAGAGTGGATTCCGGTAAATCTAGTATGACAAAGGTCATTTTAAATGTTGTACCTTGTAAAGTGATTGGTACATTTCGTACAAGTCCTATGGGATGGACTCTAGATTGGTCGGCCATTCTGACAAAAAACTAAACTGGTTCGATTTCGGTCCACCCTAACCTTTTACATAGTGCAGCAGTAACAATGTTAACTCCAGATCCTCCATCAATGAGTACCTGTGTGATTTTATGATTCTTATACCATACTGTTATCAAAGGAACTGAATGATCGACCGTAGACTCAGGTTCCGGTTGTATTGTTGTTGTCGTCGGAATATAGGAAGACACAGGATTGAACTGTTGTTGAAATTGCTGTCGAACTCTCGGTACTAGTGCAAGTAATTGGCCCAAAGGGAGAGTGATGGATGCTTTAGATAAAATTTCCCACGCCTTTTGTGATTGGATTGTTTCCACACACTCTGAAGATGATACGTCTGCCGAAGATGATGTGTTTGCTGCTGATGATATACCTGCTGCTGATGATGTGCCTGCTGCTGATGATGTGCCTGCTGCTGATGATGTGCCTGCGCTTGCTGATGTGCCTGCTGCTGAATTGGAATCCTGTTGTTGTGCTCCTACTTCGGTTAACGGATTCTGGGTTACCGAAATAGGATCTGGGAAGACTGGAGGTTCTACGGTGGTCCATTGACTAGCTTTGTTGTACATCCTTTGTTGCTCGCGTATACCTGGTTCAAAAAATTCTGCTGCAGGCTGTAGTTGTTTACCGGACCGGGTTTGAATTACTGCAGCGTGTGTTTCTACTGGTGTAATTTGTACCATATTCGCCATTGGGTTTTGTCATTCCTTCTTCCTCTGATCATACTCAGCTGCATCCTTACAGAATCTTCTAATGTGACCAAATTCACCACAGAAATGATAGCGCGGCGGTGGCAGATTGGGATTTTCCGGTGGCGGTCCGGTCTGCCAGCGGTTTGCATTATAGTTGTTATTTCTCTGTCCTCTATAATTTCGATATCCTTGTTGTTGATTGTTCCTCATTTGCGGAGGCACATAATGAGTGGCTGGTTGTCCTGGTTCTTGTATAACTGCATTGATAGTCACTGTTCCTTGCACTTTGGTGTTGTATGCGCAGTTTTCGGTGGTGTGTCCGGCAGTGTTGCAGATAGCACAGAATAATTGATTAAGTGCACAAGTGGCACTCGTATGGCTTGAATTCTTGCATGTGATGCAGTATACTTGTCTGGTCACATCTTCAGCGACATTTCTGTTTGTTTTTAACCACTCCAGATCTTCTATAAATCCTCCAACCTTGTTTTCCAGCTGCAGAGCCATTGCAATCACTGCATCTAGTGTCATTGCTCCTACACATCGTATGATCATAATCTGTTTAAGTTGTGGAGTCAAGCCATTGATGAACCACTGAGTGATAACGTCGTCCGGTAGGTTGGCATGTGCTGGTGGTAACTGCCTCAAGTGAGTCCTGAATAGAGTAGCGTATTCCTGTACTGTTTGATTTACCTTCTGTCTGTTGTTTTGCAGATAGTCAAAAATTTCGGCTGGATTCTTCTTTAGTCCGAATCGCTGCAAAAAAGCATCTCGTACTGCTTCATAGGTGCCGAAGTGATTAATATCATATTCTGTAAGCCATCTAGCTGCTTCATTGACCAGTGTAAATTGGAAAACAATAGCTTTATACGCCTGATCCGATGGATGGTTGAGAACTGTGTAGCTTATCTCGAAGGTGCGTACGTGAGCATCCGGATCATCTCTTGGGAATCCACCAAATTTCGTGTACGTCACTCCTGTTGGAGGCGGCCTAGGTGGACATAACTGTTGTTGCTGCTATTGTTGCCCGTTCATGGTGAGTGTATTGTGACTCTCTTCTGTATCCCGGGGCTGAATATCTAAACTATCGGAATCTGTATCGTCGGATGGTGCACTTTCTAGTGCGATGATCTTGCTCAGTATGCTTCGAATCTCGGTTTCGAACAACTTTGCTTCCTTCTTGATGTCCAGTGTGGCTTACTTCAAAGAGTGGTGGCTGGGCTGAAGATTCGTCAAAAAATGGTAAACCGTCGCCGAAAAACTATGATTCTGTTACCGAAATATCACCGGAATGTACCGAAATTTCGCCAAAATAAGGTGTTTTTTTGCTTTTGCCGATTTCTTTGGCTAAAGTATTTCTAGTCGTAAACAAATTTGAATCTTTATCCAAGATTGTTATACTAGCTTCAGACTGCGTCTTGGTAGGTTCTGGAGTTACTATATCTTCGATAGACTGTGCCGAAATAGTATCGGAATGTACCAGAGGCGTAACACGTTCCATCGGAATATGACCGGAATCAATTCTAACGTTCTTGACTTTCTTGACAACTGGGTCAGACCTAGTTGTACTTCTTCCTCCCAGAGTTGTCTTTAGTACATTAAGTACTCCAGACTGATGGTTCTTGGGATACATTTCACCGGATCGAGTAACCGGCATGTATCATCTTTTGTACTAATCGCATAGTATCACTATCGAAACAGTTTGCAACAATCTGGTTCTGTTGCTACTTCCGACAAACCAACGGTAATCTTGATGTTCGATTCTGATAGACAAATGACGATCTTGATGCCACTTTCCCACAGACGGCGCCAAGTGTTAACTGTTTGAAACGCTTCGTTCTAACTATCAGAAGTGCGTTTAACTGACCTAAGTGGGTTCTTGGGAGTGGTAGGGGTCTGTTAGACAGAGGCTTGTACTTAGTTCCCAAAATAACTATTATCTACTGTCCTTAGATAGTGTCGATACAGTCTTAGCTCAGCTACCATCATCAACTAGACGGTACCCAATTGCTCTGTACCCGAGTACCAAATCACTCCAGACTAACCTGCTATTGCAACGGTGTAGTAGTCCGACCTTCACCAAGACAAGATTCACAATCCGAAACAGGGTCACAGAAAGTACCGTACTAGTGCAGATCGAAACTGACCCTACTTCTGCACAACGTTCTTAGGGAAGGAGTACCACGCTCACACAGACTTATCAGCACTTAGCAATTCAAGAAGAGAGGAACACTACTTCGTACATCTAACAGGTTCATTCGTCACAACGATTCACAGTAATCTTCAGGCAACGGCCCACGTCCTACTGAATGGACTAATTTCACCATGTAATCGAGATTGGCAGATAATAACACCGAACACAATCAGAGCACGTAGAACTAGACAGGACACACTACAGTAACGCTTAAGGTTTTCTGTGCAAACTCACTCAATAACATAACTACTCACAACGATCCAGAGCACTTTAGAAACTAAAAAACACACAGTGGCGTGACACGCCGACAGACAACCAGACGAACAGTCTGGTACTTCAACACACGTTACGGTAAATCACAGTACTAACAGACAGCACAATACAAAATCGTACACAATACCTAGAGTACTCAGAGATTTCATAAACAATATTACAACAACGCTCTGACAAACACCCAGACAAACAGTCTGGTGATTTCAAGAATCGTCGTCTCCCACTCTCTTTACACTGCTTTATAAAGATTTACAAATATGCGCGTAACAACCTTTCGCGCGTGTTTTACAAAGATTTCCGTTACATCTGTCCCACTTCGGTGGCCGACTGACATACCCTTACATCTTCTCTCACCTCTTGACTTTCCACTTCTTGTCCTTTGTCCTTCCATTGCCTTGAGTAACTTTTGGTGTTTCAAATCACTCCATATGGATAAGGTTGCATGAAATACATAAATGATGAAGGGGTAGTTAATGAGTGGTGGGTATGTGTCAAGCCTCATAATTGGAGCTTGCACAAGTACCATGAATTTCAGCAATAGGTATGTTGAGGAAGAAACCCATAGAGTGTTTATCCTCGATGTTACTCTCCATTATGGGTTATAGACAGAATAAAAACAAACACTTAAATCACTTGCTCTTGTGCCAGAAATATCATCCACAAAACATTTCTCCACTTTTACAATCCTTGGGATCCAAATTACTCTGATCACATCAACTCACATATCCTAAATTTTATCTCAAGATATAATAGAGGAAGAAACCCATAGAGTGTTTATCCTCGATGTTACTCTCCATTATGGGTTATAGACAGAAAAAAAACAAACACTTAAATCACTTGCTCTTGTGCCAGAAATATCATCCACAAAACATTTCTCCACTTTTACAATCCTTGGGATCCAAATTACTCTGATCACATCAACTCACATGTGAAGAAAAAGAGTATTATGACCACCATGTGCTACAAACATGACTCCCCTCCCAAACTTATGCCTGTATATATAGCTATCTCCAAGAGATTTCCATCTCTAGTAGTTTGTTTCCCCCTTAGAAGACATTTTTGTGAAGAGATGGATAGGTATGTGCTTGAAGATGAAGAGGTGTTGCAAAATCCTTGATCTACACCAGCCAAATGAACTCCAGGAGTATATGGTGGGCCCTTTTAGCTTGCCAATGGATGTATTAGATACCCTATGTACCTTGGAAGATCACTCTCAAAAAGATAGATCAAAACAGATAAGTTGGAGTTAGCTCAGAGGTGAAAACTTGCTATTCTTGGTTCATACACCTGTCCAGTGTTTTACATAATTCTCTGAGCACAGCAGCAATTAGCTCAATTCCTCTTGGGGAAGTCTAGGTAACTTAAAGAGCTAACTTTCAAGAGTAATCCCATAAAAAATAATGAACCACACACTGAGAATGAGTTTTAACAAGTGATGACATCATCCCGATTTTCACGGGCTGCTACAGAAATAGACCAGTGAGCAGAAAAATCAACATAACTCAAAATGTAGAAATCCAATGATTATGAAAATTTGTATGGTTATACTAGACAGTAAGTTGAATCCCACAAGCTTTAAATCACTGAATTTGGATAAGTAACCACTGAGAAATGGCTCTAACACAATGAGTGAAAAAGTCGGGTACCTGACAGACAAGTGAAGATGAACAGACCCTGTTGACTTCAAATGAACATAACTGAGGGTCTTTGCCACAGGAGAGAAGGTCTCCTCATAATCAATTCCCTGAGTTTGTGCAAAGCGTTTTGCTACAAGCCTTGCCTTATACCTGTTAATGGAACCATCAGAATTCTTCTTGAGTTTATAGACCCATCTTGAGCCTATTACCTTCATGGATGAAGTCTTGGGCACCAAATCCCAAGTGTTGTTTTCCTCAAGTGCTTCAATCTCTTCCTTCATTGCATGCTTCCATTCTGTTTTTGCTTTGGCCTCTTCGAATGATGATGGCTCCTCTTGGTTTATATCCTGTGCTATGTAGATAGAGTGTTTAGTTACTAATGAGGTGTCAAACCCATACCTTTCTGGTTTTTTCTTTTCCCTCATAGATCTTCTTAGGCCATGATGTGATGATTCTGCCTCATGTCCAAGTTCCTGCAATTTTGCTTTACCTTTAGACTTCCATGCTTTGATCTTTTCCATCTGAGATTCTTCATCATCCTCTGAGGTGTCTTGTTCTTCAATCTTCGGTTGTTCTCTACCAAGCTTTGGAAAATCTTCTTCAAGATTATATGGTAAATTGACCTTCCTGCATGAATCTTCATACCATGAATTGTTCTCATCAAAAACTACATCTCTGCTTACCAAGAATCCTTTGTTGGTAGGGTTGTATAACCTGTAGCCCTTTTGATTGTTGTCATATCCAATAAATACACACCTTTCTGCCTTTGGATCCATCTTGCTTCTAACCTGTGAAGGAACATGAGCAAAAGCAATACATCCAAAAATTTTACAATGATCTAAGCTTGGTCTTCTTCCATTCCAAGCCTCATATGGAGTCATCCCATCAAGGGATTTTGAAGGCAACCTGTTAATCAAGTAAGTGGCTGTAGATACAGCCTTAGCCCATAAGTAATTAGGTAAATGCTTTTCATTTAACATAGACCTTGCAGCTTCAACAATTGTCCTATTCCTCCTTTCTGCCACTCCATTTTGCTCAGGAGTGTACCTTGTAGTTACCTCTCTTTTGATTCCTCTTTCTTGAAGAAAAGAATCAAAATCATGGGAGAAGTATTCTCCCCCTCCATCTGACCTTAGCCTTTTTAGTGATTTACCTGTTTGATTCTCCACAAGAGCCAAATATCTTTTGAAACATGAAAAAACTTCATCTTTGTGTTTCATAAAGAATAGGATAGTCCATCTGCTGCAATCATCAAAAAAGGAAACATAATACCTTGATCCAGATATTGAAGCTTCCTTGCTAGGTCCCCATACATCTGTATGAACCAACTCCAAGAGATCTCCATGCATATAACCTTTCTTCAATGAATGGTAACCTGTGAGACTTTCCAAATTGACATGCACTACACTTATAAATCATATGTTGTTTTGACAAATTAGGAAGTCCAAGTACACTTTGGTCCCTGCAGATTTGCTTTAATGACCTTTCACCAATATGTGCTAACCTTTTGTGCCATACTTCCAATTCTGTGAGTGTCTGACTACCATAATTAAAGAGAGCAATGTTTCTAGTGTCCTGTAATTCAAATGTGAACAATCTACCTGTCTTTTCACCTTTTGCAATTCTTCTGAATCCTTGACTTGGATCTTCAATAAATGCTCCTGCTTTTATGAACCTGACTTGCAACCCTTTCTCTACTATCTGCCCAACACTTATCAAATTCTTTGTAATGGTAGGGACATAGAGTACCTTACTGAGTAGGTTGATGTTTCCATCAGGTGCTTTGACATTGCCTATTTTCTCCACAGGATGTTTTGTATCATCTCCTGTTTGTACCTCATGCTTATTCCTTGGATCTTCTAAATCTGATAGGAGTGCCACATTTCCTGCCACATGATTTGAACAACCTGAATCTATGTAGAAAACATGCTCATCAGATTTACCTTGTGGCATAGCCATGTTCATGATCAATAATGAATCCTCTTTGTTTGAGTCTTCTGTGTAGTTATTGTAGTCTCTCCTTCCTTTGTAGCCTCCTTGATAGTTTGAATGATTGTAGTTGTAGTTGCCATGGTAGTTGTTGAACCTTCCTCTTGAGTAGCCATAACTTCCTCTATTGTATCCTCTGCCTCTTTGATTCCTGGAATTCCTAAAGCAATTTTCAGTTGTATGATTAGTTAATCCACAAATAGAACATGAGTTGGAGTCTTGGGATCTCCCCCTGCCTTGTCTACCTCCTCTTCCTCTACCTCTGCCATGTCTTCCTCTAGCTGCATAGTTAGCTTGATATGTACCTGCTTCATCATCCACTTTCTTTGCCTTTCCTTTGTTATCTTTAGACTTGCTTTTATCCGTGTATAAAGCTAAAGATTGATTACCTTTAGAGCTTTCTCCATTTTTTATAAGCTTTGCCTCTTGGGTAAGTAGTTGTCCAATGAGTGTATTGAAATCAGGTACATGCATGTCCATGTACAAATCCATAGCTGTGGTGAATGCTTCCCACTTGTCATCTGCCTTCAAGCCATTGATGACCTGCCTTACAATTTTCTCTTCATCTATTACCTCTCCAATGCTTCCCAACTGATCCGCTATGTCCTTGAGCTTTGTGACAAAATCAATCACATTTTGTTTGGGAGCCTTCTTGAGAGTTGTGAACTCCAGCCATAGTTGATGCTTCCTAGCTTTGGTACTTGAAGAAAATAAAGCTTCAAGTGCATCCCACACTTCCTGAGATGTCTTACAACTTCTAATGTGAGGCAACAAAAAATCTGAGATAGAGTTGAGGAGATAAGACCTTGCAAGTGCATCCTTGGAGCACCATGTGCTCAATCTTTCTTGCTCTTCTTGTGTTGGTTGACTTTTGTTCCTGAAACTTGGCATAACTTCATCTCCAGCCACATAACCATATAAACTTCTACCTTGGAGATAAGCTTCCATTCTTAATGACCAAGCTGAGTAATTACCTCTATCCAATTTGTCAATTGATGAAGTAAATCCATCTGCCATGTTGTCCAACCTTGCTCTGATACCACTGTGAAGAGATGGATAGGTATGTGCTTGAAGATGAAGAGGTGTTGCAAAATCCTTGATCTACACCAGCCAAATGAACTCTAGGAGTATATGGTGGGCCCTTTTAGCTTGCCAATGGATGTATTAGACACCCTATGTACCTTGGAAGATCACTCTCAAAAAGATAGATCAAAACAGATAAGTTGGAGTTAGCTCAGAGGTGAAAACTTTCTATTCTTGGTTCATACACCTGTACAGTGTTTTACATAATTCTCTGAGCACAGTAGCAATTAGCTCAATTCCTCTTGGGGAAGTCTAGGTAACTTAAAGATCTAACTTTCAAGAGTAATCTCATCAAAAATAATGAACCACACACTGAGAATGAGTTTTAACAAGTGATGACATCATCCTGATTTTCACGGGCTGCTATAGAAATAGACCAGTGAGCAGAAAAATCAACATAACTCAAAATGTAGAAATCGAATGATTATGAAAATTTGTATAGTTATACTAGACATTAAGCTGAATCCAACAAGCTTTAAATCACTGAATTTGGATGAGTAACCACTGAGAAATGGCTCTGACAAGATGAGTGAAAAAGTCGGGTACCTGACAGACAAGTGAAGATGAACAGACCCTGTTGACGTCAAATGAGCATAACTGAAGATTGCAACATCCAAATGACATGAAAATTTGTGAGCATATAGTAGACTTATAAAGCTAACTTTACCAAGTTAAATCACTGAAAAGCTCAGAGAAAACATCTCTGCAAGCAGACGGAGAAAACTGAGAGTAATGGCAGTGAGTAGTACACTTCACAAGAACATGGAAAGATGAACTCAAATAATCATGAAAATGAAAGTATATTGCTTGTACAATACAATGACTTACTGATACATATGTGTGCCTTGTAATCACACCTTGATATGGCATAAAGCGCAGCTCTTGGAGGTCTTCACATAGGTCTCTCTAACCACGACTAAAACTGCCATCTATTTATAGTTGAGTTTGGGAGGCTAACTTCCCTCAATCACTCTCCAATCAATCAATGATTGATTTGATTCTCTACCTACCATAAATCACGAATTCGTGGCTTCTCTTTCCATTCTTGATCAAATGGACTCAACCACTTAAGATTCTTTCACTTTTACATTAAGTAAACTCTTCAAAAGTTACAAGAGGTAGTTCACGAGTGAACTTTACATAGTCTTCATTTTAAGGCTTTTTCTATGACTTTGTGGGACTCAAGCCAATACTTAGGCTTGTCATGGACTTGCTCCAACAATTTTCAGCCTTGAAAATTGAGCTATAAAAGATTGTGGGTATAAGGTTGGTAGGAAAGTGATCTCTCTAGGTATACAGTTGCTAGAGAAAAATCTCTCCTCCTAACATTATTTCTCTATATATAGCTCTCTCCAAAGGATTCTCTTTGGCAGGTTGATATTATCGATCCAATACACTCAAGTTAACTCAAGTGGAAGCTTCTAGAAGGCTCTAGAGCTCTTGGGGCAAAATGATATCCCACAACTCTTATAGGATTTGAATCCAAAAGCTCATCCCTCCTATCCATTGATTCAATAATTAGGCCATGTTTCTTGCTTGTTTGAGAGAGCACATAAAGTTCTTCTTAAGTCATATCTTGAGACTTTGGTTCTATACAAGAATGACCAAGCGATTTCAAATTTTAGATATGTTCAAATCAATATGACTCTCATGTCATAAACTTACTTTATATCATTAAGCAACAATTTTCTATCTCTTACCACGAGTATGAGCCTATATCTTCCTAATCCATCAAAAAATCTTCTAGAAATCCAAGAATCTTGTTGCCACTAGATGTGCTATCCTATTCCATCATTTCAACCAATTCATAACCTTGGTTTGATTGCACTCTCTTAATATGTAACTAATTAGCCAATGTTCAATTAACTTCTCCTGGAACTATGATAGATTCCCCTAACACAAGCTTAGCAAAATCGTATATCAATCTAATGTGTCAAATATCACATACCTCCTCCTTTCCCAAGTTTGGTTAAGCTACTCCTCACTCATGCTAGATGATTAGTTAGGGTTGCCCTCCAATTTAAGGTTACATAGGTTTTAATTTACCTACAAAACTTTGGTAATGGTGTTGTCATGATCTTTTATAATCACTTGGCCAATCATCATGCCCTTTTTAACTCTCTTTGAAGCACGATTAGTACTTGGCCCAACTATTCCTCCTTGATTATACCATATTCTCTCCTAATGGTCTATATCCTCACCAATTATGAAGATAAAGCCTCTTTCAAATGATAATACTCAATGGTGTCCTATGTGCTACAGCTCTATACCTTGAGGTCTGTAATGGTCAAAACAAAGTTCTCTCTTTAGATGCCTCTACTTGGTTCATTAGAAAATATAAAGAGAAAAGTGCTCTATGTTGAAGCTACTGGAAACCTTGGTCTAAATAGTCTAAACTACTGCATGTGCACCAACCAGGCCTTTTTGGGGCATTTCAGCCTACATCAAATATATGCTAGCTTTTTCTTTTGGTGATTATTAATCTCTATTCATGGGCCTTCCCATGTTGGTGCAAAGAGTCCAAGCCTACATACTTGACAACTAGCATATATCTCATATAGTCACATATGATCACTCTCTTGTAAATACACTTTCCCTTTTATCTTTGTAAAAGTGCCTATGTCTATTGTACCACTCCCACGAGGAGTTCAGAGGAAAGAAATATCGGTTTGCTTGGTATATGATTGATGAGAGAATAAATCCTATAGTTTAGGACTCACTTTATCGTGAGAATTTGAATTTCAATTCAAAGTTTGGCTCCAACTTCAACTCTAAAAAGAGGATAAAAAAGGTTTGCGATAGAGTCCGACTAGAGAGATCAATTGAGAGGGACTTGTGTGATTAGTATGTTCATTCTTTAGCCACTTCATTACCCTCACATTGTGCAATCAAATATTGCCAATGTCATTGTATTATTATGTGATTTAATACATACCCATTGATCATATCTCTACTTCACTTCTCTGTTATGGTCATCTTAGAACAGTGAATTTCTCAGAGCTTGTTCTTAGTGCATGGTTGATCATTTGATGGGATTTAAAGTACTATAGATTTAGTATACTGTCTAATTCATAGCCACAAAGTTTCATTGTTATCGCTCTCTTTAGTCATGAGATATCTTCATATCTTTACTCTCTGGTCTGCACACTGAAGCACCCGAAAAATGTCAGGCAAGTCCTCTAACTTGCTAAGCATCATTCTCAATGTATAGTCCATCTTTTTTATTGAAATAACTCATTATTGGTAAATATATAAGTTAATTAGATACCACTAAAAGGAATTTGGCTATTTGCTAGCAGGTTGGGAGCATTGTTCATTCTATTGAACATGTGAAAAGACTAAAATAGCAAGTCTATGATCTTGGTTCAGCTTTCTAATCATCTATTTTGATCCATTGATTAGAGGATCATGTTCCAAAGCACGTAAGTGATTAGTTGTGATCATTAGGAAGCTTGAAGGGTTCACTACACTCTCCACCACGAGGAAACCCATATATCAAGTGCACCTCCATCACCCCCTTTGCCACCCCTGCCTCCAACTCCACCACATTCGCCTCCCACTACTAGTGTAACCACTACTGTCACCGCCTCCGAGTCCACTACCCACACCGAAGCACAGACCGTCAGTCAACCCACGCAACCCACACACCCTATCTCCACCTCTCTTGCCTATACGGCCACTGAAACAGTAATTCTAACTACAGCCACAGAAAATCTCACCCCCCCAATCAAACTTCTGGGCAGTTCATATTCACAATTGCACACACCACTGTACACTTTCACCACTGTCACCGCACCCACAATTCCAATATTCACAATCACTCCCACAACTGCATCCACGGTTGATCTTATGGACATATCACCCACCTCCGCACCTCTCCCTCCCCCCATCCACCCACCATCTCCCATTCCCCCACCTCCCACATCACCATTTTCCAACACCGTATCCACACTTCCATTCCCCTTCCCCTTTCCCTTCCCTTCTGCATTCAACACCCTTCCCGCATCCACCCCTATTAATAATGTATTTAATAATATGTATCAGTGTATGTCGCAACTACAACAGCGCTATCAGCATCTTTATAACCAACATACGCGACTCTTTCGAAGCCATGAAGAACTTCAAGTACGATTCATTGATCTTGAAAGGGAAAAACGGCTACTACAACAACAGTACACCACTTTACAAGAACAACATGAACAGTTAGTAGCCAATCCACCCCAGTCAGATGCAGAACAAAGACAACATATGGATGAATTGCTACACTCCCAGATAACGGAGAATCTCAAGCTTAGATGCAACCTGGCCCTCCTATGAAAACACATGTCTACAACACTCAAAGAGAATAAACGACTGCAAAAACAGAATGAAGAAAACTTGGAAGCAGCAATGGAGGGTTCCCCGCAGGAAATCGACCCAGAGAAATTCAATGCCAGTCCCTCAGAGAACATGCAAATTGTGTTAGAAACCCATGCTGACCTCCTGGAGGCCCATGCAACATTAGAATGAGAAAGAGATGACCTACTTAAGAAACTGGCAACTCAGCAGGAGTCACCAAGCAAAGTCACAGCCGCAGACGACACATCGAAAGAAGTCACTAAACTCAGAGCAAAACTCGAAGAATTACGCAGTAAAGTCAGGCAATATGAGCGTCAACCCTCTCCCCTTGTAGAGCCCGAGCCTGAAGATTTAGTGCCGATTGAAATAGAGGAAACATTCGAAGATCCATATGTTCCCATGCCTGCACCAGGAGGCAAGCAAACAGAAGAAGGCATGGACACCATCGAGATAGAGGCTCTTGAATGGATGCAGAGGTTAGAGAAAGTGGCCACAACCCATGATGATAGAGTGGCAGTTCAGATAGCATCAATGTCCCACTTGGAAGAGGTAGTTATAAAATCGGAGTACTTTCGCAACCTCTCCCATCATAGGTGGATCGACACATCCGACGATTTGTATGTTCCTTTTTGTGTCTTAATGGCAGACTACAATGTTGAAATCAAGAACCAAACCTCAAAAGAACCAACCTCGGCTACTCAATTCGCACCTGACGACATCCCAACAAGTGCCAAGCAGGGCAATATACATCAACCGACGTGGAGAATTTTTCTATTGAAAACCTACCCAAAGATGGTAAGAACATGGAATAACATGCCTTTGTACATCAAATACAACCCATGCTACTGCCCGGTATTTCGAAGAAGGTCGTGGCCGGAATACACAAAAACCGTGCTGACAACCAAAGGATGCGAGAAATGGCTCAATTATGTCTACTTAGCACCACCTAAAGGCCAACCTACCATCGGATATATGATTTCAACGATTCTGCACTAGGGGGTCCGGTTCAAAAATGTACCAGATATCATGGCCCAAATGTGTCTTAAAATTTTTGAACTCATGTTGGTCACCTTCAGGACTTTCAAGAATGTCAAGGAACCTCATCTGTCAGCTCTTGGATTTAATGAAGGTAATCAAGACCTTGTCTATGACATGAGCGCAACCCCATCTATTAATGTTGTATATGCATGGCACGCGCGTATCAAGTATCTACCAGCCTGCTTCAAATAGACGTTTGAAGAAATGTTTGTCACGGGATTCTGGGAATATCACTTAGAGATATTCATTCCCAGACCATCACATTTATTGCAGTTGTTTGCAGTGGAACAAGCTCTCCATTCAGAAAACTTACGTATACCACATCCAGAGGTTCCCGGGCCAGTAGATAGGGATGCTCTACTCACGGATTTGGCCAAAGGGTTGCGAATTGTAGAATATCACTTAGCACAAGACGTTGTCGAGTACTACATTCAACGACCCACCCAACAAAGGTCTGTCAGGGACGACAGACACGAGAGAGGGGGGGGGGGTGTTGGAACTGAGGGACTCACAAGGCAAGGAAGCTTACGAAGGGAGTCAGAGAGAAGAGAAAGTACAAGCAGACAGAGCAGTCAACGACGATCTGGCAAGTAGGCCAATATTTTTTCAAGACATTAACGCAAATAAAAGAGGTGGACACACAAGGAGAAGGAGCAAGTAGGGAACTCAAGGAAATGTATGTCAACATATTAATAGAAACCCCTACAAAAATAGTGATTTTCATCACTAAAACCATTGTAGATACCATTATATATTTTTGTAGCTCTATTTTGTGCAAGCCAAGGAGTCCTTGAGCTTGAGGAGCTTGAGAAGTACCTACCTGTCAGTTTTCACATTTTTTAG
The DNA here is from genome assembly GCA_020310875.1 of Ceratopteris richardii. Classification (NCBI taxonomy): domain Eukaryota; kingdom Viridiplantae; phylum Streptophyta; class Polypodiopsida; order Polypodiales; family Pteridaceae; genus Ceratopteris; species Ceratopteris richardii. Next base: position 79,466,020 of record CM035417.1, on the reverse strand, counting down.
ACTTCGTTTGAACCTCCGAATAGGGTAGAGAACCCAATTTTTAACTAGGCCGGACACTAGGTATGGACATGGCCAAAACCTAGTCAAAAACTATGAATAGAACTAGAGGGCTCATTTTTGGGTTAGCTTGTAACTGAAGTGAACTTCTATGAGCTTTTGAAGTAATCTAAGAACTCCATTGCTTCTCACTCTTTGTCTTGCCGTGTGTGCACGTGTGTGTGTATGTGTGTGCATGTTTATATGCTTCTCACTCATGCACTTGTGCCTTCACTTGCTCGAGGTCTTCATACCATCCTCTCGTCTTCCCGGATTGACATTAAAGGAGGTGCTACTCATCACTGAGCTACAATGGCACTATAGAGATTTGAAGGGAGTATATCCAAAAATTTGCTCTCATACGATCCCCATGACTGCTGATGCAAAACCCACCAAATAAAAGCCCTACACATATAATGACACTTATGCAGCTAAAATAAAAGAAGAAATCGACAGGCTGATTGTGTTGGAGATAGAGGTCTGCGGAAGCACGTGAACAGCACAAGGAAGAAGAAGAAGCTTGGAGCACAAACACACAATACTGAATGTATTACTAGAGAATGTACAAAGATAAGTAGCCCATTAGGGCAAACGCGTATGTACAAGCCGGGGAAAAAAACCTCCTAAAGAGGGAAAAAAGTGCCTCGGCGGTCCTAGAGTGTTCACACACATCACTACCTAAATATATTAACAAATCCCCCTCGGAGTGATGCGGTGAACAAGTAGTTGGCACTCATGTATAAGGAAGTGCCAAGCTATGTGGAAATCACTCCATAAAAGGAAGTAAGCCCAAAGCTTTGCGGAAAGCTTCAAACGTCTCCCTAGGCAGAGCCTTCGTGAGAAGGTCTGCAATGTTCTCCTGCGTGGGCATATATGCCAAGCTGATCTCCCCAGCAAAGAACCTCTCCCTGACATAATGATAATGCACCTCAATGTGCTTAGTGCGAGCATGGACCACAGGGTTCCTCGCAACTGCCAATGCGCTCTGACTATCAGTGAAGATGGTGGTGGCAGAAGACTGACCAACACCCAAATCAGCCATAAGGCGTCTGAGCCACACACACTCAACAATCGCTGTGAAAGCTACCCTATACTCAGCCTCACAACTGGAATTGGCCACAGTAGGCTGCTTCTTGCTCAACCAAGATATACATGAGCTACCAAGCATGAAGCAAAAACCACTGGTGGACACACGAGTGTCATAGCAACCAGCCCAATCTAAGTCAAAAAAAGCATGCAAATCTCGCGGTAGTGATCCCCTTTGGGATAAAACAACCCAAGTAGCCGAGTACCACTCAAGTAGCAAAAAATGCGCTTAACCGCCTTCTAATGCGTGACTCCTGGGCAATGCATAAACCTGCTCATCTGTGAGACAGCAAACTGAATATCTGGCCGAGTAATGCATAAGTAAATCAAGCATCCAACAGCCTACTGATAGAGAACAACATCAAATGCATCTCTAGCATCATGAAGACTCAATCGTAAACCTGTCTCCATAGAAGTGGCAATAGACTTACAGTCTTCAAGGCCAAAACGCTGCAATAATGTGTCAATATATTTCGTTTGACACAAAGCCATTCCACCATCAACTTGCATAAACTGAATGCCCAAATAGTGATGCAAATGCCCCAAATCAGACATCTCAAATGAGGCATGCAAATCAGCCTTGAAATCAGCAATATGCTTCTCAATAGGACCGGTGATCAGCATGTCGTCAACATAGACAACAATGATCAGAAGCACATCATTAGCACGCTTAACATATAAGGTGCTTTCAGTTGGACTGTTCTCAAAACCATGTGCAACCAGATAGGCATGTATCTCATCATACCAAGTGGTGCTTGCTTTAAACCATATAATGCCTTATTTAACATGCACACCTAGTTTTCATGCCTTTTCTGCACAAAGCCAAGGGGCTGAAGAACATACACTTCTTCATGCAAGTCACCATTCAGAAATGTTGTTTTAATGTCCAACTAATGTACATTCCAACCATGATGGGCTGCAAGTGCACAAATGCTCCGAACAGTAGTCATATGACATGTAGGTGCAAAGGTCTCATCAAAATCAATGCCTCTTTCCTGCGCATAACCCTTTGCAACAAGCCTAGCCTTATACCTGTCAACTATACCATCATGTTTACGCTTTAGCTTGTATACCCACTTAATGCCAATGGCCTTCTTGCCAGGGGGCAAGTCACATAAAGACCATGTACCATTCTTGATTATAGCATCATATTCAGATTACATAGCAGCCATCCAATTTTCTCAATTCTGTGCTTCATCAAAAGAAACAGGCTCATTCTCATCATAGAGACTAGACGCAGCCATAGCATAGCAATCTAATGCAAAGGAGGCACTATGAGAGCCTGACCGAGTACGATATGACAAAGGTGCATCTAATTTGTTTTCACGCAAAGTCTGCACCAGCCATTTTGGCATAGTTTTTGCATGCTCAATATCAACTCTCTCATCAACAAGTGCATCATGTAAGTCTGCATCGGAAATGGAATGATCTGCATCATCATATGAAACCTGCAAAGGATGAGAAGTTGCCTCATTAGGACCAGCACTAGACTATCCACTTGTAAAAAGAGGCATCAAACTATCATACATGTCTTTGGAGCTAACAGATGTCTCCTTAGTACATGAAAGCAATGGTTGAATATCATCTTCCACAAAAACAACATCACGGCTAACCAGAATGCGTTTAATCTGCGGATGATACAGACGATAGCCTTTACTTTTAGAACTGTACCCAACAAAAATACATTTTATTGCCTTATCATCCAATTTTCTGCGATGTTGTTCAGGCACTAGTGCATATGCCAAACAACCAAAAACACGCAGATGAGCAACAGATGGCTTGCGGTCATGCCAAGCCTCATATGGAGTGATAGACTGCAGCGCTTTAGTGGGACACCTGTTCAGTACGTATGCTGCACACATGACAACCTCAAGCCAGAAACTATGTGGTAAAGCTTGACTTTTGACCATGCACCTCGCCATCTCCATGAGTGACCTGTTCTTTCGTTCAGCAACTCCATTCTGTTGAGGTGTATATGGAACTGTACACTGGTGTTTTATCCCACGTTCAACCAAAAATGCATTAAAATCAGAAGACATATATTCCCCCCCTCGATCAAAACGGAGGGTGCCCATTTTACATGCTGAAAGATTTTCAGCCAAAACAAAAAACTGTTTAAAGCAGATGAACACTTCGGAATTTGCTTTGAGTGGATATACCCATGCATGCCTGGAAAAATCATCAATGAAAGTCACGAAGTAAAGGTAATTTCCAAAAGAGGGTGTCTGCATAGGACCATAGACATCACTATGTACAAGTTGCAATTTTTGTGTAGCCCGAACTGAACCATCTTTTGGAAAGGAGGAAAGCTGCATTTTGCCCAAAATACAGCCTTCAAAAACATGTTTTCCAGGGGCTTCAAGTTTGGGCAAAGAGGACACCATTTCAGATTTCTATAGGCATAGCAGACTAGCAAAATTCAGATGACCAAAGCGTGCATGCCAAAGCTTTGCATCTGACATAGCTTGAGAATCATCTACTACGCATGCCAAATCATTTTCAGATCTTTCATAGTCTATGAGCTTATACAACCCACGACATAAAATGCCAGAAGCAATAATCACATCGCCATTTGACAAATCATGAACTGTACACCTGTCATCAATAAATTTCACAACCAAGCCAATCTTGGCTAATGCAGAAACTGATAACAACTTCTTCTTGATCCCTGGCACAAATAAAGCATCTGAAAAAGTGAAAGAACTACCATAAGTAGTAGTCAAAATGATCTTACCAACTCCCATAACAGGATAAGTGGAGTTGTTGAAGCATGTAATGGTATTCCCTGTAGGGGCAGGCTCGAGTGAAGAGAAGAAATTGCACTGCGAGGTAATATGTTTGGTCGCCCCACTGTCAAAGTACCAAACATCTGAGTCTACTGCAGACATGCACTGCTCATGAGAAGATGGGTCAACACTACAAATAGTAGTGAATTCCCATTCTTCTTCCTGCACAAGGTTAGCAGACTACGTTTTTGGTGTCGAGGCTTCTGCAACAACCATTCCAGCCTCTTTCTTCTTTGCCTCTTTTGCAGCCAGTTTTGGACAGTTCTTTATGATATGATCATTCCCTTTATAGTACTTACAAAACAATTTCTGCTTTTCTGATTTCTTCTCATCTTTATCTTCCTTCTTTGAATATGCAGAATTAGCAGATTTCTGCTTACTACTTGAAGAGCTCCATTTTCCTTTGCCCTTCTGACTAGCCAGGAAAGCTTGATCTGCAACTCGCATAATGGACCTATTTTGCCTGGATTGATCTTCCTGCTACAGAACAGAGACTAACTCCTCAAATGATAAGGCATTTGGATTGCCTTTCATCATTAACCGAAGAGTAGAATCGAAACTCTGATATGAATTAGGAAGACCATTCAGAACGGTCTGCACAAGTGAGCTATCTGGTATAACCTCATCAGTAGAAATCAAATGTTCCTTCAAGTCTTTGATCTTTGTTAGGAAATTGTCTATAGAATCACCTTCATTCATGTGCTCTCTCCAACTGTTTTCGGAGGTAAGCAACACGAGCCTCATTCCTAGCTTGGTACAATGTAGTAAGTGTATCCCAAGCATCCTTAGCTCTTCTACAAGAGCAAATATGAGGAATAATGGCACGTTTGACAGACAAAGCTATCAATGCATGTGACTGGGCATCTCTGCCATCCCAGCTAATCTGCTGTGCAGTAGGTGCAGCAGAAACAGCAACACGAACAGGAATCTGTGAAATATCATCTTGGATACCATCTTCATCAACTCCAACACCTATATTTGCAGTACCTGTAGTCAGAGGTGTAACAGGACGTCTTTCAACACCCTGCACAATGTTCCACAATCCTTTTGCAACCAATACATGTCACATCATATAAGCCCATAATGGGTAGTTGGTACCATCCAACTTATCCTCAACAGCCAACATACGGAATACATCGCTGCTTTCAGCCATGGCCGGTGACTAAAATACCTTGATGCAGAAAATTGACTGTATCTCAAAAAGTTGAACAGAACTGCCAAGATGAATTCTGCTAGACCTGTAGCAGACTTCGAGACGCTTATACTGGCAAACAGAAATTGGTATATACCCTTGGCACAAAAAGACAAAATATCCTACACAAGCACTACGATAGTGCGTTCGGAGGCCAAAACAAGCTCAGATCGCGATTTCATCACCGTGCAACAAAGCTGTTTTGATATCTGAAACATCCTGAGTATGCTCACCAAATTTCATGCGAATCTGAGATTGCAAACGGAGGAGTGTCGACGGCACCCTAGATGAAGTGAGGACCTGCTCTGATACCAATTGTTGGAGATAGATGTCTGCGGAAGCACGCGAACAGCACAAGGAAGAAGAAGAAGCTTGGAGCACAAACACACAATACTGAATGTATTACTAGAGAATGTACAAAGATAAGTAGCCCATTAGGGCAATAGGCGTATATACAAGCCCGGGGGAAAAAACCTCCTAAAGAGGGAAAAAAGTGCCCTGGCGGTCCTAGAGTGTTCACAGACATCACTACCTAAATATATCAACAGATTGAAGCTAGATTTATCTATGATATTGAGCATACTAAATGGGTGTCCCCCATTGTAGTGGTGTCCAAGAAGAATGGGAAGTTGCGAATGTGTATTAACCTTAAAAATGTTAATGCCACTACGATCAAAGATAGTTATCCACTTCCAATCACTGAACATTTATTGGAGTGTGTTGCAAGCAAGGAAGTTTATAGTTTCCTTGATGGATTTTCAGGTTACAATCAAGTAGCCATTGCCCGAGAAGATCAATACAAAACGGCTTTCACCACAAAGTGGGGGATCTTTGCATTTCGTGTGATGCCATTTGGGCTCACCAATGCACCTGCAACATTCCAAAGGCTCATGTGTCATGTCTTCAAAGAGTTCTTGCGAAAGAGCCTAAAAGTATATGTGGACGATTTATGTGCTCATTCCCAAGAAAGAAGATACCACATCCCTGAAGTCAGATAGATTTTCAACAAGTGTAGGGAATATCGAGTTTGTCTGAACCCAGAGAAGTGTGTATTTATGGTAGGACAAGGTAAAATCTTAGGTCACATTGTTTCTAAGAATGGAATCTCCACAGATGAGGATAAAGTAAGATCCATAGCGGAGTTGCCAAGACCAAGGAATGTTAAAGAGGGACAAGCCTTTATGGGCCATTGTGGATATTACCGTAGATTTATCCACATGTATGCGATCATAGCTAAACCTCTTTATGCCTTGTTGACAAACTTTGAGTGGAACACCGAATGTGAAAATTCCTTCAATGAGCTAAAGAGACGTTTGTGCTCAGCACTAATACTAACCACTCCTGATTGGAGTAAACCATTCCATGTCCATGTGAATGCCTCCAATCATGCAGTCAGATGTGTGCTAGCACAACCCATAGGTGAAGGAAGTCTAGATTTACCTATAACATATGCTAGCAGGCAATTAAACGCTGCTAAACGAAACTATACAACAACCGAACGAGACGACTTAGGCATGGTGTATGCTGTAAAGAAGTTTAGACACTATCTATTGGCCAACAAGTTCAAGTTTTTCACTGATCATCAAGCTTTATTGTATTTGGTCAATAAACCTTGCAACATAGGACGCTTAGTAAGATGGTTCCTCTTACTAATGGAATATGACTTTGAAGTTGTTGTTAGGAAAGGTAAGACCCACCTCAAGGCAGATCACCTTTCTCGCATCACTTCAAGAGGGTCACTGCAAGGAGTGTCTGATGAATTGCCCAGTGCTTATCTGTTCAACTTAGAAGTTGTTCCGAAATGGGCAAATAAGTTGGCACATGTCTTAACCTTTGGGCCTACAAATAAGAAGGTGAATACAAACAAAGAAGAAATTGTAAAATCGCAAAAATATCAAATATTGGTAGGAAGCATGCACAAACAAGATACAGAGGGTGTATTAACTTGTTGTGTCGAGGACGATGAACATAGCAGTTGGTTGCAACAAGCACATGAAGGGTTGTTAGGAAATCACTACTCTAAACAACGAACATTGTAGAATGTGAAATGTTTAGGAGTATATTGGCCTAGCATGGATAGAGAAATACATGAGTGGATTAAAAATTGTCCAGTGTGCAAAGAGAGACCCCCAATGGAGCATGCTACCCTTTATCACCTACCAATAATTCCAGATTGGAGTGCTTCATTGGTAGAATTTATGAAATCAGGAACACTACCAACATATGTGTACACCTCTACATCTTCTGGATGTATTCTTCCTTCATGCTTCACAACTTGAATTTTCCTTCAGTCCTTGACTGCCAAACCTTCATTAAAACTTCAATTGTTGATTTCCCTACACCAACAGCTCCCCCTCAATCATCAATTGAGTTTTTCTCTATCTTCTTTATACCTGCCATGTCTTTGAATCTCTGTACCTTTGGTCCATCCAAGCTTTTAGTTAGCATATCAGCTATCTAATCTTTTGTTGAAGTATGTATGACTTCAATCTCTTTATCCATCACCTTCTCTCTTAGGAAATGGTACTGAATCTCAATGTGTTTAGTGCTGGCATGAAAAACAAGATTAACAGTTAAATACAATGAACTCATGTTATCTCCATGAATAGTAGGTATACTATGAATGATGTCAAAACTCTTTATCAGAGTCTTAAGCCATATCACTTCCTTTGCAGCTTCAACCATCCCTTTGTACTCTGCTTCTGTAGATGATAAAGCAACTGTGTCTTGCTTCTTTGAGCACCAAGAAATTAACTTATCTCCCACATAACACAAGTATCCATAAGTTGATCTCCTATCATCTGGATTACCTGCCCAATCTGCATCACTATATATATTAATGTTTGTATCTGATGTAAAACCATAATACAAACCTTCTTTGAGTGTACGCTTAATGTACCTCAACATTCTATGACCTGAAATCCAATGTTCTTTCCTAGGGCAATGCATGAATTGAGACAAAACTCCAACTGCATATGACAAGTCAGGCCTAGTTAATGTAGCATAGATCAGACTACCAACCAAACTCTGATATAGTTTCATGTCCTTGAACTCTTCACCTCCATATCTTCTCCATTTGTGATTCACCTCCATTGGAGTAGGTGCTACCTTGCAATCATTCATCTTAAACTTGATCAACAAGTTTCTCAAATACCTTTCTTGAGTCACATGTTGAGTGTATGAAATCTCCATGCCCAAGAAATATGAAAAGTCTCCCAAATCACTGATTTTGAACTCTTTCTCCATTTGTTTCTTTAGGCTTTGAATGCCTTTCTCATCTGTACCTGTAAGAATTATACCATCAACATATATGCACATGTATATGAACCCATCATCACTTGCTTTGACAAGCAAGCTACTATCTGCTTTAGATACTTGAAATCCAAGTTCCTTCAAGAACTGCACAAGTCTATAATTACATGCCCTTGGGGCCTGCTTCAAACCATACAAATCTCTCTTGAGCTTACATACATACTTTGGATACCTTTCATCTCTGAATCCTTCGGGTTGCTCCATAAAAACATCGTCATTCAAAAAATCATTCTTCACATCTAATTGACATAATTTCCCACCTTTACATGCAGCAATAGCTATGAGTGACCTGATGGTTTTCATCTTTGCCACAGGACTATAGGTCTCATCATAATATATACCATAAGTCTGAGCAAAACCTTTCACAACAAGTCTAGCTTTATACCTAGACACACTTCCATCTGCATACCGTTTTGTCTTATAGACCCACTTGCATCCAATGATCTTTTGGCTATTTGGTTTAGGAACCAACTCCCATGTCTGATTCTCCATCAATGCATCATATTCTTCCTGCATAGCTTTCTCCCAATTCTCCTTACCTTTTGCCTCTTCATATGTAGAAGGATCTTCATCTGCCTTTATCATATAATCATAATCTTTTGTAGCCAAAAAAGCAGTGTCATAGCTATACCTTGTAGGTTGCCACTTGTGTCTTGATGACCTTCTAAGTTCTCCACTCCTTGAGGTTTCTGGTTCATCACACTCAGGATCAAATCTTGGCATTTCTTCAACTTCAACCTGTACTTCATTATTCTCCTCTTCATCAAATATCTGAACCTTTGATTTACCTTTCTTTTGATTCATAACTTCTTCATCACCTACATTAAGATTGATTGTACCTGCATACCAAGTACCTTGCTCATCAAATGTAACATCCTTTGATACAAGGAATTTTTTTGCGGATGGACTCCACAACCTATATCCCATCTGCTTATCATCATAACCAATAAATACATACTTTTCAACTTTAGGTTCCAATTTGTGCCTTAATTGTGATGGCACATATGCATATGCCAAACATCCAAATACTTTGCAATGGTCTAATGTAGGTCTCTTACCCCACCATGCCTCATATGGTGTCATACCCTGCAAAGCTTTACATGACAACCTATTAATCAAATAAGTAGCTGTGTTTACAGCCTCAGCCCACAAGTAATTTGGGCAATTTTTGTCCTTCATCATGGATCTTGCAAAACTCAACAAGAGTTCTATTTCTCCTTTCTGCTACATCATTTTGTTGAGGAGAGTAGCTACAAGTAACCTCTCTCTTAATACCTGCATTCCACAAGTAATCACTGAACTCATTAGAGAAATACTCTCCCCCTCCATCTGACCTTAGTCTCTTCAACTTATGACCTTTAATTCTCTCTGCATACACATGATAGTGTTTAAATGTATTGAATACTTCTGATTTATCTTTGATCACATAGATAGTGATCCATCTGGTAGCATCATCAACATAAATCACATAATACCTTGAACAATTGATACTAAAATCTTTTGATGGTCCCCATACATCTGTGTGTACCAATTCAAAATACTCTGAATACATAAAACCATGCTTGGAATAAGATTGCTTATGACCCTTACCTAATTGACATGCCTCAAATATGTATGTCATATGTTGACCTGCAACATTAGGCAATCCAAGCACTGAACCATTGTTAACCATATTTTTGATCCCTCTTTCATTGAAATGTCCAAGCCTCTTGTGCCAAAGATCTAAATCAGAGATCTTATGCCCTCCATAAGTGAACAAGGCATGACCAACATTACCTTGAATCTTCAATGTGAACAATCTTCCTTCTTTCTTACCTGAAACAATCTGTTTATACCCATTGCTAGGGTCTTCCACAAACACTCCATTAGTGAATCTAACTTCATAACCTTTTTCAACAATTTGTCCTACACTTATCAAATTCTTAGGAATTGTAGGAACATACAAGACCTTACTCAAGAGGGTGCTACCATCCTTGGCCTTTACTGATCCAATTGACTTCACATTGTGCTTTGTATTGTCACCTATTTGAACTACATGATTAGTTATCTTATTCTCCAAATCAGTCATCAATGCTATGTTACCACTCAGGTGATTGCTACACCCTCAGTCAATATAGAAGACTCTTTGGTCTTCACTTTGCCTTTCACAAGTTGCATTCATTATCAATGTTGAATCCTCCTTCTGATCTGAAGCATAATTGTAGTAGGTATTGTTGTATTAGTGAGTTTGGAATCCTCTACCTACATTTCTTCCAAAGTAACCTCTACTACCTCTACCTCTGAAATAACCTCTTTGATTTCTGCCACCTCTTCCTCTTGAATTAAAATTTTGATTATACCCACCATTGCTCTGAGTATTATGCCAACAATCATTAGCTAAGTGATTTTTCTTACCACAAATCCAGCAAGCCTTGACTCCATCTTTATTACTCCTGCCTCTTCCTCTACCTTTGCCACCTCCTCTTCCTCTTAGGAAGTTGGCTTGACTAGTTGTGCCTTCATCTTCATTTGCTTGTTGCTTCCCTTTGCTATTTTTCTTCTTATCCTTTGAATACATTGCATGTCCTGCACTTTTGTCACCTTCACCTTTGACATCCTGCTCAAAGGTTAACATATGTCCTAGCAACTGATTTAAGTCAGAAGTAAAATGATCAAGTGATAACTTAGTAGACAAATTGAATGGGTTCCATTTGTCATCACCTCTCAACATTGTGAGAATTTGCCTTACCAATTTATCCTCCTCAATTTCTTCATCAACTGCTCCTAATGCATCTGCAATGTCCTTCATCCTTGTTACATAGTCTGAGATGGATTGAGAAGCCTTCTTCTTGAAACTAGTAAATTCTGCCCACAAAGATGCCTTCCTTGACTTTGTGGTGTTTTGAAAATGCTCCTCCAAAGCATTCCATATATCACTTGCACTTTCAAGACCTCTAATGTGAGGTAGCAAGTAGTCATTGACTGCCATATAGATAATGCTCCTAGCTTGAGCATCTCTCTTCATCCAATTCTTCAAATCTGATAATTCTTCCCTAGTTGGAACACTAGGATCTCTGAAATGAGGCTTTTCTTCTTCACCTGTAATATAAGCTATGAAATCTTTGCTCATAAGATGAGCTTCCATCCTCACTGACCATGCTGGATAGTTCTCTCTATCCAACTTCTCTATTTGAAGAGAATCTCCCATCCTTTCTTGACATGTATATTAAATTCTTCAATCTTTATGAGTAATAGATGTACCTTTACTTCGAATAATGTTCCTTTTGTCTTCCTTGATGTCATATAACCTCCTTCTCAAGATTTGCTCTCAAGCTTTCACCTTTTGAACCTTCAGATATTGAATTTTTTTTCACCTGTAGTAGTCGCGGTCCTCCTTCCTTGAATTTTGATACTTCCTGCTCTTATACCAGTGATTGAGAGTGTTAATCTCCAAAAGAACAAGTTATTCTTGTAATTAGAGCAATTCTATAACAAGAGTAACTCAAACCTTTACCAAATTTAAAAGATCAATGATCAATCATGAAGATTTTGAAAAATCTGTGAAGGAGATGACTACACAGAAAGTCTGCTACACATATCTCTCTGATTACCTTATCAATTGTGTAAAGCTTTTTATGAAACTTTGCACAAAGTGTCGCCTACATTCTGCGCACCTTCTCCAAGTTGAACCACTCCAAAAGATTCAGTATATCTTGAGAAATGATCTCAACAAATTACCTATGCCTAAAACTGCTCTTCTGAGAAGTCGATTTAGACACCTATAACTTTTAACACTTGGTTCTCTCAATCTAGAACCGGTTTATGAAAATTCTTTTAGCCATAGATAGCTTACCTTCCAACTTAAAGATTGAGTACTTTCTTGCTGAAAATTTTACACTGTGGAACGAGAACTGACCAAAACATTAACATCAAATTTTGTGCCTGTTTCAGGAACGAGTGAACACTTCTTCACATATGAATGTTCCTACACATAATTCTCAGAGCCTGTTCGCAATTAGTCTCTCAAACTTTAACCATAGACTCATTAACTATGAAATTAGACATCTACAAAAGATTTCTTGAAATGATCAAGCACAAAAGGGGAATTCTTAGAAACATCGGGCGCAATTTTTCTTCCATTCCTAAAGAAATTTACAACTGAGTGATGAGAGAGACGCAACTCACTTGTAAGATGTCTAATGACTTCAACAACTACTGATTTCTCTATTTTCATGCTCTCTCATATTTTCCCTGACTTTTTACTTGTATATCTAGGCAAATATTTACAATATCATAACTATACAAAAGTATAAGTGAACTATGTCTGTATTAATGTACATATGTGTACACCTCATCATCTTCTGGATGTATTCTTCCTTCATGCTTCACAACTTGAATTTTCCTTCAGTCCTTGACTTCCAAACCTTTATTAAGATTTCAATTGTTGATTTCCGTGCACCAACAGCTCCCCCTCAATCATCAATTGAGTTTTTCTCTATCTTCTTTATACCTGCCATGTCTTTGAAACTCTGTACCTTTGGTCCATCCAAGCTTTTAGTTAGCATATCAGCTATCTGATCTTTTGTTGAAGTATGTATGACTTCAATCTCTTTATCCATCACCTTCTCTCTTAAGAAATGGTATTGAATCTCAATGTGTTTAGTCCTGGCATGAAAAACAGGATTAGCAGCTAAATACAATGAACTCATGTTATCTCCATGAATAGTAAGTATACTCTGAATGATGTCAAAACTCTTCATCAGAGTCTTAAGCCATATCACTTCCTTTGGAGCTTCAACCATCCCTTTGTACTCTGCTTCTGTAGATGATAAAGCAACTGTGTGTTGCTTCTTTGAACACCAAGATATTAACTTATCTCCCACATAACACAAGTATCCATAAGTTGATCTCCTATCATCTGGATTACCTGCCCAATCTGCATCACTATATATCTTGATGTTTGTATCTGATGTAAAAACATATTACAAACCTTCTTTGAGTGTACCCTTAATGTACCTCAACACTCTTTGACCTGTAATCCAATGTTCTTTCCTAGGGCAATGCATGAATTGAAACAAAACTCCAACTGCATATGACAAGTCAGGCCTAGTTAATGTAGCATAGATCAGACTACCAACCAAACTCTGATATAGTTTCATGTCCTTGAATTCTTCACCTCCATATCTGCTCAATTTGTGATTCACCTCCATTGGAGTAGGTGCTACCCTACAATCATTCATCTTAAACTTGATCAACAAGTTTCTCAAATACCTTTCTTGAGTCACATACACTCCATGTTGAGTGTATGAAATCTCCATGCCCAAGAAATATGACAAGTCTCCCAAATCACTGATTTTGAACTCTTTCTCCATTTGTTTCTTTAGGCTTTGAATGCCTTTCTCATCTGTACCTGTAAGAATTATATCATCAACATATATGCACATGTATATGAACCCATCATCACTTGCTTTGACAAGCAAGCTACTATCTGCTTTAGATACTTGAAATCCAAGTTCCTTCAAGAACTTCACAAGTCTATAATTACATGCCCTTGGGGCCTGCTTCAAACCATACAAAGCTCTCTTGAGCTTACATACATACTCTGGATACCTTTCATCTCTGAATCCTTGGGGTTGCTCCATAAAAGGATCATCTAAAATATAACCATTCAAAAAAGCATTCTTCACATCTAATTGACATAATTTCCCACCTTTACATGCAGCAATAGCTATGAGTGTCCTGATGGTTGTCATCTTTACCACAGGACTATAGGTCTCATCATAATCTATACCATAAGTCTGAGCAAAACCTTTCACAACAAGTCTAGCTTTATACCTAGACACACTTCCATCTGCATACCTTTTTGTCTTGTAGACCCACTTGCATCCAATGATCTTCTGGCTATTTGGTTTAGGAACCAACTCCCATGTCTGATTCTCCAACAATGCATCATATTCTTCGTGCATAGCTTTCTCCCAATTCTCCTTACCTTTTGCCTCTTCATATGTAGAAGGATCTTCATCTGCTTTTATCATATAAGCATAATCTTTCGTAGCCAAAAAAGAAGTGTCATAGCTATACCTTGTAGGTTGCCACTTGTGTCTTGATGACCTTCTAAGTTCTCCATTCTTTGAGGTTTCTGGTTCATCACACTCAGGATCAAATCTTGGCATTTCTTCAACTTCAACCTGTACTTCATTATTCTCCTCTTCATCAAATATCTGAACATTTGATTTACCTTTCTTTTGATTCATAACTTCTTCATCGCCTACATTAATATTGATTGTACCTGCATACCATGTCCCTTGCTCATCAAATGTAACATCCTTTGATACAAGGAATTGTTTTGTGGATGGACTCCACAACCTATATCCCATCTTCTTATCATCATAACCAATGAATACATACTTTTCAGCTTTAGGTTCCAATTTGTGCCTTAATTGTGATGGCACATATGCATATGCCAAACATCCAAATACTTTGCAATGGTCTAATGTAGGTCTCTTACCCCACCATGCCTCATATGGTGTCATACCCTGCAAAGCTGTACATGGAAACCTATTAACCTAATAAGTAGCTTGTATCACCTTAGCGTGCTTCAGCCAAGGACGGCCGAAAAGGAGATTATAATCAAGGGTGGATTCCGGTAATTCTAGTATGACAAAGGTCATTTTAAATGTTGTACCTTGTAAAGTTATTGGTACATTTCGCACAAGTCCTACGGGATGAACTCTTGATTGGTCGGCCATTCTGACAAAAAACTGAACTGGTTCGATTTTGGTCCACCCT
Source organism: Ceratopteris richardii (assembly GCA_020310875.1). Taxonomy (NCBI): domain Eukaryota; kingdom Viridiplantae; phylum Streptophyta; class Polypodiopsida; order Polypodiales; family Pteridaceae; genus Ceratopteris; species Ceratopteris richardii. The sequence goes on along the minus strand of CM035417.1, from coordinate 79,450,840 downwards.
AACTTTTTACATAGTGCAGCAGTAGCAATGTTGACACCAGATCCTCCATCAATTAGTACCTGTGTGATTTTATGATTTTTATATCATACCGTAATTAAAGGAACCGAGTGATTGACCGTAGAATCAGGTTCTGGTTACACTGTTGCTGTTGCTAGAATGCAAGAAGGCACAGGACTGAACTGCTGTTGGAATTGTTGTCAAACTCCCGGTACTAGTGCAAGTAATTGGCCCAGAGGAAGAGTGATGGATGCTTTAGATAAAATTTCCCAAGCCTTTTGTGACTGGATTGTATTTTCCACAGATTCTGAAGATGATGCGCCTGCTGAAGATGATGTGCCTGCTGCTGAATTGGAATCCTGTTTTTGTGTTCCTTCCTCGGTTAACGGAGCCTGGGTTACCGGAATAGGATCTGGAAACACTCGAGGTTCGGCGGTGGTCCATTGACTAGCTTTATCATACATCCTTTGTTGTTCACGTATGTTTGGTTCAAATATTTTTGCTACTGGTTGCAGTTGTTTATCGGATCGGGTCTGAAGTACTGCAGCGTACGTTTCTACTGGTTCCTGTACTTGCATTGACAGTTGCTGGTCCCTGTACTTTGGCGTTATATGCGCAGTTTTTGGTGGTGTGTCCGGTAGTGTTGTAGATAGCACAAAACAACTGATTAAGTGCACAAGTGGCACTAGTATGGCCTGAGTTCTTGCATGTAGTGCAGTACATCTATCTGGTCGGGTCTTCTGCAACATTTTTATTTGCCTTTAACCATTCCAAGTCTTCTCTAAATCCTCCAACCTTGTTTTCTAGTTGCAAAGCCATTGCAATCACTACATCTAGCATCATAGCTCCTACACAACGTATGATCATAATCTGTTTAAGTTGCGGAATCAATCCATTGATAAACCATTGAGTAATAACGTCATCCGATAGGTTGGCATGTGCTGGTGGTAACTGCCTCAAATGAGTCCTGAATAGAGTGGCGTATTCCTGTACTATTTGATTTATCTTCTGTCTATTGTTTTGCAGGTAGTCAAAAATTTTGGCCGGATTCTTCTTTAGCCTGAATCTCTGCAAAAATGCATCCCTTACTGCTTCATAGGTGCCGAAATGGTTAATATCATATTCTGTAAGCCATCTCGCTGCTTCGTTAACTAATGTCGATTGGAAAACAATAGCCTTATAGGCCGGATCAGGTGGATGGTTGAGCACTGCGTAACTTATCTCAAATGTGCGTACATGAGCATCTGGGTCATCTCCTAGGAATCCACCAAATTTGGTGTATGTCACTCCTGTTGGAGTCGACCTGGGAGGGCATAGTTGTTGTTGTTGTTGTTGTTGTTGCCTGTTCATGGCTCTGATGGTTGTATTGTGACTATCTTCTGTATCTCGGGGCTGAATATCTGAACTATCGGAATCTGTATCGTCGGCCTGTGCACTTTCCGGTTCGATAATCTGGTTCAGTATGTTTCGAATCTCGGTTTCGAACAAGCTACCTTCCTTCTTGATGTCAAATGTAGGGAAGCTTACTCCCAATAGCGGTGACTACGCTGAAGATTCACCAAGAACTGGTAAACCGTCACCGAAAAACTGTGATCTTTCAGCAATGGGTACCGAAGCAACACCGGAAGGTGTCGAATCTTCACCAAAACAAGGTTCTTTTTCTCCTTCACTAATTTCTTTGGCTAAGATGTTTCTAGTCGTAAACAAATTTGAATCTTTACCCAATGTTGTTAAACTAACTTTAGGCTGCGTCCTGGTAGATTCTGGAGTTACTATATCTTCGACAGACTGTGCCGAAATCGTACCGGAATTTACGAGAGGCATAGCACGTTCCACCAGAATATGACCGGAATCACTACTAACGTTCTTTACTTTCTTGACAACTAGGTTAGACCTACCTGTACTTCTACCTCTCGGAGTCATCCTTAGCAAATTAAGTACCCCAGGCTGGCGGTTCTTTGGATACGTTTCACCGGATCAAGTAACCGGCATGTATCATCTTTTGTACTAATCGCATACTATTACTATCGATTTACAATTTACAGTCACGTTTCCATAACTGGTTTGCAACAATCTAATCTGTTGCCACCTTCCCAGAGACGGCGCTAGTATTAAACGCTGTTATTCTAACTGTCAGAAGTGCGTTTAAATGATTATTGGGTTCTTGGGAGTGGAAGGGGTCTGTTAGACAGAGGCCTTATACTTAGTTCCCAACTGACCACTTACACATAGCAATATACTGAAAATACTTATACTTAGGTATGCACATAACTTACTGAAAATACCAGAGACAAAAGTAATCATTCAACCTTTACCGAATAGGTACCACAATCCGATCAACAACCGAACACACAGAGAATTCAAGTGTTCAGATACACCATACTGAAGGTTCAGTACGCAACCCAAGAATCCTACTGTAGCTTAAACTTTGTCGTATGAACCTGGACCTCAATACTAATAACAATTGAATACAACCTGAATACTAGAAGCGCTACCACAGCTGCACAGACTTCGCCACACAATTGCAGAACATTCCAAGAAAAGGGACAACACGATACACGAACTAGCACAACAATTGCAATAAGGATTCACAGAGGATTCACTTCAGGCAACAGACCGAACTATCTACTGGACGTAGATGATACTCACACCCGCAATGGATAACAATAGATAACAGACAAGACGAGACACAGAAACACACAGAGTACTCAGAGTTTAGACAAGATACTCTAAATTAACCAACTCGACACACAGTAATGCCACACACAAATCACCCATACAGACAGTCTGGTGATCTCTCGAACGTCACTGAGCATCCCTTTTCATTGCTTTATAAAAGAATACAACGTGTCTGCGTAACAACCTTTTGCACGTGTGAAATAAGATTTCATTTATACACTTCCAATCCGGCGGCCGATAACACTCTGGCACGCACGGTGGACTCGAACCCATAGGTTTTACAAAACTACTGTTCATCTATAATGCCTTCTAAGTACATATTTCTGGCTAATCTAAAGGTGCGAGCGATCTTTTCCTTTAGAGTTTCTAACAATTGTTTGAGGGTGTCCGGTTCTATTAGTTGTGCATCTATTCTTACAGAACTTAATGCGATGGCTTCGGTGAGCAAAATCTCTGCTTGCGTCTGCAGAAAAGCTTCTTGTAGGTAGAATTCATTGGACAAAGCCGCATCTCTGGATATCTTCATTTCTGCAACCTGCTTCTCCATACTGATTACTCTTTCTTTTTTATTTTCCAGCTGATTCTCCCATCTCTCGATCTCTTGATTCTGGAACTGGATGGTTCTGGAGTATGCGTTCCTTTCTCTGCGTAGATCTGTTATTACCTTCTGTGTTTGAACTTCTTTTGACAAATAACATTTGAGCATATTATTTACATCAGCTAATTGATCCTTGTATCTTTGTAGTTCTTCCGTTGTCTTCATTGCCAGATCGTGTTGTTCTTCGCCTTTTTGTACCACTTCATCGAGTTGCACTCTGGTCTCTTCTAATAAATTACCTAAGGCTACTCTGGCATCTTCTTTATCTTGTAGATCTAGCTTTAACTGACTGATTTCGGCCTGTGCTTCGCTTAGTAACTTGTCCTTTTGGTTGAGATCTGCCAGTGCGGTATCTCTCTGATCGGCAATTGTTTGTTGTTCTACAAGCTGGGCTTGGAGATGGGTAATTTGGGAGTGCAGCTGATGGTTTTCTGCTTTGACCGCATCTATCTCTTCCTGTAGAGGCGTGATATATGCTTCTAGGACATCCACCTTGTGTTGTAACTCATTTCGAATATTATCGGTGACTTCTCTCATCTGGATTGGCATTTGCTGTGATAACTGAATTAACAGTGGGCCCATGTTTGCAAGTTCAGAGATCGTAGGGATTGAAGGAAGTGGCAGTTGAGGTCGAGGTTGGGATGAGGACGCGGTGAGCAGCTTCTGGGAGCTTGGTGGAGAGTAGTTGGGGGATGAGGACGAAGAGTCAGTGGGTTCGTTGGGGTGGATGGGTTGGATAGGGATAATGGGGTCGAGTGGCGGCTCCGGTGGGGGAGTGGGAAGGATAGAGTGAGATTGTGTTACCTTATCTACGGTTTGTTGTGTAGTATCGACGGTATCAGCTATTATGGATTCTACTGCTCTGAGCAATTCGTTGAAAATATCCTTAACTACCTATTCTTCATCTCTTTGTCTTTCCGGCTCCGATTGTTGCTGTGATGCCTCTATTGATGAGCTTGTGTCGGTTTTAGTGTGATCCTCCTGTTCTTGTTGCCCTTGTGAAGATGACTACGCGGATGATTCGTGCGGCATAGATGTGGCGGTGTCGTGGAAGGTTTCTTCGTCATGCTTTTCTTGTTGCTTGTTATCATCTTTGTTTCCTTTGGCTGATCCCTGGGCTTCGCTTTCAGATGAACTGATCCTGATTCTCTTTCGGCGGAAGAGTTGATTTAGCTCCTCTTCATCTTCTTCATCATCCTCCCATAATTGCACAGATTCTTCATGTCGTAGGACCGGGCCTCTGGGTGGTGGTTGTGTTGCAAGGATGGCCGAAAACAAGAAGGATCTGATATGAGGGAGTCTCGATCTTGGCATTCCTCCCTTGTTAACCTGTTTGATGATTGCTACTCGTAAACTTGGCACAACTATTTCCATCAGTGCTATGGCTTCCAATCCATAAGCTAGTTTGAAAGGGGTTAATCTTGTTGCTACCTTGTATGTAGTCCGGTATGCCCATAATACTGCAGGTAACAGTTGATCCCATCTTTCCGGTGCTTCCAAAATGAGTTTCCGAAGCATATTCAACAAAGTCTTGTTTGTACTCAGCCAAACCATTTGCACGAGGATAATATGGTGAACTGAATTTATGCGTGACCTGAAACGAATGTGTGAGTACTTTCATTAAATTGTTGAGAAAATGAGTGCCTTGATCTGTAACAAGTTCCAGCGGTAAGCCAAAACGTGGAAAGACATCTTTCAGTAGACACTTGGCTACCGCAACAGCTGTGGCAGATCGTAAATTCCAGGCTTCTACCCATCTGATAGCATAATCAGTACAGGGATGTATCACAGTTTGTCAAATAATGTGATAATTGTCAAAGATCTGGACAGCCCCTGCAACGTCATCTTTTCCCTCTACAACCTGTCTTGCCATTAGAACCTTTTCAAAAGTGGGGTCTAGATTTCATTGGCCCTATTACACCACCAGCAATACTCAGTAATAATCGTTATATTTTGACATGTACTGATTATGCTACCACATGGGTAGAAGCCTGGGCTTTACGGTCTGCCACAGCTGTTGCGGTAGCCAAGTGTCTACTGAAAGATGTCTTTCCACGTTTTGGCTTACCGTTGGAACTTGTTACAGATCAAGGCACTCATTTTGTCAACAATTTAATGAAAGTACTCACACATTCGTTTCAAGTCACGCATAAATTCAGTTCACCATATTATCCTCGTGCAAATGGTTTGGCTGAGAGTACAAACAAGACTTTGTTGAATATGCTTCGGAAACTCATTTTGGAGGCACCGGAAAGATGGGATCAACTGTTACCTACAGTATTATGGGCATACCGGACTACATACAAGGTAGCAACAGGATTAACCCCTTTCAAACTAGCTTATGGATTGGAAGCCATAGCATCGATGGAAATAGTTGTGCCAAGTTTACGAGTAGCAATCACTCAGAAACTGCTACCTGAAGAATCTCTGTCATTTTGGTTGGATACACTCAGAGAATTAGATGAGCATCGATGGCACGGTTTTTTGACTATGCAAGAAGTACAGCTAAGACAAGCTCGAACACATGATCGGTATCAAAAGACTCCAATTTTTTCGGTAGGACAACTTGTACTCTTTTACAATGCAAAGTCGAATCGCTCTGCTGGCAAATTCAAGTTATGATGGTTTGGTCCCTACCGGATTGCTGAACAAGTGGGCCCAACAACTTTTCGGTTGACCACTTTGACCGGAATTCCTCTTCCAAAGGTGGTAAATGGATCAAAGCTGCGGCCGTATCAACAAGCATCTAATCCACACTGAAACGTTTCGGGGTTGGCCGCGTCTTTTGGCATTCTCTTTTCTTTTATTTTCTTTTCTTTTCTTTTTTGCGTGCTTAATAAAATAAGTCTGTAAATATCCGCGTTTTGATACCTAATTATGTCCACAGCCGCCCTGCCCTTTCCAGCTACTCACGCATGCACACCGAAGTTAAGAATTATCATCTCAATACCGCGTGATGATTAGTCATTCTTGATTGCTCTCCACTGCAACGCATCTACTTAACCTTTTCTGTTTCGCCAAAAATCACTATTGTGTTTGTGTGATTTGTGTCATTGTGCGTACCCTGTGTTCTGTGTACTTGTGATTGCTGTCTCTGTGTGCGCCATTGAAGCTTTGGCTAACTATGCCGCCTTCCGTGATGGACTCCCTGCCGACGTAGGAGAGTTCCTGCGCATTCGTGGGCTATCCAATTTCACTTAACTGCCTTGGCATTCAGTGGAATCCCACCCCTTCTTTGCCCAGATCATCTCCACCATCGCCAACACACCTGCCATCGAGTAGAGTTGGCCGATCACCTCCCTACCATCCTGTACACTGATCACCTTCCAAACGTTTGCTGAGTCATTTCGACTCCCTTCGCAAGGTCGGGAAAATGGCCCGAACCTCCCCGTAGCAACAATGACACAATTATTTCCTAGGTATTCGTCAAACGAATATGCGATCCTTTGTCGACCGGAACCTGAGAGATCCGCCCTCCAATTCTTAGTAGCTATCCTGAACCTACAAAAACGTACTTATGGAATATCTCGTCCCTTCTACTCCGCCATAGACTTAGCCGCCCGAGAACCAATGAATTTTGCCGAAAGAGAATCAGGATCAGTTCATCTGAAAGTGAAGCCCAGGGATCAGCCGAAGGAAACAAAGATGATGACAAGGAACAAGAAAAGCATGACAAAGAAACCTTCCACGACACCGCCACATCTATGCAGCACGAATCATCCGCGCAGTCATCTTCACAAGGGCAACAAGAACAGGAGGATCACACTAAAACCGACACAAGCTCGTCAGAAGAGGCATCACAGCAACAATCGGAGCCGGAAAGACAAAGAGATGAAGAACAGGTAGTTAAGGATATTTTCGACGAACTGCTCAGAGCAGTAGAATCCACAATAGCTAATACCGCCGATACTGCACAACAAACCATAGATAAGGTAACGCAATCTCACTCTGTCCTTCCCACTCCCCCACCGGAGCCGCCACTCGACCCCATTATCCCTATCCAACCTGTCCACCCCAACGAACCCACTGACTCTTCATCCTCATCCCCCAACTACTCTCCATCAAACTCCCAGCAGCTGCTCACCGCGTCCTCATCCCAACCTCGACCTCAGCTGCCACTTCCTTCAATCCCTACGATCTCTGAACTTGCAAACATGGGCCAACTGTTAATTCAGTTATCATAGAAATTGCCTCAGATGAGAGAAGTCACTGATGATATTCGAAATGAATTACAACACAAGGTGGATGTCCTAGAAGCAGATATCACGCCTCTACAGGAAGAGATAGATGCAGTCAAAGCAGAAAACCATCAGTTGCACTCCCAAATTACCCATCTCCAAGCCCAACTTGCAGAACAACAGACAATTGCCGATCAGAGAGATACCGCACTAGTAGATCTCAACCAAAAGGATAAGTTACTGAGCAAAGCACATACGGAAATCAGTCAGTTAAAGTTAGATCTACAGGATAACGAAGATGCCAGAGTAGCCTTAGGTAATTTATTAGAAGAGACCAGAGTGCAACTCGACAAAGTGGTACAAAAAGGCCAAGAACAACACAATCTGGCAATGAAGACAGCGGAAGAACTACAAAGATACAAGGATCAATTAGCTGATGTAAATAATATGCTCAAACGATATTTGTCAAAAGAAGCTCAAACACAGAAAGTAATAATAGATCTACGCAGAGAAAGGGACGCATACTCCAGAACCATCCAGTTTCAGAATCAAGAGATCGAGAGACGGGAAAATCACCTAGAAAATAAAAGCAGGTTGCAGAAATGAAGATATCCAGAGATGCGACTTTGTCCAACGAATTCTACCTACAATAAGCTTTTCTACAGATGCAAGCAAAGATTTTGCTCACCGAAGCCATAGCTTTAAGTTCTGTAAGAATAGATGCACAACTAATAGAACTGGACACCCTCAAACAATTGCTAGAAACTTTAAAGAAAAAGATCGCCCGCACTTTTAGATTAGCCAAAAATATGTACTTAGAAGGAATTATAGATGAACAGTAGTTTTTTAAAACCTGCGGGTTCGAGTCCACCGTGCGTGCCAGAGTGTTATCGGCCGTCGGATTGGAAGTGTATAACTGAAATCTTGTTTCACACGTGCAAAAGGTTGTTACGCAGACACGTTGTATTCTTTTATAAAGCAATGTAAAGGGATGCTTAGTGACATTCAAGAGATCACCAGATTGTCTGTCTGGGTGATTTGTCTATAGCGTTACTGTGTGTCGAGTTGGTTAATTTAGAGTATCTTGTCTAATTTCTGAGTATTCTGTGTGTACCTGTGTCTCGTCTTGTCTGTTGTCTATTGGTATCCATTGCGGTTGTGAGTATCATCTACATCCAGTAGATAATTCGGTCTGTTGCCTGAAGTGAATCGTCTACGAATCCTTATTGTGATTGTTGTGTTAAGCTTGCGTATTGCGGTAGTACTCGTTCTTGGAATGTTCTGCAAGTGTGTGGTGAAGTCTGTGCAGTTGTGGTAGCGCTTCTGGTATTCGGGTTGTATTAAGTTGTCTTTAGTATCGAGGTCCAGGTTCATACGGCAAAGTTTAAGCTACAGTAGGATTTCCTGGGTTGCATACTGAACGTTCAGTACGGTGTATCTGAACACTTGGATTCTCTGTGTCTTTGGATTCTCTGTGTCTTCGAACATTGGTCGGATTGTGGTACCCATTCGGTAAAGGTTGAATGATTACTCTTGTATCTGGTATTTCCAGTAAGTTATGTGCAGATGTAATATAGCATCTGAGTGTATTCGGTACACGTTGGCTGAGCTACACCGTGAACTGTAAATATCTAAGTACAATAGAATCTTGATAGAGCTATCAGCATGAGTATATTGCTGTGTGTAAGTGGTCAGTTGGGAACCAAGTATAGGGCCTCTGTCTAACAGACCCCTTCCACTCCCAAGAACCCAATAATCATTTAAACGCACTTCTGACAGTTAGAATAACAACGTTTAACATCTTCATCTTCTGGATGTATTCTTCCTTCATGCTTCACAACTTGAATTTTCCTTCAGTCCTTGACTTCCAAACCTTCATTAAAACTTATTTGTTAATTGCCCTCCACCAACAATTTCTCCCTCTTAAGGAGGTTATTTTTCTCCACTTTGTATATATGTTTATTACCCTAAAGGGCTACTTATCTTTGTACACTCACTTAGTAATACACTGAGTGTTTTACTCAAAGCCTCTTCTTCATCCTCTTTTTTTTGTTGCTTCATATTCCTCAAACTCAATAATTGCTATCAAAATAAGTTTCCACTTTCTCCAAGGCATCATTGACACCCTTGCATTCAAAATCTCATAAAAAAATTGGTGAGCATACTCAAGCTCATTAGCAATTCATAACAACCTCATTCTATGGAACTCGAATTTTGATATGAGCTTGTTTTACCCTCATAATGCACTATCACAACAACTATGACCACAATTCCATCCTTTTGTGGTACGCATATATACATTTTCCAATTCATTAACGCAAGTGCTTCAAACTCTGCTATAGATCTAGGAGATCTTTATTGGGTATTTAAGTTCAATGTTTCTGAGAAATAATCAATCTCTTGTATTAGGTAATAGTTATTGGACATGGTTGAAAGTTATGATGTATTTTGTATTTTGGCTATTGAGGATAACATGGATGGTTGTAACTACCCATTGTGGGCATACATGATGGATCATGTATTGATAGAAAAAGGCTTCTGGAATATTGTGTAGGGTGTTGAATATGTCCTCATACATCTGCAAATATTGTGATAGAATATGATGAATGTATGTCCAAGATGATGATCTTTGCTTTCCTAGTCCTATTGCAGTTCCTGTTGCACCTATTGTAGAGTAGGGTTGTTCAGATGGTAGAGATGCACAAGCACATGCATTGATGGCTTTATCGATCAAGTGCGCCATTATCCCTCACATTCTCATATTTTCAATAACCAAAGATGCTTAGGATACTCTTATCACACTATGCTGGGAAAGAATGAAGCTCATCTTTCTTAGCTTCGAAAAAATTGGAGAGTGAGCATATGAACGAAAGAGATTCAATGGGCACATTTCTACCAAAGATCAAGGATTTGAAATTCAAATTGATATTTTTGAATGAAATCTTGCCATATAACCACTTATGCACATTGTTGTTAATTGTCTTCTAGATTCTTATCAAACTTTTGCTTCTGCTCTTTGGTCTATGATGAAAGACAATCCAAATGCCTCAAATTTTGAGTTCATATTCTCTATTTTGTTGTACGAAAATAAATCTAACCAAAATAGGTCAAATATGCACTTTGAATATCATTCTTTCTCATCTAATTAGAACAACAAAGGTAAATGGAGTTTGTTTACTGGTAAGCAAAAATTTGCTAATGTGGCACATACAAAGAAGGAAGATAAAGACGAAAATAAAATAGAAAAGGTAACAATTTTCCAATTATTTTATGACAAATGATAATGTCATCAAGATTTATCCTAAACTTGCATCAAAAGATGCAAAAAAGAAAGAGGCTTGAATGGTTGTTATAGAGGTCTCTACACCTAAAATTGAGTTTGCTAACCTCGTTCAACTTGAAGAATGGGTATTTACTACTCATTGTATCTATGAACCTTCTTCTAATGAGCATCACATGTACATAATAAGCTCTGATGTTTTGGTATTTTTATAGTGGTGCAACTAACATAGATAACGCAAAATCTAAGGATTATTCTTCATGTGAAGTTCTCTCTCACATGAAGTGGAAAAGCATCTTCTATCTGGCTTACATTGTGTTAAAAATATCAAAATTAATATCCACTAATCTCATAATGTATTGCACTATGGTCTATAGTAAATTCTAACAATTTTATGTGGCAAAAGATTGAAAATTTATGTGTCAAATTACCTTCCCGATATTGATTATATGAGACACCAACATTGGGGAAAACAAATCCATTCAGTTTCGTATTGTATCCATGTAATGCGCCTAAATCCAAGGGACTCAAGTCCAAAGGTTTCAACAATTCCCATCTAACTTTATCAATTATCATATCAATAGACACTTTCTGATAACATAATGAAAGTGTCTTAAATTGATGAAATCAAATAGATAATAATGTTCATTGCAATATAGATAATGTTAGTTACTTACATGCCACACAAGAACAAATCATCATTGAAGACTATACACTTGTTGTTAGGTACTTAAAATGAGATATGAGGGAGACAGAGAGATCTAATATTCTTCAACTTGGGATGAATGTGTCACATCTAACTTCATCAATTATCATAGAAATAGGCACTCTCTCATAACAAAATCAAAGTCTCTTAAGTTGATGGATAAATTAGATAAAAATGTTCATTGCAATATAGACAATGTTATTTACACACCACACCATAACAGACCATCATTGAACATGGATGACGCATAAGTGAACACTATACACTATGTGTTGAGACACTTAAAATGAGGTATGAGAGAGAGAGGGGAGAGAGAGAGAGAGGAGAGAGAGAATTAAGAATGCCAAGGGTGTTCTTCCATTTAGACACACAATGACCTTTGCAATGTAAAATGGAAAAGTTTGTAGGAGAATTAAGAATCACGAGAGCGTTCTTCCATTTAGAGACACAATCACGAGAGTGTGCTAAGCTGAAAAGAAAATTGGTCTCTCAATGAAAAGGACGGCCGCTTAGCCTGCTTTGTAGCTCCCCTAATGCTCTTTTACATTCCTTTTTTATATACTAGAGGTATCTGTTTGTGCAAAAACAAATTAAGGTGACATTTCCAGAACGCTTATTGAATGTAATCCATTTCTTGTTCTATAATCATTTCTCTACTTCGTTTGAGATGGTAACATACTGATGGACATAATCATTTCTTGTTCTATAATCATTTGTTGTTCTTTATTGAATGTATGTCAGGGGATGTGACTCAAATGGTAGAGCGATCGCTTTGCATGCGATAGGTAGCGGGATCGATGCCCGTCATCTCCAACTCTATTGTGCACATTCGCAATGATGCTTCTATCATGCAAAAGTCGATGGCAACGAGCAGAGTGGATATCTCCAAAAGTCGACGGAAACGAGAGAAGAGAAGATAAAGAGAAGAGTCGTTCTGTCTCATGTTGGGTGGCACATTTCCGATCAAAATCGAGAAGGTAATTTGACTTCACGTTGTTCCAGGTTTGATTAATTCCTCAATCTTTTGCCGCGTGACAATGTAACTAACACATTGTGAGAATAATTAATACAATCGATTTGGATGCTTTTAACACATATTGCAACCGAGTTACAAGAGCTTCTCTCCCTTTCATGTGTGTGAGAGAGAGACAAATAAATGAATTCCAATCGAGAGCAAATTTGATTTCCAGAAATTTTTATCATGTTATTGGAACCTTCGAAACACTACCGAACTAAAATCAGAACAATTCCAAAGGAAGGATGGGAAGGCCCATGAATAGAGATTAATAATCACCAAAAGAAAAAGCTGGCATATATTTGATGTAGTCTAAAATGCCCCCAAAAAAAGCCTTGTTGGAGCCACGTGCAGTAGTTTTTGGAGCACGTGCCCCAAAAGAGCCTTGTTGGAGCACATGTTTAGACCGAGGTTTGGAGTAGCTACAACATAGAGCACTTTTCTCTTTATCTAGAGGCATCTAAAGAGAGAGCTTTGTTTTGACCATTACAAACCTCAAGGTATAGAGCTGTAGCACATAGGCCGCCATTGAGTATTGTCATTTGAAAGAGGCTTGATCCTCATAAGTAGACCATTCGGAGAGAAGATGGCATAATCAAGGAGGAATAGTTGGGTCAAGTACTAATCATGCTTCAAAGAGAGTTAAAAAAAGACATGATGATTGGCCAAGTGATTATAAAAGATCATGGCATCCTGTTACCAAAGTTTTTGAGGTAAATTAAAATCCATGTAACCTTAAATCGGAGGACAACCCTAATTAATCATTTAGCATGAGTGAGGAGTAGCTTAACCAAACTTGGGAAAGGAGGAGCTTTGTCATATTTGACACATTAGATTGATACATGATTTTGCTAAGCTTGTGTTAGGGGAATCTATCATAGTTCAAGGAGAAGTCAATTGATTATTGGCTAATTAGTTACATATTAAGAGAGTGCAATCAAACCAAGGATATGAATTGGCTAAAACGATCGAATATGCCAGCACATCTAGTGGCGGCAAGATTCTTGGATTTATAGAAGATTTCTTGATGGATTAGGAAGATGTAGGCTCATACTCGTGGTAAGAGATAGAAAATTGTTTCCTAATGTTATAAAGTAAGTTCATGACATGAGAGTCATATTGATTAGAACATATCTAAAATTGGACATCGCTCGATCATTCTTGTATAGAACCAAAGTCTGAAGATACGACTTAAGAAGAAATTTATGTGCTCTCTCAAACAAGCAAGAACCATGGCCTAGTGATTGAATCAAATGGATAGGAGGGAAGAGCTTCTAGGTTCAAATTGTGGGATGGCATCTTTGTGAAGAGATTGATTTGTAGTTGATGAAGATGAAGTGGACTTTGCACTACACCAGCCAAATGGACTCCATAGATATGTGGTGCGCCCTTTTAGCTTGCCAAAGGATGTATTAGACACCCTATGTACCTTGGAAGATCACTCTCAAAAAGGTGAATCAAAACAAATAAGTTGGAGTAGATTCAAGAGCCAAAATCTTGTTATTTATGTTCATACACCTGTCCAAAGTTTTGAACCATTCTCTGGCCACAGTATCAATTAACTTAATTCCTTTTGGAGAACTCTTATTAGCTTAATAAGCTAAGAATCAAGAACTATTTGAACGAAAATGATGGACTACACAAGGAGAAAGATTTTCCCAGGCTCTAACAGTACTCAGCCCAGTGAGCAAAATAATGACAATATCTCAAGATTCATGAATCCAATGCTTATGGAATCTTGTATAAATATACTAGACAGTATGAGTATTCTAACAAGCTTTGAATCATGGAAGATGGTGAAGTTCGCATTGCGAAACAGCTCTGACAAAATGACTATTTTGAGAGAGTGCTGACAAAGAAGTAGAAAATGAGGTCACAGAGTTGACTTCAAATGCTCATACCACACGATTGAAACATCCAATTGGAATGAAAATTTGTGAGCATATATTAGACATAGAGAGCTAACTTTAGCAAGTTGAATCACGGAAAATAATGCATCAACCTTAGAGCAATTATCTCTGCAATTCGATTTGAAAAAAATTGAGAGATATGGGAGTGAACAGTACACTTCACAAGAACATGAAAATATGAACTCAAATGATCATGAAAATGAAAGTATATTGATTGTAAAATACAATGGACTTAAATACATATGTGTGCCTTGAAACCATACCTTGATATGGCATAAATATGAACTCATGGAGGTCTTCACATGACATGACTAAAACTACAAGGTATTTATAGTTGGTCTTGGGAGCCTAACTTCCTACAATCACTCTCCAATCTATTATAGATTGATTTGATTCTCCAACTACCTTCAGTCACGAATTCATGGCTTTTCTTTCCGTTTTTGATCAAGTGGACTCAACCACTTTGGATTCTTTCACTTTTACATCAAGTAAAGACTTCAAAAGTTACAAGAGGTAGTTCACAAGTGAACTTTACATTGTCTTCACTTTAAGGCTTCTTCTATCACTTTGTGAGACTCAAGCCAATAATTAGGCTTGTCATAGACTTGCTCCAATAGCTCCCCCTCAAACCAAGTATGCTTGAGGTCTTCAATCTTCCAAGATTACCTGCAAACCAATCATGGCTTTGAATTTGCAAAGCTTTGTACCATCCAATGCTTTGGTTAGAATATCTACACATTGTTGATGAGTGGACACATATGATATTTGAATCTCCTTTCTCACAATCTTCTCTCTTACATAGTGATAATGAACTTCAATATGTTTAGTCCTTGCATGGAATATTGGATTAGTAGCTAAGTGAATAGAGCTCATATTGTCACCAAAAATATTTGGAGTTCCAATCTCCAAACCAAGATCTGTAAATAGTGTCTTCATCCACATAGCTTCTTGAGTAGCTATGTCAAGACCTCTATATTCAGCTTCAGTAGAAGAGAGAGCAATTGTGGCTTGCTCCTTGGATGACCATGAAACAAGTTTTGAACCTCCAAAGGTAAGATAACCTTATGTGCTCCTTTTGTCTTCCTTGGAGCCAACCCAATCTGCATCAGAGAACAATTTCAAACTTAAATCAGATACATAAGGGTAACATAACCCCTCATTCATGGTCCTTTTGAGATATCTAAGTATTCTCTTGGCAGCCTCCATGTGAGGTTTCACGGATGTGCATAAATTGACTTAGCATACTCACACTATAATATACATCAACCCTTGTCAATGTGGCATAGTTCAAACTACCCACAAGGCTTTGATAACCTATCACATCTTCTATGAGTTCACCTTCATGTGAGCTCAATTTGTGATTAACCTCCATTGGAATACCTGCAATCCTGCAATCTTGCATCTTGAATTTTTCCAACATGTCTTTAATGTACTTTCTTTGAGTAAGAAACAAACCATGATCTTTGTAGACAACTTCCAATCCTAGGAAGTAGGTAAGTGAACCCAAATCACTTATGTTGAATTCTTCTCTCATCTGTTCTTTGATTCTCTTCATGCCATTTGTATCATTTCCTGTAAGTATAATATCATCTACATACACACACAAATA
Source organism: Ceratopteris richardii (assembly GCA_020310875.1). Lineage (NCBI taxonomy): Eukaryota > Viridiplantae > Streptophyta > Polypodiopsida > Polypodiales > Pteridaceae > Ceratopteris > Ceratopteris richardii. The sequence goes on along the minus strand of CM035417.1, from coordinate 79,434,868 downwards.
GATGAATTCAGAATTGCTCCTTTTTATGAATAGTGATGGATCTACCTTGCTAGCTTGGAATCCTTTGTCTTGCAAGAATGAGACAAGCCTGTGATTCCAAGCCCTTGGGGCTTGTTTGAGTCCATATAAAGCTTTATTAAGTTTACACACATAATCAGGATATATATGATTCTCAAAACCAAGTGGTTGTGCCATATATACCTTTTTTGTTATCCATCCATTAAGAAATGCATTTTTTACATCCAATTGAATATCTTCCAATTCTTGGAAGAGGCAATACTACCTAACAGTAGGCATATTTGCCACAAGAGAGAAGGTCTCCTCATAATCCATTCCCTGAGTTTGTGCAAAGCCTTTTGCCACAAGCCTTGCCTTACGCTCTTTATACCAGTTCTCACGTCTCCACGGATTGACATTTATGAGGTGAATCTCCTCACATTGGTACTTGCCATTGTGCTAGACTGACACCAAATTTGGCGTTGTTGCCAGGGAAAGAGCTTGGAGGATAAGCATGTGATGGTAAGATGTAGAGTAGCGACGTTAGAAGGTAAAAAAGTCACCATTTCCAGTTCAGTTTCTGAGTTTTGATTCATCTCCATCATCATCGTCATCACCATATTCTCCCATCTTCATCTTTTCTGTAGACACTCTCTGATGACAGAATCAAAGTATCTCAATTATCATATATAACTTTATCAATTATCATATCGGTAGACACTCTTTGATGACAAAATCAAAGTATCTCAAGCTGATGAATTCAATCAGATAATAATGTTCATTGCAATATAGATCATGTTAGTTACTTAGACACCACACCATAACAGACCGTCATTGAACATGGATGACACAGAAGTGAACACTATACACTATGTGTTGCAGAACTTAAAATGAGATATGAGAGAGAGAGATCTAAACTTCTACATCTTGGAGATGAATATGCCACATCTAACTTTATCAATTATCATATCGATAGATACTCTCTGATAGCAGAATCAAAGTGTCTTAAGCTAATGAAATCAAATAGATAATAAATTTTATTGCAATATAGATAATGTTAGATATGAAAGAGAGGGAGAGAGAGAGAGGGAGAGAGAGGGAGAGACAGAGAGAGAGGGGAGAGAGAGAGAGAGGGGAGAGAGAGAGAGGGAGAGAGAGAGAGAGAGATCTAAACTTCTTCATCCTAGATATGAATGTGTCACATCTAATATGTGTATTTAGTAGCACAATCTATCCTTTCTACATATCTATATTGATTACAATGAAAAAAGTGTATGACTTAAATAATACAATCATACATACATATTGTACCATCCATTACATGCATGTTAGCATACAAGAGACTTTGAATATTGAGTGATTGAGGTTGTACATAATGAGAAAGAGGAATAGCAATTCCACAAATACTAGACCACAAAATATGTTGAGCTAAAATAGAATGCACTCACATGGTCTTCTATCATCTTGTTGCCGTTATGAGGCTTGATTCACGTGTTTGAGGGTGCTTCAATTTTTTTTTAATGACAAATTATGTGATGGTTCATCCGTTTCTTCAAATGTGCCTTATGTGTATCTTTAAGATGGGAGCTACACATGTGTTCTTGTGATTTAGGGTTTCTAAAAACCCGAATTTTAGAATAAGGGTTTGTTGTAAAACAACTCTACAATGTTCATATTCTCTACATCTTCACACACACACACACACTTCATATTGTAAAAGACAGTGTAACTAACGCATTGTGAGAATAATTAATACAATCGATTTGGATGCTTTTAACACATATTGCAACCGAGTTACAAGAGCTTTTCTCCATTTCATGTGAGAGAGAGAGACATATAAATGAATTTCTTATGAAGAAACCTCATAACCTAGATTGTTTGATGATCTCCTATCTCAGGCTTTTATTTCATGTTTCATATCCTTTTTATCCGTTTCTCTCATTCTCCATGGTAGATAAGGATTCTCTCTGTTGTTGGGAGCAAAAACGAACATGTAAATTATTTTTTGACTGAAAAGAAAAAAATTGACAAATATCTTCTCGTGCAACTCTTAGATCACTTCTAGTTTACAAAACCAGAAAGTTCATTGTGGGAAACTCGAGGCATTCCTACTGTTTAGGGCGTTCCACACAGACTCTCCTTCTGCAATTCTCTTGAAGCTTCAATGGTTCTCTCATGCATGCGACCTTGGATATTGAGCTTCATACATATTCCATACCACAAAGTTAATTGTTTCTTACTATTTTGCATGTAATATAGCTTGTCTATTCCTATTCTCTATCGATGACAAGGTTCCTCAATACCGCTTGTCTATGCTTATTGTCTATGGATGACAAGGTTCCTCAATACAACTGTATTACTCTCTCATGTAATACAGCTTGTCTATGCCTATTCTCTATGGATGACAAGGTTCCTCAATACATTGAGATTGATTCCAATGAAGAGCAACTTTGATGTTGAAAAATTTTAATCATGTTATTGGAAGCTTCGAAACACTACCAAACTAAAATTAGAACAATTCCAAAGGAATTATGGGAAGGCAGTTTGAAGAGATGGTGGATAAATTCTAGAGATGAAGTGGTGCTACAAAACCCTGCTTCACACCAACTAAGAACAAGTGGTGGAGAGTGTAGTGGACCCTTTGAGCTTTGTAATGATCACAAACAATCACTTATGTGCTTTGGAACATGATTCTCTAATCAATGCATCAAAACAGATGAGTAGAAAGTTGAACCAAGATCATAGAATTGCTATTTTAGTCTCTGCACATGTTCAGTAGAATGAACATTGCTCTCAACTTGCTAGCAATTAGCCAAATTCCTTTTAGTGGTATCTAATAAACTTAGATACCACCAATCATGAGTTATTTCAATAAAAAAAGATGGACTATACACTGAGAATGATGCTTAGCAAGTTAGATGACTTGCCTGACATTTCGGGCTGCTTTAGTGTGTAGACCAGAGAGTAAAGATATGAAGATATCTCATGATTGAAGAGAGCAATAAGAATGAAACTTTGTACATATGAATTAGAGAGGATATTGAATCTATAGTACTTTAAATCACATCAAATGGTCAACCATGTGCTGAGAACAAGCTCTGAGAAGTTCATTCTTCTGAGATGACCATAACAGAGAAGTGATGTAGAGATATGATCAATGTGTATGTATTAAATCACATAATCATACAATGACATTGGCAATATTCAATTGCACAATGTGAGGGTAGTGAAGTGGCTAAAGAACGAGCACACTAATCACAAAAGTCCCTCTCAATTGATCTCTCTAATCGAGCTCTATCACGAACCTTTTTTATCCTCTTTTTATAGTTGAAGTTGGAGCCAAACTTTGAATTCAAATTCAAATTCTCACCATAAAGTGAGTCTTAAACTATAGGACTTATTCTCTCATCAATCATCTACCAAGAAACTCGAGATTTGTTTTCTCCTAACTCCTCATGGGAGTGGTACAATAAACATAGGCACTTTTACAAAGATAAAAGATAAAGTGACTTTTACAAGAGAGTGATCATCTGTGACTATATGAGATGTATGCTAGTTGTCCAAGTATGTAGGCTTGGAATCTTTGCACCAACAACTCCCCCTCAAGTCTAACATGCTTGGTCTTTATTCCTCCTTGATCTTGTGCAAACCAATCATCATCTTGAACCTGTTCATCTTAGTACCATCCAAAGATTTTGTGAGTATATCTGCACATTGCAAATGAGTTGATACATAGGAAAATTGGATGTCCTTGCTAAGTAATTTCTCTCTTACATAATGATAGTGCACTCCAATGTGCTTAGTCCTTGCATGATATACAATATTAGCAGCCAAATGAAGTGAACTAGTGCTATCTCCAAAAATCATTCGAGTATAAGAATGTAACCCCAAATTTGTGTAGAGTAGTTTGAGCCACATAGCCTCTTGTGTTGCATTTGTAAAGCCTCTGTATTCTATCTCTGTAGATGAGAATGCCACAGTTGGTTGCTTCTTTGATGACCATGATATTAGCTTTGATGCTGCAAAAGATAAGTAGCCAAAAGTGCTCCTCCTATCATCCTTGGAGCCAGCCCAATCTGCATCAGAATACATCTTGATATCCAAATAAGAAGTAAATGGATAAAAAACTTTGTTTTACCAAACGGGCGTTTTTTCTGTCGATCGCAATCGACAGAGGTCGGCGACACACAGACAATTTCTGAGTTTTCCGTACCTGCACAGCATGCTGGAGGGGATGACACAGCTGGATCCTGCAAGAAAACTCAACAAACATGCAAAAACACTGCTCACAATATTGCTCTCTCGCTCTCTCTCACAAGTGGAATGAGGGAAATGAGGTGGAGAAGATGATATGATCAAACTGAAAATTTTCGCGATGATGGAGATGGCAGTGGGAGATGGTGATGATGATGATGGTGATGATGATGGTGAGGTAAGAAAGAGAAAAATCAGAAAAGCAAAGAGATTACCTACAACGCCAACGTCTCAAATCTACATCTTACCATCACACACTCGTCCTCAAAGCTCGATCCCCGGCAACAGTGCCAAAATTTGGTGTAGCTCAGTGATGAGTAGCACCTCCTTTAATGTCAATCCGGGAAGACAAGAGGATGGTATGAAGACCTCGAGCAAGTGAAGGCACAAGTGCGTGAGTGAGAAGCATATAAACATGCACACACATACACACACACGCGCACACACGGCAAGACAAAGAGTGAGAAGCAATGGAGTTCTTAGATTACTTTCAAAAGCTCATAGAAGTTCACTTCAGTTACAAGCTAACCCAAAAATGAGCCCTCTAGTTCTATTTATAGTTTTTGACTAGGTTTTGGCCATGTCCATACCTAGTGTCCTGCCTAGTTAAAAATTAGGTTCTCTACCCTATTCGGAGGTTCAAACGAAGTCTAGAAAATGTGAAAACTGACAAGTAGGTACTTCTAAAGCTCCTCAAGCTCAAGGACTCCTTGGCTTGCACAAAATGGAGCTACAAAAATATGAAATGGTATTTACAATGGTTTTTAGTGATGAAAATCACTATTTTTGTAGGGGTTTCTATTAATATGTTGACATACATTTCCTGGAGTTCCCTACTTGCTCCTTCTCCTTGTGTGTCCACCTCTTTTATTTGCATTAGTGTCTTGAAAAAATATTGGCCTACTTGCCAGATCGTCGTTGACTGCTCTGTCTGCTTGTACTTTCTCTTCTCTTTGACTCCCTTCGTAAGCTTCCTTGCCTTGTGAGTCCTTCAGTTCCAACAGCCATGCAAACACATCCCTATATTCCCTTAATAGAGCTACAAGCTCTACTTCTTCTTTTGCACCTAGGTCATCTCCTATGTACGTACATCACTCTTCATTCCCTTCAATGCTTACAACAATTTTGTTGGTCTTTTCTTTGTTATCATATGCTTCTCCTATGATGGCCTCTCTTAGGCATCCATACCAAAATTTGCCGATCCTCAACTTCATATTTCTTGAAATTTTCTGGTACTTCAAACAATGATTCCTCCTCTTCTTGTTTCATAGCTTTTCTCTTCTTTTTCTTTTGACCTCCTTCACTTCCATCCTTTGAATTTACCATTTTAATGCTTGCGAGAGGTTCTTCTTCTTGTTGTTTAAATACTCCTACGTCTTCTAGATAGTGCTTCTCTGAATTAAAGCAACTATCCATTACAATGGACCCTAGATCATCGTTGTTTTCTTCTTCTTCTATATCACTAGGGTCGCATTCTTCTAGCAAGGGCTGACACATGAACACTGAAATATCATAACCCTCCTCATCACAATGAGGTGTCCACTGTTCTTCATTGATAGTAATTTCCATGATGGCCAAGATTTCTACCCAACCGTGAGGCTCAAATTCCTCATCTGGAAAGATCATCGATGTATATGCTGGGTCTTTAATTGGTCTATCTCCTGAAGGAGTTCCTTCTTCTCTCACTTTTAGGCTTCTTTCCTCTTCCTCTACGACCTTGCACATCCACAAATGAGTATCTTCATGCAGCCATGATGGATCAGCTGAACTTCCAGAATTCACAGAGATAGAATCTTCTTTCACTTTGTGGATAGGATTCCACTATAGGGGTGGTACATCTCTGAAGGTGTAATCCTTCAAGTTGACCTTGGTGGTGAGCCCTAAGTGTTGTAACTACAAGGATTTGGCTCCCCAACCTTGTACTATTTGCAACTATTGTAGGAAGGGTCTTCCTAGGATCATCTCATAGAAGTTATTTTTTTCAAAGTCACATATAGCAAATGTGTGTTCAAACTCTACAGGATAGGTGGTTAGAGTTATCCCTTCTAGAAATCCTAGAGGTCTTTCAAAATGACCATCTGCCATTTAATGTGGGTTTTCCATATCACTTCCATAAGGAGGTGGTCGCAATAGCAACACCAACACTTGAATCTACGATTGCTTTGGTTGTGTAACCTTGATAGGTGATTGAAAGCTAAGTATTACCTTCTTCACCTTCACTCATGTCTCCTATTTTATCGAGAGGTATCTCTGGAACTTTTTGCTTAGAGCTTGCTTTTGGCATATTGGAATCAAGTTCTAGAACCTGATCCTTCACGTGATTCCATAGCTCAGGTTTTGCTTTGAGTAGCTCTTCCACAGTGAGATGACACTGAACCTTAGTGTTCTTCACAACGTCAGTGTTTCTTGGAACCACTGAGTCTTCATTTCTTACCAATATTGTGGGAGCTCTGATTTGAAGAGATTCCGACTCCCATGGGCCTGTGAATTGTGGCAACTCTGGTAAAGAATGAGATTCAAAATCTAATCTTTCATCTTCTTGTTGCTCTGTTTGGTCTCCATAGATAGATGGGATGTCTTGGGGAAATTGATCGTGAAGATCATCAATTTCAGGAATAGGAGGGGGTTACCCTTCTCCTTGGCCCATTTCTCCTCTTATATTTCCCACAAGAACTCTTGAGAGTATTGTTGAATTGAAAGAGGTGCTCCTTCATCTATGGAATCAAGAACGTAAACTTTCGCTGGTGGTGAGCTTTCTCTTTCAACAACTGGTTGAGCCTCTGGAGGTAAAAAAACCTGGGGCTTGTTTACCAACTGCTCTAATTTTTCTAGTAAGCCCTGGAAATGCAAATTTGGCTTGAGAGAGTTTGTTTGATTGAACGATTGGCTGGTCTCGAGCATAGCTTGAGCTAGATCTACCATTTCATTACTTAACTAGAATCACATTAGTAGGAGCTGGTGGTTGATTTCCTAGGACTGGTTGTGGCCTGTATGGTGCCTGGTATTTTTGTTGTGGTCTATAATATGGTTGTTGGTATTGATTCTGATACCTACCCTAATGGTAAGGTTGCCTAAAAATTTTGTCTGACAGCCTACCTGTTGTATGGACAATCTTGAGCCATATGATTTGTGTATTTCCTCTCAATGGTGCAATATAGAGCATTAGGGTTTCCTTGGGGCTGAGCCATCATTTGAAAACATTATCCATGTGGTCTCCTCCACAAGTGTAACATCGCTTCAATGAGGTGAACCTTGGTGTTTGTCTATTTTGAACTCCTAGCTTCTTGGCAACCTACTCAGCTATCTCATCTATCTCTGTGGAGGTTTTGGAGGTATGAATAGTAGAGCTGTTAGAATCCTTATAGAGTTTCGACAATTCTAACTCCTCACCTAGGTTGTCTTCTATGTCAGTGCACATCCAGACACACTCTTCTATGGATCTAGGCTCTTTCAAGTACACATATGACCTTAACTTTGTGCTTAGTAAGCCATCTAAAAACAAGGCCACTTGTTTGGCTGCTGTGGGCAATTCTTGCACAGTGCATCTTTTTAAGTACTATCTGAACCGTCCTCCTACAAGTCGCACTGTTTCTTGGGGTGTTTGCTTAAAGCTATGGATCAAGGATGATGTGTTATGCCTGATACCACTCTTGGAAAATTCAACAATGAATTCTTCTAACAATTAACCTATCTCTCGATAGTTGCAACTATTCAAGGCTTGAAACCAAGCTAAGGCAATACCCTTAAGAGTTAAACCAAATGCCTCGAATTGTGTGAACAAGTCCTCAACTCGTTTAGCTCTTAACACTTGCTTGAACTCGGCCACATGATCATAAGAACTCCGAACCCATCAAAATAATTCTTCATTGTCTTAACCACTTGAGAAGGTCTAAGGGTTCTTGGGTGATCTCGTGGTCTAGGAAATGGAAAATCGTGTTCATCTCTTTGATGCCTATGTGCTCTATGTCTCTCCCTTTCAGGTCTTTCATTTTCAAATCTTGATCGGTCTCTATCTACTGTATGTGCAAAGCGCACCTCGGGCCTCTCTCTAGTTCTTTCCCTCTAGGTCTCGTGAGCCTTAGATGATCCTGCTCCTTGGACACCAAGGGAAACATTAGGTCTCGGTGGAGGGAAAATTGATTCACCATGCCAAGTGTATGCATGCCTATCATGCTCCATTACCAAGAGCATTTTCTCAGATGTGTTATCCAGATATACAACTTTACCTAGTATCTCATGATCTTTGAATTCGTAGATGGTGATTACTGGGTTAGGTTGGTCTGGCTTGAATCTCCAAAAGGCTTCCTCTGTTTCTCTATTCAAGAATAGTTCTATGCTTTTGTTGTCTTGAGGAATCCATTCTGGAGTGAGCATTCTGATCAAAACAGATTTTCCTTTAGGACTCTTGGGTTCTCGTCCTTGGTCTCCTTGCTCTAGGTCTCCTCGCTCATTCTCAGGAATGATATTTCCAAACTCATATGTCCTATCAGGTAAGCTGGTAACCACATACATGGCTCCTTCCGTGTCAATGTATGATCCCTCTTTGAACTTGACCACTAAATTTTCAAGGCCAAGGGTTGACCATCCTCATAGATGCGTGCACCTAATTGGTTGGTCCTTATATACTCCAATTGGGTCTTATAGGGTCCTCGTGTTTGTAATAGGTAGTACCTGAGGTACGTGTGGGTATTTCCATGCTAAAGGAAATTTCTGAGTCACTTGTGTCTGAACTTAGCACGTAGGTATTACCACCTAGTTGTTGTGCCCAAGACTTGGTTGTATGGTTGACACTAGCCTCATATGATCTAATGCTTTGTCTATCCTTGCCTAAGTGTTTGCCAGATCTCAGGTTCATAAGCCTTGTCTTCTGGTCCCAAGGTTCTGTTGTATTGCTCAAAATCCTTTGGAGCTCCTTGGTTTCCTAATCCCCCTGCAGGTCAACTTCAAAATAATATATCTAATAATCCACGTATTATTTTTACCATAACCCCTCGAGCTTTCCAACGAACCCAAAGTCACCGCAAGCAAATTTCGTATGAGAAAGTTCTGCCAGTTTACGGTTCTGGGGGTTAAAATAGGGAAAGAAGATCTCTTCAGGAGCTCAGAACAGGCGATATGATATTAGATTTTCCACGATATGCGATACCACTATGGATGATACCACCTTAGACGATACAATACCACCAAGGTGATACCAACTTCCACGATACGATACTGCTATTGAGACGATACGATACTGGAAGTGGCCACGATACGATACCTCTGATTGGTAGGATATGATACCAGTCTATAGACGATACGATATGATGATACCTCTGATTGGTAGGATATGATACCAGTCTATAGACGATACGATACCACTTGACCATACGATACGATACTGCCAGGCTCACTATACGATACCGCTCCAACAACGATACGATACTGCTTGTGTTATGCAATACTATACCACAAGATGCACGATACGATACCAAAATCAAAGACGATACGATACGAAGTGCACGATACAATACCAATCATGCTCGCGATATGATACCACTCAATCAACGATACGATATCCTGATCGACACCATACGATACCACTTGACCTCGTGATACGTTACCAAAATAGGAGGCGATATGATACCAACTTGGCCGACGATACGATACCGCTCAATCGATGATACGATATCGGGACCGACACGATACGATACCATTAGGATGACTACGATCGCGATACCAACACTTGATGATACTATACTAGAATGGTATTGTGATACCTCAAGTGGGTATGCACGATACGATACCTCGACAAGTATCGCAATACACAGGAGTTCTAGTATCGCAATACCAAAACTCAACCGAACAGGATACTTGGCGTTTTTGAGGTCCAAATTCAATTTTTTTTTGCAAATATGTGTACCTTAGGTTCTCCTTGCCACTCCTATGTGCCTGTAGATGCAAGACCACCCTCCAAACTCACGATATCACCGTCACGATACCAGACACAACTCCTCTCATGCCATGTGATTCTGAATCAAGTTTTTGGTGTTTTGAGACTTTTTCAAGAGTGTTTCTTCAGTGTTTTTATTTCTTAACTCCCTTTGCACTTCTTTCTCATAGCCACGAGTAAAAAATGAGTGAATGTACTGTTGAAAAATGAAAAAAAAAAAACAGAAAAGATGAAGATCGGAGAAGATGGTGATGATGATGATGATGATGGAGATGAATCAAAACTCAGAAACTGAACTGGAAATGGTGATTTTTTTTACCTTCCAACATCGCTACTCTACATCTTACCATCACATGCTCATCCTCCAAGCTCTCTCCTTGGCAACAGCGCCAAATTTGGTGTCAGTCTAGCACAATGGCAAGTACCAATGTGAGGAGATTCACCTCAAAATGTCAATCCGTGGAGACGTGAGAACTAGTATAAAGACCGTAAGGCAAGGCTTGTGGCAAAAGGATTTGCACAAACTCAAGGAATGGATTATGAGGAGACCTTCTATCCTGTGGCAAAGATGCCTACTATTAGGGTTTTGCTTAGTATTGCCTCTTCCAAGAATTGGAAGATACTCAAATGGATGTAAAAAATGCATTTCTTGATGGATGAATAATAGAAAAGGTATATATGGCACAACCACTTGGTTTTTAGAATCACATATATCCAGATTATGTGTGTAAACTTAATAAAGCTTTATATGGACTCAAACAAGCCCCAAGGGCTTGGAATCACAGGCTTGTCTCATTCTTGCAAGACAAAGGATTTCAACCTAGCAAGGTAGATCCATCACTATTCATAAAAAGGAGTAATTATGAAGTCATCTATTTGTGTGTGTATGTAGATGATATTATACTTACAGGAAATTATACAAATGGCATGAAGAGAATCAAAGACTAGATGAGAGAAGAATTCAAGATAAGTGATTTGGGTTCACTTACCTACTTCCTAGGATTGGAAGTTGTCTACAAAGATCATGGCAAAGAAAGTACATTAAAGACATGTTGGCAAAATTCAAGATGCAAGATTGCACGTACTCCAATGGAGGTTAATCACGCTCACATGAAGGTGAACTCATAAAAGATGTGATAGGTTATCAAAGCCTTGTGGGTAGTTTGAACTATGCCACATTGACAAGGGTTGATATATGTTATTTGTGAGTATGCTAAGTCAATTTATGCACATCCGTGAAACCTCACATGGAGGCTGCCAAAAGAATACTTAGATATCGCAAAGGGACCATGAATGAGGGGTTATGTTACCCTTATGTATCTGATTTAAGTTTGAAATTGTTCTCTGATGCAGATTGGGTTGGCTCTAAGGAAGACAGAAGGAGCACCTCAGGTTATCTTACCTTTGCAGGTTCAAAACTTGTTTCATGGTCATCCAAGAAGCAACCCATAGTTGCTCTCTCTTCTACTAAAGCTGAATACAGAGGTCTTGACATAGCTACTCAAGAAGCTATGTGGATGAAGACACTATTCACAGATCTTGTTTTGGAGATTGGAACTCCAACTATTTTCGGTTACAATATGAGCTCTATTCACTTAGCTCCTAATCCAATTTTTCATGCAAGGACTAAACATATTGAAGTTCATTATCACTATGTAAGAGAGTATATTGTGATAAAGGAGATTCAAATATCATATGTGTCCACTCATCAACAATGTGAAGATATTCTAACCAAAGCATTGGATGGTACAAAGCTTTGCAAATTCAAAGCCAAGATTGGTTTGCAGGTAATCTTGGAAGATTGAAGACCTCAAGCATACTTGGTTTGAGGGGGAGCTATTGGAGCAAGTCTATGACAAGCCTAATTATTGGCTTGAGTCTCACAAAGTGATAGAAGAAGCCTTAAAGTGAAGACAATGTAAAGTTCACTTGTGAACTACCTCTTGTAACTTTTGAAGTCTTTACTTGATGTAAAAGTGAAAGAATCCAAAGTGGTTGAGTCCACTTGATCAAAAACGGAAAGAAAAGCCATGAATTCGTGACTGAAGGTAGTTGGAGAATCAAATCAATCTCTAATAGATTGGAGAGTGATTGTAGGAAGTTAGGCTCCCAAGACCAACTATAAATACCTTGTAGTTTTAGTCATGTCATGTGAAGACCTCCATGAGTTCATATTTATGCCATATCAAGGTGTGGTTTCAAGGCACACATATGTATTTAAGTCCATTGTATTTTACAATCAATATACTTCCATTTTCATGATCATTTGAGTTCATATTTTCATGTTCTTGTGAAGTGTACTGTTCACTCCCATATCTCTCAATTTTTTTCAAATCGAATTGCAGAGATAATTGCTCTAAGGTTGGTGCATTATTTTCCGTGATTCAACTTGCTAAAGTTAGCTCTCTATGTCTAATATATGCTCACAAATTTTCATTCCAATTGGATGTTTCAATCGTGTGGTATGAGCATTTGAAGTCAACTCTGTGACCTCATTTTCTACTTCTTTGTCAGCACTCTCTCAAAATAGTCATTTTGTCAGAGCTGTTTCGCAATGCGAACTTCACCATCTTCCATGATTCAAAGCTTGTTAGAATACTCATACTGTCTAGTATATTTATACAAGATTCCATAAGCATTGGATTCATGAATCTTGAGATATTGTCATTATTTTGCTCACTGGGCTGAGTACTGTTACAGCCTGGGAAAATCTTTCTCCTTGTGTAGTCCATCATTTTCGTTCAAATAGTTCTTGATTCTTAGCTTATTAAGCTAATAAGAGTTCTCCAAAAGGAATTAAGTTAATTGATACTGTGGCCAGAGAATGGTTCAAAACTTTGGACAGGTGTATGAACATAAATAACAAGATTTTGGCTCTTGAATCTACTCCAACTTATTTGTTTTGATTCACCTTTTTGAGAGTGATCTTCCAAGGTACATAGGGTGTCTAATACATCCTTTGGCAAGCTAAAAGGGCGCACCACATATCTATGGAGTCCATTTGGCTGGTGTAGTGCAAAGTCCACTTCATCTTCATCAACTACAAATCAATCTCTTCACAAAGATGCCATCCCACAATTTGAACCTAGAAGCTCTTCCCTCCTATCCATTTGATTCAATCACTAGGCCATGGTTCTTGCTTGTTTGAGAGAGCACATAAATTTCTTCTTAAGTCGTATCTTCAGACTTTGGTTCTATACAAGAATGATCGAGCGATGTCCAATTTTAGATATGTTCTAATCAATATGACTCTCATGTCATGAACTTACTTTATAACATTAGGAAACAATTTTCTATCTCTTACCACGAGTATGAGCCTACATCTTCCTAATCCATCAAGAAATCTTCTATAAATCCAAGAATCTTGCCGCCACTAGATGTGCTGGCATATTCGATCGTTTTAGCCAATTCATATCCTTGGTTTGATTGCACTCTCTTAATATGTAACTAATTAGCCAATAATCAATTGACTTCTCCTTGAACTATGATAGATTCCCCTAACACAAGCTTAGCAAAATCATGTATCAATCTAATGTGTCAAATATGACAAAGCTCCTCCTTTCCCAAGTTTGGTTAAGCTACTCCTCACTCATGCTAAATGATTAATTAGGGTTGTCCTCCGATTTAAGGTTACATGGATTTTAATTTACCTCAAAAACTTTGGTAACAGGATGCCATGATCTTTTATAATCACTTGGCCAATCATCATGTCTTTTTTTAACTCTCTTTGAAGCATGATTAGTACTTGACCCAACTATTCCTCCTTGATTATGCCATCTTCTCTCCGAATGGTCTACTTATGAGGATCAAGCCTCTTTCAAATGACAATACTCAATGGCGGCCTATGTGCTACAGCTCTATACCTTGAGGTTTGTAATGGTCAAAACAAAGCTCTCTCTTTAGATGCCTCTAGATAAAGAGAAAAGTGCTCTATGTTGTAGCTACTCCAAACCTCGGTCTAAACATGTGCTCCAACAAGGCTCTTTTGGGGCACGTGCTCCAAAAACTACTGCACGTGGCTCCAACAAGGCTTTTTTTGGGGGCATTTTAGACTACATCAAATATATGCCAGCTTTTTCTTTTGGTGATTATTAATCTCTATTCATGGGCCTTCCCATCCTTCCTTTGGAATTGTTCTGATTTTAGTTCGGTAGTGTTTCGAAGGTTCCAATAACATGATAAAAATTTCTGGAAATCAAATTTGCTCTCGATTGGAATTCATTTATTTGTCTCTCTCTCACACACATGAAAGGGAGAGAAGCTCTTGTAACTCGGTTGCAATATGTGTTAAAAGCATCCAAATCGATTGTATTAATTATTCTCACAATGTGTTAGTTACATTGTCACGCGGCAAAAGATTGAGGAATTAATCAAACCTGGAACAACGTGAAGTCAAATTACCTTCTCGATTTTGATCGGAAATGTGCCACCCAACATGAGACAGAACGACTCTTCTCTTTATCTTCTCTTCTCTCGTTTCCGTCGACTTTTGGAGATATCCACTCTGCTCGTTGCCATCGACTTTTGCATGATAGAAGCATCATTGCGAATGTGCACAATAGAGTTGGAGATGACGGGCATCGATCCCGCTACCTATCGCATGCAAAGCGATCGCTCTACCATTTGAGTCACATCCCCTGACATACATTCAATAAAGAACAACAAATGATTATAGAACAAGAAATGATTATGTCCATCAGTATGTTACCATCTCAAACGAAGTAGAGAAATGATTATAGAACAAGAAATGGATTACATTCAATAAGCGTTCTGGAAATGTCACCTTAATTTGTTTTTGCACAAACAGATACCTCTAGTATATAAAAAAGGAATGTAAAAGAGCATTAGGGGAGCTACAAAGCAGGCTAAGCGGCCGTCCTTTTCATTGAGAGACCAATTTTCTTTTCAGCTTAGCACACTCTCGTGATTGTGTCTCTAAATGGAAGAACGCTCTCGTGATTCTTAATTCTCCTACAAACTTTTCCATTTTACATTGCAAAGGTCATTGTGTGTCTAAATGGAAGAACACCCTTGGCATTCTTAATTCTCTCTCTCCTCTCTCTCTCTCTCCCCTCTCTCTCTCATACCTCATTTTAAGTGTCTCAACACATAGTGTATAGTGTTCACTTATGCGTCATCCATGTTCAATGATGGTCTGTTATGGTGTGGTGTGTAAATAACATTGTCTATATTGCAATGAACATTTTTATCTAATTTATCCATCAACTTAAGAGACTTTGATTTTGTTATGAGAGAGTGCCTATTTCTATGATAATTGATGAAGTTAGATGTGACACATTCATCCCAAGTTGAAGAATATTAGATCTCTCTGTCTCCCTCATATCTCATTTTAAGTACCTAACAACAAGTGTATAGTCTTCAATGATGATTTGTTCTTGTGTGGCATGTAAGTAACTAACATTATCTATATTGCAATGAACATTATTATCTATTTGATTTCATCAATTTAAGACACTTTCATTATGTTATCAGAAAGTGTCTATTGATATGATAATTGATAAAGTTAGATGGGAATTGTTGAAACCTTTGGACTTGAGTCCCTTGGATTTAGGCGCATTACATGGATACAATACGAAACTGAATGGATTTGTTTTCCCCAATGTTGGTGTCTCATATAATCAATATCGGGAAGGTAATTTGACACATAAATTTTCAATCTTTTGCCACATAAAATTGTTAGAATTTACTATAGACCATAGTGCAATACATTATGAGATTAGTGGATATTAATTTTGATATTTTTAACACAATGTAAGCCAGATAGAAGATGCTTTTCCACTTCATGTGAGAGAGAACTTCACATGAAGAATAATCCTTAGATTTTGCGTTATCTATGTTAGTTGCACCACTATAAAAATACCAAAACATCAGAGCTTATTATGTACATGTGATGCTCATTAGAAGAAGGTTCATAGATACAATGAGTAGTAAATACCCATTCTTCAAGTTGAACGAGGTTAGCAAACTCAATTTTAGGTGTAGAGACCTCTATAACAACCATTCAAGCCTCTTTCTTTTTTGCATCTTTTGATGCAAGTTTAGGATAAATCTTGATGACATTATCATTTGTCATAAAATAATTGGAAAATTGTTACCTTTTCTATTTTATTTTCGTCTTTATCTTCCTTCTTTGTATGTGCCACATTAGCAAATTTTTGCTTACCAGTAAACAAACTCCATTTACCTTTGTTGTTCTAATTAGATGAGAAAGAATGATATTCAAAGTGCATATTTGACCTATTTTGGTTAGATTTATTTTCGTACAACAAAATAGAGAATATGAACTCAAAATTTGAGGCATTTGGATTGTCTTTCATCATAGACCAAAGAGCAGAAGCAAAAGTTTGATAAGAATCTAGAAGACAATTAACAACAATGTGCATAAGTGGTTATATGGCAAGATTTCATTCAAAAATATCAATTTGAATTTCAAATCCTTGATCTTTGGTAGAAATGTGCCCATTGAATCTCTTTCGTTCATATGCTCACTCTCCAATTTTTTCGAAGCTAAGAAAGATGAGCTTCATTCTTTCCCAGCATAGTGTGATAAGAGTATCCTAAGCATCTTTGGTTATTGAAAATATGAGAATGTGAGGGATAATGGCGCACTTGATCGATAAAGCCATCAATGCATGTGCTTGTGCATCTCTACCATCTGAACAACCCTACTCTACAATAGGTGCAACAGGAACTGCAATAGGACTAGGAAAGCAAAGATCATCATCTTGGACATACATTCATCATATTCTATCACAATATTTGCAGATGTATGAGGACATATTCAACACCCTACACAATATTCCAGAAGCCTTTTTCTATCAATACATGATCCATCATGTATGCCCACAATGGGTAGTTACAACCATCCATGTTATCCTCAATAGCCAAAATACAAAATACATCATAACTTTCAACCATGTCCAATAACTATTACCTAATACAAGAGATTGATTATTTCTCAGAAACATTGAACTTAAATACCCAATAAAGATCTCCTAGATCTATAGCAGAGTTTGAAGCACTTGCGTTAATGAATTGGAAAATGTATATATGCGTACCACAAAAGGATGGAATTGTGGTCATAGTTGTTGTGATAGTGCATTATGAGGGTAAAACAAGCTCATATCAAAATTCGAGTTCCATAGAATGAGGTTGTTATGAATTGCTAATGAGCTTGAGTATGCTCACCAATTTTTTTATGAGATTTTGAATGCAAGGGTGTCAATGATGCCTTGGAGAAAGTGGAAACTTATTTTGATAGCAATTATTGAGTTTGAGGAATATGAAGCAACAAAAAAAAGAGGATGAAGAAGAGGCTTTGAGTAAAACACTCAGTGTATTACTAAGTGAGTGTACAAAGATAAGTAGCCCTTTAGGGTAATAAACATATATACAAAGTAGAGAAAAATAACCTCCTTAAGAGGGAGAAATTGTTGGTGGAGGGCAATCAACAAATAAGTTTTAATGAAGGTTTGGAAGTCAAGGACTGAAGGAAAATTCAAGTTGTGAAGCATGAAGGAAGAATACATCCAGAAGATGAAGATGTTAAACGTTGTTATTCTAACTGTCAGAAGTGCGTTTAAATGATTATTGGGTTCTTGGGAGTGGAAGGGGCCTGTTAGACAGAGGCCCTATACTTGGTTCCCAACTGACCACTTACACACAGCAATATACTCATGCTGATAGCTCTATCAAGATTCTATTGTACTTAGACATTTACAGTTCACGGTTTAGCTCAGCCAACGTGTACCGAATACACTCAGATGCTATATTACATCTGCACATAACTTATTGAAAATACCAGATACAAGAGTAATCGTTCAACCTTTACCGAATGGGTACCACAATCTGACCAATGTCCGAAGACACAGAGAATCCAAGTGTTTAGATACACCGTACTGAACGTTCAATATGCAACCCAAGAAATCCTACTATAGCTTAAACTTTGCCGTATGAACCTGGACCTCGATACTAAAGACAACTTAATACAACCCGAATACCAGAAGCGCTACCACAACTGCATAAACTTCGCCACACACTTGCAGAACATTCCAAGAACGAGTACTACCGCAATATGCCAGCTTAACACAACAATCGCAATAAGGATTCGTAGACGATTCACACAGGCAACAAACCGAATTATCTACTGGATGTAGATGATACTCACAACTGCAATGGATACCAATAGACAACAGACAAGACGAGACACAGATACACACAAAATACTCAGAAATTAGACAAGATACTCTAAATTAACCAACTCGACACACAATAATGCTACAGACAACTCACCCAGACAGACAATCTGGTGATCTCTCGAATGTCACTGAGCATCCCTTTTCATTGCTTTATAAAAGAATACAACGTGTCTGCGTAACAACTTTTTGCACGCGTGAAACAAGATTTCAGTTATACACTTCCAATCCGGCGGCCGATAACACTCTGGCACGCACGGTGGACTCAAACCCGTAGGTTTTACAAAACTACTGTTCATCTATAATTCCTTCTAAGTACATATTTTTGGCTAATCTAAAAGTGTGGGCGATCTTTTTCTTTAAAGTTTCTAGCAATTGTTTGAGGGTGTCCGGTTCTATTAGTTGTGCATCTATTCTTACAGAACTTAAAGCTATGGCTTCGGTGCGCAAAATCTCTGCTTGCGTCTGCAGAAAAGCTTCTTGTAGGTAGAATTTGTTGGACAAAGCCGCATCTCTGGATATCTTCATTTTTGCAACCTGCTTTTCCATACTAATTACTCTTTCTTTTTTATTTTCCAGCTGATTTTCCCGTCTCTCGATCTCTTGATTCTGGAACTGGATGGTTCTGGAGTATGCGTCCCTTTCTTTGTGTAGATCTGTTATTACCTTCTGTGTTTGAGCTTCTTTTGACAAATATCGTTTGAGCATATTATTTACATCAGCTAATTGATCCTTGTATCTTTGTAGTTCATCCGCTGTCTTCATTGCGAGATCGTGCTGTTCTTGGCCAATTTGTACCACTTCGTTGAGTTGCACTCTAGTCTCTTCTAATAAATTACCTAAGGCTACTCTGGCATCTTCTTTATCCTGTAGATCTAACTTTAACTGACTGATTTCGGCATGTGCTTCGCTTAGTAACTTATCCTTTTGGTTGAGATCTACGAGTGTGCTATCTCTCTGATCGGCAATTGTCTGTTGTTCTGCAAGTTGGGCTTGGAGATGGGTAATTTGGGAGTGCAGCTGATGGTTTTCTACTTTGACTGCATCTATCTCTTCCTGTAGAGGCGTGATATCTACTTCTAGGACATCCACCTTGTGTTGTAACTCATTTCGAATATTATCGGTGACTTCTCTCATCTAGATTGGCAATTGCTATGATAACTGAATTAACAGTTGGCCCATGTTTGCAAGTACAGAGATCGTAGGGATTGAAGGAAGTGGCAGCTGAGGTCGAGGTTGGGATGAGGACGCGGTGAGCAGCTGCTGGGAGTTCGGTGGAGAGTAGTTGGGGGATGAGGATGAAGAGTTAGTGGGTTCGTTAGGGTGGATGGGTTGGATAGGGATAATGGGGTCGAGTGGCAGCTCCGGTGGGGGAGTGGGAAGGACAGAGTGAGATTGCGTTACCTTATCTACGGTTTGTTGTGCAGTATCGGTGGTATCAGTTATTGTGGATTCTACTGCTCTTAGCAGTTCGTCGATTGTTGCTGTGATGCCTCTTCTGACGAGCTTGTGTCGGTTTTAGTGTGATCCTCCTGTTCTTGTTGCCCTTGTGAAGATGACTGCACGGATGATTCGTGCTGCATAGATGTGGCAGTGTCGTGGAAGGCTTCTTCGTCATGCTTTTCTTGTTCCTTGTCATCATCTTTGTTTCCTTCGGATGATCCCTGGGCTTCACTTTCAGATGAACTGATCCTGATTCTCTTCTGGCGGAAGAGTTGATTTAGCTCCTCTTCATCTTCTTCATCATCCTCTGTGTCTTCGGTTGTTGATCGGATTGTGGTACCTATTCGGTAAAGGTTGAACGATTACTCTTGTCTCTGGTATTTTCAGTAAGTTATGTGCAGATGTAATATAGCATCTAAGTGTATTCGGTACACGTTGGCTGAGCTAAACCGTGAACTGTAAATGTCTAAGTACAACAAAATCTTGATAGAGCTATCAACATCAGAATATTGTTGTGTGTAAGTGGTCAGTTGGGAACTAAGTATAGGGCCTCTGTCTAACAGACCCCTTACACTCCCAAGAACCCAATAATCGTTTAAACACACTTTTGACAGTTAGAATAACAGTGTTTAATACTAGCGCCGTCTGTGGGAAGGTGGCAACAGATCAGATTGTTGCAAACCAGTTATGGAAACGTGACTGTAAATTGTGTGAAGAGAGATGGTGGATGCAATCCAAAGATGAGTAGGTGCTGCTACAATCAGCTTCACACCAGCCAACTGAGACTTCACAGTTGATTAGTAGACCCTTTGAGCTTCCTAAATCCACCAAAATATCAGCCAAGTACTTTGGAACATGTATCCCAAAAGTTTAAGTCAAGACAGACAAGTTGCGAAATGACTAGCTCCCAAAACTTGCTATTTTTGGACATACACCTGCTGGAAAACATGAACAGTGCTCTCAACCTGAAAGGAATCAGAAAAATTCCTTTTGGCCATAGCAAATAGACTTAGCAAGCTTCCCAATCCAAGTTAAAACACTTCAAATGATGGACTGAGCACTGAGAACAATTTTCATCAATTTCTAGAACATGCCCACCATTCTCGGGGTTCTGCAGAAATAGACCAGTGAGTAGTACAATGCAAATATCTCCAAAACTATAAATTTAATGACCTTGAAAATTTATATGCAGAAACTAGACAGTAAGAGCTATTCAACGCATGTTAAATCACTGAAAAACGATCAGTATAACTCGAGATATGACCTTCTGAAGGTACTGCTCTGAGTAAGTATAGCAGAGAACAAAACAGAGAAGTAGATGATAATAAATGTATAGATTCACATACGATTACAACCACATTGGCAATGAATCTTTGCACAATGAGAGTAGAATGATAGAGCTATGGAGTAAGCATTTCAATCTCTACAAAATGACATGAAGTGGTCACGTACAAGCCTTGCTAATCGCCTCTTCCTTCTTGCTCTTTTTATAGCTATTCTTGGAGGGAGTTTTGAATTCGAATTCGAATGGCTCCACCTAAAAGTGATCCCCAAAGTTAGGAGAGATTCCCTCAGCTCTAAATTTCGTGGTTTTAGGTAGTTAGAGCCACGAATTTTCTTTTACATCATGGATGAGGTAAGCCATCCTTTTCCTTTTTTCTTTTTTCATTTACAAGAGATAAAATGTACTCTTTTACAAGAGGTGTTCACATGACTACTCATGTGACTTACAAATGAGGATAATATCAAGCATATCAAGCATATCAAGCATGTAGGCTTGGGTAAAATGCACCAACAGCTCCCCCTCAAGCCTAACATGCTTGGCCTCCAAATAAGTCCTCAATTGTCCTTGATTTCCTGCAAGCCAATCATTAACTTGAATCTACTTAACTTTGTACCATCAAGAGCTTTAGTCAACATGTCTGCGCATTGCATATCTGTAGAGACATAGGATAGTTGAATATCCTTGCTCATTAGCTCCTCCCTTACATAATGGTAGTGGAATTCAATATGCTTGGTTCTAGCATGGTATACCGGATTAGCTGCTAGATGTAGTGAGCTTGTGTTGTCAACAAAAATATGAGGTGTTGAAGAATGAAGTCCAAGATCTGTGTACAAAGACTTTAACCACATGATTTCTTGAGTTGCATTAGCCAAACCTCTATATTTTTCTTCAGTAGAAGATAATGCCACGGTTGGTTGCTTCTTCGATGACCAAGAAATGATTTTTGAACCTGCAAATGATATATACCCTGATGTGCTTCTTCTATCATCTTTAGATCCGGCCCAATCTGCATCTGAGTAGACCTTTAGCTCAATATCTGAAGTATATGAATAGAACAAACCTTCATTCATGGTCCCCTTTAGGTACTTGAGGACTCTCTTGGCCGCTTCCATATGTGGTCTTCTCGGCTTATGCATAAACTGACTCAATATGCTAACACTATAGCATATATCCACCCTTGTGAGTGTTGCATAGTTCAAACTTCCAACCAAGCTTTGATAGCTTGTGATGTCTTCAATTAGCTCTCCTTCATAAGCACTAAGCTTATGATTTTGCTCCATAGGTGTACATGCACACTTGGTATTTTCCATCTTGAACTTGACGAGCATGTCATGGACATACTTCCTTTGTGTGATATATATACCTGAATCTGTGTAGATCAACTCCAATCCAAGAAAATAAGTGAGTGGTCCGAGGTCACTTATTTTGAACTCCTCCTTCATTTGAGTCTTTACCTGTTTGATTCCTTCAAGATCATTTCCTGTGATAATAATATCATCAACATACACACATAAATAGATCACTTCAGATCCATTCCTCTTTATGAACAAAGAGGTATCCGCCTTGCTAGCTTTGAATCCTTGGTCCTGCAAATAAGTCACCAATCTGAAATTCCAAGCTCTTGGAGCTTGCTTCAATCCATACAAAGCTTTCTTTAGTTTGCATACATAGTTAGGATGATGTGCATCCTCATATCCAGGAGGTTGTGCCATATACACTTCCTCAGAAATCCATCCATTCAAGAAAGCATTCTTTACATCAAGTTGATAAAGATTCCAATTTCTAGATTCAGCAAGACTAATGAGAACCCTAATTGTAGGCATTTTTGCAATAGGAGAGAAAGTCTCCTCATAATCAATACCATGGGTTTGAGCAAACCCTTTAGCAACTAACCTTGCTTTGTGTCTATTTATACTTCCATCTGGATTCCTCTTGATTTTGTATATCCATCGAATTTCGATTATCTTCATAGATGGCTTGTTAGGTACAAGCTCCCAAGTGTCATTCTCCTTCAAGGATCCATTTCTTCATCCATTGCATCTATCCAAGCTTTCTTTCTTTGTGCTTCTTCAAATGTGGTAGGTTCTTCATTGGTTGAATCCTTTGCAATGTAGATTGAGTGCTTGGTGACCAAAGAAGTATCATAACCAAACCTCTCTGGTTTCTTCTTCTCCCTTGAAGACCTTCTAAGTGGTTGATGTGAGCTCTCCGGTCCATATGTAGCATCCTGCATCTTTGCTTTACCTTTGTTCTTCCATAGCTTTAGTCTTTCCAAGTCTTCTAGGTCAATCTCCGAATCACTTTCTTCAATCTGCTTTGGCTCCTTTGGTTGAAGTGATGGAAAGTCTTCATCCAAGTCATATGGCAGCTTCACTTTCCTGTCATCATCAAACCATGATTTGTTTTCATCAAAAGTTACATCTCTACTCACAGAAAATCCTTTATTGGTTGGATTGTACAATCTATATCCTTTTTGGTTTTGATCATAACCAATGAATACGCACTTCTCTGCCTTGGGATCCAATTTCCCTCTTACTTGAGAAGGAATGTGAGCATAGGCTAAGCATCCAAAGATTTTACAATGCTCTAGACTAGGTCTTCTTCCATTCCATACTTCATATGGAGTGGTTCCATCTAGTGACTTAGATGGAAGTCTATTTATGAGATATGTGGCTGTAGACACAGCCTCTGCCCATAGGTAGTTTGGCAATCCCTTTTCGTTGAGCATGGACCTTGTAGCTTCGACAATAGCTCTGTTCCTCCTCTCTGCTACACCATTGAGTTCGGGTGTATACCTTGTAGTGACTTCCCTTTTAATGCCTCTTTCATGCAAGAAGGCATCAAATTCAGAAGAGAAGTATTCTCCTCCACCATCTGATCTGAGTCTTTTCAAAGTCCTACCTATTTGATTTTCAACAAGGGCAACATACTTCTTAAAGCAATTAAACACTTCATCCTTGTGCTTCATGAAAAACAGAATGGTCCACCTGCTACAATCATCTATGAAAGACACATAATATCTTGAGCTTGATATAGATGGCTCCTTACTTGGACCCCACACATCCGTGTGCACTAGATCCAAAGGATTTTGATGCATATATCCTTTCTTATTGAAAGGTTGTCTATGATCCTTGCCGAGTTGACAAGCTTCACACTTATAAATCATGTGTTGCCTTGTGATATTAGGCAAACCAAGTACACTTTGGTCCCTGCAAATTTGTTTGAGTGTCCTCTCACCAATGTGAGCAAGCCTTTTGTGCCATATCTCCAACTCTGTTAGAGTTTGAGATCCATAGCTAAACAAAGCTATGTTCTTTGTATCTTCCACTTCAAAAGTGAAAAGCCTTCCTGTCTTTTCTCCTTTGGCAATCCTTCGAAAGCCTTGCCTTGGGTCTTCAACATATGCTCCAAATCGATTGAATCTAACCTGCAATCCTTTTTCAACAATCTGTCCAACACATTAAATTTTTGGTAATTGTAGGGACATACAAGACTTTGCTTAAGAGGTTCATATTCCCATCTGATGTCTTCACATTACCTATCTTCTCCATTGAGTGCTTTGTGTCATCTTCTGTATGCACTTCATGCTTGTTATGAGGATCTTCCAAATCAGAAAGTAAAGCCACATTTCCTGCTACATGGTTCGAGCATCCCGAATCAATGTAAAATATGTGATCATCATCCTTACCCTTCTTCGCTGATAGATTCATAATCAATAATGAATCTTCTTGACTTTGGTCCTCTGCATAGTTATTGTAATCTCTTCTTCCTCTATGGCCACTTTGATAGTTGTTGTTGTTGTTGTTGTTGTAATTGTTGTTGTAGTAGTTGTTGTTGTTGTAGCCTCCATTGTATCTACCTCTATTTGATCCATAGCCACCTCTATTGAATCCTCTTCCTCTTGAGTTCCTCGGGTTCCTGAAACATTCTTCAGTAGTATGATTAGATAAGCCACATATATTGCAAGGTTGAGATGATTGGAATCTCCCCCTGCCTTGCTTTCCACTTCTGCCTCTTCCTCTAGCTCTTCCTCTACCTGCAAAGTTTGCTTGGAAAGAGCTACCTTCATCTTCATTCTTCCTATTCTTTGACTTGTCCTTGACCTTAGCTTTATCAGAATATAAGGCAGAAGTTTGATTACCTCTTGAGGACTCACCACCTTTGCTAATCTTTGCTTCATGAGTGAAGAGTTGGCCCATGAGTGTGTTGAGGTCGGGTATATGCATATCCATGTATAAATACATGGCTGTTGTGAATGACTCCCACTTGTCGTCTGCTTTGATTCCATTTATGATTTGTCTAATGATTTTCTCCTCTTCAATTACCTCTCCAATGCTTCCAAGTTGGTCGGAAATCTCCTTCATCTTTGTGACATAATCAGTCACATTTTGCTTTGGGCTTTTCTTCATTGTTGTGAACTCCATCCACAATTGGTTCTTCCTTGCTCCAGTGTTGCAAGAGAAGAAAGAAGCAAGTGCATTCCAGGTCTCTCTTGATGTCTTGCATCCCTTGACATGAGGTAAAAGAAAATCAGAGATTGAGTTTAGAATATAGTACCTTGCGAGTGCATCCTTCAAACACCAATTTGTAAGTCCTTCCACTTCTTCATGTGATGGTTGCCCTTTGTTCCTCATGGTCGGCATTGCTTCATCTCCGGATATGAATCCATATAGATTCCTCCCTTGAAGGTAAGCCTCCATCCTTAGAGACCATGCCGCGTAGTTGTTTCGATCCAATTTGTCAATTGTTGATGGAAATCCATCTCCCATATTGCTTGACTATGCTCTGATACCACTGTGAAGAGAGATGGTGGATGCAATCCAAAGATGAGTAGGTGTTGCTAGAACCAGCTTCACACCAGCCAACTGAGACTTCAGAGTTGATTAGTAGACCCTTTGAGCTTCCTAAATCCCCCTAAATATCAGCCAAGTACTTTGGAACATGTGTCCCAAAAGTTTAAGTCAAGACAGACAAGGTGCGAAATGACTAGCTCCCAAAACTTGCTATTTTTGGACATACACCTGGTGGAAAACATGAACAATGCTCTCAACCTGGAAGGAATCAGAAAAATTCCTTTTGGGCATAGCAAATAGACTTAGCAAGCTTCCCAATCCAAGTTAAAACACTTCAAATGATGGACTGAGCATTGAGAACAAGTTTCATCAATTTCTGGAACATGCCCACCATTCTCGGGGCTCTGCAGAAATAGACCAGTGAGCAGTAAAATGCAGATATCGCCAAAAGTATAAATCCAATGACCTTGAAAATGGATATGAAGAAACTAGATAGTAAGAGCTATCCAACGCACATTAAATCACGGAAAAAGGATCATTATAACTCGAGATATGACCTTCTGTAGGTATTGCTCTGAGTAAGTATAGCAGAGAACAAAACAGAGAAGTAGATGATAATAAATGTATAGATTCACATATGATTACAACCACATTGGCAATGAATCTTTGCACAATGGGAGTAGAATGATAGAGCTATGGAGTAAGCTGTTCAATCTCTACAAAATGACATGAAGTGGTCACGTACAAGGCTTGCGAATCGCCTCTTCCTTCTTGCTCTTTTTATAGCTATTCTTGGAGGGAGTTTTGAATTCGAATTCGAATGGCTCCACCTAAAAGTGATCCCCAAAGTTAGGAGAGATTCCCTCAGCTCTAAATTTCGTGGTTTTAGGTAGTTAGAGCCATGAATTTGCTTTTACATCATGGATGAGGTAAGCCATCCTTTCCCTTTTTTCTTTTTTCATTTACAAGACGTAAAATGTACTCTTTTACAAGAGGTGTTCACATGAATACTCATGTGACTTACAAATGAGGATAATATCAAGCATATCAAGCATGTAGGCTTGGGTAAAATGCACCAAAAAAAAAATGCAGTAATAGTACTTATAATCTCCTTTTCGGCCATCCTTGGCTGAAGCACGCTAAGGTGATACAAGATTGGTCTGCACAGGAACTCACTTTCAAAGATAATAATCGTAAATACGTTGTAAAATTAGTTGCTATACAACCTTGCGAGTTGCATGCTAGACCGTATTTTGCAGAACTAGTCCATATGCTAGATGGGTTGTCAGATGATGAAGAAGAAGAGTTTCTGAAAAATAACATTGACTTGATCTCCCTAGGAACTGTTGATCTACAATCTGTTGTAGATAATTGGAATCTTGCAGTTTGTACGGTGATGTCTGTAACAGAAAAGGATACGAAAGAAGATAAGGCTACCATAGATGACGCTGATCTACAACAACTTTTCAAGCCAGCTAAGGATACAGAGAAGCCTCGACAATTCTATGTTCCAGAAGATCAGCTGACCACCTACAATTTAGGGGATGAAGAAAATCCATGTCTTGTTAAGATAAAGGAAAGCTTACCTGAGTTATTTCAAGCATATTTAATCCAACTACTTCGAGAGTTTTCTGATGTGTTTGCATGGGATTACAAAGATATGAAAGGTCTGGACCCGCGCATCTATCAGCACAGGGTCATGCTGAAATCGGAAGCAAAACCACTTAAGCAACCCAGCTACTGAATGAATCCAAACTATGCATCACAGGTAAAGGCAAAACTTGATAGGCTACTCAAAGTCGGATTCATTATACCAGTAGAGAATGCTGAATGGATCTCACGAATTGTTATTGTCCCTAAAAAGAATAAGCAGTTATGAATATGTGTAGATTACCGGAAACTGTATGCAACTACGGTGCCTAATCCATTTCCGCTACCTTTTCTTGATACGATGCTTGATAGAGTAGCAGGACATGAAATGTATTCATTCTTAGATGGGTACAGTGGGTATAATCAAGTTAGAATGGCTGAACAAGATATACCAAAGACCGCCTTCATTACCAACTGGGGTTTTTTTGCATGTACTGTTATGTGGTTTGGATTAAGAAATGCCCCCAGTACGTTCTAAAGGTGTATGCAAGAAATTTTTTCTCCTTACCTCACCTCTTTTATGCAAGTATATCTTGACGATTTTTTGATTTTCGGAAAGATGATAGCACACCTGATCCATTTACGGTGCTGCTTTGAAAAGTACAGAGAATACAGACTCTGTTTGAACCCAAACAAATCTATGTGTGCGGTTTCATGTGGAAAGCTACTTGCTCACATTGTATCTGCACAGGGTATACAGGTGGATCCAGATAAAATCACAGTTGTGTAGATAGTCTGGTGATCTCTCGAACCTCACTGAGCATCCCTTTTCATTGCTTTATAAAAGAATACAACGTGTCTGCGTAACAACCTTTTGCACGTGTGAAACAACATTTCAGTTATACACTTCCAATCCGGTGGCCGATAACAAAGACATGTACACATATGTACATTAATACAGAGATAGTTCACTTATAATTTTGTATAGTTATGATATTGTAAATATTTGCCTATATATACAAGTAAAAAGTCAGGGAAAATATGAGAGAGCATGAAAATAGAGAAATCAGTAGTTGTATGAGTCATTAGACATCTTAGAAGTGAGTTGAGTCTCTCTCATCACTCAGTTGTAAATTTCTTCATGAATGGAAGAAAAATTGCACCCCATGATTCTAAGCATTCTCCTTCTATGCTTGATCATTTCAAGAATTTTTTGTAGATGTCTAAGCCCATAGTTAATGAGTCTATGGTTAAAATTTGAGAGCCTAATTGTGAACAGGCTGTGAGAATTATGTGTAGGAACATTCATATGTGAAGATATGTTCACTAATTCCTGAAACAGGCACAAAATTTGATGTTAATGTTTTGGTCAGTTCTCCTTCCACAGTGTAAAGTTTTGAGCAAGGAAGCACTCAGTATTTAAGTTGGAAGGTAAGCTATCTATGGCTAAAAGCATTTTCATAAACGGGTTCTAGATTGAGAGAATCAAGTTTTAAAAGTTATAGGTGTCTAAATCGACTTCTCAGAAGAGCAATTTTAGGCATAGGTAACTTGTTGAGATCATTTCTCAAGATATACTGAATCTTTTGGAGTGATTCAACTTGGAGAAGGTGCGCAAACTGTAGACGACA
Source organism: Ceratopteris richardii (assembly GCA_020310875.1). Taxonomy (NCBI): domain Eukaryota; kingdom Viridiplantae; phylum Streptophyta; class Polypodiopsida; order Polypodiales; family Pteridaceae; genus Ceratopteris; species Ceratopteris richardii. The sequence continues at coordinate 79,405,727 of CM035417.1, read as the reverse complement.
CTTTGTGCAAAGTTTCATAAAAAACTTTACACAATTGAAAGGTAACAAGAGAGATATGTGCACCAAACTTTTTGTGTAGTCATCTCCTTCACAGATTTTTCAAAATCTTCATAATTGATCATTGATCTTTTAAAATTCGTAAAGGTTTGAGTTACTCTTGTTATAGAATTGCTCTAATTACAAGAGTAACTTGTTCTTTTGGAGATTAACACTCTCCATCACTGGTATCAAAGCAGGAAGCATCAAAATTGAAGGAAGGAGGACCCCGACTGCTGCAGGTGCAAAGAATTCAATATCTGAAGGCTCAAAAGGTGAAAGCTTGAGAGCAAAGCTTGAGAAGGAGGTTATACGACATCAAGGAAGACAAAAGGAACATTATTCGAAGTAAAGGTACATCTATTACTCATAAAGATTGAAGAATTCAATATACAGGTGAAGAAAGGATGGGAGATTCTCTTCAAATAGAGTAGTTGGATAGAGAGAACTATCCAGTATGGTCAATGAGGATGGAAGAAGCTTATCTTATGAGCAAAGATTTGATAGCTTATATTACAAGTGAAGAAGAAAAGCCTCAGTTCAGAGATCCTAATGTTCCAACTAGGGAAGAATTATCAGATTTGAAGAATTGGATGAAGAGAGATGCTCAAGCTAAGAGCATTATCTATATGGCAGTCAATGAATACTTGCTACCTCACATTAGAGGTCTTGAAAGTGCAAGTGATATATGGAATGCTTTGGAGGAGCATTTTCAAAACACCACAAAGTCAAGGAACGCATCTTTGTGGGCAGAATTTACTACTTTCAAGAAGAAGGCTTCTCAATCCATCTCAGACTATGTAACAAGGATGAAGGACATTGCAGATGCATTAGGAGTAGTTGATGAAGACATTGAGGAGGATAAATTGGTAAGGCAAATTCTCACAGGGCTGAGAGGTGATGACAAATGGAAGCCATTCATTTTGTCTACTGAGTTATCACTTGATCATTTTACTCCTGACTTAAATCAGCTGCTAGGACATATGTTAACCTTTGAGCAAGATGTCAAAGATGAAGGTGACAAAAGTGCAGGCCATGCAATGTATTCAAAGGATAAGAAGAAAAATAGCAAAGGGAAGAAACAAGCAAATGAAGATGAAGGCACAACTAGTCAACCCAACTTCCTAAGAGGAAGAGGAGGTGACAAAGGTAGAGGAAGAGGAAGGAGTAATAAAGATGGAGTCAAGGCTTGCTACATTTGTGGTAAGACAAATCACTTAGCTAATGATTGTTGGCATAATACTCAGAGTAATGGTGGATATAATCAAAATTTTAATTCAAGAGGAAGAGGTGGCAGAAATCAAAGAGGTAATTTTAGAGGTAGAGGTAGTAGAGGTTACTTTGGAACAAATGTAGGTAGAGGATTCCAAAGTCAACAATACAACAATACCTACTACAATTATGCTTTAGATCATAAGGAGGATTCAACATTGATAATGAATGCAACTTGTGAAAGGCAAAGTGAAGACTAAAGAGTCTTCTGCATTGACTCAAGGTGTAGCAATCACCTGAGTGGTAACATAGCATTGATGACTGATTTGGAGAATAAGATAACTAATCATGTAGCTCAAACAGGTGACAATAGAAAGCACAATGTGAAGTCAATTGGATCAGTGAAGACCAAGGATGGTAGCACCCTCTTGAGTAAGGTCTTGTATGTTCCTACAATTCCTAAGAATTTGATAAGTGTAGGACAAATTGTTGAAAAAGGTTATGAAGTTAGATTCACTAATGAAGGAGTGTTTGTGGAAGACCCTATCAATGGGTATAAACAGATTGTTTCAGGTAAGAAAGAAGGAAGATTGTTCACATTGAAGATTCAAGGTAATGTTGGTCATGCCTTGTTCACTTATGGAGGGCATAAGATCTCTGAGTTAGATCTTTGGCACAAGAGGCTTGGACATTTCAATGAAAGAGGGATCAAAGATATGGTTAACAATGGTTCAATGCTTGGATTGCCTAATGTTGCAGGTTAACATATGACATACAGATGTGAGGCATGTCAATATGGTTAGGCTCATAAGCAATCTTATTCCAAGCATGGTTTTATGTATTCAAAGAAGCTTGAATTGGTACACACAGATGTATGGGGACCATCAAAAGTTTTTAGTATCAATAGTTCAAGGTATTATGTGATTTATGTTGATGATGCTACTAGATGGATCACTATCTATGTGATCAAAGATAAATCAGAAGTATTCAATACATTTAAACACTATCATGTGTATGCAGAGAGAATTACAGGTCATAAGTTGAAGAGACTAAGGTCAGATGGAGGGGGAGAGTATTTCTCTAATGAGTTCAGTGAATACTTGTGGAATGCAGGTATTAAGAGAGAGGTTACTTGCAGGTAATCTCCTCAACAAAATGGTGTAGAAGAAAGGAGAAATAGAACTCTTGTTGAGTTTGCAAGATCCATGATGAAGGAGAAAAATTGCCCAAATTACTTGTGGGTTGAGGCTGTAAAAACAGCTACTTATTAGGTTAATAGGTTGCCATGTAAAGCTTTGCAGGGTATGACACCATATGAGGCATGGTGGGGTAAGAGACCTACATGAGACCATTCCAAAGTATTTGGATGTTTGGCATATGCATATGTGCCATCACAATTAAGGCACAAATTGGAACCTAAAGCTGAAAAGTATGTATTCATTGGTTATGATGATAAGCAGATGGGGTATAGGTTGTGGAGTCCATCCACAAAACAATTCCTTGTATCAAAGGATGTTACATTTGATGAGCAAGGTACTTGGTATGCAGGTACAATCAATATTAATGTAGGTGATGAAGAAGTTATGAATCAAAAGAAAGGTAAATCAAATGTTCAGATATTTGATGAAGAGGAGAATAATGAAGTACAGGTTGAAGTTGAAGAAATGCCAAGATTTGATCCTAAGTGTGATGAACCAAAACCCTCAAGGAGTGGAGAACTTAGAAGGTCATCAAGACACAAGTGGCAAAGTTACAAGGTATAGCTATGACACTTTTTTTTTGGCTACAAAAGATTATGCTTATATGATAAAAGCAGATGAAGATCCTTCTACATATGAAGAGGAAAAAGGTAAGGAGAATTGGGAGAAAGCTATGCCCGAAGAATATGATGCATTGATGGAGAATCAGACATGGGAGTTGGTTCCTAAACCAAATAGCTAGAAGATCATTGGATGCAAGTGGGTCTATAAGACAAAAAGGTATGCAGATGGAAGTGTGTCTAGGTATAAAGCTAGACTTGTTGTGAAAGGTTTTTCTCAGACTTATGGTATAGATTATGATGAGACCTATAGTCCTGTGGCAAAGATGACAACCATCAGGACACTCATAGCTATTGCTGCATGTAAAGGTGGGAAATTATGTCAATTAGATGTGAAGAATGCTTTTTTGAATGGTTATATTTGAGATGATGTTTTTATGGAGCAACCCCAAGGATTCAGAGATGAAAGGTATCCAGAGTATGTATGTAAGCTCAAGAGAGCTTTGTATGGTTTGAAGCGGGCCCCAAGGGCATGTAATTATAGACTTGTGAAGCTCTTGAAGGAACTTGGATTTCAAGTATCTAAAGCAGATAGTAGCTTGCTTGTCAAACCAAGTGATGATGGGTTCATATACATGTGCATATATGTTGATGATATAATTCTTACAGGTACAGATGAGAAAGGCATTCAAAGCCTAAAGAAGCAAATGGAGAAAGAGTTCAAAATCAGTGATTTGGGAGACTTGTCATATTTCTTGGGCATGGAGATTTCATACACTCAACATGGAGTGTATGTGACTCAAGAAAGGTATTTGAGAAACTTGTTGATCAAGTTTAAGATGAATGATTGTAGGGTAGCACCTACTCCAATGGAGATGAATCACAAATTGAGCAGATATGGAGGTGAAGAGTTCAAGGACATGAAACTATATCAGAGTTTGGTTGGTAGTCTGATCTATGCTACATTAACTAGGCCTGACTTGTCATATGCAGTTGGAGTTTTGTTTCAATTCATGCATTGCCCTAGGAAAGAACATTGGATTGCAGGTCAAAGAGTGTTGAGGTACATTAAGGGTACACTCAAAGAAGGTTTGTATTATGGTTTTACATCAGATACAAACATCAAGATATATAGTGATGCAGATTGGGCAGGTAATCCAGATGATAGGAGATCAACTTATGGATACTTGTGTTATGTGGGAGATAAGTTAATATCTTGGTGTTCAAAGAAGCAACACACAGTTGCTTTATCATCTACAGAAGTAGAGTACAAAGGGATGGTTGAAGCTGCAAAGGAAGTGATATGGCTTAAGACTCTGATGAAGAGTTTTGACATCATTCAGAGTATACCTACTATTCATGGAGATAACATGAGTTCATTGTATTTAGCTGCTAATCCTATTTTTCATGCCAGGACTAAACACATTGAGATTCAGTACCATTTCCTTAGAGAGAAGGTGATGGATAAAGAGATTGAAGTCATACATACTTCAACAAAAGATCAGATAGCTGATATGCTAACTAAAAGCTTGGATGGACCAAAGGTACAGAGTTTCAAAGACATGGCAGGTATAAAGAAGATAGAGAAAAACTCAATTGATGATTGAGGGGGAGCTGTTGGTGCAGGGAAATCAACAATTGAAGTTTTAATGAAGGTTTGGAAGTCAAGGACTGAAGGAAAATTCAAGTTGTGAAGCATGAAGGAAGAATACATCCAGAAGATGATGAGGTGTAAACATATGTACATTAATACAGAGATAGTTCACTTATACTTTTGTATAGTTATGATATTGTAAATATTTGCCTATATATACAAGTAAAAAATCAGGGAAAATATGAGAGAGCATGAAAATAGAGAAATCAGTAGTTGTTGAAGTCATTAGAAATCTTACAAGTGAGTTGCGTCTCTCTCATCACTCAGTTGTAAATTTCTTCAGGAATGGAAGAAAAATTATGCCCGATGTTTCTAAGCATTCCCCTTTTGTGCTTGATCATTTCAAGACTTATGTGAAGAAGTGTTCACTCGTTCCTGAAACAGGCACAAAATTTGATGTTAATGTTTTTGTCATTTCTCCTTCCACAGTGTAAATTTTTCATCAAGCAAGCACTCAATCTTTAAGTTGGAAGGTAAGCTAAAAGAATTTTCATAAACCGGTTCTAGATTGAGAGAACCAAGTGTTAAAAGTTATAGGTGTCTAAATTGACTTCTCAGAAGAGCAGTTTTAGGCATAGGTAGTTTGTTGAGATCATTTCTCAAAATATACTGAATCTTTTGGAGTGGTTCAACTTGGAGAAGGTGCACAAAATGTAGGCGACACTTTGTGCAAAGTTTCATAAAAAACTTTACACAATTGATAAGGTAATGAGAGAGATATGTGCAACAGACTTTCTGTGTAGTCATCTCCTTCACAGACTTTTCAAAATCTTCATAATTGATCATTGATCTTTTAAAATTGGTAAAGGTTTGAGTTACTCTTGTTATAGAGTTGCTCTAATCACAAGAGTAACTTGTTCTTTTGGAGATTAACACTCTCCATCACTCGTATCAAAGCAGGAAGTATCAAAATTGAAGGAAGCAGGACCCCGACTTCTTCAGGTGCAAAGAATTCAATATCTGAAGGTTCAAAAGGTGGAAGCTTGAGAGCAAATCTTGAGAAGGAGGTTATACAACATCAAGGAAGACAAAACGAACATTATTTGAAGTAAAGGTACATCTATTACTCATAAAGATTGAAGAATTCAATATACAGGTGAAGAAAGGATGGGAGATTCTCTTCAAATAGAGAAGTTGGATAGAGAGAACTATCCAGCATGGTCAATGAGGATGGAAGCTCATTTTATGAGCAAAGATTTGATAGCTTATATTATAGGTGAAGAAGAAAAGCCTCAGTTTAGAGATCCTAGTGTTCCAACTAGGGAAGAATTATCAGATTTGAAGAATTGGATGAAGAGAGATGCTCAAGCTAGGAGCATTATCTATATGGCAGTCAATGACTACTTGCTACCTCACATTAGAGGTCTTGAAAGTGCAAGTGATATATGGAATGCTTTGGAGGAGCATTCTCAAAACACCACAAAGTCAAGGAACGCATCTTTGTGGGTAGAATTTACTACTTTCAAGAAGAAGGCTTCTCAATCCATCTCAGACTATGTAACAAGGATGAAGGACATTGCAGATGGATTAGGAGAAGTTGATGAAGAAATTGAGGAGGATAAATTGGTAAGGCAAATTCTCACAAGGTTGAGAGGTGATGACAAATGGAACCCATTCATTTTGTCTACTAAGTTATCACTTGATCATTTTACTCCTGACTTAAATCAGTTGCTAGGACATATGTTAACCTTTGAGCAGGATGTCAAAGGTGAAGGTGACAAAAGTGCAGGACATGCAATGTATTCAAACGATAAGAAGAAAAATAGCAAAGTGAAGCAACAATCAAATGAAGATGAAGGCACAACTAGTCAAGCCAACTTCCTAAGAGGAAGAGGATGTGGCAAAGGTAGAGGAAGACACAGGAGTAATAAAGATGGAGTCAAGGCTTGCTGAATTTGTGGTAATACAAATCACTTAGCTAATGATTGTTGGCATAATACTCAGAGTAATGGTGGATATAATCAAAATTTTAATTCAAGAGGAAGAGGTGGCAGAAATCAAAGAGGTTATTTCAGAGGTAGAGGTGGTAGAGGTTACTTTGGAAGAAATGTAGGTAGAGGATTCCAAAGTCAACAATACAACAATACCTACTACAATTATGCTTCAGAACAGAAGGAGGATTCAACATTGATAATGAATGCAACTTGTGAAAGGAAAACTGAAGACCAAAGAGTCTTCTACATTGACTCAGGGTGTAGCAATCACCTGAGTGGTAACATAGCATTGATGACTAAATTGGAGAATAAGATAACTAATTATGTAGTTCAAAAAGGTGACAATACAAAGCACAATGTGAAGTCAATTGGATCAGTGAAGGCCAAGGATGGTAGCACCCTCTTGAGTAAGGTCTTGTATGTTCCTACAATTCCTAAGAATTTGATAAGTGTAGGACAAATTGTTGAAAAAGGTTATGAAGTTAGATTCACTAATGAAGGAGTGTTTGTGGAAGACCCTAGCAATGGGTATAAACAGATTGTTTCAGGTAAGAAAGAATGAAGATTGTTCACATTGAAGATTCAAGGTAATGTTGGTCATGCCTTGTTCACTTATGGAGGGCATAAGATCTCTGATTTAGATCTTTGGCACAAGAGGCTTGGACATTTAAATGAAAGAGGGATCAAAGATATGGTTAACAATGGTTCAGTGCTTGGATTGCCTAATGTTGCAGGTCAACATATGACATACATAATTGAGGCATGTCAATTAGGTAAGGCTCATAAGCAATCTTATTCCAAGCATGGTTTTATGTACACACAGAAGTTTGAATTGGTACACACAGATGTATGGGGACCATCAAAAGATTTTAGTATCAATTGTTCAACGTATTATGTGATTTATGTTGATGATGCTACCAGATGGATCACTATCTATGTGATCAAAGATAAATAAGAAGTATTCAATACATTTAAACACTATCATGTGTATGCAGAGAGAATTACAGGTCATAAGTTGAAGAGACTAAGGTCAGATGGAGGGGGAGAGTATTTCTCTAATGAGTTCAGTGATTACTTGTGGAATGCAGGTATTAAGAGAGAGGTTACTTGCAGGTACTCTCCTCAACAAAATGGTGTAGCAGAAAGGAGAAATAGAACTCTTGTTGAGTTTGCAAGATCCATGATGAAGGAGAAAAATTGCCCAAATTACTTGTGGGTTGAGGGTCTAAACACAGCTACTTAATTGGTTCATAGGTTGCCATGTAAAGATTTGCAGGGTATGACACGATATGAGGCATGGTGGGGTAAGAGACCTACATTAGACCATTGCAAAGTATTTGGATGTTTCGCATATGCATATGTGCCATCACAATTAAGGCACAAATTGGAACCTAAAGCTGAAAAGTATGTATTCATTGGTTATGATGATAAGCAGATGGGATATAGGTTGTGGAGTCCATCCGCAAAACAATTCCTTGTATCAAAGGATGTTACATTTGATGAGCAAGGTACTTGGTATGCAGGTACAATCAATATTAATGTAGGTGATGAAGAAGTTATGAATCAAAAGAAAGGTAAATCAAAGGTTCACATATTTGATGAAGAGGAGAATAATGAAGTACAGGTTGAAGTTGAAGAAATGCCAAGATTTGATCCTGGGTGTGATGAACCAGAAACCTCAAGGAGTGGAGAACTTAGAAGGTCATCAAGACACTTGTGGCAACCTACAAGGTATAGCTATGACACTTCTTTTTTGGCTACAAAAGATTATGCTTATATGATAAAGGCAGATGAAGATCCTTCTACATATGAAGAGGCAAAAGGTAAGGAGAATTGGGAGAAAGCTATGCACGAAGAATATGATGCATTGATGGAGAATCAGACATGGGAGTTGGTTCGTAAACCAAATAGCCAGAAGATCATTGGATGCAAGTGGGTCTATAAGACAAAATAGTATGCGGATGGAAGTGTGTCTAGGTATAAAGCTAGACTTATTGTGAAAGGTTTTGCTCAGACTTATGGTATATATTATGATGAGACCTATAGTCTTGTGGCAAAGATGACAACCATCAGGACACTCATAGCTATTGCTGCATGTAAAGGTTGGAAATTATGTCAATTAGATGTGAAGAATGCTTTTTTGAATGGTTATATTTCAGATGATGTTTTTATGGAGCAACCCCAAGGATTCAGAGATGAAAGGTATCCAAAGTATGTATGTAAGCTCAAGAGAGATTTGTATGGTTTGAAGCAGGCCCCAAGGGCATGTAATTATAGACTTGTGAAGTTCTTGAAGGAACTTGAATTTCAAGTATCTAAAGCAGATAGTAGCTTGCTTGTCAAAGCAAGTGATGATGGGTTTATATACATGTGCATATATGTTCATGATATAATTCTTACAGGTACAGATGAGAAAGGCATTCAAAGCCTAAAGAAGCAAATGAAGAAAGAGTTCAAAATCAGTGATTTGGGAGACTTGTCATATTTCTTGGGCATGGAGATTTCATACACTCAACATGGAGTGTATGTGACTCAAGAAAGGTATTTGAGAAACTTGTTGATCAAGTTTAAGATGAATGATTGCAAGGTAGCACCTACTCCAATGGAGGTGAATCACAAATTGAGCAGATATGGAGGTGAAGAGTTCAAGGACATGAAACTATATCAGAGTTTGGTTGGTAGTCTGATCTATGCTACATTAACTAGGCCTGACTTGTCATATGCAGTTGGAGTTTTGTCTCAATTCATGCATTGCCCTAGGAAAGAACATTGGATTGCACGTCAAAGAGTGTTGAGGTACATTAGGCGTACACTCAAAGAAGGTTTGTATTATAATTTTACATCAGATACAAACATCAATATATATAGTGATGCAGATTGGGCAGGTAATCCAGATGATAGGAGATCAACTTATGGATACTTGTGTTATGTGGGAGATAAGTTAATTTCTTGGTGTTCAAAGAAGCAACACACAGTTGCTTTATCATCTACAGAAGCAGAGTACAAAGGGATGGTTGAAGCTGCAAAGGAAGTGATATGGCTTAAGACTCTGATAAAGAGTTTTGACATCATTCAGAGTATACCTACTATTCATGGAGATAACATGAGTTCATTATATTTAATTGCTAATCCTATTTTTCATGCCAGGACTAAACACATTGAGATTCAGTACCATTTCCTAAGAGAGAAGGTGATGGATAAAGAGATTGAAGTCATACATACTTTAACAAAAGATTAGATAGCTGATATGCTAACTAAAAGCTTGGATGGACCAAAGGTACAGAGATTCAAGACATGGCAGGTATAAAGAAAATAGAGAAAAACTCAATTGATGATTGAGGGGGAGCTGTTGGTATAGGGAAATCAACAATTGAAGTTTTAATGAAGGTTTGGCAGTCAAGGACTGAAGGAAAATTCAAGTTGTGAAGCATGAAGGAAGAATACATCCAGAAGATGAAGAGGTGTACACATATGTACATTAATACAGAGATAGGTCACTTATACTTTTGTATAGTTATGATATTGTAAATATTTGCCTATATATACAAGTAAAAAGTGTTGAGATATCAAGCTCAACATGTGATGATCTAGGATGACACGTACCAGTTTTTCATTTCTCTGACATGTATAGTGGTCACGCCGGTATATGTCAGGGATACTTCATTGAGCTTCATTAGATTTATCTACCGAGAGTGATGGCACATTTGTTTCTTGCCAGCTCACTCATTCGCGGACATTAGGTTTTTCTTTATGTACTGGTCTTTCTATATTTCACTGGTTGTATTCTTGTTTTTTAGGTCATCCTTGTACATTCCTTTTATGTAATAGAAGAAGAAGAAGAAGATACTTCTTCCTTGCCTCAATCTGTGTGTGTGCTTCTCCTTGAGAGTGAGAGTGTGTGTGTGAGCTCTCTTCCTTATCTCCTTCCTCGTGACATGGTATCAGAGTAGAGAGCTCGTGGAGAAGGCGACGGGGAAGACTACGTGGCAGGGCATGGAGAAAACGTGATTTCACAAACGGCCTCCGTTTGCTACGAAAATCGCCATGGCCATCTCGACCTCCGTTTCGAGCCTGCAAGGTGGGGCCCACAGAAAAACCAGGTCAGAGTGTGTGTGTGAGCTCTCTTCCTTATCTCCTTCCTCGTGACATGGTATCAGAGCCGCACACATGGTATCAGAGCCAGTGTGGCTGTAGAGAGCTCGTGGAGAAGGCGACGGTGAAGACTACGCGGCAAGGCGTGGAGAAAACACGATTTCACAAACAGCCTCCGTTTGCTACGAAAATCGAAATGAAGGTAGAAGTTTCGGAGCCATCTCGACCTCCATTTCGAGCCCGCAAGGTGGGGCCCACAGAAAAACCAAGTCAGTTTCAGAAATTGTAACTTGCATTGTGTTCGGTGACACTCATATATTCCAGATCCAGAATTTCAAGCGATTCCGTGTACTGTTGATACACAAAAACTGTGTTTTTCTGAGATCGAACTCTCACGTCATAGTGCGACAATGTTCAAGTAGAAGTGCTGCTTGTAGTGTGTTGCGGTGTTGTGAATTGTTGCAGAAATGGCAAACGCAGATGGAATGAGTCAGCTTATGAGCGATAAGCTGGACAAGAACAACTTCCATGCTTGGAGATTCAGAATGACGAATTTCTTGATGGGAAAAGGCTACTGGAAGTACATCGAAGGAGAGAATGAAAATGCTCCGCAGTTACCAAAAAGGAATCAAACTGCAGAACAGTTAAGAGCATATGAGGAATGGAATCAAGGAGCACGAAAGGTAATGTATTGGCTATCTGTTAGCATACAAGATAGCATGATTGGACACATACAGGATGCCAAGAATCCAAAAGAGGCTTGGAACAGTTTGGTCACTTTGTACGAGACCAATACAAAGGCACTGAAATTGCAACTCAAGAACGAGTTGCATACATTGGAGAAAAAGAGCATGTCGGTAAGTGACTACACTCTAAAAATCAAAAGCATATGTGAGTCAGTTGCATCTATTGGTGTGAATGTAGATGATGATGATAAGGTGGAAGTGTGCCTTCGTGGTTTAGGAGCTGCATATAAGCAGTTCAGAACTTCCATGCAGACCAAGGAAAATATTCCGAATTTTGCTGATCTGGTATCTATGCTGATTATTGAAGAAAAGAATCTTGGTGAGGACTCAAACTCCCAAGGAAAGCCCAGTTCTGAGCAGGTATTCTAATCTGGCAGAGGAAGAGGTAGAGGTAGAGGTTTTGGAAGTGGAAGAGGAAACAGTAACCAAGACCAAGGTCAACAACAGAATCATGCAAGAGGAAGAGGACAGTTTCGAGGCAGGGGGAGCCAAAGAGGTCGCAGAAATTTCCAAAGAAATGATTCAGGTAATGATAGTAAAGGATGTTGGAATTGTGGTAAACCTGGACACTTTGAACGTGATTGCAGGTTAAAGAATCAAAATAACAGAAGGCAGCAAAACAACTATGCATCCACAAGTGCAGATGATTTTGAGAAGTTGTTTATGGTTCAACATCACATGATGAATACGATGTCTGCTGGTGTTTCAAAATCGAATGATAATGTCTGGTATGTTGATTCAAGTGCTTCAAACCACATGACCAGTCATGCAGAATGGTTTAGTAGTTTGCAGAAAATGCCAGTTCCTGGATATGTTGAAACAGGTGATGATACATCGCATCCTATTGAGCATACAGGAAACATAGCATTGTCTATGGAGGACGGAAAGGTAAAACATCTCGCTGATGTGCTGCATGTTCCAAATATAACAAAGAATCTGGTTTCTGTTGGACAAATGGTTGACCAGGGATTACAAGTCAGGTTCAATGCTGATGGATTATATGTAGAAGAGTACAAGCAGGATGGACGATTGGTTGCCAAAGGAAACAAAGTGGGTAGGATGTTCACCTTAAATGTGAAGATTCCTGAAATGAATGCAGCCATGTTTGCAAAAGGTGCAGGAGTTATTGCAGATATAGAGATATGGCACAAACGGATTGGGCATGCAAACTTGCAAAGGCTAAAACTGATGCAGTCAAAGGAGATTGTCCATGGACTACCAAATTTCAAAGTTGCAGAAATGCAAAAGGTATGTGCAGCATGTCAATTTGGTAAACGTTCAAGAGCATCATTTCCACATGACAAGCATGTTAGTGAGAATGTACTAGAAGTAGTACATACAGATGTTTGGGGTCTAGCAAAGACCACACCTATGGGTGGCTGCAGGTTTTATGTTACTTTCATTGATGACCATACACGCAAAGTATGGGTATATTTCATGAAAGAGAAGAGCGAGGTGTTTACTCACTTCCAGAATTTTAAAGTTATGGTGGAAAAGCAAACAGGGAAGTACATTCAGACATTAAGATCTGATGGAGGAGGTGAATACATGTCAAATGAGTTCAACAGTTTTCTAAAAAATCATGGAATTCGGCGTCAGTTTTCATGCAGGTACACACCACAACAGAATGGTGTTGCTGAACGCAAAAATAGACATATTGCAGAAATAGCAAGAGCCTTAATGGTTGAGAAGAATATGCCTCATTGTTATTGGGCAGAAGCTGTGCATACTTCTCTATACATCATGAACAGAACTTCGACTGCTGTTGTACATCAAGTTACACCTAAAGAGAAGTTTACAGGTAAAAAGCCAAACTTATCACATCTGAAAGTTTTTGGTTGTATTGCATATGTACATATTCCAGATGAGTTGAGGACGAAGCTTGATCCGAAAGCAGAAAAATGTGTCTTCATTGGATATTCCCTTGAGCAAAAGGGGTACAAATGTTATAACCCACTCACACGACAGGTGAAGGTGAGCAGAGATGTGGTATTTGATGAAATGTCAAGCTTCTATGCAGATGTCAAAGAAGGATTGAATCTTGAACCAAATGACTAAGAAAATGCTGAAAAATCTAGTGCAGAATCTCAAGTTTTGAGTAGACCAGATGCATCACCAAGCAATAGTTCCAACTCAAATCCATGGAGTGGAAGATTGCGTGGAAATTTCAATCCAGCAAATTCATCAAATACATCCAAGAAAGGTAAAGAAAAGCTTTCTACTGGTAGTAAAACAGATGCAGGTTTTGAAGATGTTGATGGAGATTCAAGTGGTTCAAAAAAGAGTATTGATGAGGAACTTGGATTGCCCTTTGTGAAGACTCCAGGAGTAATAAGGGCACATGCAGATGATACAAGGAGAAGTGACCCAGGACCAAGAAGATCTGGGAGGATGCGTAATTCAGTGCAACGATTGACATATGATAGTTACATGGCTCGCCATTGTGCCTACATGACAAAGGTAATATAAGATGCTGAACCTTCTTGTTTTGAAGATGCAATTGGTAATGCAGATTGGGAAAAAGCTATGGATGAGGAGATGGCTACACTTTATGGAAATGATACATGGAAGCTGGTTCCATTGCCGCAAGGAAAGAAACCCATAGGTTGCAAATGGGTTTACAAGGTAAAGCATAATGCTGATGGTAGCATAAGCAGGTATAAAGCACGATTGGTAGCTAAAGGTTATGCACAAACATATGGCATTGATTATGAGGAAACATTCAGCCCTGTAGCTAAAATGTCTACTGTTAGGACACTTGTTGCATTAGCTACAGCAAAAGGATGGACTTTGCATCAGATGGATGTGAAGAATGCTTTCCTACATGGTGAGTTACAGGAAGAAGTATATATGGACCAGCCACAAGGATATGAAGATTCAAAGCATCCAGAATATGTTTGCAGGTTGCAAAAGGCTTTGTATGGGCTGAAGCAGGCTCCGCGTGCATGGCATGCAAGGATTGCTGATTACTTAACCAGCATTGGGTTTTCTATGTGTGATGCAGATCACTCACTATATGCAAGGAAGGCTGATGATGGCATCACTATTGTGGCTATTTATATTGATGACCTGATTGTAGGTGGTGATAATGAAGAAAGCATCAAAGAGGTAAAGAAACACCTTATGCAGGAATTCGACATGAAAGATCTTGGTGTGCTGCGCTATTTCTTGGGCATTGAGTTTATACATACAGAAATAGGTATATGGATGTCGCAAAGGCAATATGCCTTGAATATGCTGCAAAAGTATGGTATGGCTGATTGTAAGCCAATTTCTACGCCATTAGATCAGAATTTGAAATTGGATACTACATCAGGTGAAGCATTGGAAAATGCTACTATGTACAGGAAAATTGTGGGAAGTCTTATATATCTCACAATTACAAGGCCTGATCTAAGTTATACTGTTGGACTTGAAAGTCAGTTTATGCAGGTTCCCAGGAAGCCACATTTGGATGCTCTGAGGCGCACTCTACGTTATGTGAGTGCTACTTTGGATTATGCATTGTTTTATGAAGCTGGTGTAGATTTGCAGGTTCATGGATACACCGATGCAGATTGGGCTGGTAGTACTCCAGATAGAAGATCTACTAGTGGCTTTCTTTTCTCACTTGGAGGTGCAGCTATTACATGGAGCAATAAGAAGCAACCCACTATTGCTTTGTCGAGTATAGAGGCTGAGTATAGAGGTGCTGCAATGGCAGCATGTGAGGCATCATGGTTGGAGATGTTACTTGCGGATTTAGGTGTGGAAGTGCAAAAGCCTATCACTATCTATTGTGATAATCTTAGCAGCATACAGTTAGCACGGAACCTTGTTTTCCATGCTAGAACAAAGCATATCGAGGTACATTATCACTTCATCAGAGAGAAGGTATTAGCAGGTGATATTGATCTTGTTTATGTAAGAAAAGATGAGCAGGTTGCTGATATTTTCACCAAAGCACTTGGAGCTGAGAAGTTGAAGAAGTTTCAGAAGATGCTTGGATTACAAGATATGGCGTTGAGCTTGAGGGGGAGTGTTGAGATATCAAGCTCAACATGTGATGATCCAGGATGACACGTACCAGTTTTTCATTTCTCTGACATGTATAGTGGTCATGCCGGTATATGTCAGGGATACTTCATTGAGCTTCATTAGATTTATCTACCGAGAGTGATGGCACATTTCTTTCTTGCCAGCTCACTCATTCGCGGACATTAGGTTTTTCCTTATGTACTGATCTTTATGTGCACTGGTTGTATTCTTGTTTTCTAGGTCATTCTTTTACATTCCTTTTATGTAATAGAAGAAGAAGAAGAAGAAGATACTTCTTCCTTGCCTCAATCTGTGTGTGTGCTTCTCCTTAAGAGTGAGAGTGTGTGTGTGAGCTCTCTTCCTTATCTCCTTCCTCGTGACAAAAAGTTAGGGAAAATATGAGAGAGCATGAAAATAGACAAATCAGTAGTTGTATGAGTCATTAAACATCTTAGAAGTGAGTTGAGTCTCTCTCATCACTCAATTGTAAATTTCTTCAGGAATGGAAGAAAAACTGCACCCGATGTTTCTAAGCATTCTCCTTGTGTGCTTGATCATTTCAAGAAATATTTTGTAGATGTCTAAGTCCATAGTTAATGAGTCTATGGTTAAAGTTTGAGAGCCTAATTGTGAACAGGCTGTGAGAATTATGTGTAGGAACATTCATATGTGAAGAAGTGTTCATTGGTTCCTGAAACAAGTGCAAAATTTGATGTTAATGTTTTGGTTAATTCGCCTTGAGCAAGCAAGCACTCAATCTTTAAGTTGGAAGGTAAGCTATCTATGGCAAAAAGCTTTTTCATAAACGGGTTCTAAATTGAGAGAACCAACTGTTAAAAGTTATAAGTGTCTAAATCGACTTCTCAGAAGAGCAGTTTTAGGCATAGGTAACTTGTTGAGATCATTTCTCAAGAAATACTCAATCTTTTGGAGTAATTCAACTTGGAGAATGTGCACAAACTGTAGGGGACACTTTGTGCAAAGTTTCATAAAAAACTTTACACAATTGATAAGGTAATGAGAGAGATATATGTAGCACACTTTCTGTGTAGTCATCTCCTTCACAGATTTTTCAAAATCTTCATAATTGATCATTGATCTTTTAAAATTGGTAAAGGTTTGAGTTACTCTTGTTATAGAGGTGCTCTAATTACAAGAGTAACTTGTTCTTTTGGAGATTAACACTCTCCATCAGAAATGTACCCTCATAGTCCTAGGAGTGTTCAAACAAATCACTAACAAAATATTACAACAACTGTGATCTCATCAAATTGAATTTTGGGTATCGCTTTTTCAAAATATCTTTTTTTCAAAAAAAATTTGTCCTATTAGTTCACAAAAGAAGTCCCCATTGAGCTACAAAATGGCACACGAAAAGAAAAATAAGGGGACAAATCACCACCCAACAATAGCAAGAGGGCCCTAACTCCCAGAGAAAGGTATGGGGGGAGGGGAGAAAAGCCAAGTAGCAGTTGATAACTCCAATAGATAGTATCACCTTGAATGGTAAACAAGGGGCCTTTCTTCCAAAGCTGAAGAAAGGCAATCCACATGTAGATAATACATGTAATACAACTTGTTTATGCCTATTCTCTATGGCTGAAAAAGTTTCTCATTACATTGAAACTCATTCCAATAAATAACAAATTTGATTTTGAGAATTTCTATCATGTCATTAGATGCCTTGAAACACTGTCGAACATGAATAGATTTGGTGAAATGTGTATAGATTTTTTATTATTTTTAGGCATGTAGGTAATAAGGTAAGAAAATCTTGGTCTAAAGGCTAATTATTGTTTTCCACTTAAATCTTGGTCTAAAACATGCCACAATACACTCTTTAGATCTTCTTAGGGCTTGAGGGTTTAACAAACATAAGCGTGGAATCGTTGATTAAATTCTTCTGAAGCTTGACCTTATGAAAGCTTTCCTATTCAAAATATTAACTCGTAAAATCATTACCAACGTTTTGTAGGTTAATTTGATTCTTTAACCAGCAATCAAGTTCAAGTGAAACTGTCCTCTACCTCCTACATGATTCTGATGTTGACCTTGGTCTTGGTTATTGTTTCCTCTTCCACTTCGAAAACCTCTACCTTTGCCTCTTCCTCTATAAGATTACAATACCTACTCAAAACTAGGTTTCCCTTGGGACTTTGAGTCCTCAACAAGATTCTTTTCTTCAATAATCAACATGGACACCAGATTTGCAAAATTCAAAATATTTTCCCTAGTTTGAATAGAAGTTCTAAATTGCTCAAATGAAGCTTCGAAACCATGAAGGCACACTTCCACCTTATCATCATCATCTACATTCATGCCAACAGATGCAAGTGACTCATATATTCTTTTGATTTTCAAGGTGTAGTCACCTACCGACATGCGTTTTTCCTCTAGTGTATGCAGCTTGTTCTTGAGTTGCAATTTTTGTGCCTTTGTATTAGTCTTAGAAAATGTGACCAAACTATTCCATGCCTCTTTCAAAGTCTTGGCACCCTGTATGTCTCCAATGATGCTATCCTCTATGCTAAAAGATAGTCAATACATTACCTTTCATGATCCTTGATTCCATTATTCATATGCTCTTAAGTGGTCTATAGTTTGATACCTCTCTAGTAACTTCAAAGCGTTTCTCTCCTTTGATGTACTTCCAATAGCCCTTTCCCATTAGGACATTCATCATTCAGAATATCCAAGCATGGAAGTTGTACTTGTCCAACTTATCCTAATAAGCTGACTCACCCCATCCGCGCTTTCCATTTCTATAACAATTTGCAACACTATAAAGACACTAGAAGTAGTACCTCTACTTGAATACTATCACACTCCGATGTCACATTTTGATCTCAGAAAAACACACTTTTTATGTATGAGCAGTACACAAAATTGCTTGAAATTTTGGATCTCGAATACTTGAGTGTTGTCAAACAGAAGGCACCTGATCGTTTTGCAAAATGACATGAGTTTTTGTGAGCTCTACCTTGTAGGCTCAAAACAAAGGTGGAGATGGCTTCAGAATAGAAATTTGATTTTTTCATGGGCCCCACCTTGTGGGCTCAAAAGGAAGGTCAAGATGGCTTTGAAACAGAAATCAAGATGGCCTTCTACATTCATGCCAATTTTCGTAGCAGTTTGAGGTTGTCACTCTAGCACAATGGCAAGTACCAACGTGAGGAGATTCACCTCATAAATGTCAATCCGTGGAGACGTGAGGATTGGTATGAAGACCGTGAGCAAGTGATGGCACAAGCGCGTGAGTGAAAGCACACAAGCATGCACACACATACACACACACACGGACAAAGTAAGAGCAAAGAGTGGAACAATTGAAGATCCTCGATTACAAAAGAACTCTCTTACAAAGCTCAAATCTACAACAAGCTAACCTCAAAAATGATCTCTCCAACCCTTTTTATGGTTTTTTGAGTGGTTTTGGCCCTATCGAGACCTAGTGTCCATCCTAGTTAAAAAATAGGTTCCAAGGCTTATATTGGGGGCTCAAATGGAGTCTAAAAATTATGAAAATTGGTCGGATGATAGTTGTAATACTCCTCAAGCTCGAGGAGTCCTTGGCTTGAACAAAATGGAGCTGCAAAAATAAAAAATGGTATTTACAATGGTTTTTGGTGATAAAAATCACTATTTTTATAGGGATTTCTTTTTAAAATTTGATAGGTGTTTCTTGGAGCTCCCTACATGCTCCTTCTTGTGTGTCCACTTCCTTGATGCACTTCCATGTTTTGTCCTTAACCTTGAGTGTCAACTCTCCCCCCCCCCTAGAGTCTGTCATCCCTGATAGACCCTTTTTGGAGTAGTTGTTCCATGTAGTACTTAGAGAGGTAGTGTCCATGTAGCAACAAGAGTGGTCAATCAGCTAGGTGTAGCTTGGTATGTTGTTTGGTTCTTCAGTTTGGCACTGCTAGCCTATGCATTCTGGTCCCATTGTATGTACTTCTTCCTATGGTAGCCGAATGTCATAGTTGTCAGCTTTTGAAAAGTGTTTCACAATGTATGCCAAGTACTTGTAACCCATAATGAATGATGGGTAAGTGCATTAGTGCATGGGTTGAACAAAATATGTGCCTTGTGCACGGCCTTGCAATGTGGCCCTATGTATTCATACTTGGGGAATGCATGGGAAGAAGTATGGTGCAACAAATGGGATCTTAAGCAATGTGCTCAAGGGTATGCTGACGAAGAGGTTTCCTAATCTATCATAGTTATTTTGTTGGAGCATACAATTCTTACCATGGTGAAAGGTCTATCAATAGTCGTCTCTTCGTGTTGTACTCCCATCATGGTGATTGACCATTGGCTTGTTCTTCGTTGCTGATGGATGTCCTTGTTGATGATCCCCTGGTGAGATTCTTGGATCGCTTGGTCTTGTTTTGTCTTCTCGTCATAAGATATTTTACATATGTCAAGAGTGTCTCATGTGCCTGGGATTTCTCAATTGTGTCTATGCACGACCGTGTAATGTGGCCCTATATTAATGCATACCTTGGAAATGCATGACCTGAATGGTGAAAAAGACAAGGCTATGCCAAAGCCACATGGTTGTCATGTGTTGAGGCTTTCAATGTTCTTGGCAAATGTTGATGCACCCCTCGTTGGAGGTATCCATTGTATTTCAAACGACAATTGATTTTAGGGACCCACTTTAGAATTGTGTTGGGTTGCATACAAGTCCTTTGTGCCTTCTTCATCTCTAGTTGATTGTTTAAATTTTGCCTCCGATGTGGTTGATTCTTTGGTTTAGTGGACATTGCTGGTACTTTTGGCTTCCAAACCCATATCCTTGATGATTTCCTTCTTATTTTTTTTGAAGAGGCGATTTTATCTTTCTTTTGGTCTCTATGCTCGGTTCTTACCCTTTTCTCTCCTTGACTTCTTTGTTGAGACCTTTTGCATGGTGGAGAGCATAGGCCTTTGTGCATGTAAGAGTGCTTTTGGAACCCACATATGTAATTGCCCTTGTTGAGTTGCAACTAATTTTTTTTGGTACCCAAATTTGTCGGAGATCTTTTGGTTGAGGTGCTCATGGTTGCTTGTTTCTTGTCTTCGCATGGTTGGCTTGCCTGAGCGGGCATTGTGTTTGCAAGGCTGGTGGTTTCTCTCCTTTTCATACCCATATTTGCTTCATGCCCGTAACTACTTTCTTCTTAAAAAATGTTTGTGTATTTGGTATGGCCGTTGTCCTATACTATTTTGCTTGCCTTTTTGGTTGAGTTGTGGTTGCGGCATTAGTTCTTGCATGAGAGGAGGAGTCTGCTTGTCCTTGAGCCGGTTCTTCCATGATTGAGTTCTTCTGGAATACAGAGCTTTTGACACATACAACATCTGGTTCATGAAGATTAGTCTTAGAGGAACTAAGAGAGTGTGTGGTGCCATGATCTATGAGCATGCAATTCGCTAATTCTAATGTAATGCATCGTTCCTGTACCCAAACTTGAAGAAGTTGACTTCTTAGGTTCAAGTTGACTACATGGTCGTAAATCCAGACTTGAACCCAGGACAAGTGGCTCTATAAGGTCCTCATCGTGACATAGCATTTTGACTTTCATTGGAAGATCTTGCAGGTAGATGGGAAGTTCCACCTCACCCAAACAAGGGGTTTCCACACCTCCCAAACCTATGAGATAGGCTTCTATGGGCTTGATGTTCAATTGTAGGTCTTGGCAATATGAAAGTCTAACTGCACTAGTTGTTGCACCTGAGTCAACCAAGGCTCTCACAGTCCTTACACTCTTTCCTCGTCTGACCTCCACAGTCATAAAGGGGCGTCGATCAATTATGCGAGAAGTAATTATGCCCGATTTTAGGCACATGTCCATGTGATATTTTTCGGCTTTTTGGTTGACATCTAGGCCTACTCACCTTAACTTATTTTGCCTAATGTGCTCTCTAGCCTCTGCTTGTGCTTCTTCTCTGACTCTCAACTCTTCTTCTTTTTGCTTCTTAGCCATGTTGAGTCTCCTTAACATATCCTCTATAAGAGGTTCTTGATATAGTTTGACTCGGCATTCACTAATATAGTTTTCCAAGATGTCACCTTCCAAAGTGGCCAATCGAATTGACCTGCTAGTGGAAATTCTATTAATGATCATGGATCCATATCCTCTTTTTTCCAACTTACGGGCATGTTGCTTTAGCGTATAAACCAGCACTAGATCTCCTTCTTTCAATCCCTTATCCTTGATGTGTGCATCAAAGTATGCCTTTTGTCTTTTCTTGGTAGCATAGATGCCTGCTACTGCTCGTAGCCTCGTCTCACCTAAGCGTTCTAGATCAAAGATCCTAGAGGACAATTCATGTACATTCCACTCATGCTCTTGTGCTACTTTTAATGCTCGGAATAGGAAGCCCAAGGGTAGCACAACATTCTATCCAAAGACCATATGAAATGGGGTAGCATTGAGTATTGTTTTGTAAGCAACTCGGTAAGCCCAAACAGCATGATGAAGCTGTTTGTCCCAATCAGAGCGTTTATTATTTACGAGTTTTGTCAACACATTACATAGGATCTTATTCGTGCTCTCGGCTTGTCCGTTGGCTTGTGGATGATAAGGGGAAGAGTTCTTATGTATTACCATGAATTCTTGAGGGAGATTTCCAATCAGCTCGTTCAAGAAGTGTGTACCTCTATCATTGACCAACTCTATTGGTAACCCATATCTTGTGAACACGTTCTCAAATAAGAACTTAGCCGTCGTTCGAGCATCATTCTTTGTGGTGGCTTCTACTTCAACCCACTTTGTGAGGTAATCTGTGGCTACAATAATGTACTCTGCATGGGAGTTTCTAGCAAAGTGGTTAATAGGACCTACAAAGTCGATATCCCACTTCTAGAATGCGCGTCCTCCCATCATTGGTCTCAAAGGCATCTCATCTTTTCTGACTGGATATTGGGCACGTTGGCATGTGTCACATTTCTTCACGTAGGTATGTGCCTCCATATGAAGAGTGGGCTATCAAAGTCCTGAGAATAGAATCTTCTTGATTACTCGATCAAGCCCAAAGTGTCCACCTGCAACAGCGTCGTGTGCAGTTTCTAAGACTTTCAAGTAGTCTGATTCATGAACGCATGGTCTTAAATATCCATCTTTGCCTCTTCGGTATAGGTTCTCTCCAACTAAGGCATAGTCTTTAGCCTTTTTCTCCATGCTTCGTCTTCTTGCTAGACTAGCCTCGTTTGGTAGTGTTCCTGATTTCATAAATTCTACCAATGAAGCACTCCAATCTGGAATTAGTGATACGTGATAAAGGGTAGCATGCTCCATTGGGGGTCTCTCTTTGCACACTGGACAATTTTTAATCCACTCATGTATTTCTCTATCCATGCTAGGCCAATATACTCCTAAACATTTTAGATTCTACAATGTTCGTTGTTTAGAGTAGTGATTTCCTAACAACCCTTCATGTGCTTGTTGCAAATAACTGCTATGTTCATCGTCCTCGACACAACAAGTTAATACACCCTCTGTATCTTGTTTGTGCATGCTTCCTGCCAATATTTGATATTTTTGCGATTTTGCAATTTCCTCTTTGTTTGTATTCACCTTCTTATTTGTAGGCCCAAAGGTTAAGACAGGTGCCAACTTATTTTCCCATTTCGGAACAACTTCTAAATTGAACAGATAAGCACTGGGCAATTCATCAGACACTCCTTGCAGTGACTCTCTTGAAGTGATGCGAGAAAGGTGATCTGCCTTGAGGTGGGTCTTACCTTTCCTAACAACAACTTCAAAGTCATATTCCATTAGTAAGAGGAACCAGTCTTACCTTTCCTAACAACAACTTCAAAGTCATATTCCATTAGTAAGAGGAACCATCTTACTAAGCGTCCTATGTTGCAAGGTTTATTGACCAAATACAATAAAGCTTGATGATCAGTGAAAAACGTGAACTTGTTGGCCAATAGATAGTGTCTAAACTTCTTTACAGCATACACCATGCCTAAGTCGTCTTGTTCGGTTGTTGTATAGTTTCGTTTAGCAGCGTTTAATTGCCTGCTAGCATATGCTATATGAAGTCATCTTTTGTGTGTGTCTGTAGATGATATTATACTTACAGGAAATTATACAAATGGCATGAAGAGAATCAGAGACTAGATGAGAGAAGAATTCAAGATAAGTGATTTGGGTTCACTTACCTACTTCCTAGGATTGGAAGTTGTCTACAAAGATCATGGTTTGTTTCTTACTCAAAGAAAGTACATTAAAGACATGTTGGCAAAATTCAAGATGCAAGATTGCAGGTACTCCAATGGAGGTTAATCACAAATTGAGCTCATATGAAGGTGAACTCATAAAAGATGTGACAGGTTATCAAAGTCTTGTGGGTAGTTTGAACTATGCCACATTGACAAGGGTTGATATATGTTATGGTGTGCTAAGTCAATTTATGCACATCCGTGAAACCTCACATGGAGGCTGCCAAAAGAATACTTAGATATCGCAAAGGGACCATGAATGAGGGGTTATGTTACCCTTATGTATCTGATTTAAGTTTGAAATTGTTCTCTGATGCAGATTGGGTTGGCTCTAAGGAAGACAGAAGGAGCACCTCAGGTTATCTTACCTTTGCAGGTTCAAAACTTGTTTCATGGTCATCCAAGAAGCAACCCATAGTTGCTCTCTCTTCTACTAAAGCTGAATACAGAGGTCTTGACATAGCTACTCAAGAAGCTATGTGGATGAAGACACTATTCACAGATCTTGTTTTGGAGATTGGAACTCCAACTATTTTCGGTTACAATATGAGCTCTATTCACTTAGCTCCTAATCCAATTTTTCATGCAAGGACTAAACATATTGAAGTTCATTATCACTATGTAAGAGAGTATATTGTGATAAAGGAGATTCAAATATCATATGCGTCCACTCATCAACAATGTGCAGATATTCTAACCAAAGCATTGGATGGTACAAAGCTTTGCAAATTCGAAGCCAAGATTGGTTTGCAGGTAATCTTGGAAGATTGAAGACCTCAAGCATACTTGGTTTGAGGGGGAGCTATTGGAGCAAGTCTATGACAAGCCTAATTATTGGCTTGAGTCTCACAAAGTGATAGAAGAAGTTAAAGTGAAGACAATGTAAAGTTCACTTGTGAACTACCTCTTGTAACTTTTGAAGTCTTTACTTGATGTAAAACTAAAAGAATCCAAAGTGGTTGAGTCCACTTGATCAAAAAACGGAAAGAAAATCCATGAATTCGTGACTGAAGGTAGTTGGAGAATCAAATCAATATCTAATAGATTGGAGAGTGATTGTAGGAAGTTAGGCTGCCAAGACTGTGAAGAGATGGATAGGTATGTGCTTGAAGATGAAGAGGTGTTGCAAAATCCTTGATCTACACCAGCCAAATGAACTCCAGAAATATATGGTGGGCCCTTTTAGCTTGCCAATGGATGTATTAGACACTCTATGTACCTTGGAAGATCACTCTCAAAAAGATAGATCAAAACAGATAAGTTGGAGTTAGCTCAGAGGTGAAAACTTGCTATTCTTGGTTCATACACATGTCCAGTGTTTTACATAATTCTCTGAGCACAGCAGCAATTAATTTAATTCCTCTTGGGGAAGTCTATGTAACTTAAAGAGCTAACTTTCAAGAGTAATCGCATCAAAAATAACGAACCACACACTGAGAATGAGTTTTAACAACTGATGACATCATCCCGATTTTCATGGGCTGCTACAGTTTGAGACCGGTGAGCAAAAAAATCAACATAACTCACCATGTAGGAATCCAATGATTATGATAATTTTTACGGTTATACTAGACAGTAAGTTGAATCCAACAAGCTTTAAATCACTGAATTTGGATAAGTAACCGCTGAGAAACACCTCTGAAAAGATGAGTGAAAAAGTCGGGTACCTGACAGAGAAGTGAAAATGCAGAGACACTTTTGACTTCAACTGAACATAACTGAAGATTGCAACATCCAAATGACATGAAAACTTGTGAGCATATAGTAGACTTATAGAGATAACTTTACCAAGTGAAAGCACTGAAAATGATGCACCAAGGGTAGAGAAAACATCTCTGCAAGCTGACTGAGAAAAACCGAGAGTAATGGCAGTG
Organism: Ceratopteris richardii; assembly: GCA_020310875.1. Lineage (NCBI taxonomy): Eukaryota > Viridiplantae > Streptophyta > Polypodiopsida > Polypodiales > Pteridaceae > Ceratopteris > Ceratopteris richardii. The sequence continues at coordinate 79,380,191 of CM035417.1, read as the reverse complement.
AGTAGTATACTTCACAAGAACATGGAAAGATGAACTCAAATAATCATGAAAATGAAAGTATATTGCTTGTACAATACAATGACATACTGATACATATGTTTGCCTTGTAATCACACCTTGATATGGCATAAAGCTCAGCTCTTGGAGGTCTTCACATAGGTCTCTCTAACCACGACTAAAACTGCCATCTATTTATAGTTGAGTTTGGGAGGCTAACTTCCCTCAATCACTCTCCAATCAATCAATGATTGATTTGATTCTCTACCTACCACAAATCATGAATTCGTGGCTCCTCTTTCCATTCTTGATCAAGTTGACTCAACCACTTAAGATTCTTTCACTTTTACATTAAGTAAACTCTTCAAAAGTTACAAGAGGTAGTTCACAAGTGAACTTTACATAGTCTTCATTTTAAGGCTTTTTCTATGACTTTGTGGGACTCAAGCCAATACTGAGGCTTGTCATAGACTTGCTCCAACAGCTCCCCCTCAAGCCAAGTATGCTTGAGGTCTTCAATCTTCCAAGATTACCTGCAAACCAATCATAGCCTTGAATTTGCAAAGCTTTGTACCATCCAATGCTTTGGTTAGAATATCTGCACATTGTTGATGAGTGGACACATATGATATTTGAATCTCTTTGCTTAGAACCTTTTCTCGTACATAGTGATAATGAACTTCAATATGTTTAGTCCTTGCATGAAAAATAGGATTAGCAGCCAAATGAATAGAACTCATATTGTCACCAAAAATAGTTGGAGTTCCAAACTCCAATCCAAGATCTTTGAATAATGTCTTCATCCACATAGCTTCTTGTGTAGCTATGGCAAGACCTCTATATTCAGCTTCAGTAGAAGAGAGAGCAACTGTGGGTTGCTTCTTGGATGACCATGAAATAAGCTTTGAACCTGCAAAGGTAAGATAACCTGAAGTGCTCCTTCTATCTTCCTTGGAGCCAGCCCAATTTGCATCAGAAAATAGCTTCAAACCTAAATCAGATACATAAGGATAATAAAGCCCTTCATTTATGGTTCCTTTGAGATACTTGAGAATCCTTTTGGCAGCATCCATATGTGGTTTCCTTGGTGTGTGCATAAATTGACTTAGCACACTCACACTGTAACATATATCTACTCTTGTCAATGTGGCATAGTTGAGAATACCCACTAGACTTTGATATGATGTGATGTCCTCTATGAGTTCACCTTCATGTGAGCTCAATTTGTGATTGACCTCCATTGGAGTACCTGCAATCTTACAATCTTGCATCTTGAATTTTGCCAACATGTCCTTAATGTACTTCCTTTGAGTGAGAAACAAACCATGATCTTTGTAGACAACTTCCAAACCTAGGAAGTAGGTAAGTGAACCCAAATCACTTATCTTGAACTCTTCTCTCATCTGATCTTTGATCTTCTTCATACCATCTGCATCATTTCCTGTCAATATAATATCATCTACATATACACATAGGTATATGACCTCGGAATTACTCTTTTTAATAAAGAGTGAAGGATCTGCCTTGCTTGGTTGAAAGCCTTTGTCTTGCAAGAATGAAACAAGCCTGAAATTCCAAGCTCTTGGAGCTTGCTTGAGACCATACAATGCTTTGTTAAGTTTACACACATAATCAGGATAAACTTAGTTCTCAAAACCAGGTGGTTGTGCCATATATACCTCTTCTGTTATCCAACCATTCAAGAATGCATTCTTTACATCTAGTTGAAGTATCTTCCAATTCTTGGAAGAGGCAATACTAAGCAAAACCCTAATAGTAGGCATCTTTGCCACAGGAGAGAAGGTCTCCTCATAATCAATTCCCTGAGTTTGTGCAAAGCCTTTTGCTACAAGCCTTCCCTTATACCTGTTAATTGAACCATCAGAATTCTTCTTGAGTTTATAGACCCATCTTGAGCCTATTACCTTCATGGATGACGTCTTGGGCACCAAATCCCAAGTGTTGTTTTCCTCAAGTGCTTCAATCTCTTCCTTCATTGCATGCTTCCATTCTGATTTTGCTTTGGCCTCTTCAAATGATGATGGCTCCTCTTGGTTTACATCCTGTGCTATGTAGATAGAGCATTTAGTTACTAATGAGGTGTCAAACCCATACCTTTCTGGTTTTTTCTTTTCCCTCATAGATCTTCTTAGGCCATGATGTGATGATTCTGCCTCATGTCCAAGTTCCTGCAATTTTGCTTTACCTTTAGACTTCCATGCTTTGATCTTTTCCATTTGAGATTCTTCATCATCCTCTGAGGTGTCTTGTTCTTCAATCTTTGGTTGTTCTCTACCAAGCTTTGGAAAATCTTCTTCAAGATTATATGGTAAATTGACCTTCCTGCATGAATCTTCATACCATGAATTGTTCTCATCAAAAACTACATCTCTGCTTACCAAGAATCCTTTGTTGGTAGGGTTGTATAACCTATAGCCCTTTTGATTGTTGTCATATCCAATAAATACACACCTTTTTGCCTTTGGATCCATCTTGCCTCTAATCTGTGAAGGAACATGAGCAAAAGCAATACATCCAAAAATTTTACAATGATCTAAGCTTGGTCTTCTTCCATTCCAAGCCTCATATGGAGTCATCCCATCAAGGGATTTTGAAGGCAACCTGTTAATCAAGTAAGTGGCTGTAGATACAGCTTCAGCCCATAAGTAGTTAGGTAAATGCTTTTCATTTAACATAGACCTTGCAGCTTCAACAATTGTCCTATTCCTCCTTTCTGCCACTCCATTTTGCTCAGGAGTGTACCTTGTAGTTACCTCTCTTTTGATTCCTCTTTCTTGAAGAAAAGAATCAAACTCATGGGAGAAGTATTCTCCCCCTCCATCTGACCTTAGCCTTTTTAGTGATTTACCTGTTTGATTCTCCACAAGAGCCAAATATCTTTTGAAACATGAAAAAACTTCATCTTTGTGTTTCATAAAGAATAGGATAGTCCATCTGCTGCAATCATCAATAAAGGAAACATAATACCTTGATCCAGATATTGAAGCTTCCTTGCTAGGTCCCCATACATCTGTATGAACCAACTCCAAGAGATCTCCATGCATATAACCTTTCTTCATGAATGGTAACCTGTGAGACTTTCCAAATTGACATGCACTACACTTATAAATCATATGTTGTTTTGACAAATTAGGAAGTCCAAGTACACTTTGGTCCCTACAGATTTGCTTTAATGACCTTTCACCAATATGTGCTAACCTTTTGTGCCATACTTCCAATTCTGTGAGTGTCTGACTACCATAATTAAAGAGAGCAATGTTTCTAGTGTCCTGTAATTCAAATGTGAACAATCTACCTGTCTTTTCACCTTTTGCAATTCTTCTGAATCCTTGACTTGGATCTTCAACAAATGCTCCTGCTTTTGTGAACCTGACTTGCAACCCTTTCTCTACTATCTGCCCAACACTTATCAAATTCTTTGTAATGATAGGGACATAGAGTACCTTACTGAGTAGGTTGATGTTTCCATCAGGTGCTTTGACATTGCCTATTTTCTCCAAAGGATGTTTTGTATCATCTCCTATTTGTACCTCATGCTTATTCCTTGGATCTTCTAAATCTGATAGGAGTGCCACATTTCCTGCCACATGATTTGAACAACTTGAATCTATGTAGAAAACATGCTTATCAGATTTACCTTGTGGCATAGCCATGTTCATGATCAATAATGAATCCTCTTTGTTTGAGTCTTCTGTGTAGTTATTGTAGTCTCTCCTTCCTTTATAGCCTGCTTGATAGTTTGAATGATTGTAGTTGTTGTAGTTGCCATGGTAGTTGTTGAACCTTCCTCTTGAGTATCCATAACTTCCTCTATTGTATCCTCTGCCTCTTTGATTCCTGGAATTCCTAAAGCAATTTTCAGTTGTATGATTAGTTAATCCACAAATAGAACATGAGTTGGAGTCTTGGGATCTCCCCCTGCCTTGTCTACCTCCTCTTCCTCTACCTCTGCCATGTCTTCCTCTACCTGCATAGTTAGCTTGATATGTACCTGCTTCATCATCCACTTTCTTTGCCTTTCCTTTGTTATCTTTAAACTTGCTTTTATCCGTGTATAAAGCTGAAGATTGATTACCTTTAGAGCTTTCTCCATTTTTGATAAGCTTTGCCTCTTGAGTAAGTAGTTGTCCAATGAGTGTGTTGAAATCAGGTACATGCATGTCCATGTACAAATCCATAGCTGTGGTGAATGCTTCCCACTTGTCATCTGCCTTCAAGCCATTGATGACCTACCTTACAATTTGCTCTTCATCTATTACCTCTCCAATGCTTCCCAACTGATCCGCTATGTCCTTGAGCTTTGTGACAAAACCAGTCACATTTTGTTTGGGAGCCTTCTTGAGAGTTGTGAAATCCAGCCATAGTTGATGCTTCCTAGCTTTAGTACTTGAAGAAAAGAAAGCTTCAAGTGCATCCCACACTTCCTGAGATGTCTTACAACTTCTAATGTGAGGCAACAAAAAATCTGAGATAGAGTTGAGGAGATAAGACCTTGCAAGTGCATCCTTGGAGCACCATGTGCTCAATCTTTCTTGCTCTTCTTGTGTTGGTTGACTTTTGTTCCTGAAACTTGGCATAACTTCATCTCCAGCCACATAACCATATAAACTTCTACCTTAGAGATAGGCCTCCATTCTTAATGACCAAGCTGAGTAGTTACCTCTGTCTAATTTGTCAATTGATGAAGGAAATCCATCTGCCATGTTGTCCAACCTTGCTCTGATACCACTGTGAAGAGATGGATAGGTATGTGCTTGAAGATGAAGAGGTGTTGCAAAATCCTTGATCTACACCAGCCAAATGAACTCCAGAAGTATATGGTGGGCCCTTTTAGCTTGCCAATGGATGTATTAGACACCCTATGTACCTTGGAAGATCACTCTCAAAAAGATAGATCAAAACAGATAAGTTGGAGTTAGCTCAGAGGTGAAAACTTGCTATTCTTGGTTCATACACCTGTCCAGTGTTTTACATAATTCTCTGAGCACAGCAGCAATTAGCTTAATTCCTCTTGGGGAAGTCTAGGTGACTTAAAGAGCTAACTTTCAAGAGTAATCTCATTAAAATTAATGAACCACACACTGAGAATGAGTTTTAACAACTGATGACATCATCCTGATTTTCACGGGCTGCTACAGTTTGAGACCAGGGAGCAGCAAAATCCACATAACTCAAAATTTAGGAATCCAATTATTATGAAACTTTGTATGGTTATACTAGACTGTAAGTTGAATCCAAAAAAATTTAAATCACTGAATTTGGATAAGTAACCGCTGAGAAAAACCTCTGACAAGATGAGTGAAAAAGTCGGGTACCTAACAGAGAAATGAAAATGCACAGACACTGTTGACTTCAACTAAACATAACTGAAGATTGCAACATCCAAATAACATGAAAATTTGTGAGCATATAGTAGACTTATAGAGCTATCTTTACTAAGTTAAAGAACTGAAAATGATGCACCAAGCTCAGAGAAAACATCTATGCAAGCTGACTGAGAAAAACTGAGAGTAATGGCAGTGAGTAGTACACTTCACAAGAACATGGAAAGATGAACTCAAATAATCATGAAAATGAAAGTATATTGCTTGTAAAATACAATGACTTACTGAAGGTCTAAGGGTTCTTGGGTGATCTCGTGGTCTAGGAAATGGAAAATCGTGTTCATCTCTTTGATGCCTATGTGCTCTATGTCTCTCCCTTTCAGGTCTTTCATTTTCAAATCCTGATCGGTCTCTATCTACTGTATGTGCAAAGCTCACCTCGGGCCTCTCTGTGGTTCTTTCCCTCTAGGTCTCGTGAGCCTTAGATGATCCTGCTCCTTGGACACCAAGGGAAACATTAGGTCTCGGTGGAGGGAAAATTGATTCACCATGCCAAGTGTATGCATGCCTATCATGCTCCGTTACCAAGAGCATTTTCTCAGATGTGTTATCCAGATATACAACTTTACCTAGTATCTCATAACGAGCTTAGCAAAATCATGTATCAATCTAATGTGTCAAATATGACAAAGCTCCTCCTTTCCCAAGTTTGGTTAAGCTACTCCTCACTCATGCTAAATGATTAATTAGGGTTGTCCTCCGATTTAAGGTTACATGGATTTTAATTTACCTCAAAAACTTTGGTAACAGGATGTCATGATCTTTTATAATCACTTGGCCAATCATCATGCCTTTTTTTAACTCTCTTTGAAGCATGATTAGTACTTGACCCAACTATTTCCTCATTGATTATGCCATCTTCTCTCCGAATGGTCTACTTATGAGGATCAAGCCTCTTTCAAATGACAATACTCAATGGCGGCCTATGTGCTACAGCTCTATACCTTGAGGTTTGTAATGGTCAAAACAAAGCTCTCTCTTTAGATGCCTCTATATAAAGAGAAAAGTGCTCTACGTTGTAGCTACTCCAAACCTCGGTCTAAACATGTGCTCCAACAAGGCTCTTTTGGGGCACGTGCTCCAAAAACTACTGCACGTGGCTCCAACAAGGCTTTTTTTGGGGGCATTTTAGACTACATCAAATATATGCCAGCTTTTTCTTTTGGTGATTATTAATCTCTATTCATGGGCCTTCCCATCCTTCCTTTGGAATTGTTCTGATTTTAGTTCGGTAGTGTTTCGAAGGTTCCAATAACATGATAAAAATTTCTGGAAATCAAATTTGCTCTTGATTGGAATCAAACAATCTAGGTTATGAGGTTTCTTCATAAGAAATTCATTTATTTGTCTCTCTCTCTCACACATGAAATGGAGAAAAGCTCTTGTAACTCGGTTGCAATATGTGTTAAAAGATTGAGGAATTAATCAAACCTGGAACAACATGAAGTCAAATTAACTTCTCCATTTTGATCGGAAATGTGCCACCCAACATGAGACAGAACGACTCTTCTCTTTATCTTCTCTTCTCTCGTTTCTCTCTCTTTTATCTTCTCTTCTCTCGATTTTGATCGGAAATGTGCCACCCAACATGAGAGAGAACGACTCTTCTCTTTATCTTCTCTTCTCTTTATCGACTCTTTGGAGATATCTACTCTTCTCCTTATCCACTCTGCTCGTTGCCATCGACTTTTGGAGACATCCACTCTTCCCTCTCTCGTGAGTTCAGTGTGAGAATGCTCTAAAAGTAGGAATAAAAACGTAGTTTACTTTGTTTGAGAATGCTCTTGTGCTTTGATCATCAGCATTTTTTGGAGGTGCACGTTGATTCGTATGATGCTCGATAACTCTTTTAAACTAACTGGTTTGTATGATAGATCCTCAATTCAGACCTCTGGACTACTGTAATATCGTGAAAGATGCCAAACTTTGGCGACGATTTGAGGCACGACTTCCTGTCTTCGTAAAGTCTATCGCGTCTTACTACAAAGGTGTAAAAGGAGTGCCTTCTCCAAGCACGATAGAAGCATCACTGCGAATGTGCACAATAAAAGTTGGAGATGACGGGCATCGATCCCGCTACCTATCGCATGCAAAGCGATCGCTCTACCATTTGAGCTACATCCCCTGACATACTCCACTTCTCCGGTCTGCGAAATGTTGTTACTCAAAAATTGTCCATCAGTATGTTACCATCTCAAACGAAGTAGAGAAATGATTATAGAACAAGAAATGGATTACATTCAATAAGCGTTCTGGAAATGTCACCCAAGTTCGCCACGAAAAATGTCATTTATGTACACTATCTCACACCACGTAGAGAAATGGAGTATAGAACAAGAACGCTATTTATATACTTCTTTCCTTAATTTGTTTTTGCACAAACAGATACCTCTAGTATATAAAAAAGGAATGTAAAAGAGCATTAGGGGAGCTACAAAGCAGGCTAAGCGGCCGTCTTTTCATTGAGAGACCAATTTTCTTTTCAGCTTAGCACACTCTCGTGATTGTGTCTCTAAATGGAAGAACGCTCTCGTGATTCTTAATTCTCCTACAAACTTTTCCATTTTACATTGCAAAGGTCATTGTGTGTCTAAATGGAAGAACACCCTTGGCATTCTTAATTCTCCTGAAAACTTTTCCGTGGAAGAAGATTTTATGGGCATGGTTTACAAGTTGGTAGCGCATCTTTCTTTCCAAATGTTTCACAGCGGCTGTTGAGCATGTGTGGTTGAGACGTCTTATGTCTGATTTGGGTGTTGTTCAGTCTTTCGCCACCACCATCTTTGATGATAGTCAGAGCGCATATGCAGTTGCGAGGAACCCTGTGTTCCATGCTCGCACTAAGCACATTGAGGTGCACTCTCATTATGCCAGGGAGAGGTTCTCTGCTAGAGAGATCAGTTTGGCATATGTGCCCACATAGGAGAACGTTGGAGACCTTTTCACAAAGGCTCCGCCTAGGGAGAAGTTTGGATCTTTCTGCAAAGCTTTGGGCTTACTTCCTTTTGTGGATTGATTCCACATACCTTGGCACTTCCTCATACGTGGGTGTCTACAATAATAATTATAGGTCCAACACATGAACCTTAGCATACACACCTTAATACTAGAAAAGAGATGAGTGAGAGATAGAGAGAGAAAATAGAACATATTTTCAGGTGTAACAGTAAGCAAATAGCCTACCTACACTAACTAATATTCGAATGTCAATTACAATGTGTGTAAATGTTTATAAACTTTGAATCTAAGCAGAAATAGGAAACTAGATACAAGAATTTGCGTGCAAAGTGACTAAGAGGTATGAAGTGTGTGTGTGAAGATGTAGAGAATATGAACATTTTAGAATTGTTTTACAACAAACCCCTATTCTCAAATTAGGGTTTTTAGAAACCCTAAATTAGAAGAACACATGTGTAACCTCCATCTTAAAGATACACATAAGGCACATTTGAAGAAACGGATGACCCCTCACATAATTTGTCATTAAAAAAAAAAAAGTTTTGAAGCACCCTCAAACACGTGAATCAAGCCTCATAACGGCAACAAGATGATAGAAGACCATGTGAGTGCATTCTATTTTAGCTCAACATATTTTGTGGTCTAGTATTTGTGGAATTCCTATTCCTCTTTCTCATTATGTACAACCTCAATCACTCAATATTCAAAGTCTCTTCTATGCTAACATGCACGTAATGGATGGTACAATTTGTATGTATGATTGTATTATTTAAGTCATACACTTTTTTCATTGTACTGAATATAGATATGTAGAAAGGATAGATTGTGCTACTGAATACACATATTAGATGTGACACATTCATCTCTAGGATGAAGAAGTTTAGATCTCTCTCTCTCTCTCTCTCTCCCTCTCTCTCTCTCTCCCCTCTCTCCCCTCTCTCTCTCTCTTCCCTCTCTCTCTCTCTCCCTCTCTCTCTCTCCCTCTCTTTCATATCTAACATTATCTATATTGCAATAAAATTTATTATCTAATTGATTTCATTAGCTTAAGACACTTTGATTCTGCTATCAGAGAGTATCTATCGATATGATAATTGATAAAGTTAGATGTGGCATATTCATCTCCAAGATGTAGAAGTTTAGATCTCTCTCTCTCTCTCTCATATCTCATTTTAAGGTCTGCAACACATAGTGTATAGTGTTCACTTCTATGTCATCCATGTTCAATGATGGTCTGTTATGGTGTGGTGTCTAAGTAACTAACATGATCTATATTGCAAGGAACATTATTATCTGATTGAATTCATCCGCTTGAGATACTTTGATTCTGTCATCAAAGAGTGTCTACCGATATGATAATTGATAAAGTTAGATGTGATACATTCATCTCAAGGATAAAGAAGTCTATCTCTCTCTCTCTATTTATCTATCTCTCCCTCTCCCTCTCCCTCTCTCTCTCTTTCTTTCTCTCTCTCTCTCATATCTCATTTTAAGTGTCTCAACACATAGTGTATAGTGTTCACTTATGTGTCATCCATGTTCAATGATGGTCTGTTATGGTGTGGTGTATAAATAACATTATCTATATTGCAATGAACATGTTTATCTAATTTATCCATCAACTTAAGAAACTTTGATTTTGTTATGAGAGAGTGCCTATTTCTATGATAATTGATGAAGTTAGATGTGACACATTCATCTCCAAGTTGAAGAATATTAAATCTCTCTCTCTCTCCCTCATATCTCATTTTAAGTACCACAACAACAAGTGTATAGTCTTCACTATTGCCTCATCCATGTTCAATGATGATTTGTTCTTGTGCGGCATGTAAGTAACTAACATTATCTATATTGCAATGAACATTATTATCTATTTGATTTCATCAATTTAAGACACTTTCATTATGTTATCAGAAAGTGTCTATTGATATGATAATTGATAAAGTTAGATGGGAATTGTTGAAACCTTTGGACTTGAGTCCCTTGGATTTAGGCGCATTACATGGATACAATACGAAACTGAATGGATTTGTTCCATCCTTATTAAATTTTCAATCTTTTGCCACATAAAATTGTTAGAATTTACTATAGACCATAGTGCAATACATTATGAGATAAGTGGATATTAATTTTGATATTTTTAACACAATGTAAGCCAGATAGAAGATGCTTTTCCACTTCATGTGAGAGAGAACTTCACATGAAGAATAATCCTTAGATTTTGCGTTATCTATGTTAGTTGCACCACTATAAAAATACCAAAACATCAGAGCTTACTATGTACATGTGATGCTCATTAGAAGAAGGTTCATAGATACAATGAGTAGTAAATACCCATTCTTCAAGTTGAACGAGGTTAGAAAACTCAATTTTAGGTGTAGAGACCTCTATAACAACCATTCAAGCCTCTTTCTTTTTTGCATCTTTTGATGCAAGTTTAGGATAAATCTTGATGACATTATCATTTGTCATAAAATAATTGGAAAATTGTTACCTTTTCTATTTTATTTTCGTCTTTATCTTCCTTCTTTGTATGTGCCACATTAGCAAATTTTTGCTTACCAGTAAACAAACTCCATTTACTTTGTTGTTCTAATTAGATGAGAAAGACTGATATACAAAGTGCATATTTGACCTATTTTGGTTAGATTTATTTTCGTACAACAAAATAGAGAATATGAACTCAAAATTTGAGGCATTTGGATTGTCTTTCATCATAGACCAAAGAGCAGAAGCAAAAGTTTGATAAGAATCTAGAAGACAATTAACAACAATGTGCATAAGTGGTTATATGGCAAGATTTCATTCAAAAATATCAATTTGAATTTCAAATCCTTGATCTTTGGTAGAAATGTGCCCATTGAATCTCTTTCGTTCATATGCTCACTCTCCAATTTTTTCGAAGCTAAGAAAGATGAGCTTCATTCTTTCCCAGCATAGTGTGATAAGAGTATCCTAAGCATCTTTGGTTATTGAAAATATGAGAATGTGAGGGATAATGGCGCACTTGATCGATAAAGCCATCAATGCATGTGCTTGTGCATCTCTACCATCTGAACAACCCTACTCTACAATAGGTGCAACAGGAAATGCAATAGGACTAGGAAAGCAAAGATCATCATCTTGGACATACATTCATCATATTCTATCACAATATTTGCAGATGTATGAGGACATATTTCAACACCCTACACAATATTCCACAAGCCTTTTTCTATCAATACATGATCCATCATGTATGCCCACAATGGGTAGTTACAACCATCCATGTTATCCTCAATAGCCAAAATACAAAATACATCATAACTTTCAACCATGTCCAATAACTTGTACCTAATACAAGAAATTGATTATTTCTCAGAAACATTGAACTTAAATACCCAATAAAGATCTCCTAGATCTATAGCAGAGTTTGAAGCACTTGCGTTAATGAATTGGAAAATGTATATATGCTTACCACAAAAGGATGGAATTGTGGTCATAGTTGTTGTGATAGTGCATTCTGAGGGTAAAACAAGCTCATATCATAATTCGAGTTCCATAGAATGAGGTTGTTATGAATTGCTAATGAGCTTGAATATGCTCACCAATTTTTTTATGAGATTTTGAATGCAAGGGTGTCAATGATGCCTTGGAGAAAGTGGAAACTTATTTTGATAGCAATTATTGAGTTTGAGGAATATGAAGCAACAAAAAAAAGAGGATGAAGAAGAGGCTTTGAGTAAAACACTCAGTGTATTACTAAGTGAGTGTACAAAGATAAGTAGCCCTTTAGGGTAATAAACATATATACAAGGTGGAGAAAAAAAACCTCCTTAAGAGGGAGAAATTGTTGGTGGAGGGCAATCAACAATTAAGTTTTAATGAAGGTTTGGAAGTCAAGGACTGAAGGAAAATTCAAGTTGTGAAGCATGAAGGAAGAATACATCCAGAAGATGAAGAGGTGTACACATATGTACATTAATACAGAGATAGTTCACTTATACTTTTGTGTAGTTATGATATTGTAAATAGTTGCCTATATGTACAAGTAAAAAGTCAGGGCAAATATGAGAGAGCATGAAAATAGAGAAATCAATAGTTGTATGAGTCATTAGACATCTTAGAACTGACTTGAGTCTCTCTCATCACTCAGTTGTAAATTTCTTCAGGAACGGAAGAAAAATTGCGCCCGATGTTTCTACGAATTCTCCTTTTGTGCTTGATCATTTCAAGAAATCTTTTGTAGATGTCTAAGTCCATAGTTAATAAGTCTATGGTTAAAGTTTGAGAGCCTAATCATGAACAGGCTGTGAGAATTATGTGTAGGAACATTCATATGTGAAGAAGTGTTCACTCGTTCCTGAAACAGGCACAAAATTTAATGTTAATGTTTTGTTCAGTTCTCCTTCCACAGTGTAAAGTTTTGAGCAAGCAAGCACTCAATCTTTAAGTTGGAAGGTAAGCTATCTATGGCTAAAAGCATTTTCATAAACGGGTTCTAGATTGAGAGAACCAAGTGTTAAAAGTTATAGGTATCTAAATCGACTTCTCAGAAGAGCAATTTTAGGCATAGGTAACTTGTTGAGATCATTTCTCAAGATATACTGAATCTTTTGGAGTGATTCAACTTGGAGAAGGTGCACAAACTGTAGGCGACACTTTGTGCAGAGTTTCATAAAAAACTTTACACAATTGATAAGGTAATGAGAGAGATATGTGGAGCAGACTTTTTGTGTAGTCATCTCCTTCACAGATTTTTCAAAATCTTCATAATTGATCATTGATCTTTTAAAATTGGTAAAGGTTTGAGTTACTCTTGTTATAGAGGTGCTTTAACTACAAGAGTAACTTGTTCTTTTGGAGATTAACACTTTCCATCAGTGGTATCAGAGTAGGAAGCATCAAAATTGAAGGAAGGAGGACCCCGCCTGCTGCAGGTGCAAAGAATTCAATATCTGAAGGTTCAAAAGGTGAAAGCTTCAGAGAAAAGCTTGAGAAGGAGGTTATACGACATCAAGAGAGACAAAAGCAACATTATTCGAAGTAAAGGTACATCTATTACTCATAAAGATTGAAGAATTCAATATAGAGGTGAAGAAAGGATGGGAGATTCTCTTCAAATAGAGAAGTTGGATAGAGAGAACTATCCAGCATGGTCAATGAGGATGGAAGCTCATCTTATGAGCAAAGATTGGATAGCTTATATTACAGGTGAAGAAGAAAAGCCTCAGTTCAGAGATCCTAGTGTTCCAACTAGGGAAGAATTATCAGATTTGAAGAATTGGATGAAGAGAGATGCTCAAGCTAGGAGCATTATCTATATGGCAGTCAATGACTACTTGCTACCTCACATTAGAGGTCTTGAAAGTGCAAGCGATATATGGAATGCTTTGGAGGAGCATTTTCAAAACACCACAAAGTCAAGGAACGCATCTTTGTGGGCATAATTTAATACTTTCAAGAAGAAGGCTTCTCAATCCATCTCAGACTATGTAACAAGGATGAAGGACATTGCAGATGCATTAGGAGCAGTTGATGAAGACATTGAGGAGGATAAATTGGTAAGGCAAATTCTCACAGGGTTGAGAGGTGATGAAAAATGGAAGCCATTCATTTTGTCTACTGAGTTATCACTTGATCATTTTACTCCTGACTTAAATTAGTTGCTAGGACATATGTTAACCTTTGAGCAGGATGTCAAAGGTGAAGGTGACAAAAGTGCAAGCCATGCAATGTATTCAAAGGATAGGAAGAAAAATAGCAAAGGGAAGCAACAAGAAAATGAAGATGAAGGTACAACTAGTCAAGCCAACTTCCTAAGAGGAAGAGGAGGTGGCAAAGGTAGAGGAAGAGGTAGGAGTAATAAAGATGGAGTCAAGGCTTGCTAGATTTGTGGTAAGACAAATCACTTAGCTAATGATTGTTGGCATAATACTCAGAGTAATGGTGGATATAATCAAAATTTTAATTCAAGAGGAAGAGGTGGCAGAAATCAAAGAGGTAATTTCACAGGTAGAGGTAGTAGAGATTACTTTGGAAGAAATGTAGGTAGAGGATTCCAAAGTCAACAATACAACAATACCTACTACAATTATGCTTCAGATCAGAAGGAGGATTCAACATTGATAATGAATGCAACTTGTGAAAGGCAAAGTGAAGACCAAAGAGTCTTCTACATTGGCTCAAGGTGTAGCAATCACCTGAGTGGTAACATAGCATTGATAAATGATTTGGAGAATAAGATAACTAATCATGTAGTTCAAACAGGTGACAATACAAAGCACAATGTGAAGTCAATTGGATCAAGAAGGCCAAGGATGGTGGCACCCTCTTGAGTAAGGTCTTGTATGTTCCTACAATTCCTAAGAATTTGATAAGTGTAGGACAAATTGTTGAGAAAGGTTATGAAGTTAGATTCACTAATGGAGTGTTTGTGGAAGACCCTAGTAATGAGTATAAAGAGATTGTTTCAGGTAAGAAAGAAGGAAGATTGTTCACATTGAAGATTCAAGGTAATGTTGGTCATGCCTTGTTCACTTATGGAGGGCATAAGATCTCTGAGTTAGATCTTTGGCACAAGAGGCTTGGACATTTCAATGAAAGAGGGATCAAAGATATGGTTAACAATGGTTCAGTGCTTGGATTGCCTAATGTTGCAGGTCAACATATGACATACAGATTTGAGGCATGTCAATTAGGTAAGGCTCATAAGCAATCTTATTCCAAGCATGGTTTTATGTATTCAGAGAAGTTTGAATTGGTACACATAGATGTATGGGGACCATCAAAAGATTTTAGTATCAATGGTTCAAGGTATTATGTGATTTATGTTGATGATGCTACCAGATGGATCACTATCTATGTGATCAAAGATAAATCAGAAGTATTCAATACATTTAAACACTATCATGTGTATGCAGAGAGAATTACATGTCATAAGTTGAAGAGACTAAGGTCAGATGGAGGGGGAGAGTATTTCTCTAATGAGTTCAGTGATTACTTGTGGAATGCAGGTATTAAGAGAGAGGTTACTTGCAGGTACTCTCCTCAACAAAATGGTGTAGTAGAAAGGAGAAATAGAACTCTTGTTGAGTTTGCAAGATCCATGATGAAGGAGAAAAATTACCCAAATTACTTGTGGGTGAGGCTGTAAACACAGCTACTTATTTGGTTAATAGGTTGCCATGTAAAGCTTTGCAGGGTATGACACCATATGAGGCATGGTGGGGTAAGAGACCTACATTAGACCATTGCAAAGTATTTGGATGTTTGGCATATGCATATGTGCCATCACAATTAAGGCACAAATTGGAACCTAAAGCTGAAAAGTATGTATTCATTGGTTATGATGATAAGCAGATGGGATATAGGTTGTGGAGTCCATCCACAAAACAATTCCTTGTATCAAAGGATGTTACATTTGATGAGCAAGGTACTTGGTATGCAGGGACAATCAATATTAATGTAGGTGATGAAGAAGTTATGAATCAAAAGAAAGGTAAATCAAAGGTTTAGATATTTGATGAAGAGGAGAATAATGAAGTACAGGTTGAAGTTGAAGAAATGCCAAGATTTGATCCTGAGTGTGATGAACCAGAAACCTCAAGGAGTGGAGAACTTAGAAGGTCATCAAGACACAAGTGGCAACCTACAAGGTATAGCTATGACACTTCTTTTTTGGCTACAAAAGATTATGCCTATATGATAAAGGCGTATGAAGATCCTTCTACATATGAAGAGGCAAAAGATAAGGAGAATTGGGAGAAAGCTATGCAGGAAGAATATGATGCATTGATGGAGAATCAGACATGGGAGTTGGTTCTTTAACCAAATAGCCAGAAGATCATTGGATGCAAGTGGGTCTATAAGACAAAACGGTATGCAGATGGAAGCGTGTCTAGGTATAAAGCTAGACTTGTTGTGAAAGGTTTTGCTCAGACTTATGGTATAGATTATGATGAGACCTATAGTCCTGTGGCAAAGATGACAACCATCAGGACACTCATAGCTATTGCTGCATGTAAAGGTTGGAAATCATGTCAATTAGATGTGAAGAATGCTTTTTTGAATGGTTATATTTCAGATGATGTTTTTATGGAGCAACCCCAAGGATTCAAAGATGAAAGGTATCCAGAGTATGTATGTAAGCTCAAGAGAGCTTGTATGGTTTGAAGCAGGCCCCAAGGGCATGTTATTATAGACTTGTGAAGTTCTTGAAGGTACTTGGATTTCAAGTATCTAAAGTAGATAGTAGCTTGCTTGTCAAAGCAAGTGATGATGGGTTCATATACATGTGCATATATGTTGATGATATAATTCTTACAGGTACAGATGAGAAAGGCATTCAAAGCCTAAAGAAGCAAATGGAGAAAGAGTTCAAAATCAGTGATTTGGGAGACGTCATATTTCTTGGGCATGGAGATTTCATACACTCAACATGGAGTGTATGTGACTCAAGAAAGGTATTTGAGAAACTTGTTGATCAAGTTTAAGATGAATGATTGCAGGGTAGCACCTACTTCGATGGATATGAATCACAAATTGAGCAGATATGGAGGTGAAGAATTCAAGGACATGAAACTATATCAGAGTTTGGTTGGTAGTCTGATCTATGCTACATTAACTAGGCCTGACTTGTCATATGAAGTTGGAGTTTTGTCTCAATTCATGCATTGCCCTAGGAAAGAACATTGGATTGCAGGTCAAAGAGTGTTGAGGTACATTAAGGGTACACGCAAAGAAGGTTTGTATTATGGTTTTACATCAGATACAAACATCAAGATATATAGTGATGCAGATTGGGCAGGTAATCCAGATGATAGGAGATCAACTTATGGATACTTGTGTTATGTGGGAGATAAGTTAATTTCTTGGTGTTCAAAGAAACAACACACAGTTGCTTTATCATCTACAGAAGCAAAGTACAAAGGGATGGTTGAAGCTGCAAAGGAAGTGATATGGCTTAAGACTCTGATAAAGAGTTTTGACATCATTCAGAGTACACCTACTATTCATGGAGGTAACGTGAGTTCATTGTATTTGTTGGAGTTAGACGTCTGCGGAAGCACGCGAACAACACAAGGAAGAAGAAGAAGCTTGGAGCACAACACACAAGACTGAATGTATTACTAGAGAATGTACAAAGATAATTAGCCCATTAGGGCAATAGGCGTATATACAAGCCGGGGGAAAAAAACCTCCTAAAGAGGGAAAAAAGTGCCTCGGCGGTCCTAGTGTGTTCACACACATCACTACCTAAATATATCAACAAATCCCCCCTGGGAGTGATGCGGTGAACAAGGAGCTGGCACTCATGTATAAGGAAATGCCAAGCTATGTGGAAGTCACTCCACAAAAGGAAGTAAGCCCAAAGCTTTGCGGAAAGCTTCAAACTTCTCCCTAGGCAGAGCCTTCATGAAAAGGTGTGCAATGTTCTCCTGCGTGGGCACATAGGCCAAGCTGATCTCCCCAGCAGAGAACCTCTCCCTGACATAGTGATAATGCACCTCAATGTGCTTAGTGCAAGCATGGAACATAGGGTTCCTCGCAACTACCAATGCGCTCTAACTGTTAGTGAAGATGGTGGTGGCAGAAGACTGGCCAACACCCAAATCAGCCATAAGGCATCTGAGCCACACACACTCAACAGTCGCTGTGAAAGTTGCCCTATACTCAGCCTCACAACTGGAAGTGGCCACAGTAGGCTGCTTCTTGCTCAACCAAGATATACATGAGCTACCAAGCATGAAGCAAAAACCACTAGTGGACAAAGGCACTCTTACATATGTGGGTTCCAAAAGCACTCTTACATGCACAAAGGCCTATGCTCTCCACCATGCAAAAGGTCTCAACAAAGAAGTCAAGGAGAGAAAAGGGTAAGAACCGAGCACAGAGACCAAAAGAAGATAAAGTCACCTCTTTGAAAAGAATAAGAAGGAAATCATCAAGGATATGGGTTTGGAAGCCAAAAGTACTAGCAACGTCCACTGAACCAAAGAATCAACCGCATCAGAGGCAAAATTTAAACAATCAACTAGAGATGAAGAAGGCACAAAGGACTTGTATGCAACCCAACACAATTCTAAAGTGGGTCCCTAAATTTAATTGTCGTTTGAAATACAATGGATACCTCCAACGAGGGGTGCATCAACATCTGCCAAGAACATTGAAAGCCTCGACGCATGACAACCATGTGCCTTTGGCATAGCCTTGTCTTTTTCACCATTCAGGTCATGCATTTCCAAGGTATGCATTAATATAGGGCCACATTACACGGTCGTGCATAGACACAATTGAGAAATCCCAGGCACATGAGACACTCTTGACATATGTAAAATATCTTATTGCTACTAACGACTGTCTTCTTGTTTGTGACATTGTTCCACAAAAAAAAGAGGAAAAGAAAAAGAAAAAGAACAAAGAGAGACGAGAAGACGAAACAAGACCAAGCGATCCAAGAATCTCACTAGGGGATCATCAACAAGGACATCCATCAGCAACGAAGAACAAGCCAATGGTCAATCACCATGATGGGAGTACAACACGAAGAGACGACTATTGACAGACCTTTCACCATGGTAAGAATTGTATGCTCCAACAATATAACCATGATAGATTAGGAAACCTCTTCTTCAGCATACCCTTGAGCACTTTGCTTAAGATCCCATTTGTTGCACCATACTTCTTCCCATGCATTCCCCAAGTATGAATACATAGGGCCACATTGCAAGGCCGTGCACAAGGCACATATTTTGTTCAACCCATGCACTAATGCACTTACCCATCATTCATTATGGGTTACAAGTACTTGGCATACATTGTGAAACACTTTTCAGAAGCTGAAAACTATGACATTCGGCTACCATAGGAAGAAGTACATACAATGGGACCAGAACTTGCATAGGCTAGCAGTGCCAAACTGAAGAACCAAACAACCTACCAAGCTACATCTGGCTGATTGACCACTCTTGTTGCTACATGGACACTACCTCTCCAAGTACTACATGGAACAACTACTCCAAAAAGGGTCTATCAGGGATGACAGACTCTAAGGGGGGGGGGGGAGAGTTGACACTCAAGGTTAAGGACAAAACATGGAAGTGCATCAAGGAAGTGGACACACAAGAAGGAGCATGTAGGGAGCTCCAAGAAGCACCTATCAATTTCTCAAAAGAAATCCCTATAAAAATAGTGATTTTTATCACTAAAAACCATTGTAAATACCATTTTTTATTTTTGCAGCTCCATTTTGTTCAAACAGAGGACTCCTCGCGCTTGAGGAGTATTACAACTATCATCCGACCAATTTTCATAATTTTTAGACTCCATTTGAGCCCCCAATATAAGCCTTGGAACCTATTTTTTAACTAGGCTGGACACTAGGTCTGGACAGGCCAAAACCACTCAAAGAACTATAAAAACGGCTGGAGAGCTCATTTTTTAGGTTAGCTTGTTGTAGATTTGAGCTTGGTAAGAGAGTTCTTTTGTAATCGAGGATCTTCCATTGTTCCACTCTTTGCTCTTACTTTGTGCGTGTGTGTGTGTATGTGTGTGCATGCTTGTGTGTTTTCACTCAGGTGCTTGTGCCATCACTTGCTCACGGTCTTCATACCAATCCTCACGTCTCTACGGATTGACATTTATGAGGTGAATCTCCTCACGTTGGTACTTGCCATTGTGCTAGGGTGACAACCTCAAATTGCTATGAAAATTGGCATGAATGTAGAAGGCCATCTTGATTTCTGTTTCAAAGCCATCTTGACCTTGCTTTTGAGCCCACAAGGTGGGGCCCATGAAAAAATCAAATTTCTATTCTGAAGCCATCTCCACCTCTGTTTTGAGCCTACAAGGTAGGGCTCACAAAAAACTCATGTCATTTTGCAAAACGATCAGGTGCCTTCTGTTTGACAACACTCAAGTATTCCAGATCCAAAATTTCAAGCAATTTTGTGTACTGCTGATACACAAAAACTGTGTTTTTCTGAGATCAAAATGTGACATCGGAGTGTGATAGTATTCAAGTAGAGGTACTACTTCTAGTGTCTTTATAGGGTTGCAAATTGTTATAGAAATGGAAAGCGCGGATGGGGTGAGTCATCTTATTAGTGATAAGTTGGACAAGTACAACTTCCATGCTTGGATATTCTGAATGATGAATGTCCTAATGGGAAAGGGCTATTGGAAGTACATCAAAGGAGAGAAACGCTCGAAAGTTACTAGAGAGGTATCAAACTATAGACCACTTAAGAGCATATGAATAATGGAATCAAGGATCATGAAAGGTAATGTATTGACTATCTTTTAGCATAGAGGATAGCATCATTGGAGACATACAGGGTGCCAAGACTTTGAAAGAGGCATGGAATAGTTTGGTCACATTTTCTAAGACTAATACAAAGGCACAAAAATTGCAACTCAAGAACAAGCTGCATACACTAGAGGAAAAGCGCATGTCGGTAGGTGACTACACCTTGAAAATCAAAAGAATATATGAGTCACTTGCATCTATTGGCATGAATGTAGATGATGATGATAAGGTGGAAGTGTGCCTTCATGGTTTCGAAGCTTCATTTGAGCAATTTAGAACTTCTATTCAGACTAGGGAAAATATTTTGAATTTTGCAAATCTGGTGTCCATGCTGATTATTGAAGAAAAGAATCTTGTTGAGGACTCAAAGTCCCAAGGGAAACCTAGTTCTGAGTACGTATTCTAATCTTATAGAGGAAGAGGCAAAGGTAGAGGTTTTCGAAGTGGAAGAGGAAACAATAACCAAGACCAAGGTCAACATCAGAATCATGTGGGAGGTAGAGGACAAATTCACTTGAACTTGATTGCTGGTTAAAGAATCAAATTAACCTACAAAACGTTGGTAATGATTTTACGAGTTAATATTTTGAATAGGAAAGCTTTCATAAGGTCAAGCTTCAGAAGAATTTAATCAACGATTCCACACTTATGTTTGTTAAACCCTCAAGCCCTAAGAAGATCTAAAGAGTGTATTGTGGCATGTTTTAGACCAAGATTTGAGTGGCAAACAATAATTAGCCTTTAGACCAAGATTTTCTCACCTTATTACCTACATGCCTAAAAATAATAAAAAATCTATACACATTTCACCAAATCTATTCATGTTCGACAGTGTTTCAAGGCATCTAATGACATGATAGAAATTCTCAAAATCAAATTTGTTATTTATTGGAATGAGTTTCAATGTAATGAGAAACTTTTTCACCCATAGAGAATAGGAATAAACAAGTTGTATTACATGTATTATCTACATGTGGCTTGCCTTTCTTCAGCTTTGGAAGAAAGGCCCCTTGTTTACCATTCAAGGTGATACTATCTGTTGGAGTTATTAGCTACCTACTTGGCTTTTCTCCCCTCCCCCCATACCTTTCTCTGGGAGTTAGGGCCCTCTTGCCATTGTTGGGTGGTGATTTGTCCCCTTATTTTTTTTTTCGTGTGCCATTTTGTAGCCCAATGGGGACATCTTTTGTAAACTAATAGGACAAATTTTTTTTGAAAAAAAGAAATTTTGAAAAAGCGATACCCAAATTTCAATTTGATGAGATCACAATTGTTGTAATATTTTGTTAGTGATTTTTTTTAACACTCCTAGGACTATGAGGGTACATTTCTGATGGAGAGTGTTAATCTCCAAAAGAACAAGTTACTCTTGTAATTAGAGCACCTCTATAACAAGAGTAACTCAAACCTTTACCAATTTTAAAAGATCAATGATCAATTATGAAGATTTTGAAAAATCTGTGAAGGAGATGACTACACAGAAAGTGTGCTTCACATATCTCTCTCATTACCTTATCAATTGTGTAATGTGTTTTATGAAACTTTGCAAAAAGTGTCGCCTACAGTTTGCGCACATTCTCCAAGTTGAATTACTCCAAAAGATTCAGTATTTCTTGAGAAATGATCTCAACAAGTTACCTATGCCTGAAACTGCTCTTCTAAGAAGTCGATTTAGACACCTATAACTTTTAACACTTGGTTCTCTCAATTTAGAACCCGTTTATGAAAATTCTTTTAGCCATAGATAGCTTACCTTCCAACTTAAAGATTGAGTGCTTGCTTGCTCAAAACTTTACACTATGGAAGGTGAATTGACCAAAACATTAACATCAAATTTTGCGCATGTTTCAGGAACCAGTGAACACTTCTTCACATATGAATGTTCCTACACATAATTCTCATAGCCTGTTCACAATTAGGCTCCCAAACTTTAACTATAGACTCATTAACTATGGACTTAGACATCTACAAAAGATTTCTTGAAATGATCAAGCACAGAAGGAGAATGCTTAGAAACATCGGGCGTAGTTTTTCTTCCATTCCTGAAGAAATTTACAACTGAGTGATGAGAGAGACTCAACTCACTTCTAAGATGTCTAATGACTCATACAACTACTCATTTCTCTATTTTTATGCTCTCTTAGATTTTCCCTGACTTTTTACTTGTATATATAGGCAAATATTTACAATATCATAACTATACAAAAGTATAAGTGAACTATCTCTGTATTAATGTACATATGTGTACACCTCTTCATCTTTTGGATGTATTCTTCCTTCATGCTTCAAAACTTGAATTTTCCTTCAGTCCTTGACTTTCAAACCTTCGTTAAAACTTCAATTGTTGATTTCCCTGCACCAACAGCTCCCCCTCAATCATCAATTGAGTTTTTCTCTATCTTCTTTATACCTGCCATGTCCTTGGATCTTTGTACCTTTGGTCCATCCAAGCTTTTAGTTAACATATCAGCTATCTAATCTTTTGTTGAAGTATGTATGACTTCAATCTCTTTATCCATCACCTTCTCTCTTAGGAAATGGTACTGAATCTCAATGTTTTTAGTCCTGGCATGAAAAACAGAATTAGCAGTTAAATATTGTTGATATATTTAGGTAGTGATGTGTGTGAACACACTAGGACCACCGAGGCACTTTTTTCCCTCTTTAGGATGTTTTTTTCCCCTGGCTTGTATATACGCCTATTGCCCTAATGGGCTACTTATCTTTGTACATTCTCTAGTAATACATTTAGTCTTGTGTGTTGTACTCCAAGCTTCTTCTTCTTGCTTGTGCTTTTTGCGTGCTTCCGCAGATGTCTAACTCCAACAATTGGTATCAGAGCAGGTCGTCGCTTCATCTAGGGCAACGTCGACACTCCTCCGTTTGCAGTCTCGGAATCGTACGAATTTTGGTGAGCATACTCAGGTGTTCCCGAGATCAAAACAGCTTCGCTTTGTTGTGCCGAAATCGCGATCTGAGCTCGTTTCAACCTCCGAATGCACTATCGCAGCACTTGTGTAGGCTATTTCGTCTTTTTGTGCCAAAGGTATATACCTGTTTCTGTTCGCCAGTACAAGCGTCTCAAAGTCTGCTACATGTTAAGCAGAACTCGTCTAGGCAGTTCCGTTCAACTTTATGAGATACAGTCAATTTTTTGCATCAAGGTATTTTAGTCACCGACCATGGCTGAAAGCAGTGATCTATTCCGTATGTTGGCTGTTGAGGATAAGTTGGATGGTACCAACTACCCATTATGGGCTTATATGATGCGACATGTATTGGTTGCAAAAGGACTGTGGCACATTGTGCAGGGTGTTGAAAGACGTCCTGTTACACCTGCAACTACAGGTACTGCAAATACAAGTGCTGGAGCTGATGAAGATGGTGTCGAAGATGATATTCCGCAGATTCATGTTCGTGCTGTTGTTTTTGTTGCACCTCCTGCAGAGAAAATTTGTTGGGATGGCAGAGATGCACAAGCACATGCATTGATAGCTTTGTCTGTCAAACGTGCTATTATTCCTCACATTCGCTCTTACAGAACAGCAAAGGATGCTTGGGATACACTTACCACTTTGTACCAGGCTAGAATGAGGCTCGTGTTGCTTACCTCCGAAAACAGTTGGAGAGTGAGCACATGAATGAAGGTGATTCTATGGACAGTTTTCTCACAAAGATCAAAGACCTAAAGGAACAATTGATTTCTGCTGATGAGGTTATACTAGATAGCTCACTTGTGCAGACCATTCTGAATGGTCTTCCTGATTCATATCAGAGTTTCGCCTCTACTCTTCAGTTGATGATGAAAGGCAATCCAAATGCCTTGTCATTTGAGGAGTTAGTCTCTGTTCTGTTGCAAGAAGATCAGTCTAGGCAGAATAGGTCCATTATTCGTATTGCAGATCAAGCTTTCCTGGCTAGTTAGAAGGGCAAAGGAAAATGGAGCTCTTCTACTAGTAAGCAGAAATCTGCAAATGCTGCACAATCAAAGAACCAGGATAAAGATGAGAAGAAATCAGAAAAGCAGAAATTGTTTTGCAAGTATTGTAAAGGAAATGATCATATCATAAAGAACTGTCCAAAACTGGCTGCAAAAGAGGCAAAGAAGAAAGAGGCTTGAATGGTTGTTGCAGAAGCCTCTACACCAAAAACAGAGTTTGCTAATCTTGTGCAAGAAGAAGAATGGGCGTTTACTACTGTTTGTATTTTTGACCCATCTTCTCATGAGTAGTGCATGTCTGCAGTAGACTCAGATGTTTGGTACTTTGACAGTGGGGCGACCAAACATATTACCTTGCAGCGCAGTTTCTTCTCTTCACTCGAGCCTACCCCTATAGGGAATACTGTCACATGCGCCAACAACTCCTCTTATCCTGTTATGGGAGTTGGTAAGATCATTCTGACTACAGCAGATGGTAGTTATTTCACTTTGTTAGATGCTTTATTTGTGCCAGGGATCAAAAAGAACCTGCGATCAGTTTTTGCATTAGCCAATATTGGCTTGGTTGTGAAATTTGTTGATGATAGGTGTATAGTTCATGATCTGTCAAATGGCGATGTGATTATTGCTTCTGGCATTTTATGTCGTGGGTTGTATAAGCTCATAGACTGTGAAAGATCAGTGAATGATTCCGCATGTGCAGTTCATGATTCTTATGCTATGTCAGATGCAAAGCTTTGGCATGCACACTTTGGTCATCTGAATTTTGCTAGTTTGCTACGCCTACAGAAATCAGAAATGGTGTCCTCTTTGCCCAAACTTGAGGCACCTGGAAAACATGTTTGTGAAGGCTGTATTTTGGGCAAAATGCAGTGTTCATCCTTTCCAAAAGATGGTTCAGTTCGGGCTACTCAGAAATTGCAGCTTGTACATAGTGATGTCTCTGGTCCTATGCAGACGCCTTCTTTTGGAAATTACCCTTACTTCGAGACTTTCATTGATCATTTTTCCAGGCATGCATGGGTATATCCACTCAAAGCAAAGTCCGAAGTGTTCATGTGCTTTAAACAGTTTTTGGTTTTGGCTGAAAATCTGTCAGCATGTAAAATGGGCACCCTCCGTTCTGATCGAGGGGGGGAATATATGTCTTCTGATTTTAATGCATTTCTGGCTGAACGTGGGATAAAACACCAGTGTACAATGTCCTATATACCTCAACAAAATGGAGTTGCTGAACGAAAGAATAGGTCACTCATGGAGATGGCGAGGTGCATGGTCAAGAGTCAGGCTTTACCACATAGTTTCTAGCTTGAGGCTGTCATGTGTGCAGCATATGTACTAAACAGGTATCCCACTAAAGCGTTGCAGTCTATCACTCCATATGAGGCTTGGCATGACCGCAAGCCATCTGTTGCTCATCTGCGTGTTTTTGGTTGTCTGGCATATGCACTAGTGCCTGAACAACATCGCAGAAAATTGGATGATAAGGCAGTAAAATGTATTTTTGTTGGGTACAGTTCTGAAAGTAAAGGCTATCGTCTATATCATCCATAGACTAAACACATTCTGGTTAGCCGTGATGTTGTATTTGTGGAAGATGATGTTCAGCAATTGCTTTCATGTACTAAGGAGACATCTGTTAGCTCCAAAGACATGTATGATACTTTGATGCCTCTTTTTACAGGTGGGCAGTCTAGTGCTGGTCCTAATGAGGCATCTTCTCAACCTTTGCAGGTTTCATATGATGATGCAGATCATTCCATTTCTGATGTAGATTTACATGATGCACTTGTTGATGAGACAGCTGATATTGAGCAGGAAAAAACTATGCCAAAATGGCTGGTGCAGACTTTGCGTGACAACAAATTAGATGCCCCTTTGGCATATCGTACTCATTCAGGCTCTCATAGTGCCTCCTTTACATCAGATTTCTATGCTATGGCTCCGTCTAGTCTCTGTGATGAGAATGAGCCTATTTCTTTTGATGAAGCACAGAATTCAGAAAATCGGATGGCTGCTATGCAATCTGAATATGATGCTATAATGAAGAATGGTACATGGTCTTTATGTGACTTGCCTCCAGGCACGAAGGCCATTGGCACTAAGTGGGTATACAAGCTGAAGTGTAAACCTGATGGTACAGTTGACAGATATAAGGCTAGGCTTGTTGCAAAGGGTTATGCACAGGAAAGAGGCATTGATTTTGATGAGACCTTTGCACCTACATGCCGTATGACTACTGTTCGGAGCATTGTGCACTTGCAGCGCATCATGGTTGGAATGTACATTAGTTGGACATTAAAACAGCATTTCTGAATGGTGACTTGCATGAAGAAGTGTATGTTTCGCAGCCTCGTGGCTTTGTGCAGAAAGGGCATGAAAACCAAGTGTGCAGGTTAAAGAAGGCATTATATGGTTTAAAGCAAGCACCACGTGCTTGGTATGAGAAGATACATGCCTATCT
Organism: Ceratopteris richardii; assembly: GCA_020310875.1. Taxonomy (NCBI): domain Eukaryota; kingdom Viridiplantae; phylum Streptophyta; class Polypodiopsida; order Polypodiales; family Pteridaceae; genus Ceratopteris; species Ceratopteris richardii. The sequence goes on along the minus strand of CM035417.1, from coordinate 79,353,138 downwards.
GATTGCACATGGTTTTGAGAACAGTCCAACTAAAAGCACCTTATATGTTAAGCGTGCTAATGATGTGCTTCTGATCATTGTTGTATATGTTGACGACATGCTGCTCATTGGCCCTATTGAGAAGCATATTGCTGATTTCAAGGCTGATTTGCATGCCTCATTTGAGATGTCTGATTTGGGGCATTTGCATCACTATTTGGGCATTCATTTTATGCAAGTTCATGGTGGAATGGCTTTGTGTCAAACGAAATATATTGACACATTATTGCAACGTTTTGGCCTTGAAGGCTGTAAGCCTATTGCCACTCCTATGGAGACATGTTTACGATTGAGTCTTCATGATTCTGGAGATGCATTTGATGTTGTTCTCTATCAGCAGGCTATTGGATGCTTGATTTACTTATGCATTACTCGGCCAGATATTCAGTTTGCTGTCTCACATATGAGCAGGTTTATGCATTGCCTAGCAGTCACGCATTGGAAGGCGGTTAAACGCATCTTTCGCTACTTGAGTGGTACTCGACTACTTGGGTTGTTTTATCCCAAGGGGGGATCACTACCGCCAGATTTGCATGCTTTTTCTGACTCAGATTGGGCTGGTTGCTATGACACTCTTACATGCACTAATTTTCTTTGGTACCCAAATTTGTCGGAGATCTTTTGGTTGAGGTGGTCCTGGTTGCTTGTTTCTTGTCTTCGCATGGTTGGCTTGCCTGAGCGGGCATTGTGTTTGCAAGGTTGGTGGTTTCTCTCCTTTTCATACCCATATTTTCTTCATGCCCTTAACTACTTTCTTCTTAAAATTTGAGGCGGTATTTGGTATGGCCGTTGTCCTATACTATTTTGCTTGCCTTTTTGGTTGAGTTGTGGTTGCGGCATTAGTTCTTGCATGAGAGGAGGAGTCCGCTTGTCCTTGAGCCGGTTCTTCCATGATTGAGTTCTTCTGGAATACAGAGCTTTTGACACATACAACATCTCGTTCATGAAGATTAGTCTTAAAGGAACTAAGAGAGTGTGTGGTGCCATGATCTATGAGCATGCAGTTCTCTAATTCTAATGTAATGCATCGTTCCTGTACCCGAACTTGAAGAAGTTGACTTCTTAGGTTCAAGTTGACTACATGGTCGTAAATCCAAACTTGACCCAAGACAAGTGGCTCTGTAAGGTCCTCATCGTGACATACTAGCATTTTGACTTTCATTGGAAGATCTTGCAGGTAGATGGGAAGTTCCACCTCACCCAAACAAGGGGTTTCAACACCTCCCAAACCTATGAGATAGGCTTCTATGGGCTTGATGTTCAATTGTAGGTCTTGGCAGTATGAAAGTCTAACTGCACTAGTTGTTGCACCTGAGTCAACCAAGGCTCTCACAGTCCTTACACTCTTTCCTCGTCTGACCTCCACAGTCATAAAGGGGCATCGATCAATTATGCGAGAAGTAATTATGCCCCATTTTAGGCACATATCCATGTGATATTTTTGGGCTTTTTGGTTGACATCTAGGCCTAGTCACCTTAACTTATTTTGCCTAATGTGCTCTCTAGCCTCTGCCTGTGCTTCTTCTCTGACTCTCAACTCTTCTTCTTTTTGCTTCTTAGCCATGTTGAGTCTCCTTAACATATCCTCTATAAGAGGTTCTTGATATAGTTTGACTCGGCATTCACTAATATAGTTTGGCAAGATGTCACCTTCCAAAGTGGCCAATTGAATTGACCTGCTAGTGGAAATTCTATTAATGATCATGGATCCATATCCTCTTTTTTCCAACTTACGGGCATGCTGCTTTAGCGTATAAACCAGCACTAGATCTCCTTCTTTCAATCCCTTATCCTTGATGTGTGCATCAAAGTATGCCTTTTGTCTTTTCTTGGCAGCATAGATGCCTACTGCCGCTCGTAGCCTCGTCTCACCTAAGCGTTCTAGATCAAAGATCCTAGAGGAAAATTCATGTACATTCCACTCATGCTCTTGTGCTACTTTTAATGCTCGGAATAGGAAGTCCAAGGGTAGCACAACATTCTATCCAAAGACCATATGAAATGGGGTAGCATTGAGTATTGTTTTGTAAGCAACTCGGTAAGCCCAAACAGCATGATGAAGCTGTTTGTCCCAATCAGAGCGTTTATCATTTACGAGTTTTGTCAACACATTGCATAGGATCTTATTCGTGCTCTCGGCTTGTCTGTTGGCTTGGGGATGATAAGGGGAAGAGTTCTTATGTATTACCATGAATTCTTGAAGGAGATTTTCAATGACCTCGTTCAAGAAGTGTGTACCTCTATCATTGACCAACTCTACTGGTAACCCATATCTTGTGAACACGTTCTCAAATAAGAACTTAGTCGTCGTTCGAGCATCATTCTTTGTCGTGGCTTTTCCTTCAACCCACTTTGTGAGGTAATATATGGCTACAATAATGTACTCTGCATGGGAGTTTCTAGCAAGATGGTTAATACGACCTACAAAGTCGATATCCCACTTCGAGAATGCGCGTCCTCCCATCATTGGTCTCAAAGGCATCTCATCTTTTCTGACTGGATATTGGGCACGTTGGCATGTGTCACATTTCTTCACATAGGTATGCGCATCCATATGAAGAGTGGGCCATCAAAGTCCTGAGAATAGAATCTTGATTACTCGGTCAGGCCCAAAGTGTGCACCTGCAACATCGTTGTGTGCAATTTCTAAGACTTTCAAGTAGTCTGATTCATGAACACACGGTCTTAAATATCCATCTTTGCCTCTTCGGTATAGGTTCTCTCCAACTAAGGCATAGTCTTTAGCCTTTTGCTCCATGCTTCGTCTTCTTGCTAGACTAGCCTCGTTTGGTAGTGTTCCTGATTTCATAAATTATACCAATGCAGCACTCCAATCTGGAAATAGTGATACGTGATAAAGGGTAGCATGCTCCATTGGGGGTCTCTCTTTGCACACTGGACAATTTTTAATCCACTCATGTATTTCTCTATCCATGCTAGGCCAATATACTCCTAAACATTTCAGATTCTACAATGTTCGTTGTTTAGAGTAGTGATTTCCTAAAAACCCTTCATGTGCTTGTTGCAACCAACTGCTATGTTCATCGTCCTCGACACAACAAGTTAATACACCTCTCTATCTTCTTTGTGCATGCTTCTTGCCAATATTTGATATTTTTGCGATTTTACAATTTCCTCTTTGTTTGTATTCACATTCTTATTTGTAGGCCCAAAGGTTAAGACAGGTGCCAACTTATTTGATCATTTCGGAACAACTTCTAAATTGAACAGATAAGCACTAGGCAATTCATCAGACACTCCTTGCACTGACTCCCCTCAAGCGATGCGAGAAAGGTGATCTGCCTTGAGGTGGGTCTTACCTTTCCTAACAACAACTTCAAAGTCATATTCCATTAGTAAGAGGAACCATCTTACTAAGCATCCTATGTTGCAAGGTTTATTGACCAAATACAATAAAGCTTGATGATCAGTGAAAAGTTTGAACTTGTTGGCCAATAGATAGTGTCTAAATTTCTTTACAGCATACACCATGCCTAAGTCGTCTCGTTCGGTTGTTGTATAGTTTCGTTTAGCAACGTTTAATTGCCTGCTAGCATATGCTATAGGTAAATCTAGACTTCCTTCACCTATGGGTTGTGCTAGCACACATCTGACTGCATGATTGGAGGCATCCACATGGACATGGAATGGTTTACTCCAATTAGGAGTGGTCAGTATTAGTGCTGAGCACAAACGTCTCTTTAGCTCATTGAAGGAATTTTCACATTTGGTGTTCCACTCAAAGTTTGTCAACAAGGCATAAAGAGGTTTAGCTATGATCGCATACATGTGGATAAATCTACGGTAATATCCACAATGGCCCATAAAGGCTTGTCCCTCTTTAACATTCCTTGGTCTTGGCAACTCCGCTATGGATCTTACTTTATCCTCATCTGTGGAGATTCCATTCTTAGAAACAATGTGACCTAAGATTTTACCTTGTCCTACCATAAATACACACTTCTCTGGGTTCAGACAAACTCGATATTCCCTACACTTGTTGAAAATCTATCTGACTTCAGGGATGTGGTATCTTCTTTCTTGGGAATGAGCACATAAATCGTCAACATATACTTCTAGGCTCTTTCGCAAGAACTCTTTGAAGACATGACACATGAGCCTTTGGAATGTTGCAGGTGCATTGGTGAGCCCAAATGGCATCACACAGAATGCAAAGATCCCCCACTTTGTGGCGAAATCCGTTTTGTGTTGATCTTCTCGGGCAATGGCTACTTGATTGTAACCTGAAAATCCATCAAGGAAACTATAAACTTCCTTGCTTGCAACACACTCCAATAAATTTTCAGTGATTGGAAGCGGATAACTATCTTTGATCGTAGTGGCATTAACATTTTTAAGGTTAATACACACTTGCAACTTCCCATTCTTCCTGGACACCACTACAATGGGGGAGACCCATTTAGTATGCTCAATATCATAGATGAATCCAGCTTCAATCTGTTGATATATTTAGAGTGATGTGTGTGAACACTCTAGGACCGCCGGGGCACTTTTTCCCCTCTTTAGGAGGTTTTTTTCCCCCGGCTTGTATATACGCCTATTGCCCTAATGGGCTACTTATCTTTGTACATTCTCTAGTAATACATTCAGTATTGTGTGTTTGTGCTCCAACAATTGGTATCAGAGCAGCTCGTCGCTTCATCTAGGACGTCGTCAACACTCCTCTGTTTGCAGTCTCATATTAACATGAAATTTGGTGAGCATACTTAGGGTGTTTTAGATATCAAAACAGCTTTGCTGTGCGGTGCCAAAATCGCGATCTGAGCTTGTTTCGGCCTCCGAACGCACTATCGTAGTGCTTGTGTAGGATATTTTGTCTTTTTGTGCCAAAAGTATATACCAATTTCTGTTCGCTAGTATAAGCGTCTCGAAGTCTGCTACAGGTCTAGCAAAATTCGTCTGGGTAGTTTTGTTCAACTTTCTGAGATACAGTCAATTTTTTGCATCAAGGTATTTTAGTCACCGGCCATGGCTGAAAGCAGTGATGTATTCCGTATGTTGGCTGTTGAGGATAAGTTGGATGGTACCAAATACCCATTATGGGATTATATGATGCGACATGTATTGGTTGCAAAAGGATTGTGGAACATTGTGCAGGGTGTTGAAAGACGTCCTGTTACACCTCTAACTACAGGTACTGGAAATATAGGTGCTGGAGCTGATGAAGATGGTGTCCAAGATGATATTTTGCAGATTCCTGTTTGTGCTGCTGTTTCTGCTGCACCTACTACACAGCAGATTCGTTGGGATGGCAGAGATGCCGAGGCACATGCATTGATAGCTTTGTCTGTCAAACGTGCCATTATTCCTCATATTCGCTCTTGCAGAACAGCTAAGCATGCTTGGGATACACTTACTAAGCTAGGAATGAGGCTCATATTGCTTACCTCCGAAAACAGTTGGAGAGTGAGCACATGAAAGAAGGTGATTATATGGACAATTTCCTAACAAAGATCAAAGACTTGAAGGAACATTTGATTTCTATTGATGAGGTTATACCAGATAGCTCACTTGTGCAGACCGTTCTGAATGGTCTTCCTGATTCATATCAGAGTTTTGCTTCTACTCTTCGGTTGATGATGAAAGGCAATCCAAATGCCTTATCCTTTGAGGAGTTAGTCTTTGTTATGTTGCAGGAAGATCAATCCAGGCAAAATAGGTCCATTATGGGAGTTGCAGATCAAGCTTTCCTAGCTAGTCAGAAGGGCAAAGGAAAATGCAGCTCTTCAAGTAGTAAGCAGAAATCTGCTAATTCTGCATATTCAAAGAAGGAAGATAAAGATGAGAAGAAATCAGAAAAGCAGAAATTGTTTTGTAAGTACTGTAAAGGGAATGATCATATCATAAAGAACTGTCCAAAACTGTCTGCAAAAGAGGCAAAGAAGAAAGAGGCTGGAATGGTTGTTGGTGGAGCCTCGACACCAAAAACGTAGTCTGCTAATCTTGTGCACGAAGAAGAATGGGCATTCACTACTATTTGCAGTTTTGACCCATCTTCTTAGTGGGGCGACCAAACATATTACCTCGCAGTGCAATTTCTTCTCTTCACTCGAGCCTGCCCCAACAGGGAATACCGTTACATGCTTCAACAACTCCACTTATCCTGTTATGGGAATTGGTAAGATCATTTTGACTACTACTAATGGTAGTTCTTTCACTTTTTCAGATGCTTTATTTGTGCCAGGGATCAAGAAGAAGTTCTTATGAGTTTCTGCATTAGCCAAGATTGGCTTGGTTGTGAAATTTATTGATGACAGGTGTACAGTTCATGATCTGTCAAATGGCGATGTGATTATTGCTTCTGGCATTTTATGTTGTGGGTTGTATAAGCTCATAGACTATGAAAGATCTGAAAATGATTTGGCATGCGCAGTAAATGATTCTCAAGCTATGTCAGATGCAAAGCTTTCGCATGCACGCTTTGGTCATCTGAATTTTGCTAGTCTGCTACGCCTACAGAAATCTGAAATGGTGTCCTCTTTTCCCAAACTTGAGGCACCTGGAAAACATGTTTGTGAAGGCTGTATTTTGGGCAAAATGAAGCGTTCCTCCTTTCCAAAAGATGGTTCAGTTTGGGCTACACAGAAATTGCAGCTTGTACATAGTGATGTCTATGATACTATGCAGACACCCTCTTTTGGAAATTACCTTTACTTCGTGACTTTCATTGATGATTTTTCCAGGCATGCATGGGTATATCCACTCAAAGCAAAGTCCAAAGTGTTCATGTGCTTTAAACAGTTTTTGGTTTTGGCTGAAAAACTTTCAGCATGTAAAATGGGCACCCTCCATTCTGATCGAGGGGGGGAATATATGTCTTTTGATTTTAATGCATTTTTGGCTAAACGTGGGATAAAACACCAGTGTACAGTGCCGTATACACCTCAACAGAATCGAGTTGCTAAATGAAAGAACATGTCATTCATGGAGATGGCGAGGTGCATGGTCAAAAGTCAGGCTTTACCACATAGTTTCTGGCTTGAGGTTGTCATGTGTGCAACATATGTACTGAACAGGTGTCCCACTAAAGCGCTGTAGTCTATCACTCCATATGAGGCTTGGCATGACCGCAAGCCATCTGTTGCTCATCTGCGTGTTTTTGGTTGTTTGGCATATGCACTAGTGCCTGAACAACATCCCAAAAAATTGGATGATAAGGCAATAAAGTGTATTTTTGTTGGGTACAGTTCTAAAAGTAAAGGCTATCGTCTGTATCATCCACAGACTAAACGCATTCTAGTTAGCCGTGATGTTGTTTTTGTGGAAGATGCTATTCAACCATTGCTTTCATGTACTAAGGAGACATCTGTTAGCTCCAAAGACATGTATGATAGTTTGATGCCTCTTTTTACACGTGGACAGTCTAGTGCTAGTCCTAATGAGGCAACTTCTCAGCCTTTGCATGTTTCATATGATGATGCAGATCATTCCATTTCCGATGCAGATTTACATGATGCACTTGTTGATGAGAGAGCTGATATTGAGCAGGCCAAAACTATGCCAAAATGGCTGGTGCAGACTTTGCGTGACAGCAAATTAGATGCACCTTTGTCATATCGTACTCGTTCAGGCTCTCATAGTGCCTCCTTTGCATTAGATTGCTATGCTATGGCTGCGTCTAGTCTCTGTGATGAGAATGAGCCTGTTTCTTTTGATGAAGCACAAAATTCAAAAAATTGGATGGCTGCTATGCAATCTGAATATGATGCTATAATGAAGAATGGTACATGGTCTTTATGTGACTTGCCTCCTGACAAGAAGGCCATTGGCACTAAGTGGGTATACAAGCTAAAGTGTAAACCTGATGGTACAGTTGACAGGTATAAGGCTAGGCTTGTTGCAAAGGGTTATGCGCAGGAAAGAGGCATTGATTTTGATGAGACCTTTGCACCTACATGTCATATGACTACTGTTCGGAGCATTTGTGCACTTGCAGCCAATCATGGTTGGAATGTACATCAGTTGGACATTAAAACACCATTTTTGAATGGTGACTTGCATGAAGAAGTGTATGTTTTTCAGCCCCGTGGCTTTGTGCAGAAAAGGCATGAAAACCAGGTGTGCAGGTTAAAGAAGGCATTATATGGTTTAAAGCAAGCACCACTTGGTATGAGGAGATACATGCCTATCTGGTTGCACATGGTTTTGAGAACAATCCAATTGAAAGCACCTTATATGTTAAGCGTGCTAATGATGTGCTTCTGATCATTGTTGTCTATGTTGACGACATGCTGAATACTGGTCCTATTGAGAAGCATATTGCTAATTTCAAGGCTGATTTGCATGCCTCATTTGAGATGTCTGATTTGGGGCATTTGCATCACTATTTGGGCATTCAGTTTATGCAAGTTGATGGTGGAATGGCTTTGTGTCAAACGAAATATATTGACACATTATTGCAGCGTTTTGGCCTTGAAGACTGTAAGCCTATTGCCACTCCTATGGAGACAGGTTTACGATTGAGTCTTCATGATGCTGGAGATGCATTTGATGTTGTTCGATATCAGCAGTGTTGGATGCTTGATTTACTTATGCATTACTCGGCCAGATATTCAGTTTGCTGTCTCATAGATGAGCACGTTTATGCATTGCCTAGGAGTCACGCATTGGAAGGCGGTTAAGCGCATCTTTTGCTACTTGAGTGGTACTTGGCTACTTGGGTTGTTTTATCCCAAAGGGGATCACTACCGCCAGATTTGCATGCTTTTTCTGACTTAGATTGGGCTGGTTGCTATGACACTCGTGTGTCCACCAGTGGTTTTTGCTTCATGCTTGATAGCTCATGTATATCTTGGTTGAGCAAGAAGCAGCCTATTGTGGCCACTTCCAGTTGTGAGTCTGAGTATAGGGTAGCTTTCACAGCGACTGTTGAGTGTGTGTGGCTCAGAAGCATTATGGCTAATTTGGGTGCTGGTCAGTCTTCTGCCACCACCATCTTCACTGATAGTGAGAGCGCATTGGCAGTTGCGAGGAACCCTGTGTTCCATGCTCGCACGAAGCACATTGAGGTGCATTATCATTATGTCAGGGAGAGGTTCTCTGCTGGGGAGATCAGTTTGGCATATATGCCCATGCAGGAGAACATTGCAGACCTTCTCACGAAGGCTCTGCCTAGGGAGAAGTTTGAAGCTTTCCGCAAAGCTTTGGGCTTACTTCCTTTTATGCAGTGATTTCCACATAGCTTGGCACTTCCTTATACATGAGTTCCAACTACTTGTTCACCGCATCACTCCCAGGGGGATTTGTTGATATATTTAGGTAGTGATGTGTGTGAACACTCTAGGACCGTCGGGGCACTTTTTTCCCTCTTTAGGAGGTTTTTTTCCCCGGCTTATACATACGCGTATCGCCCTAATGATCTACTTATCTTTGTACATTCTATAGTAATACATTCAGTATTGTGTGTTTGTGCTCCAAGCTTCTTCTTCTTCCTTGTGCTATTCGCGTGCTTTTGCAGACATCTATCTCCAACACAATCAGCCTGTCGATTTCTTCTTTTATTTTAGCTGCATAAGTGTCATTATATGTGTAGGGCTTTTATTTGGTGGGTTTGGCATCAGCAGTCATGGGGATTGTATGAGAGCAAATTTTTGAATATACTCCCTTCAAATCTCTATAGTGCCATGCAAACACATCCCTATATTCCCTTAATAGAGCTACAAACTCTACTTCTTCTTTTGCACTTAGGTCATCTCCTATGTACGTACATCACTCTTCATTCCCTTCAATGCTTACAACAATTTTGTTGGTCTTTTATTTGTTATCATATGCTTCTCCTATGATGGCCTCTCTCTTAGGCATCCGTACCAAAATTTGCCGATCCTCAACTTCATATTTCTTGAAATTTTCTGGTACTTCAAACAATGATTCCTCCTCTTCTTGTTTCACAGCTTTTCTCTTCTTTTTCTTTTGACCTCCTTCACTTCCATCCTTTGAATTTACCCTTTTAATGCTTGTGAGAAGTTCTTCTTCTTGTTGGTTAAATACTCCTACGTCTTCTAGATAGTGCTTCTCTGAATTAAAGCAACTATCCATTACAATGGACTCTAGATCATCGTCGTTTTCTTCTTCTTCTATGACATCACTAGGGTCACATTCTTCTAGCAAGGGCTGACACATGAACACTAAAATATCATAACCCTCCTCATCACAATGAGGTGTCCACTGTTCTCTATTGACAGTAATTTCCATGGTGGCCAAGATTTCTGCCCAACCGTGAGGCTCAAATTCCTCATCTGGAAAGATCATCGGTGTATAGGCTGGGTCTTTAATTGGTCTATCTCCTGAAGGAGTTCCTTCTTCTCTCACTTTTAGGCGTCTTTCCTCTTCCTCTACGACCTTGCACATCCAAAAATGAGTATCTTCATGCAGCCATGATGGATTAGTGGAACTTCTAGAATGCACAGAGATAGAATCTTCCTTCACTTTGTGGATAGGATTCCACTGTAGGGGTGGTACATCTCTGAAGGTGTAATCCTTCAAGTTGACCTTGGTGGTGAGCCCTAAGTGTTGTAAGTACAAGGATTTGGCTCCCCAATCTTGTACTATTTGCAACTATCATAGGAAGGGTCTTCCTAGGATCATCTCATAGAAGTTATTTTTTTCAAAGTCACATATAGCAAATGTGTGTTCAAACTCTACAGGATAGGTGGTTAGAGTTATCCCTTCTAGAAATCCTAGAGTTCTTTCAAAATGACCATCTGCCATTTAATGTGGGTTTTCCATATCGCTTCCATAAGGAGGTGGTCGCAATAGCAACACCAGCACTTGAATCTACGATTGCTTTGGTTGTGTAACCTTGATAGGTGATTGAAAGATAAGTATTACCTTCTTCACCTTCACTCATGTCTCCTATTTTATGGAGAGGTATCTCTGGAACTTTTTGCTTAGAGCCTGCTTTTGGCATATTCTAGAACCTGATCCTTCACATGATTCCATAGCTCAGGTTTTGCTTTGAGTAGCTCTTCTACAGTGAGATGACATTGAACCTTAGTGTTCTTCACAACGTCAGTGTTTCTTGGAACCACTGAGTCTTCATTTCTTACCAATATTGTGGGAGCTCTGATTTGAAGAGATTCCAACTCCCATGGGTCTGTGAATTGTGGCAACTCTTGTAAAGAATCAGATTCAAAATCTAATCTTTCATCTTCTTGCTGCTCTGTTTGGTCTCCATAGATAGATGGGATCTCTTGGGAAAATTGATCGTGAAGATCATCAATTTCAAGAATAGGAGGGGGTTACCCTTCTCCTTGGCCCATTTCTCCTCTTATATTTCCCACAAGAATCTTGAGAGTATTGTTGAATTGAAAGAGGTGCTCCTTCATCTATGGAATCAGGAACGTAAACTTTCGCTGGTGGTGAGCTTTCTCTTTCAACAACTGGTTGAGCCTGTGGAGGTAAAGAAACCTGGGGGTTGTTTACCAACTACTCTAATCTTTCTAGTGAACCCAGGAAATGCAATTTTGGCTTGACAGAGTTTGTCTGATTGAACGATTGACTGGTCTCGAGCATAGCTTGAGCTAGCTCTACCATTTTCATGCATATTTTTTTCCGTTCAATCTCTAAATCTACTCTAGGGTAACTTTTGTCTAGGTTTGGAGCCGTTGGCCCTTCTTGAAGTCAAGCCTGGTAGGCCTTGAACATCATTTCCAAGCCTTATGGAGTTGGATATGCCAGAACAGACCCTGATTGCGGTGTATTTACAATGGGTGGTGGGGTGGGATGAGGTGGTGTAGATGGAGCTTCGGCATGCGAGGGGCTTTGAGATGCAATGTCTTCTGCTTTTGTTTTTGCATCTTTCAGGCTTTCCTCTAGTTCAGATAACTTCTTATTCCACTTACGATTTGTTCTCTCCTTGGTATCTTTCCATGTTCTTGTTTTCCTCTTAATAGGCTCTCCTGATTCAGTTGACTCTGATTGTTCAACCGGTTTATCTTCTTTTAAGGCTTGCGCCCTAGTAACTACATGTACAGGAGCCACATTATTGCTACTTGAACTTGAATCTATCACTAAGCCTACCACATTGATGGGTGTAACCTTGGGCGCACTAGAGGGAATGAAATGGCCTCCCTGACATCTAAAACATGGTCCTCTAGGGGCTTGTGGTCTGACTTCTCTCAATTGGGGCTGAGATTAGGATTCTTATACATGATACATGAGTATTATGGCTCCCAAATTTGTTCCAGAAGTGGTGTCTCATATTGATAGGGAGAAGTCTCACTTTGCTCAGGTGAATCTATGTAATAAGCTTGTGAACCATCTTCATGGAAGTAGTTTGAACCATGAGCATGAGAGTCATTTTCTGAGACCAATTGGTTTAGTGGCACCAATGCTCTATTAGGGTTTTCCTCTGCCACCGCATACTTAACTGGAATCACATTAGCAGGAGCTGGTGGTTGATTTCCTAGGACTGGTTGTGGCTTGTATGGTGCCTGGTATTTTTGTTGTGGTCTATAATATGGCTGTTGGTATTGATTCTGATACCTACCCTAATGGTAAGGTTGCTTGAAAATTTTGTCTGACAGCCTACCTGTTGTATGGACAATCTTGAGCCATATGATTTGTGTATTTCCTCTCAATGGTGCAATATAGAGCATTAGGGTTTCCTTGGGGCTGAGCCATCATTTGAAAACATTATCCATGTGGTCTCCTCCACAATTGTAACATCGCTTCAATGAGCTGAGCCTTGGTGTTTGTCTATTTTGAACTCCTAGCTTCTTGGCAACCTACTCAGCTATCTAATTTATCTCTGTGGAGGTTTTGGAGGTATGACTAGTAGAGCTGTTAGAATCCTTATAGAGTTTCGACAATTCTAACTCCTCACCTAGGTTGTCTTCTATGTCAGTGCACATCCACACACACTCTTCTATGGATCTAGGCTCTTTCAAGTACACATATGACCTTAACTTTGTGCTTAGTAAGCCATCTAAAAACAAGGCCACTTGTTTGGCTGTTGTGGGTAATTCTTGCACAGTGCATCTTTTTAAGTACTATCTAAACCGTCTTCTTGCAAGTCGCACTGTTTCTTGGGGTGTTTGCTTAAAGCTATGGATCAAAGATGATGTGTTATGCCTGATACCACTCTTGGGAAATTCGACAATGAATTCTTCTAACAATTAACCTATCTCTCGATAGTTGCGACTATTCAAGGCTTGAAACCAAGCTAAGGCAATACCCTTAAGAGTTAAAATGCCTCGAATTGTGTGAACAAGTCCTCAACTCGTTTAGCTCTTAACACTTGCTTGAACTCGGCCACATGATCATAAGAACTCCGAAACCATCAAAATAATTCTTCATTGCCTTAACCACTTGAGAAGGTCTAAGGGTTCTTGGGTGATCTCGTGGTCTAGGAAATGGAAAATCGTGTTCATCTCTTTGATGCCTATGTGCTCTATGTCTCTCCCTTTCAGGTCTTTCATTTTCAAATCCTGATCGGTCTCTATCCACTGTATGTGCAAAGCTCACCTCGGGCCTCTCTGTGGTTCTTTCCCTCTAGGTCTCGTGAGCCTTAGATGATCCTGCTCCTTGGACACCAAGGGAAACATTAGGTCTCGGTGGAGGGAAAATTGATTCACCATGCCAAGTGTATGCATGCCTATCATGCTCCGTTACCAAGAGCATTTTCTCAGATGTGTTATCCAGATATACAACTTTACCTAGTATCTCATAACGAGCTTAGCAAAATCATGTATCAATCTAATGTGTCAAATATGACAAAGCTCCTCCTTTCCCAAGTTTGGTTAAGCTACTCCTCACTCATGCTAAATGATTAATTAGGGTTGTCCTCCGATTTAAGGTTACATGGATTTTAATTTACCTCAAAAACTTTGGTAACAGGATGTCATGATCTTTTATAATCACTTGGCCAATCATCATGCCTTTTTTTAACTCTCTTTGAAGCATGATTAGTACTTGACCCAACTATTTCCTCATTGATTATGCCATCTTCTCTCCGAATGGTCTACTTATGAGGATCAAGCCTCTTTCAAATGACAATACTCAATGGCGGCCTATGTGCTACAGCTCTATACCTTGAGGTTTGTAATGGTCAAAACAAAGCTCTCTCTTTAGATGCCTCTATATAAAGAGAAAAGTGCTCTACGTTGTAGCTACTCCAAACCTCGGTCTAAACATGTGCTCCAACAAGGCTCTTTTGGGGCACGTGCTCCAAAAACTACTGCACGTGGCTCCAACAAGGCTTTTTTTGGGGGCATTTTAGACTACATCAAATATATGCCAGCTTTTTCTTTTGGTGATTATTAATCTCTATTCATGGGCCTTCCCATCCTTCCTTTGGAATTGTTCTGATTTTAGTTCGGTAGTGTTTCGAAGGTTCCAATAACATGATAAAAATTTCTGGAAATCAAATTTGCTCTTGATTGGAATCAAACAATCTAGGTTATGAGGTTTCTTCATAAGAAATTCATTTATTTGTCTCTCTCTCTCACACATGAAATGGAGAAAAGCTCTTGTAACTCGGTTGCAATATGTGTTAAAAGATTGAGGAATTAATCAAACCTGGAACAACATGAAGTCAAATTAACTTCTCCATTTTGATCGGAAATGTGCCACCCAACATGAGACAGAACGACTCTTCTCTTTATCTTCTCTTCTCTCGTTTCTCTCTCTTTTATCTTCTCTTCTCTCGATTTTGATCGGAAATGTGCCACCCAACATGAGAGAGAACGACTCTTCTCTTTATCTTCTCTTCTCTTTATCGACTCTTTGGAGATATCTACTCTTCTCCTTATCCACTCTGCTCGTTGCCATCGACTTTTGGAGACATCCACTCTTCCCTCTCTCGTGAGTTCAGTGTGAGAATGCTCTAAAAGTAGGAATAAAAACGTAGTTTACTTTGTTTGAGAATGCTCTTGTGCTTTGATCATCAGCATTTTTTGGAGGTGCACGTTGATTCGTATGATGCTCGATAACTCTTTTAAACTAACTGGTTTGTATGATAGATCCTCAATTCAGACCTCTGGACTACTGTAATATCGTGAAAGATGCCAAACTTTGGCGACGATTTGAGGCACGACTTCCTGTCTTCGTAAAGTCTATCGCGTCTTACTACAAAGGTGTAAAAGGAGTGCCTTCTCCAAGCACGATAGAAGCATCACTGCGAATGTGCACAATAAAAGTTGGAGATGACGGGCATCGATCCCGCTACCTATCGCATGCAAAGCGATCGCTCTACCATTTGAGCTACATCCCCTGACATACTCCACTTCTCCGGTCTGCGAAATGTTGTTACTCAAAAATTGTCCATCAGTATGTTACCATCTCAAACGAAGTAGAGAAATGATTATAGAACAAGAAATGGATTACATTCAATAAGCGTTCTGGAAATGTCACCCAAGT
Organism: Ceratopteris richardii; assembly: GCA_020310875.1. Lineage (NCBI taxonomy): Eukaryota > Viridiplantae > Streptophyta > Polypodiopsida > Polypodiales > Pteridaceae > Ceratopteris > Ceratopteris richardii. Next base: position 79,337,721 of record CM035417.1, on the reverse strand, counting down.
TCGCCACGAAAAATGTCATTTATGTACACTATCTCACACCACGTAGAGAAATGGAGTATAGAACAAGAACGCTATTTATATACTTCTTTCCTTAATTTGTTTTTGCACAAACAGATACCTCTAGTATATAAAAAAGGAATGTAAAAGAGCATTAGGGGAGCTACAAAGCAGGCTAAGCGGCCGTCTTTTCATTGAGAGACCAATTTTCTTTTCAGCTTAGCACACTCTCGTGATTGTGTCTCTAAATGGAAGAACGCTCTCGTGATTCTTAATTCTCCTACAAACTTTTCCATTTTACATTGCAAAGGTCATTGTGTGTCTAAATGGAAGAACACCCTTGGCATTCTTAATTCTCCTGAAAACTTTTCCGTGGAAGAAGATTTTATGGGCATGGTTTACAAGTTGGTAGCGCATCTTTCTTTCCAAATGTTTCACAGCGGCTGTTGAGCATGTGTGGTTGAGACGTCTTATGTCTGATTTGGGTGTTGTTCAGTCTTTCGCCACCACCATCTTTGATGATAGTCAGAGCGCATATGCAGTTGCGAGGAACCCTGTGTTCCATGCTCGCACTAAGCACATTGAGGTGCACTCTCATTATGCCAGGGAGAGGTTCTCTGCTAGAGAGATCAGTTTGGCATATGTGCCCACATAGGAGAACGTTGGAGACCTTTTCACAAAGGCTCCGCCTAGGGAGAAGTTTGGAGCTTTCTGCAAAGCTTTGGGCTTACTTCCTTTTGTGGATTGATTCCACATACCTTGGCACTTCCTCATACGTGGGTGTCTACAATAATAATTATAGGTCCAACACATGAACCTTAGCATACACACCTTAATACTAGAAAAGAGATGAGTGAGAGATAGAGAGAGAAAATAGAACATATTTTCAGGTGTAACAGTAAGCAAATAGCCTACCTACACTAACTAATATTCGAATGTCAATTACAATGTGTGTAAATGTTTATAAACTTTGAATCTAAGCAGAAATAGGAAACTAGATACAAGAATTTGCGTGCAAAGTGACTAAGAGGTATGAAGTGTGTGTGTGAAGATGTAGAGAATATGAACATTTTAGAATTGTTTTACAACAAACCCCTATTCTCAAATTAGGGTTTTTAGAAACCCTAAATTAGAAGAACACATGTGTAACCTCCATCTTAAAGATACACATAAGGCACATTTGAAGAAACGGATGACCCCTCACATAATTTGTCATTAAAAAAAAAAAAGTTTTGAAGCACCCTCAAACACGTGAATCAAGCCTCATAACGGCAACAAGATGATAGAAGACCATGTGAGTGCATTCTATTTTAGCTCAACATATTTTGTGGTCTAGTATTTGTGGAATTCCTATTCCTCTTTCTCATTATGTACAACCTCAATCACTCAATATTCAAAGTCTCTTCTATGCTAACATGCACGTAATGGATGGTACAATTTGTATGTATGATTGTATTATTTAAGTCATACACTTTTTTCATTGTACTGAATATAGATATGTAGAAAGGATAGATTGTGCTACTGAATACACATATTAGATGTGACACATTCATCTCTAGGATGAAGAAGTTTAGATCTCTCTCTCTCTCTCTCTCTCTCCCTCTCTCTCTCTCTCCCCTCTCTCCCCTCTCTCTCTCTCTTCCCTCTCTCTCTCTCTCCCTCTCTCTCTCTCCCTCTCTTTCATATCTAACATTATCTATATTGCAATAAAATTTATTATCTAATTGATTTCATTAGCTTAAGACACTTTGATTCTGCTATCAGAGAGTATCTATCGATATGATAATTGATAAAGTTAGATGTGGCATATTCATCTCCAAGATGTAGAAGTTTAGATCTCTCTCTCTCTCTCTCATATCTCATTTTAAGGTCTGCAACACATAGTGTATAGTGTTCACTTCTATGTCATCCATGTTCAATGATGGTCTGTTATGGTGTGGTGTCTAAGTAACTAACATGATCTATATTGCAAGGAACATTATTATCTGATTGAATTCATCCGCTTGAGATACTTTGATTCTGTCATCAAAGAGTGTCTACCGATATGATAATTGATAAAGTTAGATGTGATACATTCATCTCAAGGATAAAGAAGTCTATCTCTCTCTCTCTATTTATCTATCTCTCCCTCTCCCTCTCCCTCTCTCTCTCTTTCTTTCTCTCTCTCTCTCATATCTCATTTTAAGTGTCTCAACACATAGTGTATAGTGTTCACTTATGTGTCATCCATGTTCAATGATGGTCTGTTATGGTGTGGTGTATAAATAACATTATCTATATTGCAATGAACATGTTTATCTAATTTATCCATCAACTTAAGAAACTTTGATTTTGTTATGAGAGAGTGCCTATTTCTATGATAATTGATGAAGTTAGATGTGACACATTCATCTCCAAGTTGAAGAATATTAAATCTCTCTCTCTCTCCCTCATATCTCATTTTAAGTACCACAACAACAAGTGTATAGTCTTCACTATTGCCTCATCCATGTTCAATGATGATTTGTTCTTGTGCGGCATGTAAGTAACTAACATTATCTATATTGCAATGAACATTATTATCTATTTGATTTCATCAATTTAAGACACTTTCATTATGTTATCAGAAAGTGTCTATTGATATGATAATTGATAAAGTTAGATGGGAATTGTTGAAACCTTTGGACTTGAGTCCCTTGGATTTAGGCGCATTACATGGATACAATACGAAACTGAATGGATTTGTTCCATCCTTATTAAATTTTCAATCTTTTGCCACATAAAATTGTTAGAATTTACTATAGACCATAGTGCAATACATTATGAGATAAGTGGATATTAATTTTGATATTTTTAACACAATGTAAGCCAGATAGAAGATGCTTTTCCACTTCATGTGAGAGAGAACTTCACATGAAGAATAATCCTTAGATTTTGCGTTATCTATGTTAGTTGCACCACTATAAAAATACCAAAACATCAGAGCTTACTATGTACATGTGATGCTCATTAGAAGAAGGTTCATAGATACAATGAGTAGTAAATACCCATTCTTCAAGTTGAACGAGGTTAGAAAACTCAATTTTAGGTGTAGAGACCTCTATAACAACCATTCAAGCCTCTTTCTTTTTTGCATCTTTTGATGCAAGTTTAGGATAAATCTTGATGACATTATCATTTGTCATAAAATAATTGGAAAATTGTTACCTTTTCTATTTTATTTTCGTCTTTATCTTCCTTCTTTGTATGTGCCACATTAGCAAATTTTTGCTTACCAGTAAACAAACTCCATTTACTTTGTTGTTCTAATTAGATGAGAAAGACTGATATTCAAAGTGCATATTTGACCTATTTTGGTTAGATTTATTTTCGTACAACAAAATAGAGAATATGAACTCAAAATTTGAGGCATTTGGATTGTCTTTCATCATAGACCAAAGAGCAGAAGCAAAAGTTTGATAAGAATCTAGAAGACAATTAACAACAATGTGCATAAGTGGTTATATGGCAAGATTTCATTCAAAAATATCAATTTGAATTTCAAATCCTTGATCTTTGGTAGAAATGTGCCCATTGAATCTCTTTCGTTCATATGCTCACTCTCCAATTTTTTCGAAGCTAAGAAAGATGAGCTTCATTCTTTCCCAGCATAGTGTGATAAGAGTATCCTAAGCATCTTTGGTTATTGAAAATATGAGAATGTGAGGGATAATGGCGCACTTGATCGATAAAGCCATCAATGCATGTGCTTGTGCATCTCTACCATCTGAACAACCCTACTCTACAATAGGTGCAACAGGAAATGCAATAGGACTAGGAAAGCAAAGATCATCATCTTGGACATACATTCATCATATTCTATCACAATATTTGCAGATGTATGAGGACATATTTCAACACCCTACACAATATTCCACAAGCCTTTTTCTATCAATACATGATCCATCATGTATGCCCACAATGGGTAGTTACAACCATCCATGTTATCCTCAATAGCCAAAATACAAAATACATCATAACTTTCAACCATGTCCAATAACTTGTACCTAATACAAGAAATTGATTATTTCTCAGAAACATTGAACTTAAATACCCAATAAAGATCTCCTAGATCTATAGCAGAGTTTGAAGCACTTGCGTTAATGAATTGGAAAATGTATATATGCTTACCACAAAAGGATGGAATTGTGGTCATAGTTGTTGTGATAGTGCATTCTGAGGGTAAAACAAGCTCATATCATAATTTGAGTTCCATAGAATGAGGTTGTTATGAATTGCTAATGAGCTTGAATATGCTCACCAATTTTTTTATGAGATTTTGAATGCAAGGGTGTCAATGATGCCTTGGAGAAAGTGGAAACTTATTTTGATAGCAATTATTGAGTTTGAGGAATATGAAGCAACAAAAAAAAGAGGATGAAGAAGAGGCTTTGAGTAAAACACTCAGTGTATTACTAAGTGAGTGTACAAAGATAAGTAGCCCTTTAGGGTAATAAACATATATACAAGGTGGAGAAAAAAAACCTCCTTAAGAGGGAGAAATTGTTGGTGGAGGGCAATCAACAATTAAGTTTTAATGAAGGTTTGGAAGTCAAGGACTGAAGGAAAATTCAAGTTGTGAAGCATGAAGGACGAATACATCCAGAAGATGAAGAGGTGTACACATATGTACATTAATACAGAGATAGTTCACTTATACTTTTGTGTAGTTATGATATTGTAAATAGTTGCCTATATGTACAAGTAAAAAGTCAGGGCAAATATGAGAGAGCATGAAAATAGAGAAATCAGTAGTTGTATGAGTCATTAGACATCTTAGAACTGACTTGAGTCTCTCTCATCACTCAGTTGTAAATTTCTTCAGGAACGGAAGAAAAATTGCGCCCGATGTTTCTACGAATTCTCCTTTTGTGCTTGATCATTTCAAGAAATCTTTTGTAGATGTCTAAGTCCATAGTTAATAAGTCTATGGTTAAAGTTTGAGAGCCTAATCATGAACAGGCTGTGAGAATTATGTGTAGGAACATTCATATGTGAAGAAGTGTTCACTCGTTCCTGAAACAGGCACAAAATTTAATGTTAATGTTTTGTTCAGTTCTCCTTCCACAGTGTAAAGTTTTGAGCAAGCAAGCACTCAATCTTTAAGTTGGAAGGTAAGCTATCTATGGCCAAAAGCATTTTCATAAACGGGTTCTAGATTGAGAGAACCAAGTGTTAAAAGTTATAGGTATCTAAATCGACTTCTCAGAAGAGCAATTTTAGGCATAGGTAACTTGTTGAGATCATTTCTCAAGATATACTAAATCTTTTGGAGTGATTCAACTTGGAGAAGGTGCACAAACTGTAGGCGACACTTTGTGCAGAGTTTCATAAAAAACTTTACACAATTGATAAGGTAATGAGAGAGATATGTGGAGCAGACTTTTTGTGTAGTCATCTCCTTCACAGATTTTTCAAAATCTTCATAATTGATCATTGATCTTTTAAAATTGGTAAAGGTTTGAGTTACTCTTGTTATAAAGGTGCTTTGACTACAAGAGTAACTTGTTCTTTTGGAGATTAACACTTTCCATCAGTGGTATCAGAGTAGGAAGCATCAAAATTGAAGGAAGGAGGACCCCGACTGCTGCAGGTGCAAAGAATTCAATATCTGAAGGTTCAAAAGGTGAAAGCTTCAGAGAAAAGCTTGAGAAGGAGGTTATACGACATCAAGAGAGACAAAAGCAACATTATTCGAAGTAAAGGTACATCTATTACTCATAAAGATTGAAGAATTCAATATAGAGGTGAAGAAAGGATGGGAGATTCTCTTCAAATAGAGAAGTTGGATAGAGAGAACTATCCAGCATGGTCAATGAGGATGGAAGCTCATCTTATGAGCAAAGATTGGATAGCTTATATTACAGGTGAAGAAGAAAAGCCTCAGTTCAGAGATCTTAGTGTTCCAACTAGGGAAGAATTATCAGATTTGAAGAATTGGATGAAGAGAGATGCTCAAGCTAGGAGCATTATCTATATGGCAGTCAATGACTACTTGCTACCTCACATTAGAGGTCTTGAAAGTGCAAGCGATATATGGAATGCTTTGGAGGAGCATTTTCAAAACACCACAAAGTCAAGGAACGCATCTTTGTGGGCATAATTTAATACTTTCAAGAAGAAGGCTTCTCAATCCATCTCAGACTATGTAACAAGGATGAAGGACATTGCAGATGCATTAGGAGCAGTTGATGAAGACATTGAGGAGGATAAATTGGTAAGGCAAATTCTCACAGGGTTGAGAGGTGATGAAAAATGGAAGCAATTCATTTTGTCTACTGAGTTATCACTTGATCATTTTACTCCTGACTTAAATTAGTTGCTAGGACATATGTTAACCTTTGAGCAGGATGTCAAAGGTGAAGGTGACAAAAGTGCAAGCCATGCAATGTATTCAAAGGATAGGAAGAAAAATAGCAAAGGGAAGCAACAAGAAAATGAAGATGAAGGTACAACTAGTCAAGCCAACTTCCTAAGAGGAAGAGGAGGTGGCAAAGGTAGAGGAAGAGGTAGGAGTAATAAAGATGGAGTCAAGGCTTGCTAGATTTGTGGTAAGACAAATCACTTAGCTAATGATTGTTGGCATAATACTCAGAGTAATGGTGGATATAATCAAAATTTTAATTCAAGAGGAAGAGGTGGCAGAAATCAAAGAGGTAATTTCACAGGTAGAGGTAGTAGAGATTACTTTGGAAGAAATGTAGGTAGAGGATTGCAAAGTCAACAATACAACAATACCTACTACAATTATGCTTCAGATCAGAAGGAGGATTCAACATTGATAATGAATGCAACTTGTGAAAGGCAAAGTGAAGACCAAAGAGTCTTCTACATTGGCTCAAGGTGTAGCAATCACCTGAGTGGTAACATAGCATTGATAAATGATTTGGAGAATAAGATAACTAATCATGTAGTTCAAACAGGTGACAATACAAAGCACAATGTGAAGTCAATTGGATCAAGAAGGCCAAGGATGGTAGCACCCTCTTGAGTAAGGTCTTGTATGTTCCTACAATTCCTAAGAATTTGATAAGTGTAGGACAAATTGTTGAGAAAGGTTATGAAGTTAGATTCACTAATGGAGTGTTTGTGGAAGACCCTAGTAATGAGTATAAAGAGATTGTTTCAGGTAAGAAAGAAGGAAGATTGTTCACATTGAAGATTCAAGGTAATGTTGGTCATGCCTTGTTCACTTATGGAGGGCATAAGATCTCTGAGTTAGATCTTTGGCACAAGAGGCTTGGACATTTCAATGAAAGAGGGATCAAAGATATGGTTAACAATGGTTCAGTGCTTGGATTGCCTAATGTTGCAGGTCAACATATGACATACAGATTTGAGGCATGTCAATTAGGTAAGGCTCATAAGCAATCTTATTCCAAGCATGGTTTTATGTATTCAGAGAAGTTTGAATTGGTACACATAGATGTATGGGGACCATCAAAAGATTTTAGTATCAATGGTTCAAGGTATTATGTGATTTATGTTGATGATGCTACCAGATGGATCACTATCTATGTGATCAAAGATAAATAAGAAGTATTCAATACATTTAAACACTATCATGTGTATGCACAGAGAATTACATGTCATAAGTTGAAGAGACTAAGGTCAGATGGAGGGGGAGAGTATTTCTCTAATGATTTCAGTGATTACTTGTGGAATGCAGGTATTAAGAGAGAGGTTACTTGCAGGTACTCTCCTCAACAAAATGGTGTAGTAGAAAGGAGAAATAGAACTCTTGTTGAGTTTGCAAGATCCATGATGAAGGAGAAAAATTACCCAAATTACTTGTGGGTGAGGCTGTAAACACAGCTACTTATTTGGTTAATAGGTTGCCATGTAAAGCTTTGCAGGGTATGACACCATATGAGGCATGGTGGGGTAAGAGACCTACATTAGACCATTGCAAAGTATTTGGATGTTTGGCATATGCATATGTGCCATCACAATTAAGGCACAAATTGGAACCTAAAGCTGAAAAGTATGTATTCATTGGTTATGATGATAAGCAGATGGGATATAGGTTGTGGAGTCCATCCACAAAACAATTCCTTGTATCAAAGGATGTTACATTTGATGAGCAAGGTACTTGGTATGCAGGGACAATCAATATTAATGTAGGTGATGAAGAAGTTATGAATCAAAAGAAAGGTAAATCAAAGGTTTAGATATTTGATGAAGAGGAGAATAATGAAGTACAGGTTGAAGTTGAAGAAATGCCAAGATTTGATCCTGAGTGTGATGAACCAGAAACCTCAAGGAGTGGAGAACTTAGAAGGTCATCAAGACACAAGTGGCAACCTACAAGGTATAGCTATGACACTTCTTTTTTGGCTACAAAAGATTATGCCTATATGATAAAGGCGTATGAAGATCATTCTACATATGAAGAGGCAAAAGATAAGGAGAATTGGGAGAAAGCTATGCAGGAAGAATATGATGCATTGATGGAGAATCAGACATGGGAGTTGGTTCTTTAACCAAATAGCCAGAAGATCATTGGATGCAAGTGGGTCTATAAGACAAAACGGTATGCAGATGGAAGCGTGTCTAGGTATAAAGCTAGACTTGTTGTGAAAGGTTTTGCTCAGACTTATGGTATAGATTATGATGAGACCTATAGTCCTGTGGCAAAGATGACAACCATCAGGACACTCATAGCTATTGCTGCATGTAAAGGTTGGAAATTATGTCAATTAGATGTGAAGAATGCTTTTTTGAATGGTTATATTTCAGATGATGTTTTTATGGAGCAACCCCAAGGATTCAAAGATGAAAGGTATCCAGAGTATGTATGTAAGCTCAAGAGAGCTTGTATGGTTTGAAGCAGGCCCCAAGGGCATGTTATTATAGACTTGTGAAGTTCTTGAAGGTACTTGGATTTCAAGTATCTAAAGTAGATAGTAGCTTGCTTGTCAAAGCAAGTGATGATGGGTTCATATACATGTGCATATATGTTGATGATATAATTCTTACAGGTACAGATGAGAAAGGCATTCAAAGCCTAAAGAAGCAAATGGAGAAAGAGTTCAAAATCAGTGATTTGGGAGACGTCATATTTCTTGGGCATGGAGATTTCATACACTCAACATGGAGTGTATGTGACTCAAGAAAGGTATTTGAGAAACTTGTTGATCAAGTTTAAGATGAATGATTGCAGGGTAGCACCTACTTCGATGGATATGAATCACAAATTGAGCAGATATGGAGGTGAAGAATTCAAGGACATGAAACTATATCAGAGTTTGGTTGGTAGTCTGATCTATGCTACATTAACTAGGCCTGACTTGTCATATGAAGTTGGAGTTTTGTCTCAATTCATGCATTGCCCTAGGAAAGAACATTGGATTGCAGGTCAAAGAGTGTTGAGGTACATTAAGGGTACACGCAAAGAAGGTTTGTATTATGGTTTTACATCAGATACAAACATCAAGATATATAGTGATGCAGATTGGGCAGGTAATCCAGATGATAGGAGATCAACTTATGGATACTTGTGTTATGTGGGAGATAAGTTAATTTCTTGGTGTTCAAAGAAACAACACACAGTTGCTTTATCATCTACAGAAGCAAAGTACAAAGGGATGGTTGAAGCTGCAAAGGAAGTGATATGGCTTAAGACTCTGATAAAGAGTTTTGACATCATTCAGAGTACACCTACTATTCATGGAGGTAACGTGAGTTCATTGTATTTGTTGGAGTTAGACGTCTGCGGAAGCACGCGAACAACACAAGGAAGAAGAAGAAGCTTGGAGCACAACACACAAGACTGAATGTATTACTAGAGAATGTACAAAGATAATTAGCCCATTAGGGCAATAGGCGTATATACAAGCCGGGGGAAAAAAACCTCCTAAAGAGGGAAAAAAGTGCCTCGGCGGTCCTAGTGTGTTCACACACATCACTACCTAAATATATCAACAAATCCCCCCTGGGAGTGATGCGGTGAACAAGGAGCTGGCACTCATGTATAAGGAAATGCCAAGCTATGTGGAAGTCACTCCACAAAAGGAAGTAAGCCCAAAGCTTTGCGGAAAGCTTCAAACTTCTCCCTAGGCAGAGCCTTCATGAAAAGGTGTGCAATGTTCTCCTGCGTGGGCACATAGGCCAAGCTGATCTCCCCAGCAGAGAACCTCTCCCTGACATAGTGATAATGCACCTCAATGTGCTTAGTGCAAGCATGGAACATAGGGTTCCTCGCAACTACCAATGCGCTCTAACTGTTAGTGAAGATGGTGGTGGCAGAAGACTGGCCAACACCCAAATCAGCCATAAGGCATCTGAGCCACACACACTCAACAGTCGCTGTGAAAGTTGCCCTATACTCAGCCTCACAACTGGAAGTGGCCACAGTAGGCTGCTTCTTGCTCAACCAAGATATACATGAGCTACCAAGCATGAAGCAAAAACCACTAGTGGACAAAGGCACTCTTACATATGTGGGTTCCAAAAGCACTCTTACATGCACAAAGGCCTATGCTCTCCACCATGCAAAAGGTCTCAACAAAGAAGTCAAGGAGAGAAAAGGGTAAGAACCGAGCACAGAGACCAAAAGAAGATAAAGTCACCTCTTTGAAAAGAATAAGAAGGAAATCATCAAGGATATGGGTTTGGAAGCCAAAAGTACTAGCAACGTCCACTGAACCAAAGAATCAACCGCATCAGAGGCAAAATTTAAACAATCAACTAGAGATGAAGAAGGCACAAAGGACTTGTATGCAACCCAACACAATTCTAAAGTGGGTCCCTAAATTTAATTGTCGTTTGAAATACAATGGATACCTCCAACGAGGGGTGCATCAACATCTGCCAAGAACATTGAAAGCCTCGACGCATGACAACCATGTGCCTTTGGCATAGCCTTGTCTTTTTCACCATTCAGGTCATGCATTTCCAAGGTATGCATTAATATAGGGCCACATTACATGGTCGTGCATAGACACAATTGAGAAATCCCAGGCACATGAGACACTCTTGACATATGTAAAATATCTTATTGCTACTAACGACTGTCTTCTTGTTTGTGACATTGTTCCACAAAAAAAAGAGGAAAAGAAAAAGAAAAAGAACAAAGAGAGACGAGAAGACGAAACAAGACCAAGCGATCCAAGAATCTCACTAGGGGATCATCAACAAGGACATCCATCAGCAACGAAGAACAAGCCAATGGTCAATCACCATGATGGGAGTACAACACAAAGAGACGACTATTGACAGACCTTTCACCATGGTAAGAATTGTATGCTCCAACAATATAACCATGATAGATTAGGAAACCTCTTCTTCAGCATACCCTTGAGCACTTTGCTTAAGATCCCATTTGTTGCACCATACTTCTTCCCATGCATTCCCCAAGTATGAATACATAGGGCCACATTGCAAGGCTGTGCACAAGGCACATATTTTGTTCAACCCATGCACTAATGCACTTACCCATCATTCATTATGGGTTACAAGTACTTGGCATACATTGTGAAACACTTTTCAGAAGCTGAAAACTATGACATTCGGCTACCATAGGAAGAAGTACATACAATGGGACCAGAACTTGCATAGGCTAGCAGTGCCAAACTGAAGAACCAAACAACCTACCAAGCTACATCTGGCTGATTGACCACTCTTGTTGCTACATGGACACTACCTCTCCAAGTACTACATGGAACAACTACTCCAAAAAGGGTCTATCAGGGATGACAGACTCTAAGGGGGGGGGGAGAGTTGACACTCAAGGTTAAGGACAAAACATGGAAGTGCATCAAGGAAGTGGACACACAAGAAGGAGCATGTAGGGAGCTCCAAGAAGCACCTATCAATTTCTCAAAAGAAATCCCTATAAAAATAGTGATTTTTATCACTAAAAACCATTGTAAATACCATTTTTTATTTTTGCAGCTCCATTTTGTTCAAACAGAGGACTCCTCGCGCTTGAGGAGTATTACAACTATCATCCGACCAATTTTCATAATTTTTAGACTCCATTTGAGCCCCCAATATAAGCCTTGGAACCTATTTTTTAACTAGGCTGGACACTAGGTCTGGACAGGCCAAAACCACTCAAAGAACTATAAAAACGGCTGGAGAGCTCATTTTTTAGGTTAGCTTGTTGTAGATTTGAGCTTGGTAAGAGAGTTCTTTTGTAATCGAGGATCTTCCATTGTTCCACTCTTTGCTCTTACTTTGTGCGTGTGTGTGTGTATGTGTGTGCATGCTTGTGTGTTTTCACTCAGGTGCTTGTGCCATCACTTGCTCACGGTCTTCATACCAATCCTCACGTCTCTACGGATTGACATTTATGAGGTGAATCTCCTCACGTTGGTACTTGCCATTGTGCTAGGGTGACAACCTCAAATTGCTATGAAAATTGGCATGAATGTAGAAGGCCATCTTGATTTCTGTTTCAAAGCCATCTTGACCTTGCTTTTGAGCCCACAAGGTGGGGCCTATGAAAAAATCAAATTTCTATTCTGAAGCCATCTCCACCTCTATTTTGAGCCTACAAGGTAGGGCTCACAAAAAACTCATGTCATTTTGCAAAACGATCAGGTGCCTTCTGTTTGACAACACTCAAGTATTCCAGATCCAAAATTTCAAGCAATTTTGTGTACTGCTGATACACAAAAACTGTGTTTTTCTGAGATCAAAATGTGACATCGGAGTGTGATAGTATTCAAGTAGAGGTACTACTTCTAGTGTCTTTATAGGGTTGCAAATTGTTATAGAAATGGAAAGCGCGGATGGGGTGAGTCATCTTATTAGTGATAAGTTGGACAAGTACAACTTCCATGCTTGGATATTCTGAATGATGAATGTCCTAATGGGAAAGGGCTATTGGAAGTACATCAAAGGAGAGAAACGCTCGAAAGTTACTAGAGAGGTATCAAACTATAGACCACTTAAGAGCATATGAATAATGGAATCAAGGATCATGAAAGGTAATGTATTGACTATCTTTTAGCATAGAGGATAGCATCATTGGAGACATACAGGGTGCCAAGACTTTGAAAGAGGCATGGAATAGTTTGGTCACATTTTCTAAGACTAATACAAAGGCACAAAAATTGCAACTCAAGAACAAGCTGCATACACTAGAGGAAAAGCGCATGTCGGTAGGTGACTACACCTTGAAAATCAAAAGAATATATGAGTCACTTGCATCTATTGGCATGAATGTAGATGATGATGATAAGGTGGAAGTGTGCCTTCATGGTTTCGAAGCTTCATTTGAGCAATTTAGAACTTCTATTCAGACTAGGGAAAATATTTTGAATTTTGCAAATCTGGTGTCCATGCTGATTATTGAAGAAAAGAATCTTGTTGAGGACTCAAAGTCCCAAGGGAAACCTAGTTCTGAGTACGTATTCTAATCTTATAGAGGAAGAGGCAAAGGTAGAGGTTTTCGAAGTGGAAGAGGAAACAATAACCAAGAACAAGGTCAACATCAGAATCATGTGGGAGGTAGAGGACAAATTCACTTGAACTTGATTGCTGGTTAAAGAATCAAATTAACCTACAAAACGTTGGTAATGATTTTACGAGTTAATATTTTGAATAGGAAAGCTTTCATAAGGTCAAGCTTCAGAAGAATTTAATCAACGATTCCACACTTATGTTTGTTAAACCCTCAAGCCCTAAGAAGATCTAAAGAGTGTATTGTGGCATGTTTTAGACCAAGATTTGAGTGGCAAACAATAATTAGCCTTTAGACCAAGATTTTCTCACCTTATTACCTACATGCCTAAAAATAATAAAAAATCTATACACATTTCACCAAATCTATTCATGTTCGACAGTGTTTCAAGGCATCTAATGACATGATAGAAATTCTCAAAATCAAATTTGTTATTTATTGGAATGAGTTTCAATGTAATGAGAAACTTTCTCACCCATAGAGAATAGGAATAAACAAGTTGTATTACATGTATTATCTACATGTGGCTTGCCTTTCTTCAGCTTTGGAAGAAAGGCCCCTTGTTTACCATTCAAGGTGATACTATCTGTTGGAGTTATTAGCTACCTACTTGGCTTTTCTCCCCTCCCCCCATACCTTTCTCTGGGAGTTAGGGCCCTCTTGCCATTGTTGGGTGGTGATTTGTCCCCTTATTTTTTTTTTCGTGTGCCATTTTGTAGCCCAATGGGGACATCTTTTGTAAACTAATAGGACAAATTTTTTTTGAAAAAAAGAAATTTTGAAAAAGCGATACCCAAATTTCAATTTGATGAGATCACAATTGTTGTAATATTTTGTTAGTGATTTTTTTTAACACTCCTAGGACTATGAGGGTACATTTCTGATGGAGAGTGTTAATCTCCAAAAGAACAAGTTACTCTTGTAATTAGAGCACCTCTATAACAAGAGTAACTCAAACCTTTACCAATTTTAAAAGATCAATGATCAATTATGAAGATTTTGAAAAATCTGTGAAGGAGATGACTACACAGAAAGTGTGCTTCACATATCTCTCTCATTACCTTATCAATTGTGTAATGTTTTTTATGAAACTTTGCAAAAAGTGTCGCCTACAGTTTGCGCACATTCTCCAAGTTGAATTACTCCAAAAGATTCAGTATTTCTTGAGAAATGATCTCAACAAGTTACCTATGCCTGAAACTGCTCTTCTAAGAAGTCGATTTAGACACCTATAACTTTTAACACTTGGTTCTCTCAATTTAGAACCCGTTTATGAAAATTCTTTTAGCCATAGATAGCTTACCTTCCAACTTAAAGATTGAGTGCCTGCTTGCTCAAAACTTTACACTATGGAAGGTGAATTGACCAAAACATTAACATCAAATTTTGCGCATGTTTCAGGAACCAGTGTACACTTCTTCACATATGAATGTTCCTACACATAATTCTCATAGCCTGTTCACAATTAGGCTCCCAAACTTTAACTATAGACTCATTAACTATGGACTTAGACATCTACAAAAGATTTCTTGAAATGATCAAGCACAGAAGGAGAATGCTTAGAAACATCGGGCGTAGTTTTTCTTTCATTCCTGAAGAAATTTACAACTGAGTGATGAGAGAGACTCAACTCACTTCTAAGATGTCTAATGACTCATACAACTACTTATTTCTCTATTTTTATGCTCTCTTAGATTTTCCCTAACTTTTTACTTGTATATATAGGCAAATATTTACAATATCATAACTATACAAAAGTATAAGTGAACTATCTCTGTATTAATGTACATATGTGTACACCTCTTCATCTTTTGGATGTATTCTTCCTTCATGCTTCAAAACTTGAATTTTCCTTCAGTCCTTGACTTTCAAACCTTCGTTAAAACTTCAATTGTTGATTTCCCTGCACCAACAGCTCCCCCTCAATCATCAATTGAGTTTTTCTCTATCTTCTTTATACCTGCCATGTCTTTGGACCTTTGTACCTTTGGTCCATCCAAGCTTTTAGTTAACATATCAGCTATCTAATCTTTTGTTGAAGTATGTATGACTTCAATCTCTTTATCCATCACCTTCTCTCTTAGGAAATGGTACTGAATCTCAATGTTTTTAGTCCTGGCATGAAAAACAACATTAGCAGTTAAATACTGTTGATATATTTAGGTAGTGATGTGTGTATATACGCCTATTGCCCTAATGGGCTACTTATCTTTGTACATTCTCTAGTAATACATTTAGTCTTGTGTGTTGTGCTCCAAGGTTCTTCTTCTTGCTTGTGCTTTTTGCGTGCTTCCGCAGATGTCTAACTCCAACAATTGGTATCAGAGCAGGTCGTCGCTTCATCTAGGGCAACGTCGACACTCCTCCGTTTGCAGTCTCGGAATCGTACGAATTTTGGTGAGCATACTCAGGTGTTCCCGAGATCAAAACAGCTTCGCTTTGTTGTGCCGAAATCGCGATCTGAGCTCGTTTCAACCTCCGAATGCACTATCGCAGCACTTGTGTAGGCTATTTCGTCTTTTTGTGCCAAAGGTATATACCTGTTTCTGTTCGCCAGTACAAGCGTCTCAAAGTCTGCTACATGTTAAGTAGAACTCATCTAGGCAGTTCCGTTCAACTTTATGAGATACAGTCAATTTTTTGCATCAAGGTATTTTAGTCACCGACCATGGCTGAAAGCAGTGATCTATTCCGTATGTTGGCTGTTGAGGATAAGTTGGATGGTACCAACTACCCATTATGGTCTTATATGATGCGACATGTATTGGTTGCAAAAGGACTGTGGAACATTGTGCAGGGTGTTGAAAGACGTCCTGTTACACCTGCAACTACAGGTACTGCAAATACAAGTGCTGGAGCTGATGAAGATGGTGTCAAAGATGATATTCCGCAGATTCATGTTCGTGCTGTTGTTTTTGTTGCACCTCCTGCAGAGAAAATTTGTTGGGATGGCAGAGATGCACAAGCACATGCATTGATAGCTTTGTCTGTCAAACGTGCTATTATTCCTCACATTCGCTCTTACAGAACAGCAAAGGATGCTTGGGATACACTTACCACTTTGTACCAGGCTAGAATGAGGCTCGTGTTGCTTACCTCCGAAAACAGTTGGAGAGTGAGCACATGAATGAAGGTGATTCTATGGACAGTTTTCTCACAAAGATCAAAGACCTAAAGGAACAATTGATTTCTGCTGATGAGGTTATACTAGATAGCTCACTTGTGCAGACCATTCTGAATGGTCTTCCTGATTCATATCAGAGTTTCGCCTCTACTCTTCAGTTGATGATGAAAGGCAATCCAAATGCCTTGTCATTTGAGGAGTTAGTCTCTGTTCTGTTGCAAGAAGATCAGTCTAGGCAGAATAGGTCCATTATTCGTATTGCAGATCAAGCTTTCCTGGCTAGTTAGAAGGGCAAAGGAAAATGGAGCTCTTCTACTAGTAAGCAAAAATCTGCAAATGTTGCACAATCAAAGAACCAGGATAAAGATGAGAAGAAATCAGAAAAGCAGAAATTGTTTTGCAAGTATTGTAAAGGAAATGATCATATCATAAAGAACTGTCCAAAACTGGCTGCAAAAGAGGCAAAGAAGAAAGAGGCTTGAATGGTTGTTGCAGAAGCCTCTACACCAAAAACAGAGTTTGCTAATCTTGTGCAAGAAGAAGAATGGGCGTTTACTACTGTTTGTATTTTTGACCCATCTTCTCATGAGTAGTGCATGTCTGCAGTAGACTCAGATGTTTGGTACTTTGACAGTGGGGCGACCAAACATATTACCTCGCAGCGCAGTTTCTTCTCTTCACTCGAGCCTACCCCTATAGGGAATACTGTCACATGCGCCAACAACTCCTCTTATCCTGTTATGGGAGTTGGTAAGATCATTCTGACTACAGCAGATGGTAGTTGTTTCACTTTGTTAGATGCTTTATTTGTGCCAGGGATCAAAAAGAACCTGCGATCAGTTTTTGCATTAGCCAATATTGGCTTGGTTGTGAAATTTGTTGATGATAGGTGTATAGTTCATGATCTGTCAAATGGCGATGTGATTATTGCTTCTGGCATTTTATGTCGTGGGTTGTATAAGCTCATAGACTATGAAAGATCAGTGAATGATTCCGCATGTGCAGTTCATGATTCTTATGCTATGTCAGATGCAAAGCTTTGGCATGCACGCTTTGGTCATCTGAATTTTGCTAGTTTGCTACGCCTACAGAAATCAAAAATGGTGTCCTCTTTGCCCAAACTTGAGGCACCTGGAAAACATGTTTGTGAAGGCTGTATTTTGGGCAAAATGCAGTGTTCATCCTTTCCAAAAGATGGTTCAGTTCGGGCTACTCAGAAATTGCAGCTTGTACATAGTGATGTCTCTGGTCCTATGCAGACGCCTTCTTTTGGAAATTACCTTTACTTCGAGACTTTCATTGATCATTTTTCCAGGCATGCATGGGTATATCCACTCAAAGCAAAGTCCGAAGTGTTCATGTGCTTTAAACAGTTTTTGGTTTTGGCTGAAAATCTGTCAGCATGTAAAATGGGCACCCTCCGTTTTGATCGAGGGGGGGAATATATGTCTTCTGATTTTAATGCATTTCTGGCTGAACGTGGGATAAAACACCAGTGTACAATGTCCTATATACCTCAACAAAATGGAGTTGCTGAACGAAAGAATAGGTCACTCATGGAGATGGCGAGGTGCATGGTCAAGAGTCAGGCTTTACCACATAGTTTCTAGCTTGAGGCTGTCATGTGTGCAGCATATGTACTGAACAGGTATCCCACTAAAGCGCTGCAGTCTATCACTCCATATGAGGCTTGGCATGACCGCAAGCCATCTGTTGCTCATCTGCGTGTTTTTGGTTGTCTGGCATATGCACTAGTGCCTGAACAACATCGCAGAAAATTGGATGATAAGGCAGTAAAATGTATTTTTGTTGGGTACAGTTCTGAAAGTAAAGGCTATCGTCTATATCATCCATAGACTAAACACATTCTGGTTAGCCGTGATGTTGTATTTGTGGAAGATGATGTTCAGCAATTGCTTTCATGTACTAAGGAGACATCTGTTAGCTCCAAAGACATGTATGATACTTTGATGCCTCTTTTTACAGGTGGGCAGTCTAGTGCTGGTCCTAATGAGGCAACTTCTCAACCTTTGCAGGTTTCATATGATGATGCAGATCATTCCATTTCTGATGTAGATTTACATGATGCACTTCTTGATGAGACAGCTGATATTGAGCAGGAAAAAACTATGCCAAAATGGCTGGTGCAGACTTTGCGTGACAACAAATTAGATGCCCCTTTGGCATATCGTACTCATTCAGGCTCTCATAGTGCCTCCTTTGCATCAGATTTCTATGCTATGGCTCCGTCTAGTCTCTGTGATGAGAATGAGCCTATTTCTTTTGATGAAGCACAGAATTCAGAAAATCGGATGGCTGCTATGCAATCTGAATATGATGCTATAATGAAGAATGGTACATGGTCTTTATGTGACTTGCCTCCAGGCACGAAGGCCATTGGCACTAAGTGGGTATACAAGTTGAAGTGTAAACCTGATGGTACAGTTGACAGATATAAGGCTAGGCTTGTTGCAAAGGGTTATGCACAGGAAAGAGGCATTGATTTTGATGAGACCTTTGCACCTACATGCCGTATGACTACTATTCGGAGCATTGTGCACTTGCAGCCCATCATGGTTGGAATGTACATCAGTTGGACATTAAAACAGCATTTCTGAATGGTGACTTGCATGAAGAAGTGTATGTTTCTCAGCCCCGTGGCTTTGTGCAGAAAGGGCATGAAAACCAAGTGTGCAGGTTAAAGAAGGCATTATATGGTTTAAAGCAAGCACCACGTGCTTGGTATGAGAAGATACATGCCTATCTGATTGCACATGGTTTTGAGAACAGTCCAACTAAAAGCACCTTATATGTTAAGCGTGCTAATGATGTGCTTCTGATCATTGTTGTATATGTTGACGACATGCTGCTCATTGGCCCTATTGAGAAGCATATTGCTGATTTCAAGGCTGATTTGCATGCCTCATTTGAGATGTCTGATTTGGGGCATTTGCATCACTATTTGGGCATTCATTTTATGCAAGTTCATGGTGGAATGGCTTTGTGTCAAACGAAATATATTGACACATTATTGCAACGTTTTGGCCTTGAAGACTGTAAGCCTATTGCCACTCCTATGGAGACATGTTTACGATTGAGTCTTCATGATTCTGGAGATGCATTTGATGTTGTTCTCTATCAGCAGGCTGTTGGATGCTTGATTTACTTATGCATTACTCGGCCAGATATTCAGTTTGCTGTCTCACAGATGAGCAGGTTTATGCATTGCCTAGCAGTCACGCATTGGAAGGCGGTTAAACGCATCTTTCGCTACTTGAGTGGTACTCGACTACTTGGGTTGTTTTATCCCAAGGGGGGATCACTACCGCCAGATTTGCATGCTTTTTCTGACTCAGATTGGGCTGGTTGCTATGACACTCTTACATGCACTAATTTTCTTTGGTACCCAAATTTGTCGGAGATCTTTTGGTTGAGGTGGTCCTGGTTGCTTGTTTCTTGTCTTCGCATGGTTGGCTTGCCTGAGCGGGCATTGTGTTTGCAAGGTTGGTGGTTTCTCTCCTTTTCATACCCATATTTTCTTCATGCCCTTAACTACTTTCTTCTTAAAATTTGAGGCGGTATTTGGTATGGCCGTTGTCCTATACTATTTTGCTTGCCTTTTTGGTTGAGTTGTGGTTGCGGCATTAGTTCTTGCATGAGAGGAGGAGTCCGCTTGTCCTTGAGCCGGTTCTTCCATGATTGAGTTCTTCTGGAATACAGAGCTTTTCACACATACAACATCTCGTTCATGAAGATTAGTCTTAACGGAACTAAGAGAGTGTGTGGTGCCATGATCTATGAGCATGCAGTTCTCTAATTCTAATGTAATGCATCGTTCCTGTACCCAAACTTGAAGAAGTTGACTTCTTAGGTTCAAGTTGACTACATGGTCGTAAATCCAAACTTGACCCAAGACAAGTGGCTCTGTAAGGTCCTCATCGTGACATACTAGCATTTTGACTTTCATTGGAAGATCTTGCAGGTAGATGGGAAGTTCCACCTCACCCAAACAAGGGGTTTCAACACCTCCCAAACCTATGAGATAGGCTTCTATGGGCTTGATGTTCAATTGTAGGTCTTGGCAGTATGAAAGTCTAACTGCACTAGTTGTTGCACCTGAGTCAACCAAGGCTCTCACAGTCCTTACACTCTTTCCTCGTCTGACCTCCACAGTCATAAAGGGGCGTCGATCAATTATGCGAGAAGTAATTATGCCCCATTTTAGGCACATATCCATGTGATATTTTTGGGCTTTTTGGTTGACATCTAGGCCTAGTCACCTTAACTTATTTTGCCTAATGTGCTCTCTAGCCTCTGCCTGTGCTTCTTCTCTGACTCTCAACTCTTCTTCTTTTTGCTTCTTAGCCATGTTGAGTCTCCTTAACATATCCTCTATAAGAGGTTCTTGATATAGTTTGACTCGGCATTCACTAATATAGTTTGGCAAGATGTCACCTTCCAAAGTGGCCAATTGAATTGACCTGCTAGTGGAAATTCTATTAATGATCATGGATCCATATCCTCTTTTTTCCAACTTACGGGCATGCTGCTTTAGCGTATAAACCAGCACTAGATCTCCTTCTTTCAATCCCTTATCCTTGATGTGTGCATCAAAGTATGCCTTTTGTCTTTTCTTGGCAGCATAGATGCCTGCTGCCGCTCGTAGCCTCGTCTCACCTAAGCGTTCTAGATCAAAGATCCTAGAGGAAAATTCATGTACATTCCACTCATGCTCTTGTGCTACTTTTAATGCTCGGAATAGGAAGTCCAAGGGTAGCACAACATTCTATCCAAAGACCATATGAAATGGGGTAGCATTGAGTATTGTTTTGTAAGCAACTCGGTAAGCCCAAACAGCATGATGAAGCTGTTTGTCCCAATCAGAGCGTTTATCATTTACGAGTTTTGTCAACACATTGCATAGGATCTTATTCGTGCTCTCGGCTTGTCCGTTGGCTTGGGGATGATAAGGGGAAGAGTTCTTATGTATTACCATGAATTCTTGAAGGAGATTTTCAATGACCTCGTTCAAGAAGTGTGTACCTCTATCATTGACCAACTCTATTGGTAACCCATATCTTGTGAACACGTTCTCAAATAAGAACTTAGCCGTCGTTCGAGCATCATTCTTTGTCGTGGCTTTTCCTTCAACCCACTTTGTGAGGTAATATATGGCTACAATAATGTACTCTGCATGGGAGTTTCTAGCAAGGTGGTTAATAGGACCTACAAAGTCGATATCCCACTTCGAGAATGCGCGTCCTCCCATCATTGGTCTCAAAGGCATCTCATCTTTTCTGACTGGATATTGGGCACGTTGGCATGTGTCACATTTCTTCACATAGGTATGCGAATCCATATGAAGAGTGGGCCATCAGAGTCCTGAGAATAGAATCTTGATTACTCGGTCAGGCCCAAAGTGTGCACCTGCAACATCGTTGTGTGCAATTTCTAAGACTTTCAAGTAGTCTGATTCATGAACACACGGTCTTAAATATCCATCTTTGCCTCTTCGGTATAGGTTCTCTCCAACTAAGGCATAGTCTTTAGCCTTTTGCTCCATGCTTCGTCTTCTTGCTAGACTAGCCTCGTTTGGTAGTGTTCCTGATTTCATAAATTATACCAATGCAGCACTCCAATCTGGAAATAGTGATACGTGATAAAGGGTAGCATGCTCCATTGGGGGTCTCTCTTTGCACACTGGACAATTTTTAATCCACTCATGTATTTCTCTATCCATGCTAGGCCAATATACTCCTAAACATTTCAGATTCTACAATGTTCGTTGTTTAGAGTAGTGATTTCCTAAAAACCCTTCATGTGCTTGTTGCAACCAACTGCTATGTTCATCGTCCTCGACACAACAAGTTAATACACCTCTCTATCTTCTTTGTGCATGCTTCTTGCCAATATTTGATATTTTTGCGATTTTACAATTTCCTCTTTGTTTGTATTCACATTCTTATTTGTAGGCCCAAAGGTTAAGACAGGTGCCAACTTATTTGATCATTTCGGAACAACTTCTAAATTGAACAGATAAGCACTAGGCAATTCATCAGACACTCCTTGCACTGACTCCCCTCAAGCGATGCGAGAAAGGTGATCTGCCTTGAGGTGGGTCTTACCTTTCCTAACAACAACTTCAAAGTCATATTCCATTAGTAAGAGGAACCATCTTACTAAGCATCCTATGTTGCAAGGTTTATTGACCAAATACAATAAAGCTTGATGATCAGTGAAAAGTTTGAACTTGTTGGCCAATAGATAGTGTCTAAATTTCTTTACAGCATACACCATGCCTAAGTCGTCTCGTTCGGTTGTTGTATAGTTTCGTTTAGCAACGTTTAATTGCCTGCTAGCATATGCTATAGGTAAATCTAGACTTCCTTCACCTATGGGTTGTGCTAGCACACATCTGACTGCATGATTGGAGGCATCCACATGGACATGGAATGGTTTACTCCAATTAGGAGTGGTCAGTATTAGTGCTGAGCACAAACGTCTCTTTAGCTCATTGAAGGAATTTTCACATTTGGTTTTCCACTCAAAGTTTGTCAACAAGGCATAAAGAGGTTTAGCTATGATCGCATACATGTGGATAAATCTATGGTAATATCCACAATGGCCCATAAAGGCTTGTCCCTCTTTAACATTCCTTGGTCTTGGCAACTCCGCTATGGATCTTACTTTATCCTCATCTGTGGAGATTCCATTCTTAGAAACAATGTGACCTAAGATTTTACCTTGTCCTACCATAAATACACACTTCTCTGGGTTCAGACAAACTCGATATTCCCTACACTTGTTGAAAATCTATCTGACTTCAGGGATGTGGTATCTTCTTTCTTGGGAATGAGCACATAAATCGTCAACATATACTTCTAGGCTCTTTCGCAAGAACTCTTTGAAGACATGACACATGAGCCTTTGGAATGTTGCAGGTGCATTGGTGAGCCCAAATGGCATCACACAGAATGCAAAGATCCCCCAATAAATTTTCAGTGATTGGAAGCGGATAACTATCTTTGATCGTAGTGGCATTAACATTTTTAAGGTTAATACACACTTGCAACTTCCCATTCTTCCTGGACACCACTACAATGGGGGAGACCCATTTAGTATGCTCAATATCATAGATGAATCCAGCTTCAATCTGTTGATATATTTAGAGTGATGTGTGTGAACACTCTAGGACCGCCGGGGCACTTTTTTCCCTCTTTAGGAGGTTTTTTTCCCCCGGCTTGTATATACGCCTATTGCCCTAATGGGCTACTTATCTTTGTACATTCTCTAGTAATACATTCAGTATTGTGTGTTTGTGCTCCAACAATTGGTATCAGAGCAGCTCGTCGCTTCATCTAGGACGTCGTCAACACTCCTCTGTTTGCAGTCTCAGATTCACATGAAATTTGGTGAGCATACTTAGGGTGTTTTAGATATCAAAACAGCTTTGCTGCGCGGTGCCGAAATCACGATCTGAGCTTGTTTCGGCCTCCGAACGCACTATCGCAGTGCTTGTGTAGGATATTTTGTCTTTTTGTGCCAAAAGTATATACCAATTTCTGTTCGCTAGTATAAGCGTCTCGAAGTCTGCTACAGGTCTAGCAAAATTCGTCTGGGTAGTTTTGTTCAACTTTCTGAGATACAGTCAATTTTTTGCATCAAGGTATTTTAGTCACCGGCCATGGCTGAAAGCAGTGATGTATTCCGTATGTTGGCTGTTGAGGATAAGTTGGATGGTACCAAATACCCATTATGGGATTATATGATGCGACATGTATTGGTTGCAAAAGGATTGTGGAACATTGTGCAGGGTGTTGAAAGACGTCCTGTTACACCTCTAACTACAGGTACTGCAAATATAGGTGCTGGAGCTGATGAAGATGGTGTCCAAGATGATATTTTGCAGATTCCTGTTTGTGCTGCTGTTTCTGCTGCACCTACTGCACAGCAGATTCGCTGGGATGGCAGAGATGCCCAGGCACATGCATTGATAGCTTTGTCTGTCAAACGTGCCATTATTCCTCATATTCGCTCTTGCAGAACAGCTAAGCATGCTTGGGATACACTTACTAAGCTAGGAATGAGGCTCATATTGCTTACCTCCGAAAACAGTTGGAGAGTGAGCACATGAAAGAAGGTGATTATATGGACAATTTCCTAACAAAGATCAAAGACTTGAAGGAACATTTGATTTCTATTGATGAGGTTATACCAGATAGCTCACTTGTGCAGACCGTTCTGAATGGTCTTCCTGATTCATATCAGAGTTTTGCTTCTACTCTTCGGTTGATGATGAAAGGCAATCCAAATGCCTTATCCTTTGAGGAGTTAGTCTTTGTTATGTTGCAGGAAGATCAATCCAGGCAAAATAGGTCCATTATGCGAGTTGCAGATCAAGCTTTCCTAGCTAGTCAGAAGGGCAAAGGAAAATGGAGCTCTTCAAGTAGTAAGCAGAAATCTGCTAATTCTACATATTCAAAGAAGGAAGATAAAGATGAGAAGAAATCAGAAAAGCAGAAATTGTTTTGTAAGTACTGTAAAGGGAATGATCATATCATAAAGAACTGTCCAAAACTGTCTGCAAAAGAGGCAAAGAAGAAAGAGGCTAGAATGGTTGTTGGTGGAGCCTCGACACCAAAAACGTAGTCTGCTAATCTTGTGCACGAAGAAGAATGGGCATTCACTACTATTTGCAGTTTTGACCCATCTTCTCATGAGGAGTGCATGTCTACAGTAGACTCAGATGTTTGGTACTTCGATAGTGGGGCGACCAAACATATTACCTCGCAGTGCAATTTCTTCTCTTCACTCGAGCCTGCCCCAACAGGGAATACCGTTACATGCTTCAACAACTCCACTTATCCTGTTATGGGAATTGGTAAGATCATTTTGACTACTACTGATGGTAGTTCTTTCACTTTTTCATATGCTTTATTTGTGCCAGGGATCAAGAAGAAGTTCTTATGAGTTTCTGCATTAGCCAAGATTGGCTTGGTTGTGAAATTTATTGATGACAGGTGTACAGTTCATGATCTGTCAAATGGCGATGTGATTATTGCTTCTGGCATTTTATGTTGTGGGTTGTATAAGCTCATAGACTATGAAAGATCTGAAAATGATTTGGCATGCACAGTAAATGATTCTCAAGCTATGTCAGATGCAAAGCTTTCGCATGCACGCTTTGGTCATCTGAATTTTGCTAGTCTGCTACGCCTACAGAAATCTGAAATGGTGTCCTCTTTTCCCAAACATGTTTGTGAAGGCTGTATTTTGGGCAAAATGAAGCGTTCCTCCTTTCCAAAAGATAGTTCAGTTTGGGCTACACAGAAATTGCAGCTTGTACATAGTGATGTCTATGATACTATGCAGACACCCTCTTTTGGAAATTACCTTTACTTCGTGACTTTCATTGATGATTTTTCCAGGCATGCATGGGTATATCCACTCAAAGCAAAGTCCAAAGTGTTCATGTGCTTTAAACAGTTTTTGGTTTTGGCTGAAAATCTTTCAGCATGTAAAATGGGCACCCTCCATTCTCATCGAGGGGGGGAATATATGTCTTTTGATTTTAATGCATTTTTGGCTAAACGTGGGATAAAACACCAGTGTACAGTGCCGTATACACCTCAACAGAATCGAGTTGCTAAATGAAAGAACAGGTCATTCATGGAGATGGCGAGGTGCATGGTCAAAAGTCAGGCTTTACAACATAGTTTCTGGCTTGAGGTTGTCATGTGTGCAACATATGTACTGAACAGGTGTCCCACTAAAGCACTGTAGTCTATCACTCCATATGAGGCTTGGCATGACCGCAAGCCATCTGTTGCTCATCTGCGTGTTTTTGGTTGTTTGGCATATGCACTAGTGCCTGAACAACATCCCAAAAAATTGGATGATAAGGCAATAAAATGTATTTTTGTTGGGTACAGTTCTAAAAGTAAAGGCTATCGTCTGTATCATCCACAGACTAAACGCATTCTAGTTAGTCGTGATGTTGTTTTTGTGGAAGATGCTATTCAACCATTGCTTTCATGTACTAAGGAGACATCTGTTAGCTCCAAAACATGTATGATAGTTTGATGCCTCTTTTTACACGTGGACAGTCTAGTGCTAGTCCTAATGAGGCAACTTCTCAGCCTTTGCATGTTTCATATGATGATGCAGATCATTCCATTTCCGATGCAGATTTACATGATGCACTTGTTGATGAGAGAGCTGATATTGAGCAGGCCAAAACTATGCCAAAATGGCTGGTGCAGACTTTGCGTGACAGCAAATTAGATGCACCTTTGTCATATCGTACTCGTTCAGGCTCTCATAGTGCCTCCTTTGCATTAGATTGCTATGCTATGGCTGCGTCTAGTCTCTGTGATGAGAATGAGCCTGTTTCTTTTGATGAAGCACAAAATTCAAAAAATTGGATGGCTGCTATGCAATCTGAATATGATGCTATAATGAAGAATGGTACATGGTCTTTATGTGACTTGCCTCCTGACAAGAAGGCCATTGGCACTAAGTGGGTATACAAGCTAAAGTGTAAACCTGATGGTACAGTTGACAGGTATAAGGCTAGGCTTGTTGCAAAGGGTTATGCGCAGGAAAGAGGCATTGATTTTGATGAGACCTTTGCACCTACATGTCATATGACTAATGTTCGGAGCATTTGTGCACTTGCAGCCCATCATGGTTGGAATGTACATCAGTTGGACATTAAAACACCATTTTTGAATGGTGACTTGCATGAAGAAGTGTATGTTTTTCAGCCCCGTGGCTTTGTGCAGAAAATGTTGGTGCATTTTGCCCAAGCCTACATGCTTGATATGCTTGATATTATCCTCATTTGTAAGTCACATGAGTAGTCATGTGAACACCTCTTGTAAAAGAGTACATTTTATCTCTTGTAAATGGAAAAAGAAAAAAGTAAAAGGATGGCTTACCTCATCCATGATGTAAAAGCAAATTCGTGGCTCCAACTACCAAAATCACAAATTTTTGAGCTGAGGGAATCTCTCCTAACTTTGGGGATCACTTTTAGGTGGAGCCATTCGAATTCGAATTCAAAACTCCCTCCAAGAATTGCTATAAAAGGAGCAAGAAGGAAGAGGCGATTAGCAAGCCTTGTACGTGACCACTTGATATCATTTTGTAGAGATTGAAGAGATTACTCCATAGCTCTATCATTCTACTCCCATTGTGCAAAGATTCATTGCCAATGTGGTTGTAATCATATGTGAATCTATACATTTATTATCATCTACCTCTCTGTTTTGTTCTCTGCTATACTCACTCAGAGCAGTAACGTCAGAAGGTCATATCTCGAGTGTTACTGAACCTTTGTCAGTGTTTTAAAGTGCGTTGGATAGCTCTCACTGTCTAGTTTCTACCTATAAATTTTCAAGGTCATTGGATTTATACTTTTGGAGATATCTGCATTTTACTGCTTACTGGTCTATCTCTGCAGAGCCCCGAGAATTGTGGGAATGTTCCAGAACTTGATGAAACTTGTTCTCAGTGCTCAGTCCATCATTTGAAGTGTTTTAACTTGGAATAGGAAGCTTGATAAGTCTATTTGCTATTCCCAAAAGGAATTTTTCTAATTCCTTCCAGGTTGAGAGCACTGTTCATTTTTTCCAGCAGGTGTATGTTCAAAAATAGCAAGTTTTGGGAGCTAGTCATTTCGCAACTTGTCGGTCTTGACTTAAACTTTTGGGATACATGTTCCAAAGTACTTGGCTGATATTTTGGTGGATTTAGGAAGCTCAAAGGGTCTACTAATCAACTCTGAAGTCTCAGTTGGCTGGTGTGAAGCTGGTTGTAGCGGCACCTACTCATCTTTGGATTGCATCCACCATCTCTCTTCTCAGTGGTATCAGAGCATAGTCAAGCAACATGGGAGATGGATTTCCATCAACAATTGACAAATTGGATTGAAACAACTACCCGGCATGGTCTCTAAGGATGGAGGCTTACCTTCAAGGAAGGAATCTATATGGATTCATATCCGGAGATGAAGCAATGCCAACCATGAGGAACAAAGGGCAACCATCACATGAAGAAGTGGAAGGACTTTCGAATTGGTGTTCGAAGGATGCACTTGCAAGGTCCTATATTCTAAACTCAATCTCTGATTTTCTTTTACCTCATGTCAAGGGATGCAAGACATCAAGAGAAACCTGGAATGCACTTGCTTCTTTCTTCTCTTCCAACACTCGAGCAAGGAAGAACCAATTGTGGATGGAGTTCACAACAATGAAGAAAAGCCCGAAGCAAAATGTGACTGATTATGTCACAAAGATGAAGGAGATTTCCGACCAACTTGGAAGCATTGGAGAGGTAATTGAAGAGGAGCAAATCATAAGACAAATCATGAATGGAATCAAAGCAGACGACAAGTGGGAGTCATTCACAACAGCCATGGATTTATACATGGATATGCATGTACCCGACCTCAACACACTCATGGGCCAACTCTTCACTCATGAAGCAAAGATTAGCAAAGGTGGTGAGTCCTCAAGAGGTAATCAAACTTCTGCCTTATATTCTGATAAAGCTAAGGTCAAGGACAAGTCAAAGAATAGAAAGAATGAAGATGAAGGAAGCTCTTTCCAAGCAAACTTTGCAGGTAGAAGAAGAGCTAGAGGAAGAGGCAGAAGTGGAAAGCAAGGCAGGGGGAGATTCCAATCATCTCAACCTTGCAACATATGTGGCTTATCTAACCATACTACTGAAGAATGTTTCAGGAACCCGAGGAACTCAAGAGGAAGAGGATTCAATAGAGGTGGCTATGGATCAAATAGAGGCAGGTACAATGGAGGCTACAACAACAACTACTACAACAACAATTACAACAACAACAACAACTATCAAAGTGGCCATAGAGGAAGAAGAGATTACAATAACTATGCAGAGGACCAAAGTCAAGAAGATTCATTATTGATTATGAATCTATCAACGAAGAAGGGTAAGGATGATGATCACATATTTTACATTGATTCGGGATGCTCGAACCATGTAGCAGGAAATGTGGCTTTACTTTCTGATTTGGAAGATCCTCATAACAAGCATGAAGTGCAGACAGGAGATGACACAAAGCACTCAGTGGAGAAGATAGGTAATGTGAAGACATCAGATGGGAATATGAACCTCTTAAGCAAAGTCTTGTATGTCCCTACAATTACCAAAAATTTAATAAGTGTTGGACAGATTGTTGAAAAAGGATTGCAGGTTAGATTCAATCGATTTGGAGCATATGTTGAAGACCCAAGGCAAGGCTTTCGAAGGATTGCCAAAGGAGAAAAGACAGGAAGGCTTTTCACTTTTGAAGTGGAAGATACAAAGAACATAGCTTTGTTTAGCTATGGATCTCAAACTCTAACAGAGTTGGAGATATGGCACAAAAGGCTTGCTCACATTGGTGAGAGGACACTCAAACAGATTTGCAGGGACCAAAGTGTACTTGGTTTGCCTAATATCACAAGGCAACACATGATTTATAAGTGTGAAGCTTGTCAACTCGGCAAGGCTCATAGACAACCTTTCAATAAGAAAGGATATATGTATCAAAATCCTTTGGATCTAGTGCACACGGATGTGTGGGGTCCAAGTAAGGAGCCATCTATATCAGGCTCAAGATATTATGTGTCTTTCATAGATGATTGTAGCAGGTGGACCATTTTGTTTTTCATGAAGCACAAGGATGAAGTGTTTAATTGCTTTAAGAAGTATATTGCTCTTGTTGAAAATCAAACAGGTAGGACTTTGAAAAGACTCAGATCAGATGGTGGAGGAGAATACTTCTCTTCTGAATTTGATGCCTTCTTGCATGAAAGAGGCATTAAAAGGGAAGTCACTACAAGGTATACACCTGAACTCAATGGTGTAGCAGCGAGGAGGAATAGAGCTATCGTCGAAGCTGCAAGGTCCATGCTCAACGAAAAGGGATTGCCGAACTACCTATGGGCAGAGGCTGTGTCGACAGCCACATATCTCATAAATAGACTTCCATCTAAGTCACTAGATGGAACCACTCCATATGAAGTGTGGAATGGAAGAAGACCTAGTCTAGAGCATTGTAAAATCTTTGGATGCTTAGCCTATGCTCACATTCCTTCTCAAGTAAGAGGGAAATTGGATCCCAAGGCAGAGAAGTGTGTATTCATTGGTTATGATCAAAACCAAAAAGGATATAGATTGTACAATCCAACCAATAAAGGATTTTCTGTGAGTAGAGATGTAATTTTTGATGAAAACAAATCATGGTTTGATGATGACAGGAAAGTGAAGCTGCCATATGACTTGGATGAAGATTTTCCATCACTTCAACCAAAGGAGCCAAAGCAGATTGAAGAAAGTGATTCGGAGATTGACCTAGAAGACTTGGAAAGACTAAAGCTATGGAAGAACAAAGGTAAAGCAAAGATGCAGGATGCTACATATGGACCCGAGAGCTCACATCAACCACTTAGAAGGTCTTCGAGGGAGAAGAAGAAACCAGAGAGGTTTGGTTATGATACTTCTTTGGTCACCAAGCACTCAATCTACATTGCAAAGGATTCAACCAATGAAGAACCTACCACATTCGAAGAAGCACAAAGCAAGAAAGCTTGGAGAGATGCAATGGATGAAGAAATGGAAGCCTTGAAGGAGAATGACACTTGGGAGCTTGTACCTAACAAGCCATCTATGAAGATAATCGGATCTCGATGGATATACAAAATCAAGAGGAATCCAGATGGAAGTATAAATAGACACAAAGCAAGGTTAGTTGCTAAAGGGTTTGCTCAAACCCATGGTATTGATTATGAGGAGACTTTCTCTCCTGTTGCAAAAATGCCTACAATTAGGGTTCTCATAAGTCTTGCTGCATCTAGAAATTGGAATCTTTATCAACTTGATGTAAAGAATGCTTTCTTGAATGGATGGATTTCTGCGGAAGTGTATATGGCACAACCTCCTGGATATGAGGATGCACATCATCCTAACTATGTATGCAAACTAAAGAAAGCTTTGTATGGATTGAAGCAAGCTCCAAGAGCTTGGAATTTCAGATTGGTTACTTATTTGCAGGACCAAGGATTCAAAGCTAGCAAGGCGGATACCTCTTTGTTCATAAAGAGGAATGGATCTGAAGTGATCTATTTATATGTGTATGTTGATGATATTATTATCACAGACAATGATCTTGAAGGAATCAAACAGGTAAAGAGTCAAATGAAGGAGGAGTTCAAAATAAGTGACCTCGGACCACTCACTTATTTTCTTGGATTGGAGTTGATCTACACAGATTCAGGTATATACATCACACAAAGGAAGTATGTCCATGACATGCTCGTCAAGTTCAAGATGGAAAATACAAAGTGTGCAGGTACACCTATGGAGCAAAATCATAAGCTTAGTGCTTATGAAGGAGAGCCAATTGAAGACATCACAAGCTATCAAAGCTTGGTTGGAAGTTTGAACTATGCAACACTCACAAGGGTGGATATATGCTATAGTGTTAGCATATTGAGTCAGTTTATGCATAAGCCGAGAAGACCACATATGGAAGCGGCCAAGCGAGTCCTCAAGTACCTAAAGGGGACCATGAATGAAGGTTTGTTTTATTCATTTACTTCAGATATTGAGCTAAAGGTCTACTCAGATGCAGATTGGGCCGGATCTAAAGATGATAGAAGAAGCACATCAGGGTATATATCATTTGCAGGTTCAAAAATCATTTCTTGGTCATCGAAGAAGCAACCAACCGTGGCATTATCTTCTACTGAAGCTGAATATAGAGGTTTGGCTAATGCAACTCAAGAAATCATGTGGTTAAAATCTTTGTACACAGATCTTGGACTTCATTCTTCAACACCTCACATTTTTGGTGACAACACAAGCTCACTACATCTAGCAGCTAATCCGGTATACCATGCTAGAACCAAGCATATTGAAGTCCACTACCATTATGTAAGGGAGAAGCTAATGAGCAAGGATATTCAACTATCCTACGTCTCTACAGATATGCAATGTGCAGACATGTTGACGAAAGCTCTTGATGGTACGAAATTAAGTAGATTCAAGTTGATGATTGGTTTGCAGGAAATCAAGGACAATTGAAGACTTATTTGGAGGCCAACATGTTAGGCTTGAGGGGGAGCTGTTGGTGCATTTTGCCCAAGCCTACATGCTTGATATGCTTGATATTATCCTCATTTGTAAGTCACATGAGTAGTCATGTGAACACCTCTTGTAAAAGAGTACATTTTATCTCTTGTAAATGGAAAAAGAAAAAAGTAAAAGGATGGCTTACCTCATCCATGATGTAAAAGCAAATTCGTGGCTCCAACTACCAAAATCACGAATTTTTGAGCTGAGGGAATCTCTCCTAACTTTGGGGATCACTTTTAGGTGGAGCCATTCGAATTCGAATTCAAAACTCCCTCCAAGAATTGCTATAAAAGGAGCAAGAAGGAAGAGGCGATTAGCAAGCCTTGTACGTGACCACTTGATGTCATTTTGTAGAGATTGAAGAGCTTACTCCATAGCTCTATCATTCTACTCCCATTGTGCAAAGATTCATTGCCAATGTGGTTGTAATCATATGTGAATCTATACATTTATTATCATCTACCTCTCTGTTTTGCTCTCTGCTATACTCACTCAGAGCAGTAACTTCAGAAGGTCATATCTCGAGTTTTACTGAACCTTTTTCAGTGTTCTAAAGTGCGTTGGATTTAGGAAGCTCAAAGGGTCTACTAATCAACTCTGAAGTCTCAGTTGGCTGGTGTGAAGCTGGTTGTAGCGGCACCTACTCATCTTTGGATTGCATCCACCATCTCTCTTCTCAGAAAAGGCATGAAAACCAGGTGTGCAGGTTAAAGAAGGCATTATATGGTTTAAAGCAAGCACCACTTGGTATGAGGAGATACATGCCTATCTGGTTGCACATGGTTTTGAGAGCAATCCAATTGAAAGCACCTTATATGTTAAGCGTGCTAATGATGTGCTTCTCATCATTGTTGTCTATGTTGATGACATGCTGAATACTGGTCCTATTGAGAAGCATATTGCTGATTTCAAGGCTGATTTGCATGCCTCATTTGAGATGTTTGATTTGGGGCATTTGCATCACTATTTGGGCATTCAGTTTATGCAAGTTGATGGTGGAATGGCTTTGTGTCAAGCGAAATATATTGACACATTATTGCAGCGTTTTGGCCTTGAAGACTGTAAGCCTATTGCCACTCCTATGGAGACAGGTTTACGATTGAGTCTTCATGATGCTGGAGATGCATTTGATGTTGTTCTATATCAGCAGTGTTGGATGCTTGATTTACTTATGCATTACTCGGCCAGATATTCAGTTTGCTATCTCATAGATGAGCAGGTTTATGCATTGCCTAGGAGTCACGCATTGGAAGGAGGTTAAGCGCATCTTTCGCTACTTGAGTGGTACTCGGCTACTTGGGTTGTTTTATCCCAAAGGGGATCACTACCGCCAGATTTGCATGCTTTTTCTGACTTAGATTGGGCTGGTTGCTATGACACTCGTGTGTCCACCAGTGGTTTTTGTTTCATGCTTGGTAGCTCATGTATATCTTGGTTGAGCAAGAAGCAGCCTATTGTGGCCACTTCCAGTTGTGAGTCTGAGTATAGGGTAGCTTTCACAGCGACTGTTGAGTGTGTGTGGCTCAGAAGCCTTATGGCTAATTTGGGTGTTGGTCAGTCTTCTGCCACCACCATCTTCACTGATAGTGAGAGCGCATTGGAAGTTGCGAGGAACCCTGTGTTCCATGCTCGCACTAAGCACATTGAGGTGCATTATCATTATGTCAGGGAGAGGTTCTCTGCTGGGGAGATTAGCTTGGCATATATGCCCATGCAGGAGAACATTGCAGACCTTCTCACGAAGGCTCTGCCTAGGAAGAAGTTTGAAGCTTTCCGCAAAGCTTTGGGCTTACTTCCTTTTATGCAGTGATTTCCACATAGCTTGGCACTTCCTTATACATGAGTTCCAGCTACTTGTTCACCGCATCACTCCCAGGGGGATTTGTTGATATATTTAGGTAGTGATGTGTGTGAACACTCTAGGACCATCGGGGCATTTTTTTCCCTCTTTAGGAGGTTTTTTTCCCCGGCTTATACATACGCGTATCGCCCTAATGATCTACTTATCTTTGTACATTCTCTAGTAATACATTCAGTATTGTGTGTTTGTGCTCCAAGCTTCTTCTTCTTCCTTGTGTTGTTCGCGTGCTTTTGCAGACATCTATCTCCAACACAATCAGTCTGTCGATTTCTTCTTTTATATTAGCTGCATAAGTGTCATTATATGTGTAGGGCTTTTATTTGGTGGGTTTGGCATCAGCAGTCATGGGGATTGTATGAGAGCAAATTTTTGGATATACTCCCTTCAAATCTCTATAGTGCCATGCAAACACATCCCTATATTCCCTTAATAGAGCTACAAACTCTACTTCTTCTTTTGCACTTAGGTCATCTCCTATGTACGTACATCACTCTTCATTCCCTTCAATGCTTACAACAATTTTGTTGGTCTTTTATTTGTTATCATATGCTTCTCCTATAATGGCCTCTCTCTTAGGCATCCGTACCAAAATTTGCCGATCCTCAACTTCATATTTCTTGAAATTTTCTGGTACTTCAAACAATGATTCCTCCTCTTCTTGTTTCACAGCTTTTCTCTTCTTTTTCTTTTGACCTCCTTCACTTCCATCCTTTGAATTTACCCTTTTAATGCTTGCGAGAGGTTCTTCTTCGTGTAGGTTAAATACTCCTACGTCTTCTAGATAGTGCTTCTCTGAATTAAAGCAACTATCCATTACAATGGACTCTAGATCATCGTCGTTTTCTTCTTCTTCTATGACATCACTAGGGTCACATTCTTCTAGCAAGGGCTGACACATGAACACTGAAATATCATAACCCTCCTCATCACAATGAGGTGTCCACTGTTCTCTATTGACAGTAGTTTCCATGGTGGCCAAGATTTTTGCCCAACCGTGAGGCTCAAATTCCTCATCTGGAAAGATCATCGGTGTATAGGCTGGGTCTTTAATTGGTCTATCTCCTGAAGGAGTTCCTTCTTCTCTCACTTTTAGGCGTCTTTCCTCTTCCTCTACGACCTTGCACATCCAAAAATGAGTATCTTCATGCAGCCATGATGGATTAGTGAAACTTCTAGAATGCACAGAGATAGAAGCTTCCTTCACTTTGTGGATAGGATTCCACTGTAGGGGTGGTACATCTCTGAAGGTGTAATCCTTCAAGTTGACCTTGGTGGTGAGCCCTAAGTGTTGTAAGTACAAGGATTTGGCTCCCCAATCTTGTACTATTTGCAACTATCATAGGAAGGGTCTTACTAGGATCATCTCATAGAAGTTATTTTTTTCAAAGTCACATATAGCAAATGTGTGTTCAAACTCTACAGGATAGGTGGTTAGAGTTATCCCTTCTAGAAATCCTAGAGTTCTTTCAAAATGACCATCTGCCATTTAATGTGGGTTTTCCATATCGCTTCCATAAGGAGGTGGTCGCAATAGCAACACCAGCACTTGAATCTACGATTGCTTTGGTTGTGTAACCTTGATAGGTGATTGAAAGATAAGTATTACCTTCTTCACCTTCACTCATGTCTCCTATTTTATGGAGAGGTATCTCTGGAACTTTTTGCTTAGAGCCTGCTTTTGGCATATTCTAGAACCTGATCCTTCACATGATTCCATAGCTCAGGTTTTGCTTTGAGTAGCTCTTCTACAGTGAGATGACATTGAACCTTAGTGTTCTTCACAACGTCAGTGTTTCTTGGAACCACTGAGTCTTCATTTCTTACCAATATTGTGGGAGCTCTGATTTGAAGAGATTCCAACTCCCATGGGTCTGTGAATTGTGGCAACTCTTGTAAAGAATCAGATTCAAAATCTAATCTTTCATCTTCTTGTTGCTCTGTTTGGTCTCCATAGATAGATGGGATGTCTTGGGAAAATTGATCGTGAAGATCATCAATTTCAAGAATAGGAGGGGGTTACCCTTCTCCTTGGCCCATTTCTCCTCTTATATTTCCCACAAGAATCTTGAGAGTATTGTTGAATTGAAAGAGGTGCTCCTTCATCTATGGAATCAGGAACGTAAACTTTCGCTGGTGGTGAGCTTTCTCTTTCAACAACTGGTTGAGCCTGTGGAGGTAAAGAAACCTGGGGGTTGTTTACCAACTACTCTAATCTTTCTAGTGAACCCAGGAAATGCAATTTTGGCTTGACAGAGTTTGTCTGATTGAACGATTGACTGGTCTCGAGCATAGCTTGAGCTAGCTCTACCATTTTCATGCATATTTTTTTCCGTTCAATCTCTAAATCTACTCTAGGGTAACTTTTGTCTAGGTTTGGAGCCGTTGGCCCTTCTTGAAGTCAAGCCTGGTAGGCCTTGAACATCATTTCCAAGCCTTATGGAGTTGGATATGCCAGAACAGACCCTGATTGCGGTGTATTTACAATGGGTGGTGGGGTGGGATGAGGTGGTGTAGATGGAGCTTCGGCGTGCGAGGGGCTTTGAGATGCAATGTCTTCTGCTTTTGTTTTTGCATCTTTCAGGCTTTCCTCTAGTTCAGATAACTTCTTATTCCACTTACGATTTGTTCTCTCCTTGGTATCTTTCCATGTTCTTGTTTTCCTCTTAATAGGCTCTCCTGATTCAGTTGACTCTGATTGTTCAACCGGTTTATCTCTTTTAAGGCTTGCGCCCTAGTAACTACATGTACAGGAGCCACATTATTGCTACTTGAACTTGAATCTATCACTAAGCCTACCACATTGATGGGTGTAACCTTGGGTGCACTAGAGGGAATGAAATGGCCTCCCTGACATCTAAAACATGGTCCTCTAGGGGCTTGTGGTCTGACTTCTCTCAATTGGGGCTGAGATTAGGATTCTCATACATGATACATGAGTAT
Organism: Ceratopteris richardii; assembly: GCA_020310875.1. Classification (NCBI taxonomy): domain Eukaryota; kingdom Viridiplantae; phylum Streptophyta; class Polypodiopsida; order Polypodiales; family Pteridaceae; genus Ceratopteris; species Ceratopteris richardii. The sequence goes on along the minus strand of CM035417.1, from coordinate 79,300,218 downwards.
TATGGCTCCCAAATTTGTTCCAGAAGTGGTGTCTCATATTGATAGGGAGAAGTCTCACTTTGCTCAGGTGAATCTATGTAATAAGCTTGTGAACCATCTTCATGGAAGTAGTTTGAACCATGAGCATGAGAGTCATTTTCTGAGACCAATTGGTTTAGTGGCACCAATGCTCTATTAGGGTTTTCCTCTGCCACCGCATACTTAACTGGAATCACATTAGCAGGAGCTGGTGGTTGATTTCCTAGGACTGGTTGTGGCTTGTATGGTGCCTGGTATTTTTGTTGTGGTCTATAATATGGCTGTTGGTATTGATTCTGATACCTACCCTAATGGTAAGGTTGCTTGAAAATTTTGTCTGACAGCCTACCTGTTGTATGGACAATCTTGAGCCATATGATTTGTGTATTTCCTCTCAACGATGCAATATAGAGCATTAGGGTTTCCTTGGGGCTGAGCCATCATTTGAAAACATTATCCATGTGGTCTCCTCCACAATTGTAACATCGCTTCAATGAGCTGAGCCTTGGTGTTTGTCTATTTTGAACTCCTAGCTTCTTGGCAACCTACTCAGCTATCTAATTTATCTCTGTGGAGGTTTTGGAGGTATGACTAGTAGAGCTGTTAGAATCCTTATAGAGTTTCGACAATTCTAACTCCTCACCTAGGTTGTCTTCTATGTCAGTGCACATCCACACACACTCTTCTATGGATCTAGGCTCTTTCAAGTACACATATGACCTTAACTTTGTGCTTAGTAAGCCATCTAAAAACAAGGCCACTTGTTTGGCTGTTGTGGGTAATTCTTGCACAGTGCATCTTTTTAAGTACTATCTAAACCATCTTCTTGCAAGTCGCACTGTTTCTTGGGGTGTTTGCTTAAAGCTATGGATCAAAGATGATGTGTTATGCCTGATACCACTCTTGGGAAATTCGACAATGAATTCTTCTAACAATTAACCTATCTCTCGATAGTTGCGACTATTCAAGGCTTGAAACCAAGCTAAGGCAATACCCTTAAGAGTTAAAATGCCTCGAATTGTGTGAACAAGTCCTCAACTCGTTTAGCTCTTAACACTTGCTTGAACTCGGCCACATGATCATAAGAACTCCGAAACCATCAAAATAATTCTTCATTGCCTTAACCACTTGAGAAGGTCTAAGGGTTCTTGGGTGATCTCGTTGTCTAGGAAATGGAAAATCGTGTTCATCTCTTTGATGCCTATGTGCTCTATGTCTCTCCCTTTCAGGTCTTTCATTTTCAAATCCTGATCGGTCTCTATCCACTGTATGTGCAAAGCTCACCTCGGGCCTCTCTGTGGTTCTTTCCCTCTAGGTCTCGTGAGCCTTAGATGATCCTGCTCCTTGGACACCAAGGGAAACATTAGGTCTCGGTGGAGGGAAAATTGATTCACCATGCCAAGTGTATGCATGCCTATCATGCTCCGTTACCAAGAGCATTTTCTCAGATGTGTTATCCAGATATACAACTTTACCTAGTATCTCATAACGAGCTTAGCAAAATCATGTATCAATCTAATGTGTCAAATATGACAAAGCTCCTCCTTTCCCAAGTTTGGTTAAGCTACTCCTCACTCATGCTAAATGATTAATTAGGGTTGTCCTCCGATTTAAGGTTACATGGATTTTAATTTACCTCAAAAACTTTGGTAACAGGATGTCATGATCTTTTATAATCACTTGGCCAATCATCATGCCTTTTTTTAACTCTCTTTGAAGCATGATTAGTACTTGACCCAACTATTTCCTCATTGATTATGCCATCTTCTCTCCGAATGGTCTACTTATGAGGATCAAGCCTCTTTCAAATGACAATACTCAATGGCGGCCTATGTGCTACAGCTCTATACCTTGAGGTTTGTAATGGTCAAAACAAAGCTCTCTCTTTAGATGCCTCTATATAAAGAGAAAAGTGCTCTACGTTGTAGCTACTCCAAACCTCGGTCTAAACATGTGCTCCAACAAGGCTCTTTTGGGGCACGTGCTCCAAAAACTACTGCACGTGGCTCCAACAAGGCTTTTTTTGGGGGCATTTTAGACTACATCAAATATATGCCAGCTTTTTCTTTTGGTGATTATTAATCTCTATTCATGGGCCTTCCCATCCTTCCTTTGGAATTGTTCTGATTTTAGTTCGGTAGTGTTTCGAAGGTTCCAATAACATGATAAAAATTTCTGGAAATCAAATTTGCTCTTGATTGGAATCAAACAATCTAGGTTATGAGGTTTCTTCATAAGAAATTCATTTATTTGTCTCTCTCTCTCACACATGAAATGGAGAAAAGCTCTTGTAACTCGGTTGCAATATGTGTTAAAAGATTGAGGAATTAATCAAACCTGGAACAACATGAAGTCAAATTAACTTCTCCATTTTGATCGGAAATGTGCCACCCAACATGAGACAGAACGACTCTTCTCTTTATCTTCTCTTCTCTCGTTTCTCTCTCTTTTATCTTCTCTTCTCTCGATTTTGATCGGAAATGTGCCACCCAACATGAGAGAGAACGACTCTTCTCTTTATCTTCTCTTCTCTTTATCGACTCTTTGGAGATATCTACTCTTCTCCTTATCCACTCTGCTCGTTGCCATCGACTTTTGGAGACATCCACTCTTCCCTCTCTCGTGAGTTCAGTGTGAGAATGCTCTAAAAGTAGGAATAAAAACGTAGTTTACTTTGTTTGAGAATGCTCTTGTGCTTTGATCATCAGCATTTTTTGGAGGTGCACGTTGATTCGTATGATGCTCGATAACTCTTTTAAACTAACTGGTTTGTATGATAGATCCTCAATTCAGACCTCTGGACTACTGTAATATCGTGAAAGATGCCAAACTTTGGCGACGATTTGAGGCACGACTTCCTGTCTTCGTAAAGTCTATCGCGTCTTACTACAAAGGTGTAAAAGGAGTGCCTTCTCCAAGCACGATAGAAGCATCACTGCGAATGTGCACAATAAAAGTTGGAGATGACGGGCATCGATCCCGCTACCTATCGCATGCAAAGCGATCGCTCTACCATTTGAGCTACATCCCCTGACATACTCCACTTCTCCGGTCTGCGAAATGTTGTTACTCAAAAATTGTCCATCAGTATGTTACCATCTCAAACGAAGTAGAGAAATGATTATAGAACAAGAAATGGATTACATTCAATAAGCGTTCTGGAAATGTCACCCAAGTTCGCCACGAAAAATGTCATTTATGTACACTATCTCACACCACGTAGAGAAATGGAGTATAGAACAAGAACGCTATTTATATACTTCTTTCCTTAATTTGTTTTTGCACAAACAGATACCTCTAGTATATAAAAAAGGAATGTAAAAGAGCATTAGGGGAGCTACAAAGCAGGCTAAGCGGCCGTCTTTTCATTGAGAGACCAATTTTCTTTTCAGCTTAGCACACTCTCGTGATTGTGTCTCTAAATGGAAGAACGCTCTCGTGATTCTTAATTCTCCTACAAACTTTTCCATTTTACATTGCAAAGGTCATTGTGTGTCTAAATGGAAGAACACCCTTGGCATTCTTAATTCTCCTGAAAACTTTTCCGTGGAAGAAGATTTTATGGGCATGGTTTACAAGTTGGTAGCGCATCTTTCTTTCCAAATGTTTCACAGCGGCTGTTGAGCATGTGTGGTTGAGACGTCTTATGTCTGATTTGGGTGTTGTTCAGTCTTTCGCCACCACCATCTTTGATGATAGTCAGAGCGCATATGCAGTTGCGAGGAACCCTGTGTTCCATGCTCGCACTAAGCACATTGAGGTGCACTCTCATTATGCCAGGGAGAGGTTCTCTGCTAGAGAGATCAGTTTGGCATATGTGCCCACATAGGAGAACGTTGGAGACCTTTTCACAAAGGCTCCGCCTAGGGAGAAGTTTGGAGCTTTCTGCAAAGCTTTGGGCTTACTTCCTTTTGTGGATTGATTCCACATACCTTGGCACTTCCTCATACGTGGGTGTCTACAATAATAATTATAGGTCCAACACATGAACCTTAGCATACACACCTTAATACTAGAAAAGAGATGAGTGAGAGATAGAGAGAGAAAATAGAACATATTTTCAGGTGTAACAGTAAGCAAATAGCCTACCTACACTAACTAATATTCGAATGTCAATTACAATGTGTGTAAATGTTTATAAACTTTGAATCTAAGCAGAAATAGGAAACTAGATACAAGAATTTGCGTGCAAAGTGACTAAGAGGTATGAAGTGTGTGTGTGAAGATGTAGAGAATATGAACATTTTAGAATTGTTTTACAACAAACCCCTATTCTCAAATTAGGGTTTTTAGAAACCCTAAATTAGAAGAACACATGTGTAACCTCCATCTTAAAGATACACATAAGGCACATTTGAAGAAACGGATGACCCCTCACATAATTTGTCATTAAAAAAAAAAAAGTTTTGAAGCACCCTCAAACACGTGAATCAAGCCTCATAACGGCAACAAGATGATAGAAGACCATGTGAGTGCATTCTATTTTAGCTCAACATATTTTGTGGTCTAGTATTTGTGGAATTCCTATTCCTCTTTCTCATTATGTACAACCTCAATCACTCAATATTCAAAGTCTCTTCTATGCTAACATGCACGTAATGGATGGTACAATTTGTATGTATGATTGTATTATTTAAGTCATACACTTTTTTCATTGTACTGAATATAGATATGTAGAAAGGATAGATTGTGCTACTGAATACACATATTAGATGTGACACATTCATCTCTAGGATGAAGAAGTTTAGATCTCTCTCTCTCTCTCCCTCTCTCTCTCTCTCCCCTCTCTCCCCTCTCTCTCTCTCTTCCCTCTCTCTCTCTCTCCCTCTCTCTCTCTCCCTCTCTTTCATATCTAACATTATCTATATTGCAATAAAATTTATTATCTAATTGATTTCATTAGCTTAAGACACTTTGATTCTGCTATCAGAGAGTATCTATCGATATGATAATTGATAAAGTTAGATGTGGCATATTCATCTCCAAGATGTAGAAGTTTAGATCTCTCTCTCTCTCTCTCATATCTCATTTTAAGGTCTGCAACACATAGTGTATAGTGTTCACTTCTATGTCATCCATGTTCAATGATGGTCTGTTATGGTGTGGTGTCTAAGTAACTAACATGATCTATATTGCAAGGAACATTATTATCTGATTGAATTCATCCGCTTGAGATACTTTGATTCTGTCATCAAAGAGTGTCTACCGATATGATAATTGATAAAGTTAGATGTGATACATTCATCTCAAGGATAAAGAAGTCTATCTCTCTCTCTCTATTTATCTATCTCTCCCTCTCCCTCTCCCTCTCTCTCTCTTTCTTTCTCTCTCTCTCTCTCATATCTCATTTTAAGTGTCTCAACACATAGTGTATAGTGTTCACTTATGTGTCATCCATGTTCAATGATGGTCTGTTATGGTGTGGTGTATAAATAACATTATCTATATTGCAATGAACATGTTTATCTAATTTATCCATCAACTTAAGAAACTTTGATTTTGTTATGAGAGAGTGCCTATTTCTATGATAATTGATGAAGTTAGATGTGACACATTCATCTCCAAGTTGAAGAATATTAAATCTCTCTCTCTCTCCCTCATATCTCATTTTAAGTACCACAACAACAAGTGTATAGTCTTCACTATTGCCTCATCCATGTTCAATGATGATTTGTTCTTGTGCGGCATGTAAGTAACTAACATTATCTATATTGCAATGAACATTATTATCTATTTGATTTCATCAATTTAAGACACTTTCATTATGTTATCAGAAAGTGTCTATTGATATGATAATTGATAAAGTTAGATGGGAATTGTTGAAACCTTTGGACTTGAGTCCCTTGGATTTAGGCGCATTACATGGATACAATACGAAACTGAATGGATTTGTTCCATCCTTATTAAATTTTCAATCTTTTGCCACATAAAATTGTTAGAATTTACTATAGACCATAGTGCAATACATTATGAGATAAGTGGATATTAATTTTGATATTTTTAACACAATGTAAGCCAGATAGAAGATGCTTTTCCACTTCATGTGAGAGAGAACTTCACATGAAGAATAATCCTTAGATTTTGCGTTATCTATGTTAGTTGCACCACTATAAAAATACCAAAACATCAGAGCTTACTATGTACATGTGATGCTCATTAGAACAAGGTTCATAGATACAATGAGTAGTAAATACCCATTCTTCAAGTTGAACGAGGTTAGCAAACTCAATTTTAGGTGTAGAGACCTCTATAACAACCATTCAAGCCTCTTTCTTTTTTGCATCTTTTGATGCAAGTTTAGGATAAATCTTGATGACATTATCATTTGTCATAAAATAATTGGAAAATTGTTACCTTTTCTATTTTATTTTCCTCTTTATCTTCCTTCTTTGTATGTGCCACATTAGCAAATTTTTGCTTACCAGTAAACAAACTCCATTTACTTTGTTGTTCTAATTAGATGAGAAAGACTGATATTCAAAGTGCATATTTGACCTATTTTGGTTAGATTTATTTTCGTACAACAAAATAGAGAATATGAACTCAAAATTTGAGGCATTTGGATTGTCTTTCATCATAGACCAAAGAGCAGAAGCAAAAGTTTGATAAGAATCTAGAAGACAATTAACAACAATGTGCATAAGTGGTTATATGGCAAGATTTCATTCAAAAATATCAATTTGAATTTCAAATCCTTGATCTTTGGTAGAAATGTGCCCATTGAATCTCTTTCGTTCATATGCTCACTCTCCAATTTTTTCGAAGCTAAGAAAGATGAGCTTCATTCTTTCCCAGCATAGTATGATAAGAGTATCCTAAGCATCTTTGGTTATTGAAAATATGAGAATGTGAGGGATAATGGCACACTTGATCGATAAATCCATCAATGCATGTGCTTGTGCATCTCTACCATCTGAACAACCCTACTCTACAATAGGTGCAACAGGAACTGCAATAGGACTAGGAAAGCAAAGATCATCATCTTGGACATACATTCATCATATTCTATCACAATATTTGCAGATGTATGAGGACATATTTCAACACCCTACACAATATTCCACAAGCCTTTTTCTATCAATACATGATCCATCATGTATGCCCACAATGGGTAGTTACAACCATCCATGTTATCCTCAATAGCCAAAATACAAAATACATCATAACTTTCAACCATGTCCAATAACTATTACCTAATACAAGAAATTGATTATTTCTCAGAAACATTGAACTTAAATACCCAATAAAGATCTCCTAGATCTATAGCAGAGTTTGAAGCACTTGCGTTAATGAATTGGAAAATGTATATATGCTTACCACAAAAGGATGGAATTGTGGTCATAGTTGTTGTGATAGTTCATTCTGAGGGTAAAACAAGCTCATATCATAATTCGAGTTCCATAGAATGAGGTTGTTATGAATTGCTAATGAGCTTGAATATGCTCACCAATTTTTTTATGAGATTTTGAATGCAAGGGTGTCAATGATGCCTTGGAGAAAGTGGAAACTTATTTTGATAGCAATTATTGAGTTTGAGGAATATGAAGCAACAAAAAAAAGAGGATGAAGAAGAGGCTTTGAGTAAAACACTCAGTGTATTACTAAGTGAGTGTACAAAGATAAGTAGCCCTTTAGGGTAATAAACATATATACAAGGTGGAGAAAAAAAACCTCCTTAAGAGGGAGAAATTGTTGGTGGAAGGCAATCAACAATTAAGTTTTAATGAAGGTTTGGAAGTCAAGGACTGAAGGAAAATTCAAGTTGTGAAGCATGAAGGAAGAATACATCCAGAAGATGAAGAGGTGTACACATATGTACATTAATACAGAGATAGTTCACTTATACTTTTGTGTAGTTATGATATTGTAAATATTTGCCTATATGTACAAGTAAAAAGTCAGGGCAAATATGAGAGAGCATGAAAATAGAGAAATCAGTAGTTGTATGAGTCATTAGACATCTTAGAACTGAGTTGAGTCTCTCTCATCACTCAGTTGTAAATTTCTTCAGGAACGAAAGAAAAATTGCTTCCGATGTTTCTAAGAATTCTCCTTTTGTGCTTGATCATTTCAAGAAATCTTTTGTAGACGTCTAAGTCCATAGTTAATGAGTCTATGGTTAAAGTTTGAGAGCCTAATCATGAACAGGCTGTGAGAATTATGTGTAGGAACATTCATATGTGAAGACGTGTTCACTCGTTCCTGAAACAGGCACAAAATTTAATGTTAATGTTTTGTTCAGTTCTCCTTCCACAGTGTAAAGTTCTGAGCAAGCAAGCACTCAATATTTAAGTTGGAAGGTAAGCTATCTATGGCTAAAAGCATTTTCATAAACGGGTTCTAGATTGAGAGAACCAAGTGTTAAAAATTATAGGTATCTAAATCGACTTCTCAGAAGAGCAATTTTAGGCATAGGTAACTTGTTGAGATCATTTCTCAAGATATATTGAATCTTTTGGAGTGATTCAACTTGGAGAAGGTGCAAAAACTGTAGGCAACACTTTGTGCAGAGTTTCATAAAAAACTTTACACAATTGATAAGGTAATGAGAGAGATATGTGGAGCAGACTTTCTGTGTAGTCATCTCCTTCACAGATTTTTCAAAATCTTCATAATTGATCATTGATCTTTTAAAATTGGTAAAGGTTTGAGTTACTCTTGTTATAGAGGTGCTTTAATTACAAGAGTAACTTGTTCTTTTGGAGATTAACACTTTCCATCAGTGGTATCAGAGCAGGAAGCATCAAAATTGAAGGAAGGAGGACCCCGACTGCTGCAGGTGCAAAGAATTCAATATCTGAAGGTTCAAAAGGTGAAAGCTTGAGAGAAAACCTTGAGAAGGAGGTTATACGACATCAAGGGAGACAAAAGGAACATTATTCGAAGTAAAGGTACATCTATTACTCATAAAGATTGAAGAATTCAATATAGAGGTGAAGAAAGGATGGGAGATTCTCTTCAAATAGAGAAGTTGGATAGAGAGAACTATCCAGCATGGTCAATGAGGATGGAAGCTCATCTTATGAGCAAAGATTTGATAGCTTATATTACAGGTGAAGAAGAAAAGCCTCAGTTCAGAGATCCTAGTGTTCCAACTAGGGAAGAATTATCAGATTTGAAGAATTGGATGAAGAGAGATGCTCAAGCTAGGAGCATTATCTATATGGCAGTCAATGACTACTTGCTACCTCACATTAGAGGTCTTGAAAGTGCAAGCGATATATGGAATGCTTTGGAGGAGCATTTTCAAAACACCACAATGTCAAGGAACGCATCTTTGTGGGCATAATTTAATACTTTCAAGAAGAAGGCTTCTCAATCCATCTCAGACTATGTAACAAGGATGAAGGACATTGCAGATGCATTAGGAGCAGTTGATGAAGACATTGAGGAGGATAAATTGGTAAGCCAAATTCTCACAGGGTTGAGAGGTGATGAAAAATGGAAGCCATTCATTTTGTCTACTAAGTTATCACTTGATCATTTTACTCCTGACTTAAATTAGTTGCTAGGACACATGTTAACCTTTGAGCAGGATGTCAAAGGTGAAGGTGACAAAAGTGCACGCCATGCAATGTATTCAAAGGATAGGAAGAAAAATAGCAAAGGGAAGCAACAAGAAAATGAAGATGAAGGTACAACTAGTCAAGCCAACTTCCTAAGAGGAAGAGGAGGTGGCAAAGGTAGAGGAAGAGGTAGGATTAATAAAGATGGAGTCAAGGCTTGCTACATTTGTGGTAAGACAAATCACTTAGCTAATGATTGTTGGCATAATACTCAGAGTAATGGTGGATATAATCAAAATTTTAATTCAAGACGAAGAGGTGGCAGAAATCAAAGAGGTAATTTCACAAGCAGAGGTAGTAGAGATTACTTTGGAAGAAATGTAGGTAGAGGATTCCAAAGTCAACAATACAACAATACCTACTACAATTATGCTTCAGATCAGAAGGAGGATTCAACATTGATAATGAATGCAACTTGTGAAAGGCGAAGTGAAGACCAAAGAGTCTTCTACATTGGCTCAAGGTGTAGCAATCACCTGAGTGGTAACATAGCATTGATAAATGATTTGGAGAATAAGATAACTAATCATGTAGTTCAAACAGGTGACAATACAAAGCACAATGTGAAGTCAATTGGATCAGTGAAGGCCAAGGATGGTAGCACCCTCTTGAGTAAGGTCTTGTATGTTCCTACAATTCCTAAGAATTTGATAAGTGTAGGAAAAATTGTTGAGAAAGTTTATGAAGTTAGATTCACTAATGAAGGAGTGTTTGTGGAAGACCCTAGCAATGGGTATAAACAGATTGTTTCAGGTAAGAAAGAAGGAAGATTGTTCACATTGAAGATTCAAGGTAATGTTGGTCATGCCTTGTTCACTTATGGAGGGCATAAGATCTCTGAGTTAGATCTTTGGCACAAGAGGCTTGGACATTTCAATGAAAGAGGGATCAAAGATATGGTTAACAATGGTTCAGTGCTTGGATTGCCTAATGTTGCAGGTCAACATATGACATACAGATTTGAGGCATGTCAATTAGGTAAGGCTCATAAGCAATCTTATTCCAAGCATGGTTTTATGTATTCAGAGAAGTTTGAATTGGTACACACAGATGTATGGGGACCATCAAAAGATTTTAGTATCAATGGTTCAAGGTATTATGTGATTTATGTTGATGATGCTACCAGATGGATCACTATCTATGTGATCAAAGATAAATCAAAAGTATTCAATACATTTAAACACTATCATGTGTATGCAAAGAGAATTACAGGTCATAAGTTGAAGAGACTAAGGTCAGATGGAGGGGGAGATTATTTCTCTAATGAGTTCAGTGATTACTTGTGGAATGCAGGTATTAAGAGAGAGGTTACTTGCAGGTACTCTCCTCAACAAAATGGTGTAGTAGAAAGGAGAAATAGAACTCTTTTTGAGTTTGCAAGATCCATGATGAAGGAGAAAAATTACCCAAATTACTTGTGGGTGAGGCTGTAAACACAGCTACTTATTTGGTTAATAGGTTGCCATGTAAAGCTTTGCAGGGTATGACACCATATGAGGCATGGTGGGGTAAGAGACCTACATTAGACCATTGCAAAGTATGTATTCTTCCTTCATGCTTCACAACTTGAATTTTCCTTCAGTCCTTGACTTCCAAACCTTCATTAAAACTTCAATTGTCGATTTCCCTGCACCAACAGCTCCCCCTCAATCATCAATTGAGTTTTTCTCTATCTTCTTTATACCTGCCATGTCTTTGGATCTTTGTACCTTTGGTCCATCCAAGCTTTTAGTTAACATATCAGCTATCTAATCTTTTGTTGAAGTATGTATGACTTCAATCTCTTTATCCATCACCTTCTCTCTTAGGAAATGGTACTGAATCTCAATGTGTTTAGTCCTGGCATGAAAAACAGCATTAGCAGTTAAATACTGTTGATATATTTAGGTAGTGATGTGTGTGAACACACTAGGACCACCGGGGCACTTTTTTCCCTCTTTAGGATGTTTTTTTCCCCCAGCTTGTATATACGCCTATTGCCCTAATGGGCTACTTATCTTTGTACATTCTCTAGTAATACATTTAGTCTTGTGTGTTGTGCTCCAAGCTTCTTCTTCTTGCTTGTGCTGTTCACGTGCTTCCGCAGATGTCTAACTCCAACAATTGGTATCAGAGCAGGTCGTCGCTTCATCTAGGGACCGTCGACACTCCTCCGTTTGCAGTCTCGGAATCGTACAAATTTTGGTGAGCATACTCAGGTGTTTCCGAGATCAAAACAGCTTTGCTTTGTTGTGCCAAAATCGTGATCTGAGCTCGTTTCGACCTCCAAACGCACTATCGCAGCACTTGTGCAGGCTATTTTGTCTTTTTTTGCCAAAGGTATATACCTGTTTCTGTTCGCCAGTACAAGCGTCTCAAAGTCTGCTACATGTTAAGCAGAACTCGTCTAGGCAGTTCCGTTCAAATTTATGAGATACAGTCAATTTTTTGCATCAAGGTATTTTAGTCACCGGCCATGGCTAAAAGCAGTGATCTATTTCGTACGTTGGCTGTTGAGGATAAGTTGGATGGTACCAACTACCCATTATGGGCTTATATGATGCGAAATGTATTGGTTGCAAAAGGACTGTGGAACATTGTGTAGGGTGTTGAAAGACGTCCTGTTACACCTGCAACTACAGGTACTGCAAATACAAGTGCTGGAGCTGATGAAGATGGTGTCGAAGATGATATTCCGCAGATTCATGTTCGTGCTGTTGTTTCTGTTGCACCTACTGTAGAGAAAATTCGTTAGGATGGCAGAGATGCACAAGCACATGCATTGATAGCTTTGTCTGTCAAACGTGCTATTATTCCTCACATTCGCTCTTACAGAACAGCAAAGGATGCTTGGGATACACTTACCACTTTGTACCAGGCTAGAATGAGGCTCGTGTTGCTTACCTCCGAAAACAGTTGGAGAGTAAGCACATGAATGAAGGTGATTCTATGGACAATTTTCTCACAAAGATCAAAGACCTAAAGGAACAATTGATTTCTGCTGATGAGGTTATACTAGATAGCTCACTTGTGCAGACCATTCTGAATGGTCTTCCTGATTCATATCAGAGTTTCGCCTCTACTCTTCAGTTGATGATGAAAGGCAATCCAAATGCCTTGTCATTTGAGGAGTTAGTCTCTATTCTGTTGCAAGAAGATCAGTCTAGGCAGAATAGGTCCATTATTCGTATTGCAGATCAAGCTTTCCTGGCTAGTCAGAAGGGCAAAGGAAAATGGAGCTCTTCTACTAGTAAGCAGAAATCTGCAAATCCTGCACAATCAAAGAACCAGGATAAAGATGAGGAGAAATCAGAAAAGCAGAAATTGTTTTGCAAGTACTGTAAAGGAAATGATCATATCATAAAGAACTGTCCAAAATTGGCTGCAAAAGAGGCAAAGAAGAAAGAGGCTTGAATGGTTGTTGCAGAAGCCTCTACACCAAAAACAGAGTTTGCTAATCTTGTGCAGGAAGAAGAACGGGCGTTTACTACTGTTTGTATTTTTGACCCATCTTCTCATGAGTAGTGCATGTCTGCAGTAGACTCGGATGTTTGGTACTTTGACAGTGGGGCGACCAAACATATTACCTCGCAGCGCAGTTTCTTCTCTTCACTCGAGCCTGCCCCTATAGGGAATACTGTCACATGCGCCAACAACTCCTCTTATCCTGTTATGGGAGTTGGTAAGATCATTCTGACTACAGCAGATGGTAGTTCTTTCACTTTGTTAGATGCTTTATTTGTGCCAGGGATCAAAAAGAACCTGTGATCAGTTTTTGCATTAGCCAATATTGGCTTGGTTGTGAAATTTGTTGATGATAGGTGTATAGTTCATGATCTGTCAAATGGCGATGTGATTATTGCTTATGGCATTTTATGTCGTGGGTTGTATAAGCTCATAGACTATGAAAGATCAGTGAATGATTCCGCATGTGCAGTTCATGATTCTTAGGCTATGTCAGATGCAAAGCTTTGGCATGCACGCTTTGGTCATCTGAATTTTGCTAGTTTGCTACGCCTGCAGAAATCAGAAATGGTGTCCTCTTTGCCCAAACTTGAGGCACCTGGAAAACATGTTTGTGAAGGCTGTATTTTGGGCAAAATGCAGCGTTCATCCTTTCCAAAAGATGGTTCAGTTCGGGCTACTCAGAAATTTCAGCTTGTACATAGTGATGTCTGTGGTCCTATGCAGACGCCTTCTTTTGGAAATTACCTTTACTTCGAGACTTTCATTGATGATTTTTCCAGGCATGCATGGGTATATCCACTCAAAGCAAAGTCCGAAGTGTTCATGTGCTTTAAACAGTTTTTGGTTTTGGCTGAAAATCTGTCAGCATGTAAAATGGGCACCCTCCGTTCTGATCGAGGGGGGGAATATATGTCTTCTGATTTTAATGCATTTCTGGCTGAACGTGGGATAAAACACCAGTGTACAATGTCCTATATACCTCAACAAAATGGAGTTGCTGAACGAAAGAATAGGTCACTCATGGAGATGGCGAGGTCCATGGTCAAGAGTCAGACTTTACCACATAGTTTCTGGCTTGAGGCTGTCATGTGTGCAGCATATGTACTGAACAGGTATCCCACTAAAGCGCTGCAGTCTATCACTCCATATGAGGCTTGGCATGACCGCAAGCCATCTGTTGCTCATCTGCGTGTTTTTGGTTGTCTGGCATATGCACTAGTGCCTGAACAACATCGCAGAAAATTGGATGATAAGGCAGTAAAATGTATTTTTGTTGGGTACAGTTCTGAAAGTAAAGGCTATCGTCTGTATCCTCCATAGACTAAACACATTCTGGTTAGCCGTGATGTTGTATTTGTGGAAGATGATGTTCAGCCATTGCTTTCATGTACTAAGGAGACATCTGTTAGCTCCAAAGACATGTATGATACTTTGATGCCTCTTTTTACAGGTGGGCAGTCTAGTGCTGGTCCTAATGAGGCAACTTCTCAGCCTTTGTAGGTTTCATATGATGATGCAGATCATTCCATTTCTGATGTAGATTTACATGATGCACTTGTTGATGAGAGAGCTGATATTGAGCAAGAAAAAACTATGCCAAAATGGCTGGTGCAAACTTTGCGTGACAACAAACTAGATGCCCCTTTGGCATATCGTACTCGTTCAGGCTCTCATAGTGCCTCCTTTGCATCAGATTTCTATGCTATGGCTCCGTCTAGTCTTTGTGATGAGAATGAGCCTATTTCTTTTGATGAAGCATAGAATTTAGAAAATCGGATGGTTGCTATGCAATCTGAATATGATGCTATAATGAAGAGTGGTACATGGTCTTTATGTGACTTGCCTCCAGGCACGAAGGCCATTGGCACTAAGTGGGTATACAAGCTGAAGTGTAAACCTGATGGTACAGTTGACAGATATAAGGCTAGGCTTGTTGCAAAGGGTTATGCACAGGAAAGAGGCATTGATTTTGATCAGACCTTTGCACCTACATGCCGTATGACTACTATTCGGAGCATTTGTGCACTTGCAGCCCATCATGGTTGGAATGTACATCAGTTGGACATTAAAACAACATTTCTGAATGGTGACTTGCATGAAGAAGTGTATGTTTTTCAGCCCCGTGGCTTTGTGCAGAAAGGGCATGAAAACCAAGTGTGCAGCTTAAAGAAGGCATTATATGGTTTAAAGCAAGCACCACGTGCTTGGTATGAGAAGATACATGCCTATCTGATTGCACATGGTTTTGAGAACAGTCCAACTAAAAGCACCTTATATGTTAAGCGTGCTAATGATGTGCTTCTGATCATTGTTGTATATGTTGACGACATGCTGCTCACTGGCCCTATTGAGAAGCATATTAATGATTTCAAGGCTGATTTGCATGCCTCATTTGAGATGTCTGATTTGGGGCATTTGCATCACTATTTGGGCATTCATTTTATGCACGTTGATGGTGGAATGGCTTTGTGTCAAATGAAATATATTGACACATTATTGCAGCGTTTTGGCCTTGAAGACTGTAAGCGTATTGCCACTCCTATGGAGACATGTTTACGATTGAGTCTTCATGATGCTGGAGATGCATTTGATGTTGTTCTCTATCAGCAGGCTGTTGGATGCTTGATTTACTTATGCATTACTCGGCCAGATATTTAGTTTGCTGTCTCATAGATGAGCAGGTTTATGCATTGCCCAGGAGTCACACATTGGAAGGCGGTTAAATGCATCTTTCGCTACTTGAGTGGTACTCGACTACTTGGGTTGTTTTATCCCAAGGGGGGATCACTACCGCCAGATTTGCATGCTTTTTCTAACTCAGATTGGGCTGGTTGCTATGACACTCTTACATGCACTAATTTTCTTTGGTACCCAAATTTGTCGGAGATCTTTTGGTTGAGGTGGTCCTGGTTGCTTGTTTCTTGTCTTTGCATGGTTGGCTTGCCTGAGCGGGCATTGTGTTTGCAAGGTTGGTGGTTTCTCTCCTTTTCATACCCATATTTGCTTCATGCCCTTAACTACTTTCTTCTTAAAATTTGAGGCGGTATTTGGTATGGCCATTGTCCTATACTATTTTGCTTGCCTTTTTGGTTGAGTTGTGGTTGCGGCATTAGTTCTTGCATGAGAGGAGGAGTCCGCTTGTCCTTGAGCCGGTTCTTCCATGATTGAGTTCTTCTCGAATACAAAGCTTTTGACACATACAACATCTCGTTCATGAAGATTAGTCTTAGAGGAACTAAGAGAGTGTGTGGTGCCATGATCTATGAGCATGCAGTTCTCTAATTCTAATGTAATGCATCGTTCCTGTACCCAAACTTGAAGAAGTTGACTTCTTAGGTTCAAGTTGACTACATGGTCGTAAATCCAGACTTGACCCAAGACAAGTGGCTCTGTAAGGTCCTCATCGTGACATACTAGCATTTTGACTTTCATTGGAAGATCTTGCAGGTAGATGGGAAGTTCCACCTCACCCAAACAAGGGGTTTCAACACCTCCCAAACCTATGAGATAGGCTTCTATGGGCTTGATGTTCAATTGTAGGTCTTGGCAGTATGAAAGTCTAACTGCACTAGTTGTTGCACCTGAGTCAACCAAGGCTCTCACAGTCCTTACACTCTTTCCTCGTCTGACCTCCACAGTCATAAAGGGGCGTCGATCAATTATGTGAGAAGTAATTATGCCCCATTTTAGGCACATATCCATGTGATATTTTTGGGCTTTTTGGTTGACATCTAGGCCTAGTCACCTTAACTTATTTTGCCTAATGTGCTCTCTAGCCTCTGCCTGTGCTTCTTCTCTGACTCTCAACTCTTCTTCTTTTTGCTTCTTAGCCATGTTGAGTCTCCTTAACATATCCTCTATAAGAGGTTCTTGATATAGTTTGACTCCGCATTCACTAATATAGTTTGGCAAGATGTCACCTTCCAAAGTGGCCAATTGAATTGACCTCCTAGTGGAGATTGTATTAATGATCATGGATCCATATCCTCTTTTTTCCAACTTACGGGCATGCTGCTTTAGCGTATAAACCAACACTAGATCTCCTTCTTTCAATCCCTTATCCTTGATGTGTGCATCAAAGTATGCCTTTTGTCTTTTCTTGGCAGCATAGATGCCTGCTGCCGCTCGTAGCCTCGTCTCACCTAAGCGTTCTAGATCAAAGATCCTAGAGGACAATTCATGTACATTCCACTCATGCTCTTGTGCTACTTTTAATGCTCGGAATAGGAAGTCCAAGGGTAGCACAACATTCTATCCAAAGACCATATGAAATGGGGTGGCATTGAGTATTGTTTTGTAAGCAACTCAGTAAGCCCAAACATCATGATGAAGCTGTTTGTCCCAATCAAAGCGTTTATCATTTACGAGTTTTGTCAACACATTGCATAGGATCTTATTCGTGCTCTCGGCTTGTCCGTTGGCTTGTGGATGATAAGGGGAAGAGTTCTTATGTATTACCATGAATTCTTGAAGGAGATTTTCAATGACCTCGTTCAAGAAGTGTGTACCTCTATCATTGACCAACTCTATTGGTAACCCATATCTTGTGAACACGTTCTCAAATAAGAACTTAGCCGTCGTTCGAGCATCATTCTTTGTCGTGGCTTTTACTTCAACCCACTTTGTGAGGTAATCTATGGCTACAATAATGTACTCTGCATGGGAGCTTCTAGCAAGGTGGTTAATAGGACCTACAAAGTCAATATCCCACTTCGAGAATGCGCGTCCTCCCATCATTGGTTTCAAAGGCATCTCATCTTTTCTGATTGGATATTGGGCATGTTGGCATGTGTCACATTTCTTCACATAGGTATGTGCATCCATATGAAGAGTGGGCCATCAAAGTCCTGAGAATAGAATCTTCTTGATTACTCGGTCAGGCCCAAAGTGTGCACCTGCAACACCGTTGTGTGCAATTTCTAAGACTTTCAAGTAGTCTGATTCATGAACACACGGTCTTAAATATCCATCTTTGCCTCTTCGGTATAGGTTCTCTCCAACTAAGGCATAGTCTTTAGCCTTTTGCTCCATGCTTCGTCTTCTCGCTAGACTAGCCTCGTTTGGTAGTGTTCCTGATTTCATAAATTATACCAATGCAGCACTCCAATCTGGAAATAGTGATACGTGATAAAGGGTAGCATGCTCCATTGGGGGTCTCTCTTTGCACACTGGACAATTTTTAATCCACTCATGTATTTCTCTATCCATGCTAGGCCAATATACTCCTAAACATTTCAGATTCTACAATGTTCGTTGTTTAGAGTAGTGATTTCCTAACAACCCTTCATGTGCTTGTTGCAACCAACTGCTATGTTCATCGTCCTTGACACAACAAGTTAATACACCCTCTCTATCTTGTTTTTGCATGCTTCTTGCCAATATTTGATATTTTTGCGATTTTACACTTTCCTCTTTTTTTGTATTCACATTCTTATTTGTAGGCCCAAAGGTTAAGACAGGTGCCAACTTATTTGCTCATTTCGGAACAACTTCTAAATTGAACAGATAAGCACTAGGCAATTCATCAGACACTCCTTGCAGTGACTCCCCTCAAGCGATGCGAGAAAGGTGATCTGCCTTGAGGTGGGTCTTACCTTTCCTAACAACAACTTCAAAGTCATATTCCATTAGTAAGAGGAACCATCTTACTAAGCATCCTATGTTGCAAGGTTTATTGACCAAATACAATAAAGCTTGATGATCAGTGAAAAACTTGAATTGTTGGCCAATAGATAGTGTCTAAACTTCTTTATAGCATACACCATGCCTAAGTCGTTTTGTTGTATAGTTTCGTTTAGCAACGTTTAATTGCCTGCTAGCATATGCTATAGGTAAATCTAGACTTCCTTCACCTATGGGTTGTGCTAGCACACATCTGACTGCATGATTGGAGGCATCCACATGGACATGGAATGGTTTACTCCAATTAGGAGTGGTCAGTATTAGTGCTGAGCACAAACGTCTCTTTAGCTCATTGAAGGAATTTTCACATTCGGTGTTCCACTCAAAGTTTGTCAACAAGGCATAAAGAGGTTTAGCTATGATCACATACATGTGGATAAATCTACGGTAATATCCACAATGGCCCATAAAGGCTTGTCCCTCTTTAACATTCCTTGGTCTTGGCAACTCCGCTATGGATCTTACTTTATCCTCATCTGTGGAGATTCCATTCTTAGAAACAATGTGACCTAAGATTTTACCTTGTCCTACCATAAATACACTCTTCTCTGGGTTCAAACAAACTCGATATTCCCTACACTTGTTGAAAATCTATCTGACTTCAGGGATGTGGTATCTTCTTTCTTGGGAATGAGCACATAAATCGTCCACATATACTTCTAGGCTCTTTCGCAAGAACTCTTTGAAGACATGACACATGAGCCTTTGGAATGTTGCAGGTGCATTGGTGAGCCCAAATGGCATCACACAGAATGCAAAGATCCCCCACTTTGTGGCGAAAGCCGTTTTGTGTTGATCTTCTCGGGCAATGGCTACTTGATTGTAACCTAAAAATCCATCAAGGAAACTATAAACTTCCTTGCTTGCAACACACTCCAATAAATGTTCAGTGATTGGAAGCGGATAACTATCTTTGATCATAGCGGCATTAACATTTTTAAGGTTAATACACACTTGCAACTTCCCATTCTTCTTGGACACCACTACAATGGGGGACACCCATTTAGTATGCTCAATATCATAGATGAATCCAGCTTCAATCTGTTGATATATTTAGAGTGATGTGTGTGAACACTCTAGGACCGCCGGGGCACTTTTTTCCCTCTTTAGGAGGTTTTTTTCCCCCGGCTTGTATATACGCCTATTGCCCTAATGGGCTACTTATCTTTGTACATTCTCTAGTAATACATTCAGTATTGTGTGTTTGTGCTCCAACAATTGGTATCAGAGAAGCTCATCGCTTCATCTAGGGTGCCGTCAACACTCCTCTGTTTGCAGTCTCAGATTCACACGACATTTGGTGAGCATACTTAAGGTGTTTTAGATATCAAAACAGCTTTGCTGCACGGTGCCGAAATCGCGATCTGAGCTTGTTTCGGCCTCCGAACGCACTATCGCAGTGCTTGTGTAGGATATTTTGTCTTTTTGTGCCAAAAGTATATACCAATTTCTGTTCGCCAGTATAAGCGTCTCAAAGTCTGCTACAGGTCTAGCAGAATTCGTCTGCGTAGTTTTGTTCAACTTTCTGAGATACAGTCAATTTTTTGCATCAAGGTATTTTAGTCACCGGCCATGGCTGAAAGCATTGATGTATTCCGTATGTTGGCTGTTGAGGATAAGTTGGATGGTACCAAATACCCATTATGGGATTATATGATGCGACATGTATTGGTTGCAAAAGGATTGTGGAACATTGTGCAGGGAATGAGGCTCATGTTGCTTACCTCCGAAAACAGTTGGAGAATGAGCACATGAAAGAAGGTGATTCTATGGACAATTTCCTAACAAAGATCAAAGACTTGAAGGAACATTTGATTTCTACTGATGAGGTTATACCAGATAGCTCACTTGTGCAGACCGTTCTGAATGGTCTTCCTAATTCATATCAGAGTTTTGCTTCTACTCTTCGGTTGATGATGAAAGGCAATCCAAATGCCTTATCCTTTGAGGAGTTAGTCTCTGTTATGTTGCAGGAAGATCAATCCAGGCAAAATAGGTCCATTATGCGAGTTGCAGATCAAGCTTTCCTGGCTAGTCAGAAGGGCAAAGGAAAATGGAGCTCTTCAAGTAGTAAGCAGAAATCTGCTAATTCTGCATATTCAAAGAAGGAAGATAAAGATGAGAAGAAATCAAAAAAGCAGAAATTGTTTTGTAAGTACTGTAAAGGGAATGATCATATCATAAAGAACTGTCCAAAACTATCTGCAAAAGAGGTTAAAAAGAAAGAGGCTGGAATGGTTGTTGGTGGATCCTTGACACCAAAAACGTAGTCTGCTAATCTTGTGCACGAAGAAGAATGGGCATTCACTACTATTTGCAGTTTTGACCCATCTTCTCATGAGGAGTGCATGTCTGCAGTAGACTTAGATGTTTGGTACTTCGACAGTGGGGCGACCAAACATACTACCTCGCAGTGCAATTTCTTCTCTTCACTCGAGCTTGCCCCCCAACAGGGAATACCGTTACATGCTTCAACAACTCCATTTATCCTGTTATGGAAGTTGGTAAGATCATTTTGACTACTACTGATGGTAGTTCTTTCACTTTTTCAGATGCTTTATTTGTGCCAGCATCAAGAAGAAGTTGTTATGAGTTTCTGCATTAGCCAAGATTGGCTTGGTTGTGAAATTTATTGATGACAAGTGTACAGTTCATGATCTGTCAAATGGCGATGTGATTATTGCTTCTGGCATTTTATGTCGTGGGTTGTATAAGCTCATAGACTATGAAAGATCTGAAAATGATTTGGCATGTGCAGTAAATGATTCTCAAGCTATGTCAGATGCAAAGCTTTCGCATGCACGCTTTGGTCATCTGAATTTTGCTAGTCTGCTACGCCTACAGAAATCTGAAATGGCGTCCTCTTTGCCCAAACTTGAGGCACCTGGAAAACATGTTTGTGAAGGCTGTATTTTGGGCAAAATGAAGCGTTCCTCCTTTCCACAAGATGGTTCAGTTTGGGCTACACAGAAATTGCAGCTTGTACATAGTGATGTCTATGGTACTATGCAGACACCCTCTTTTGGAAATTACCTTTACTTCGTGACTTTCATTGATGATTTTTCCAGGCATGCATGGGTATATCCACTCAAAGCAAAGTCCGACGTGTTCATGTGCTTTAAACAGTTTTTGGTTTTGGCTGAAAATCTTTCAGCATGTAAAATGGGCACCCTCCGTTCTGATCGAGGGGGGGAATATATGTCTTTTGATTTTAATGCATTTTTGGCTAAACGTGGGATAAAACACCAGTGTACAGTGCCGTATACACCTCAACAGAATGGAGTTGCTAAATGAAAGAACAGGTCATTCATGGAGATGGCGAGGTGCATGGTCAAAAGTCAGGCTTTACCACATAGTTTCTGGCTTGAGGTTGTCATGTGTGCAGCATATGTACTGAACAGGTGTCCCACTAAAGCACTGTAGTCTATCACTCCATATGAGGCTTGGCATGACTGCAAGCCATCTGTTGCTCATCTGCGTGTTTTTGGTTGTTTGGCATATGCACTAGTGCCTGAACAACATCCCAAAAAATTGGATGATAAGGCAATAAAATGTATTTTTGTTGGGTACAGTTCTGAAAGTAAAGGCTATCGTCTGTATCATCCACAGACTAAACGCATTCTAGTTAGCCGTGATGTTGTTTTTGTGGAAGATGCTATTCAACCATTGCTTTCATGTACTAAGGAGACATCTGTTAGCTCCAAAGACATGTATGATAGTTTGATGCCTCTTTTTACACATGGACAGTCTAGTGCTAGTCCTAATGAGGCAACTTCTCAGCCTTTGCATGTTTCATATGATGATGCAGATCATTCCATTTCCGATGCAGATTTACATGATGCACTTGTTGATGAGAGAGCTGATATTGAGTAGGCCAAAACTATGCCAAAATGGCTGGTGCAGACTTTGCGTGACAGCAAATTAGATGCACCTTTGTCATATCGTACTCGTTCAGGCTCTCATAGTGCCTCCGTTGCATTAGATTGCTATGCTATGGCTACGTCTAGTCTCTGTGATGAGAATGAGCCTAATTCTTTTGATGAAGCACAAAATTCAAAAAATTGGATGGCTGCTATGCAATCTGAATATGATGCTATAATGAAGAATGGTACATGGTCTTTATGTGACTTGCCTCCTGACAAGAAGGCCATTGGCACTAAGTGGGTATACAAGCTAAAGTGTAAACCTGATGGTACAGTTGACAGGTATAAGGCTAGGCTTGTTGCAAAGGGTTATGCGCAGGAAAGAGGCATTGATTTTGATGAGACCTTTGCACCTACATGTCATATGACTACTGTTCGGAGCATTTGTGCACTTGCAGCCCATCATGGTTGGTATGTACATCAGTTGGACATTAAAACACCATTTTTGAATGGTGACTTGCATGAAGAAGTGTATGTTTTTCAGCCCCATGGGTTTGTGCAGAAAAGGCATGAAAACCAGGTGTGCAGGTTAAAGAAGACATTATATGGTTTAAAGCAAGCACCACTTGGTATGAGGAGATACATGCCTATCTGGTTGCACATGGTTTTGAGAACAGTCCAATTGAAAGCACCTTATATGTTAAGCTTGCTAATGATGTGCTTCTGATCATTGTTGTCTATGTTGACGACATGCTGAATACTGGTCCTATTGAGAAGCATATTGCTAATTTCAAGGCTGATTTGCATGCCTCATTTGAGATGTCTGATTTGGGGCATTTGCATCACTATTTGGGCATTCAGTTTATGCAAGTTGATGGTGGAATGGCTTTGTGTCAAACGAAATATATTGACACATTATTGCAGCGTTTTGGCCTTGAAGACTGTAAGCCTATTGCCACTCCTATGGAGACAGGTTTACGATTGAGTCTTCATGATGCTGGAGATGCATTTGATGTTGTTCTATATCAGCAGGCTGTTGGATGCTTGATTTTCTTATGCATTACTCAGCCAGATATTCAGTTTGGTTTCTCACAGATGAGCAGGTTTATGCATTGCCTAGGAGTCACGCATTGGAAGGCGGTTAAGCGCATCTTTTGCTACTTGAGTGGTACTTGGCTACTTGGGTTGTTTTATCCCAAAGGGGATCACTACCGCCAGATTTGCATGCTTTTTCTGACTTAGATTGGGCTGGTTGCTATGACACTCGTGTGTCCACCAGTGGTTTTTGCTTCATGCTTGATAGCTCATGTATATCTTGGTTGAGCAAGAAGCAGCCTATTGTGGCCACTTCCAGTTGTGAGTCTGAGTATAGGGTAGCTTTCACAGCGACTGTTGAGTGTGTGTGGCTCAGAAGCATTATGGCTAATTTGGGTGCTGGTCAGTCTTCTGCCACCACCATCTTCACTGATAGTGAGAGCGCATTGGCAGTTGCGAGGAACCCTGTGTTCCATGCTCGCACGAAGCACATTGAGGTGCATTATCATTATGTCAGGGAGAGGTTCTCTGCTGGGGAGATCAGTTTGGCATATATGCCCATGCAGGAGAACATTGCAGACCTTCTCACGAAGGCTCTGCCTAGGGAGAAGTTTGAAGCTTTCCGCAAAGCTTTGGGCTTACTTCCTTTTATGCAGTGATTTCCACATAGCTTGGCACTTCCTTATACATGAGTTCCAACTACTTGTTCACCGCATCACTCCCAGGGGGATTTGTTGATATATTTAGGTAGTGATGTGTGTGAACACTCTAGGACCGTCGGGGCACTTTTTTCCCTCTTTAGGAGGTTTTTTTCCCCGGCTTATACATACGCGTATCGCCCTAATGATCTACTTATCTTTGTACATTCTATAGTAATACATTCAGTATTGTGTGTTTGTGCTCCAAGCTTCTTCTTCTTCCTTGTGCTATTCGCGTGCTTTTGCAGACATCTATCTCCAACACAATCAGCCTGTCGATTTCTTCTTTTATTTTAGCTGCATAAGTGTCATTATATGTGTAGGGCTTTTATTTGGTGGGTTTGGCATCAGCAGTCATGGGGATTGTATGAGAGCAAATTTTTGAATATACTCCCTTCAAATCTCTATAGTGCCATGCAAACACATCCCTATATTCCCTTAATAGAGCTACAAACTCTACTTCTTCTTTTGCACTTAGGTCATCTCCTATGTACGTACATCACTCTTCATTCCCTTCAATGCTTACAACAATTTTGTTGGTCTTTTATTTGTTATCATATGCTTCTCCTATGATGGCCTCTCTCTTAGGCATCCGTACCAAAATTTGCCGATCCTCAACTTCATATTTCTTGAAATTTTCTGGTACTTCAAACAATGATTCCTCCTCTTCTTGTTTCACAGCTTTTCTCTTCTTTTTCTTTTGACCTCCTTCACTTCCATCCTTTGAATTTACCCTTTTAATGCTTGTGAGAAGTTCTTCTTCTTGTTGGTTAAATACTCCTACGTCTTCTAGATAGTGCTTCTCTGAATTAAAGCAACTATCCATTACAATGGACTCTAGATCATCGTCGTTTTCTTCTTCTTCTATGACATCACTAGGGTCACATTCTTCTAGCAAGGGCTGACACATGAACACTAAAATATCATAACCCTCCTCATCACAATGAGGTGTCCACTGTTCTCTATTGACAGTAATTTCCATGGTGGCCAAGATTTCTGCCCAACCGTGAGGCTCAAATTCCTCATCTGGAAAGATCATCGGTGTATAGGCTGGGTCTTTAATTGGTCTATCTCCTGAAGGAGTTCCTTCTTCTCTCACTTTTAGGCGTCTTTCCTCTTCCTCTACGACCTTGCACATCCAAAAATGAGTATCTTCATGCAGCCATGATGGATTAGTGGAACTTCTAGAATGCACAGAGATAGAATCTTCTTTCACTTTGTGGATAGGATTCCACTGTAGGGGTGGTACATCTCTGAAGGTGTAATCCTTCAATTTGACCTTGGTGGTGAGCCCTAAGTGTTGTAAGTACAAGGATTTGGCTCCCCAATCTTGTACTATTTGCAACTATCATAGGAAGGGTCTTCCTAGGATCATCTCATAGAAGTTATTTTTTTCAAAGTCACATATAGCAAATGTGTGTTCAAACTCTACAGGATAGGTGGTTAGAGTTATCCCTTCTAGAAATCCTAGAGTTCTTTCAAAATGACCATCTGCCATTTAATGTGGGTTTTCCATATCGCTTCCATAAGGAGGTGGTCGCAATAGCAACACCAGCACTTGAATCTACGATTGCTTTGGTTGTGTAACCTTGATAGGTGATTGAAAGATAAGTATTACCTTCTTCACCTTCACTCATGTCTCCTATTTTATGGAGAGGTATCTCTGGAACTTTTTGCTTAGAGCCTGCTTTTGGCATATTCTAGAACCTGATCCTTCACATGATTCCATAGCTCAGGTTTTGCTTTGAGTAGCTCTTCTACAGTGAGATGACATTGAACCTTAGTGTTCTTCACAACGTCAGTGTTTCTTGGAACCACTGAGTCTTCATTTCTTACCAATATTGTGGGAGCTCTGATTTGAAGAGATTCCAACTCCCATGGGTCTGTGAATTGTGGCAACTCTTGTAAAGAATCAGATTCAAAATCTAATCTTTCATCTTCTTGTTGCTCTGTTTGGTCTCCATAGATAGATGGGATGTCTTGGGAAAATTGATCGTGAAGATCATCAATTTCAAGAATAGGAGGGGGTTACCCTTCTCCTTGGCCCATTTCTCCTCTTATATTTCCCACAAGAATCTTGAGAGTATTGTTGAATTGAAAGAGGTGCTCCTTCATCTATGGAATCAGGAACGTAAACTTTCGCTGGTGGTGAGCTTTCTCTTTCAACAACTGGTTGAGCCTGTGGAGGTAAAGAAACCTGGGGGTTGTTTACCAACTACTCTAATCTTTCTAGTGAACCCAGGAAATGCAATTTTGGCTTGACAGAGTTTGTCTGATTGAACGATTGACTGGTCTCGAGCATAGCTTGAGCTAGCTCTACCATTTTCATGCATATTTTTTTCCGTTCAATCTCTAAATCTACTCTAGGGTAACTTTTGTCTAGGTTTGGAGCCGTTGGCCCTTCTTGAAGTCAAGCCTGGTAGGCCTTGAACATCATTTCCAAGCCTTATGGAGTTGGATATGCCAGAACAGACCCTGATTGCGGTGTATTTACAATGGGTGGTGGGGTGGGATGAGGTGGTGTAGATGGAGCTTCGGCATGCGAGGGGCTTTGAGATGCAATGTCTTCTGCTTTTGTTTTTGCATCTTTCAGGCTTTCCTCTAGTTCAGATAACTTCTTATTCCACTTACGATTTGTTCTCTCCTTGGTATCTTTCCATGTTCTTGTTTTCCTCTTAATAGGCTCTCCTGATTCAGTTGACTCTGATTGTTCAACCGGTTTATCTTCTTTTAAGGCTTGCGCCCTAGTAACTACATGTACAGGAGCCACATTATTGCTACTTGAACTTGAATCTATCACTAAGCCTACCACATTGATGGGTGTAACCTTGGGCGCACTAGAGGGAATGAAATGGCCTCCCTGACATCTAAAACATGGTCCTCTAGGGGCTTGTGGTCTGACTTCTCTCAATTGGGGCTGAGATTAGGATTCTTATACATGATACATGAGTATTATGGCTCCCAAATTTGTTCCAGAAGTGGTGTCTCATATTGATAGGGAGAAGTCTCACTTTGCTCAGGTGAATCTATGTAATAAGCTTGTGAACCATCTTCATGGAAGTAGTTTGAACCATGAGCATGAGAGTCATTTTCTGAGACCAATTGGTTTAGTGGCACCAATGCTCTATTAGGGTTTTCCTCTGCCACCGCATACTTAACTGGAATCACATTAGCAGGAGCTGGTGGTTGATTTCCTAGGACTGGTTGTGGCTTGTATGGTGCCTGGTATTTTTGTTGTGGTCTATAATATGGCTGTTGGTATTGATTCTGATACCTACCCTAATGGTAAGGTTGCTTGAAAATTTTGTCTGACAGCCTACCTGTTGTATGGACAATCTTGAGCCATATGATTTGTGTATTTCCTCTCAATGGTGCAATATAGAGCATTAGGGTTTCCTTGGGGCTGAGCCATCATTTGAAAACATTATCCATGTGGTCTCCTCCACAATTGTAACATCGCTTCAATGAGCTGAGCCTTGGTGTTTGTCTATTTTGAACTCCTAGCTTCTTGGCAACCTACTCAGCTATCTAATTTATCTCTGTGGAGGTTTTGGAGGTATGACTAGTAGAGCTGTTAGAATCCTTATAGAGTTTCGACAATTCTAACTCCTCACCTAGGTTGTCTTCTATGTCAGTGCACATCCACACACACTCTTCTATGGATCTAGGCTCTTTCAAGTACACATATGACCTTAACTTTGTGCTTAGTAAGCCATCTAAAAACAAGGCCACTTGTTTGGCTGTTGTGGGTAATTCTTGCACAGTGCATCTTTTTAAGTACTATCTAAACCGTCTTCTTGCAAGTCGCACTGTTTCTTGGGGTGTTTGCTTAAAGCTATGGATCAAAGATGATGTGTTATGCCTGATACCACTCTTGGGAAATTCGACAATGAATTCTTCTAACAATTAACCTATCTCTCGATAGTTGCGACTATTCAAGGCTTGAAACCAAGCTAAGGCAATACCCTTAAGAGTTAAAATGCCTCGAATTGTGTGAACAAGTCCTCAACTCGTTTAGCTCTTAACACTTGCTTGAACTCGGCCACATGATCATAAGAACTCCGAAACCATCAAAATAATTCTTCATTGCCTTAACCACTTGAGAAGGTCTAAGGGTTCTTGGGTGATCTCGTGGTCTAGGAAATGGAAAATCGTGTTCATCTCTTTGATGCCTATGTGCTCTATGTCTCTCCCTTTCAGGTCTTTCATTTTCAAATCCTGATCGGTCTCTATCCACTGTATGTGCAAAGCTCACCTCGGGCCTCTCTGTGGTTCTTTCCCTCTAGGTCTCGTGAGCCTTAGATGATCCTGCTCCTTGGACACCAAGGGAAACATTAGGTCTCGGTGGAGGGAAAATTGATTCACCATGCCAAGTGTATGCATGCCTATCATGCTCCGTTACCAAGAGCATTTTCTCAGATGTGTTATCCAGATATACAACTTTACCTAGTATCTCATAACGAGCTTAGCAAAATCATGTATCAATCTAATGTGTCAAATATGACAAAGCTCCTCCTTTCCCAAGTTTGGTTAAGCTACTCCTCACTCATGCTAAATGATTAATTAGGGTTGTCCTCCGATTTAAGGTTACATGGATTTTAATTTACCTCAAAAACTTTGGTAACAGGATGTCATGATCTTTTATAATCACTTGGCCAATCATCATGCCTTTTTTTAACTCTCTTTGAAGCATGATTAGTACTTGACCCAACTATTTCCTCATTGATTATGCCATCTTCTCTCCGAATGGTCTACTTATGAGGATCAAGCCTCTTTCAAATGACAATACTCAATGGCGGCCTATGTGCTACAGCTCTATACCTTGAGGTTTGTAATGGTCAAAACAAAGCTCTCTCTTTAGATGCCTCTATATAAAGAGAAAAGTGCTCTACGTTGTAGCTACTCCAAACCTCGGTCTAAACATGTGCTCCAACAAGGCTCTTTTGGGGCACGTGCTCCAAAAACTACTGCACGTGGCTCCAACAAGGCTTTTTTTGGGGGCATTTTAGACTACATCAAATATATGCCAGCTTTTTCTTTTGGTGATTATTAATCTCTATTCATGGGCCTTCCCATCCTTCCTTTGGAATTGTTCTGATTTTAGTTCGGTAGTGTTTCGAAGGTTCCAATAACATGATAAAAATTTCTGGAAATCAAATTTGCTCTTGATTGGAATCAAACAATCTAGGTTATGAGGTTTCTTCATAAGAAATTCATTTATTTGTCTCTCTCTCTCACACATGAAATGGAGAAAAGCTCTTGTAACTCGGTTGCAATATGTGTTAAAAGATTGAGGAATTAATCAAACCTGGAACAACATGAAGTCAAATTAACTTCTCCATTTTGATCGGAAATGTGCCACCCAACATGAGACAGAACGACTCTTCTCTTTATCTTCTCTTCTCTCGTTTCTCTCTCTTTTATCTTCTCTTCTCTCGATTTTGATCGGAAATGTGCCACCCAACATGAGAGAGAACGACTCTTCTCTTTATCTTCTCTTCTCTTTATCGACTCTTTGGAGATATCTACTCTTCTCCTTATCCACTCTGCTCGTTGCCATCGACTTTTGGAGACATCCACTCTTCCCTCTCTCGTGAGTTCAGTGTGAGAATGCTCTAAAAGTAGGAATAAAAACGTAGTTTACTTTGTTTGAGAATGCTCTTGTGCTTTGATCATCAGCATTTTTTGGAGGTGCACGTTGATTCGTATGATGCTCGATAACTCTTTTAAACTAACTGGTTTGTATGATAGATCCTCAATTCAGACCTCTGGACTACTGTAATATCGTGAAAGATGCCAAACTTTGGCGACGATTTGAGGCACGACTTCCTGTCTTCGTAAAGTCTATCGCGTCTTACTACAAAGGTGTAAAAGGAGTGCCTTCTCCAAGCACGATAGAAGCATCACTGCGAATGTGCACAATAAAAGTTGGAGATGACGGGCATCGATCCCGCTACCTATCGCATGCAAAGCGATCGCTCTACCATTTGAGCTACATCCCCTGACATACTCCACTTCTCCGGTCTGCGAAATGTTGTTACTCAAAAATTGTCCATCAGTATGTTACCATCTCAAACGAAGTAGAGAAATGATTATAGAACAAGAAATGGATTACATTCAATAAGCGTTCTGGAAATGTCACCCAAGTTCGCCACGAAAAATGTCATTTATGTACACTATCTCACACCACGTAGAGAAATGGAGTATAGAACAAGAACGCTATTTATATACTTCTTTCCTTAATTTGTTTTTGCACAAACAGATACCTCTAGTATATAAAAAAGGAATGTAAAAGAGCATTAGGGGAGCTACAAAGCAGGCTAAGCGGCCGTCTTTTCATTGAGAGACCAATTTTCTTTTCAGCTTAGCACACTCTCGTGATTGTGTCTCTAAATGGAAGAACGCTCTCGTGATTCTTAATTCTCCTACAAACTTTTCCATTTTACATTGCAAAGGTCATTGTGTGTCTAAATGGAAGAACACCCTTGGCATTCTTAATTCTCCTGAAAACTTTTCCGTGGAAGAAGATTTTATGGGCATGGTTTACAAGTTGGTAGCGCATCTTTCTTTCCAAATGTTTCACAGCGGCTGTTGAGCATGTGTGGTTGAGACGTCTTATGTCTGATTTGGGTGTTGTTCAGTCTTTCGCCACCACCATCTTTGATGATAGTCAGAGCGCATATGCAGTTGCGAGGAACCCTGTGTTCCATGCTCGCACTAAGCACATTGAGGTGCACTCTCATTATGCCAGGGAGAGGTTCTCTGCTAGAGAGATCAGTTTGGCATATGTGCCCACATAGGAGAACGTTGGAGACCTTTTCACAAAGGCTCCGCCTAGGGAGAAGTTTGGAGCTTTCTGCAAAGCTTTGGGCTTACTTCCTTTTGTGGATTGATTCCACATACCTTGGCACTTCCTCATACGTGGGTGTCTACAATAATAATTATAGGTCCAACACATGAACCTTAGCATACACACCTTAATACTAGAAAAGAGATGAGTGAGAGATAGAGAGAGAAAATAGAACATATTTTCAGGTGTAACAGTAAGCAAATAGCCTACCTACACTAACTAATATTCGAATGTCAATTACAATGTGTGTAAATGTTTATAAACTTTGAATCTAAGCAGAAATAGGAAACTAGATACAAGAATTTGCGTGCAAAGTGACTAAGAGGTATGAAGTGTGTGTGTGAAGATGTAGAGAATATGAACATTTTAGAATTGTTTTACAACAAACCCCTATTCTCAAATTAGGGTTTTTAGAAACCCTAAATTAGAAGAACACATGTGTAACCTCCATCTTAAAGATACACATAAGGCACATTTGAAGAAACGGATGACCCCTCACATAATTTGTCATTAAAAAAAAAAAGTTTTGAAGCACCCTCAAACACGTGAATCAAGCCTCATAACGGCAACAAGATGATAGAAGACCATGTGAGTGCATTCTATTTTAGCTCAACATATTTTGTGGTCTAGTATTTGTGGAATTCCTATTCCTCTTTCTCATTATGTACAACCTCAATCACTCAATATTCAAAGTCTCTTCTATGCTAACATGCACGTAATGGATGGTACAATTTGTATGTATGATTGTATTATTTAAGTCATACACTTTTTTCATTGTACTGAATATAGATATGTAGAAAGGATAGATTGTGCTACTGAATACACATATTAGATGTGACACATTCATCTCTAGGATGAAGAAGTTTAGATCTCTCTCTCTCTCTCTCTCTCCCTCTCTCTCTCTCTCTCCCCTCTCTCCCCTCTCTCTCTCTCCCCTCTCTCCCCTCTCTCTCTCTCTTCCCTCTCTCTCTCTCTCTCCCTCTCTCTCTCTCCCTCTCTTTCATATCTAACATTATCTATATTGCAATAAAATTTATTATCTAATTGATTTCATTAGCTTAAGACACTTTGATTCTGCTATCAGAGAGTATCTATCGATATGATAATTGATAAAGTTAGATGTGGCATATTCATCTCCAAGATGTAGAAGTTTAGATCTCTCTCTCTCTCTCTCATATCTCATTTTAAGGTCTGCAACACATAGTGTATAGTGTTCACTTCTGTGTCATCCATGTTCAATGATGGTCTGTTATGATGTGGTGTCTAAGTAACTAACATGATCTATATTGCAAGGAACATTATTATCTGATTGAATTCATCAGCTTGAGATACTTTGATTCTGTCATCAAAGAGTGTCTACCGATATGATAATTGATAAAGTTAGATGTGATACATTCATCTCAAGGATAAAGAAGTCTATCTCTCTCTCTCTCTATTTATCTATCTCTCTATATCTCTCCCTCTCCCTCTCTCTCTCTCTCTCCCGTCTCTCTCTCTCTCCCGTCTCTCTCTCTCTCTCATATCTCATTTTAAGTGTCTCAACACATAGTGTATAGTGTTCACTTATGCGTCATCCATGTTCAATGATGGTCTGTTATGGTGTGGTGTGTAAATAACATTATCTATATTGCAATGAACATTTTTATCTAATTTATCCATCAACTTAAGAAACTTTGATTTTGTTATGAGAGAGTGCCTATTTCTATGATTTTGTTATGAGAGAGTCCTGAATATAGATATGTAGAAAGGATAGATTGTGCTACTGAATACACATATTTGATGTGACACATTCATCTCTAGGATGAAGAAGTTTAGATCTCTCTCTCTCTCTCTCTATCTCTCTCTCTCTGTCTCTCTCTCTCTCTCTCTCCCTCTCCCTCTCTCTCTCTCTCCCCTCTCTCCCCTGTTTCTCTCATATCTCATTTTAAGTGTCTCAACACATAGTGTATAGTGTTAACTTATGCGTCATCCATGTTCAATGATGGTCTGTTATGGTGTGGTGTGTAAGTAACTAACATTATCTATATTGCAATGAACATTTTTATCTAATTTATTCATCAACTTAAGACACTTTGATTTTGTTATGAGAGAGTGCCTATTGCTATGATAATTGATGAAGTTAGATGTGACACATTCATCTCCAGGGTGAAGAATATTAAATCTCTCTCTCCCTCATATCTCATTTTAAACACAACAAAAAGTGTATAGTCTTCACTATTGCCTCATCCATGTTCAATGATGATTTGTTCTTGTGTGGCATGTAAGTAACTAACATTGTCTATATTGCAATGAACATTATTATCTAATTGATTTCATCAACTTAAGGCACTTTGATTATGTTATTAGAGAGTGTCTATCGATATGATAATTGATAAAGTTAGATGTGACACATTCATCTCCAATATGAAGAAGAGATCTCTCTCTCTCTCTCATATCTAATTTTAAGTGCCACAACACATTCCATATAGTGTTCACATGTGTGTCATCCATGTTCAATGATGGTGTGTTATGGTGTGGTGTGTAAGTAACTAATATTATCTATATTACAATGAACTTTATTATCTGATTAATTTCATGAGCTTAAGAAACTTTGGTTTCGTAATGAGAGAGTATTTATTGATATGATAATTGATTAAGTTAGATGTGACACATTCATCTCTAGGATGAAGAAGTTTAAATCTCTTTCTCTCTCTCTCTCTTATATCTCATTTAAGTGTTGCACATAGAGAGAAAAATTTTGCAAAGAGAGAGAGAGAGAGAGAGAGCAAAGGAGGTGACAAAGTCTGCAAAGAGAGTGCACAGGCACAAACCAAGAGAGTAACTAAGGTGTGACAAAGTATCATCAAGGAGGTGTTGCACGTGGACATTAGAGGTGACCAACCCTTCAACCTTATTGGAAGTTTGAGTGCAAGGAGTGCACAAGGGCAAGCTACTGGACAAGGTAGAGGACCAACACAAAGGTTGATTACACAAGTGATTGTGAAATTTTGTATACTTGTGTTTGTGCTTCTTTGGCTTCAATGCTATGCTTAGAGAACTTTTTTCTTATTCTAGACAAAGATATTGTAATATTTTGTTCTAATCAAGACAGAGAGGCTTCCAATGCATTTGTCTTACTTCTTCTTTGTTGGAAGTAGGGTGGGCCTCAATAACAATGATAATTATAGGTTTATAGGATGTTCCGACACATGAACCTTAGCATACACACCTTAATACTAAAAAAGAGATGAGTGAGAGATAGAGAGAGAAAATATAAAATATTTTCAAGTGTAACAGTAAGCAAATATCCCCAACACTAACTAATATTTGAATGTCAGTTACAATGTGTGTAAATGTTTATAAAATTTGAATCTAGGAAAAAATAGGGAACTAGATACAAGAATTTGTGTGCTAAGTGCCTAAAAGGTATGAAGTGTGTGTGTGTGTGTGTGTGAAGATGTAGAGAATATGAACATTTCAGAATTGTTTTACAACAAACCCTGATTCTATTAGGGTTTTTAGAAACCGTAAATCAGAAAGACATGCGTGTAGCTCCCATCTTGGAGATACATTTGAAGAAACGGGTGACCCTTCACATCATTTTTCATAAAAAACGAAGTGGAAGCACCCTCAAACACGTGAATCATGCCTCATAACCGCAACAAGATGATAGAAGACCATGTGAGTGCATTCTATTTCACCTCAAGATCTTTTGTGGTGTAGTATCTTTGGAATTTCTATTCCTCTTTCTCATGGTGTATAACCTCAATCACTCAATATTCAAAGCCTCTTGTATGCTAACATCCATGTGGTGGATGTTAAATGTGTATGTATGATTATAGTATTATTTACTGTTGATATATTTAGGTAGTGATGTGTGTGAACACTCTAGGACCGCCGGGGAGAGACATGGATCCTCCACTTTTCTTTAAAGAAAGTTTGATCACTGAGATTTAATATTTCCATTAATTAATTGAAAGTACAAGTGAAGGAAAACATAACACCCATGGGAACCTCCATATCCCATAGAGTAAGAGTTAGATGCCTAACACTATCAAGATACAAAGGATGAAGACCCGTTAAGGTAGATATGGGGAAGGGATGGCCATAAGTCCAAATGAGGTGATTGGTTTGAAATTGCTGTAAGTGCTCAAGTGGTTTTTATAAGCCCAAAATCCAACAACAATTTGAATCCTCCAAAGGCATATGAATTCATCTCAGCACAACAGTGTTGAGAGGCATCCATGACAACAAGTGGGGTTGAACCCCTCGCTCGGGCCTAGAAGTAGGGGCACCAACCAATTATGCTAGCATGCACGGTCATAGATCATAGAATTTAATCCCAAGAGATTATGCCCAATAAATGCAAATCTTAAAGCACCTCCATTGACATGATCCAACACCTTATCATATTCATTGGCATCTAAGATTGAACAATGAATGAATGAATGAATAATCTTTGATGCAGTGGATCTTCGACAATATCACATGACTTCGACTCTGTAGCTCCAAACCATGAAGCTTATTATACCTTGAGATCCGTCAATCACCCTAGCTAATGTATGCTATGTATGTGTTGATGACATTCATCAATTTTCCATTGTAGGGCTTCTGAGGGTGCTATATGATTGGTTGTGGCTAGAGTCTGCACTCGGACGTTGAATGGACATGAAGAAATTGTGAAGAAAACCATTGTATTGAAACATATTGCATGCTCAAGGGAATGTTTCTTGGATTTCATTGTTGTTCTTCAATAGATCCATGAATTAGGTTAAAAGCTAGAGGTTAGAGTTGTAGATCCTTGAATTTAAGAGGGAGTTTAGCTGAGATCATATGATGCATTTTGGATGTACTCGAGTACTAATTTCTATAAGCAATGTACAATCATGGATGTGGAAAGAAGGAATGAAGTAAGATAGATGAGGCAGAAATTGATGCCAAAAGGTAGATGATGATGAAGCAAGGAAAACATGGATGCACGAGCTCTACGAGAATCAATGAAGAGAACGAAAGAGGATATGAAATGAGATATGAGAGAGAGAGAGATGTAAACTTCTTCATCCTAGAGATGAATGTATCACATCTAACTTTATCAATTATGATATGGATAGACAGTCTCTCATAACAGAATCAAAGTGTCTTAAGGTGATGAAATCAATTAGATAGTAATGTTCATTGCAATATAGATTATGTTAGTTACTTACAACCCACACCAGAACATACTATCATCGAACATGGATGATGCAAAAAACTGACAAAAATACAACATAGCAAATGATACTATTCAGGCATTTCCGATTTGATAAGAGGCTGACGTAGTTATAACCTAGTCATTATGGAATTTCATGCATTAAAAGAGTTGCAATCCTTTCAAATTACTACGTCTATTTAGTAGAACAATCTATCCTTTGTACATATTATATTCAATAGAATGAAAAAAGTGCATGAGGTAAATGTTGGAGATAGACGTTTGCGGAAGCACGCGAACAACACAAGGAAGAAGAAGAAGCTTGGAGCACAAACACACAATACTGAATGTATTACTAGAGAATGTACAAAGATACGTAGCCCATTAGGGCAATAGGCGTATATACAAGCCGGGGGAAAAAAAACCTCCTAAAGAGGGAAAAAAGTGCCCCGGCGGTCCTAGAGTGTTCACACACATCACTACCTAAATATATCAACAAATCCCCCCTGGGAGTGATGCGGTGAACAAGGAGCTGCCACTCATGTATAAGGAAGTGCCAAGCTATGTGGAAATCACTCCACAAAAGGAAGTAAGCCCAAAGCTTTGCGGAAAGCTTCAAACTTCTCCCTAGGCAGAGCCTTTGTGAAAAGGTCTGCAATGTTCTCCTGCGTGGGCACATATGCCAAGCTGATCTCCCCAGCAGAGAACCTCTCCCTCACATAGTGATAATGCACCTCAATGTGCTTAGTGCGAGCATGGAACACAGGGTTCCTCGCAACTGCCAATGCGCTCTGACTGTCAGTGAAGATGGTGGTGGCAAAAGACTGGCCAACACCCAAATCAGCCATAAGGCATCTGAGCACACACACTCAATAGTCGCTGTGAAAGCTGCCCTATACTCAGCCTCACAACTAGAAGTGGCCACAGTAGGCTGCTTCTTGCTCAACCAAGATATACATGAGGTACCAAGCATGAAGCAAAAACCACTGGTGGACACACGAGTGTCATAGCAACCAGCCCAATCTGAGTCAGAAAAAGCATGCAAATCTGGCGGTAGTGATCCCCCCTTGGGATAAAACAACCCAAGTAGCCTAGTACCACTCAAGTAGCGAAAGATGCGCTTAACCGCTTTCCAATGCGTGACTCCTAGGCAATGCATAAACCTGCTCATCTGTGAGACAGCAAAATGAATATCTGGCCGAGTAATGGATAAGTAAATCAAGCATCCAACAGCCTGCTGATAGAGAACAACATCAAATGCATCTCCAGCATCATGAAGACTCAATTGTAAACCTGTCTCCATAGGAGTGGCAATAGGCTTACAGTCTTCAAGGCCAAAACGCCGCAATAATGTGTCAATATATTTCGCTTGACACAAAGCCATTCCACCATCAACGTGCATAAACTGAATGCCCAAATAGTGATGCAAATGCCCCAAATGAGGCATCTCAAATGAGGCATGCAAATCAGCCTTAAAATCAGGAATATGTGTCTCAATAGGACCACTGAGCAGCATGTCATCAACATAGACAACAATGATCAGAAGCACATCATTAGCACGTTTAACATATAAGGTGCTTTCAGTTGGACTGTTCTCAAAACCATGTGCAATCAGATAGGCATGTATCTTCTCATACCAAGCACGTGGTGCTTGCTTTAAACCATATAATGCCTTCTTTAACGTGCAAACCTGGTTTTCATGCCCTTTCTGCACAAAGCCACGGGGCTGAAAAACATACACTTCTTCATGCAAGTCACCATTCAGAAATGCTGTTTTAATGTCCAACTGATGTACATTCCAACCATGATGGGCTGCAAGTGCACAAATGCTCCGAACAGTAGTCATACGGCATGTAGGTGCAAAGGTCTCATCAAAATCAATGCCTCTTTCCTGTGCATAACCCTTTGCAACAAGCCTAGCCTTATACCTGTCAACTGTACCATCAGGTTTATGCTTCAGCTTGTATACCCACTTAGTGCCAATGGCCTTCTTGCCAGGAGGCAAGTCACATAAAGACCATGTACCATTCTTCATTATAGCATCATATTCAGATTGCATAGCAGCCATCCAATTTTCCGAATTTTGTGCTTCATCAAAAGAAATAGGCTCATTCTCATCACAGAGACTAGATGCAGCCATAGCATAGCAATCTGATGCAAAGGAGGCACTATGAGAGCCTGAACGAGTATGATATGACAAAGGTGCATCTAATTTGCTGTCACACAAAGTCTGCACCAGCCATTTTGGCATAGTTTTTGCCTGCTCAATATCAGCTCTCTCATCAACAAGTGCATCATGTAAATCTGCATCAGAAATGGAATGATCTGCATCATCATATGAAACCTGCAAAGGCTGAGAAGTTGCCTCATTAGGACCAGCACTAGCCTGTCCACCTGTAAAAAGAGGCATCAAAGTATCATACATGTCTTTGGAGCTAACAGATGTCTCCTTAGTACATGAAAGCAATGGCTGAATAGCATCTTCCACAAAGACAACATCACGGCTAACCAGAATGTGTTTAGTCTGTGGATGATACAGATGATAGCCTTTACTTTCAGAATTGTACCCAACAAAAATACATTTTACTGCCTTATCATCCAATTTTTTGCGATGTTGTTCAGGCACTAATGCATATGCCAAACAACCAAAAACACGCAGATGAGCAACAGATGGCTTGTGGTCATGCCAAGCCTCATATGGAGTGATAGACTACAACGCTTTAGTGGGACACCTGTTCAGTACATATGCTGCACACATGACAGCCTCAAGCCAGAAACTATGTGGTAAAGCCTGACTTTTGACCATGCACCTCGCCATTTCCATGAGTGACTTGTTCTTTCGTTCAGCAACTCCATTCTGTTGAGGTGTATACGGCACTGTACATTGGTGTTTTATCCCACGTTCAGCCAAAAATGCATTAAAATCTGAAGACATATATTCCCCCCCTCGATCAGAACGGAGGGTGCCCATTTTACATGCTGACAGATTTTCAGCCAAAACCAAAAACTGTTTCAAGCACATGGACACTTCGGACTTTGCTTTGAGTGGATATACCCATGCATGCCTGGAAAAATCATCAATGAAAGTCACGAAGTAAAGGTAATTTCCAAAAGAGGGTGTTTGCATAGGACCACAGACATCACTATGTACAAGCTGCAATTTCTACGTAGCCCGAACTGAACCATCTTTTGGAAAGGAAGAACGCTGCATTTTGCCCAAAATACAGCCTTCACAAACATGTTTTCCAGGAGCCTCAAGTTTGGGCAAAGAGGACACCATTTTAGATTTCTGCAGGTGTAGCAAACTAGCAAAATTCAGATGACCAAAGCGTGCATGCCAAAGCTTTGCATCTGACATAGTTTAAGAATCATGAAGTGCACATGCCGAATCATTCACAAATCTTTCATAGTCTATGAGCTTATACAGGCCACGACATAAGATGCCAGAAGCAATAATCACATCACCATTTGAGAGATCATGGACTGTACACCTGTCATCAACGAATTTCACAACCAAGCCAATCTTGGCTAATGCAGAAACTGATAACAGGTTCTTTTTTATCCCTGGCACAAATAAAGCATCTGACAAAGTGAAAGAACTACCATCAACAGTAGTCAGAATGATCTTACCAACTCCCATAACAGGATAAGAGGAGTTATTGGCGCATGTGACAGTATTCCCTGTAGGGGTAGGCTCGAGTGAAGAGAAGAAACTGCGCAGCGAGGTAATATGTTTGGTTGCCCCACTGTCAAAGTACCAAACATCTGAGTCTACTGCAGACATGCACTGATCATGAGAAGATGGGTCAAAACTGCAGACAGTAGTAAACGCCCATTCTTCTTCCTTCACAAGATTTGCAGACTCTGTTTTTGGTGTAGAGGCCTCTGCAACAACCATTCCAGCCTCTTTCTTCTTTGCCTCTTTAGCAGCCAGTTTTGGACAGTTCTTTATAATATGTTCATTTCCTTTATAGTACTTGCAGAACAATTTCTGCTTTTCTGATTTCTTCTCATCTTTATCCTGGTTCTTCGATTGTGCAGCATTTGCAGATTTCTGCTTACTAGTAGAAGAGCTCCATTTTCCTTTGCCCTTCTGACTAGCCAGGAAAGCTTGATCTGCAACACGCATAATGGACATGTTCTGCCTAGACTGATCTTCCTGCAACAGAACAGAGACTAATTCCTCAAATGACAAGGTATTCGGATTGCCTTTCATCATCAACCGAAGAGTAGAGGCAAAACTCTGATATGAATCAGGAAGACCATTCAGAACGGTCTACACAAGTGAGCTATCTGGTATAACCTCATCAGCAGAAATCAATTGTTCCTTCAGGTCTTTGATCTTTGTAAGAAAACTGTCCATAGAATCACCTTCATTCATGTGCTCACTCTCCAACTGTTTTCGGAGGTAAGCAACACGAGCCTCATTCCTAAGCTGGTACAAAGTGCTAAGTGTATCCCAAGCATCCTTTGCTGTTCTACAAGAGCGAATGTGAGGAATAATGGCACGTTTGACAGACAAAGCTACCAATGCATGTGCTTGGGCATCTCTACCATCCCAACAAATCTGCTCTACAGTAGGTGCAATAGAAACAGCAGCACGAACAGGAATCTGTGGAATATCATCTTCGACACCATCTTCATTAGCTCCAGCACCTCCAACACCTGTATTTGTAGTACTTGTAGTCGCAGGTGTAACAGGACGTCTTTCAACACCCTGCACAATGTTCCACAGTCCTTTTGCAACCGATACATGTCGCATCATATAAGCCCATAATGGGTAGTTGGTACCATCCAACTTATCCTCAACAGCCAACATACGGAATACATCACTGCTTTCAGCCATGGCTGGTGACTAAAATACCTTGATGTAGAAAATTGACTGTATCTCAAAAAGTTGAACGGAACTGCCCAGACGAGTTCTGCTAGACCTGTAGCAGACTTTGAGACGCTTAAATTGGCGAACAGAAACTGGTATATACCTTTGGCACAAAAGGACAAAATAGCCTGCACAAGCACTATGATAGTGCGTTCGAAGGCCGAAATGAGCTCAGATCGCGATTTCGGCACCACAGAGCGAAGCAGTTTTGATCTCAGAAACATCCAGAGTATGCTCACCAAATTTCGTGCGAATCTGAGACTGCAAACGTAGGAGTGTCGACGGCGCCCTAGAAGAAGCGACGACCTGCTCTGATACCAATTGTTGGAGATAGACGTCTGCAGAAGCACGCGAACAGCACAAGGAAGAAGAAGAAGCTTGGAGCACAAACACACAATACTGAATGTATTACTAGAGAATGTACAAAGATACGTAGCCCATTAGGGCAATAGGCGTATATATAAGCCGGGGGAAAAAAAACCTCCTAAAGGGTATATTTTGGTAATGATGTGTGCGAACACACCTAGGAGCATCGTGAAACTTTCTTCCCTCTTTCGGAGGATTCTTTCCATTGGCTTGGATGAAAAATCAATTGGTGAAGTAGTC
The DNA here is from genome assembly GCA_020310875.1 of Ceratopteris richardii. NCBI lineage: Eukaryota > Viridiplantae > Streptophyta > Polypodiopsida > Polypodiales > Pteridaceae > Ceratopteris > Ceratopteris richardii. The sequence goes on along the minus strand of CM035417.1, from coordinate 79,258,407 downwards.
TACATTCACACATGAAGAGAATTATGCATTAATTACTAGCTACACGATTGAATGAAGATATCAATACAATCTTAGCTCTAATCTCACATGATTGCAAATAGGAGTGGCAATAGGTTTGAAGTCTTCAAGGCCAAAATCCTATAATAATGTGTCAATATATTTTATTTGACACAAAGCTATTCTTCCATCAACTTGGATAAATTGAATGCCCAAATAATGATGTAGATGTCCCAAATCCGACATCTTAAATGAGGCATGCAAATCAGCCTTAAAATCAGCAATATGCTTCTCACGAGGACCAGTGATCAGCATGTCATGAACATAGACAACAATGATCAAAAGCAGATCATTTACTCGCTTAACATATAAGGTTCTCTTAGTTGGACTCTTCTCAAAACCGTGTGCAATCAAGTAGGCATGTATCTTTCCATATCAAGCACATGGTGCTTCCTTCAAACCATATAATGCTTTTTTCAATCTGCACATTTTGTTTTAATGCCCTTTCTGAACAAAACCATGAGGCTAAAGAACAAAAAATGTAGTTTTAATGTCCAACTGATGTACATTCCAACCATGATGAGCTGCAAGTGCACATATGCAATGAAAAGTAGTCATTCGGAATGTGGGAGCAAAGACATCATCAAAATCAATGCATCTTTCTTGAGCATAACCCTTTGTAACAAGTCTAGCTTTATACATGTCAACTATTCCATCAGGATTACGCTTTAACTTGTATTCCCACTTAGTGCCAATGGCCTTCTTGCCAGAAGGCAAGTCACATAAAGACATAATAGCATCATATTGTGATTGCATAGCATCCATCCAATTTTCAAAATTTTGTGCTTCATCAAACAAAACAGGCTCATTCTCATCACAAAGACTAGAGGTAGCCATAGATTCTCATCACAAAGACTAGAGGTAGCCATAGCATAGAAATCTAATGTAAAAGAAGCACTATGAGAGCTTGAATGAGTATGATATGATAGAGGTGCATCTAATTTGCTATCTTCCAAAGTCTACACCAGCCATTTAGGCATAGTTTTTGCCTTCTCTATATCAGTTCTTGTTGGTGCAAATACTAAGCCTACACACTTGGCTAGATATAAAGACTTTATGTGCAAATGATAGAAGACCCATGAGAACCATTGCTATGGTTTTTTTACCTTTTACTACTTGTAAAAGTCTATTTGACTTAGAGGAATATTTGTAGCTACCACTAAAATCATGGAGGTTGTTAGATGGAAAAGCTACGACTTTATTTGGAGAGAATATCTCCTAGATTAGAGGATCACTTTTCTAGAGAAATCCAATGAAGAATTCAAATTCAAAATTCAAATGAATCATCTATAAAAGATGAATGTAAAACTCGCGGGATAGATCAATCCATATCCGAGTCCTTGTTGATCTCATTGTAGAAGAGTGTGGCTTACTCCATAGCCTACATCTCTTAGTATCATTGAGCATTTTTTATCATGCCAATGATCATCTACAACATTGTTTTATAATACAACAGATCATCCATTATATATGTTGGTCTCTCTGTCATTGTCACTTATAACATTCACTTTCTATTGCTCATATCTCAACCAATACTCCATCCTTTTTAGTGTTCTATAGCTTGTTGGAATCGGCACTGTCAAATTTTGAAGACTTTCTATTCAGTGGATTCAGAGAAAAGTTTGTCGAGGTGACCACTGGTCAAACTCTGCAGAGGTCCTAAAAAATCAGGGGTAATGTTTTGATTTCTAAATTGATTGCTCTGTGTATAGTGCATCATTTCAAGGGATACCACTTGGACTCATTAGCTCATTACACTAATTCAATATCTCCAAAAAGAATCTTTCTAATTCCTACTGTACTGGAAGCACCGAGCTTAACAAGCAGCAGGTGTGTGAACAAAAATAGAAGGTTTTCATTGATTCTTGAATTTGGAAGTAGTCTATTTTGTATCAAACATTACTTGCATCATTTCCAAAGTACATACGCACTTGCTTAGTGTCATTGGAAAGCTAAGAGGGCCTACACCTCAACTCTGAAGAAAAAGAGGACTAGTACAAAGCAGGGATTAGCACTATCAACTCATTTTCTGAAGTGTCCATCCAGCTTTCCCAACAGTGGTATCAGAGCAAAGCTAAGGTAAAATGGGAGATGTTTTTCCTTCTTGCATTGATAAAATTGGACATGAACAACTATCAAGCATGGTCCTTGAGGATGAAGACATACTTGCAAGGAAGGAGTCTCTATGGATACATCTCAGGAGATGAGGAGATGCCCATTTTCAGAAGCAAAGGACAACCTACAAGAGAGGAGCATGAAAGACTCAATTCATGGTGTGCCAAGGATGCATTAGCAAGGTCATACTTACTTAACTCAATCTCTGATTTTCTTCTTTCACACATTAGGAACTGTAAGAGATCCCAGGAGACTTCGGAAACATTGTCTTCCTATTTCTCTTCCAACACAAGGGCTAGGACGAACCAATTGTGGATTGAGTTTACCACTCAAAGAAAGCAACCCAAGCAAGGCATCTCAGAGTATGTGATCAAAGTCAAGGATGTAGCTGATCAATTGGCAAGCATAGGAGAAGAGATTGAAGAGGAGCAGATTGTAAGACAAGTAATCAATGGTATTAAGGCAGATGACAAATGGGAGAGCTTCACAACTGCCATGGACTTGTACATGGACATGCAGATTCCAGATCTTACCACACTCATGGGGCAACTCTTCACCCATGAAGCCAAGCTCAACAAGAATGGAGATTCATCAAGAGGTAATAGCTCTTCTGCCCTATACAGAGATAAAAGTAAGTCTAAAACGAAAGGAAAAGGCAAGAAGATTGAGGATGAAGGAGCTACCTCCCAAGCCAACTATGGAGGGAAAGGTAGAAACTCAAGAGGAAGGGGCACAGGAGGTAAGCAAGGTAGGGGGAGAACTTATAACTCCTCACCATGTAAAATTTGTGGATTGTCGAATCATACTATAGATGAGTGTTATAGGAACTTCAAGAATTAGAGAGATATAGGATTTCAAAGAGGTGGATATACACAAACAAGAGGAAGATTCAACCACCATCAAGGCCACAATAACAACTACAACAACTACAATAACAACTACCAAGGAGGCTACAAAGCAAGGAAAGACTACAACAACTATCCAGAGGAGCAAGGGAGTTCTCTTCTGATTATGAATATGACTTCAGAACCAGGTATAAATGATGACGATCTCTTCTACATTGACTCAGGATGCTCAAACCATGTGGTAGGCAATGTAGCTCTTCTCTCTGACCTTGAGGAACCTAAGGGTAAACATCAGGTACAAAGAGGTGATGACACCAAGCACTCAGTGATCAAGGTAAGAAAATTTAAAGCCTCAGATGGACATAAAAATGTGTTGAGCAGGCTTCTATATGTACCTACAATTACCAAGAATTTGATGAGTGTTGGACAGATTGTGGAAAAGGGTTTCCAGGTTAGGTTCAACAAATATGGAGAATTTGTGGAGGGTCCCCAACATGGATTCAAGAGAATTGCCAAACGAGAAAAGACAGGTAGATTATTCACTTTGAACTTGAAGATACAAGGAATATTGCACTTTATAGTTACAAAGACCAAACAATATCAGAGCTTGAAATTTGGAATAAGAGATTAGGGCATATTGGTGAGAGAAATTTAAAGAAAATATGTAGAGATCAATGTGTGCTGGGAATACCTAATGTATCCAAGCAACACATGATCTATAAATGTGGTGCTTGTCAATTTGGAAAATCTCAGAGGTTACCCTTCTCAAGGAAAGGCTACATGCATGAGGACTACCTAGAGCTTGTCCATACAGATGTATGGGGACCAAGTAAGGATCCCTCAATTTTTGGATCACGATATTATGTATCTTTCATTGATGATTTCAATAGGTGGACTATCTTATATTTTACGAAGCACAAAGATGAAGTATTGAGTTGCTTGAAAAAGTATCTTGCACTTGTTGAGAACCAAACAGGAAGAAGTCTAAAGAGACTAAGGTCAGATAGAGGAGGTGAGTACTTCTCAAATGAGTTTGATGCATTCTTGCAAGATAGAGGAATCAAGAGAGAAATTACAACAAGGTATACCCCCTGAGCAAAATGGGGTAGCAGAGAGGAGAATGTTGGAGATAGACGTCTGCAGAAGCACGCGAACAACACAAGGAAGGAGAGAAGCTTGGAGCACAACACACAATACTGAATGTATTACTAGAGAATGTACAAAGATAAGAAGCCCATTAGGGCAATAGGCGTATATACTAGCCGAGGGAAAAAAACCTCCTAAAGAGGGAAAAAAGTGCCCCGGCACTCCTAGTGTGTTCACACACATCACTACCTAAATATATCAACAAATCCCCCCTAGGAGTGATGCGATGAACGAGGAGCTAGCACTCATGTATAAGGAAGTGCCAAGCTATGTGGAATCAATCCACAAAAGGAAGTAAGCCCAAAGCTTTGCAGAAAGCTTCAAATTTCTCCCTAGGTAGAGCCTTTGTGAAAAGGTCTGCAATGTTCTCTTGCGTGGGCACATATGCCAAATTGATCTCCCCAGCAGAGAACCTCTCCCTCACATAATGATAATGCACCTCAATGTGCTTAGTGCGAGCATGGAACATAGGGTTCCTCGCAACTGCCAATGCGCTCTGTCTGTCAGTGAAGATGGTGGTGGCAGAAGACTGACCAACACCGAAATCAGCCATAAGGCGTCTGAGCCACACACACTCAAGATTCGCTGTGAAAGCTGCCCTATACTCAGCCTCACAACTGGAAGTGACCACAGTAGGCTGGTTATTGGCCAACCAAGATATACATGAGCTACCAAGCATGAAGCAAAAGCCACTAGTGGACACACGAGTGTCATAGCAACCAACCCAATCAGAGTTAGAAAAAGCATGCAATCTGGCCGTAGTGATCCCCCCTTGGGATAAAACAACCCAAGTAGCGGAGTACCACTAAAATAGCGAAAGATGTGCTTAACCACTTGCCAATTCTTGACTCTTGGGCAATGCATAAACCTGCTCATTTATGAGACAAGAAACTGAATATCTGGCCGAGTAACGCATAAGTAAATCAACCATCCAATAGCGTGCTGATAGAGAACAACATCAAATGCATCTCCAGCATCATGAAGACTCAATCATAAACCTATCTCCATAGGCATGGCAATAGGCTTACAGTCTTCAAGGCCAAAATGGTGCAATAATGTGTCAATATATTTCGTTTGACACAAAGCCATTCCACCATCAACTTGCATAAAACTGAGTGCCCAAATAGTGATGCAAATGCTCCGAATCAGACATCTCAAATGAGGCATGCAAATCAGCCTTAAAATTAGCAATATGCTTCTCAATAGGACCAGTGAGTAGCATGTCATCAATGACCAGAAGCACATCATTTTCACGCTGAACATATAAGGTGCTTTCAGTTGGAATGTTCTCAAAACCATGTGGAATCAAATAGGCATGTATCTTTTCATACCAAGCACGTGGTGCTTGCTTTAAACCATATAATGCCTTCTTCAACGTGCACACCTGGTTTTCATGCCCTTTCTGCACAAAGCTAGAGGGCTGAAAAACATACAGTTCTTCATGCAAGTCACCATTCATAAATGAAGTTTTAATGTCCAACTGATGTACATTCCAACCATGATGAGCTGCAAGTGCACAGATGCTCCGAACAGTAGTCATTTGGCATGTAGGTGCAAAGGTTTCATCAAAATCAATGCCTCTTTCATGTGCATAACCCTTTGCAACAAGCCTAGCCTTATAACTGTCAACTGTACCATTAGGTTTATGCTTCAGCTTGTATACCCACTTAGTGCCAATAGCCTTCTTGCAAGGATGCAAGTCACATAAAGACCAAGTTCCATTCTTCATTATAGCATCATATTCAGATTGCATAGTAGCTATCCAATTTTCTGAATTTTATGCTTCATCAAATGAAACATGCTCATTCTCATCACAAAGACTAGATGCAGCCATAGCATAGCAATCTGATGCAAAAGGGGCACTATGAGAGCCTAAACAAGTACAATATGACAAAGGTGCATCCAATTTGTTATCACGCAAAGTTTGCACCAGCCATTTTGGCATAGTTTTTGCCTGCTCAATATCAGCTCTCTCATCAACTAGTGTATCATGTAAATCTGCATAAAAAATGGAATGATCTACATCATCACATGAAACCTATAAAGGCTAAGAAGTTGCCTCATTGGGACCTGCACTAGACTGTCCACCTATAAAAAGAGGCAACAAAGTATCATACATGTCTTTGGAGCTAACAGATGTCTCCTTAGTACATGAAAGCAATGGCTGAATAACATCTTCCACAAAAACAACATCATGGCTAATAAGAATGCATTTAGTTTGTGGATGATACAGACGATAGGCTTTACTTTCAGAAGTGTACCCAACAAAAATACATTTTATTGCTTTATCATCCAATTTTCTGTGATGTTGTTCGTGCACTTATGCATATGCCAACAACCAAAAACATGCAGATGAGCAACAGATGGCTTGCCATCATGCCAAGCCTCATATGGAGTGATAGACTGCAGCGCTTTAGTGGGACACCTATTAAGTACATATGTTGCACACATGACAACCTCAAGCTAGAAACTATGTGGTAAAGCCTGCAACAGCGTAACGACTGGAATTGCTCTTGAATGAATGACTCTCCTCCCAACCAAATGCCTCTATATATAGCTCTCTCCAGGGGACTACCTTCTTGGGCAGGTGAATGCTAATCATCCAAGTGTCAGCCATGTAACTACATGTGCGCCAAGTGTCCAGTGGATGCTTCTAGAAGGTTCTAGAGCTCTTTGGGCAAAATACTCTTCCCATGTACTCCATGGGGATTGAACCCAAGACCTCGTCCTTCACACCCTTGAGTCTTAACCATTAGGCTAAGTGGATTACTTGGTTACAAGACTAAATGAGCTACCAGTAAGTCTAGACTCGAGATCTTTGGCCACACAAACGAATGACCAAACGGAATCCGATTTCAGATCTGTCTGAACAAATCGGATCCCTAGATCACCAACTTACTTTATTACATTCTTCCCCCCTTGGAAAATATTTTCGTCCTCGAAAATTAGAGCTATATATACTGTAGGCAACCCCCGAGCCTCATGTTCTAAAACTTGAAGAACATGCATTCATTCAAACAGGTTATTTACTTAGAACTTGAAAGTAAAAAACCTTATCATATTCTAGATCTTGAAGAACATGATCGGTTTATCTACTAAAAACTTGAAAGTAGAAAACCTTCTTTATTTGGGACCAACTTAAAACTTGAAAGCTGGAAAACTTCGTTGGATTGTGGAAACTTTTTCCCATGTTGAATTTTCTTCAGTTCCATCCTTCCATTTTACTAAGCACTCTTCATACAAGTGGCTTCTTGTACGTTTATCTCGGGTGCGAAGTATCCTTTCAGGTTCATGAGGAACTGTTTCATTTACTGGAATAGGAAGTATGACCTGATGTCCAACTAGATTATCTGAATCTGTTAGACTCTTCCTAAGTCGGCTAACATGGAACACTGGATGAATCCAACTATCATCTGGAAGTTGTAATTCATAAGCCCACAAACCAACTTTCTTGGTGATTGGAAAAGGACCGCAATATCTAGGCGACAACTTGGCGCATTGACCAGTCTTGAACTTTTCCGATCTTTCAGGAATACGAAGATAAACTTGATCGCCAACCTGAAAAGTAACATCTCTTCGCTTTGGATCGGCATAAGCCTTTGCACGATCTTGAGCTTTCTTTAAATTTTCTTTAGCTAATTTAAGCTTAAAGTTCATGTCTTGAAGGAACTCTTGAGCTGCTTGAACTCGTTCATTATGAAGTCCCACTGCATAAGGAGACCTAGGCTGGAAACCGTACATCAACATGAATGGACTAAATTCAGTTGATGTATTCTTGGCACTGTTATAGGCAAACTCAGCTAAAGGAAGATAATCTTCCCAATCAGTCTGTTTGGAAGTAACATAAGCTCTAAGTATGTCTTCCAAAATCTGATTGACTTTCTCTGTCTGTCCATCCGTCTGGGGATGTTCAGCTGTACTTAAACTTAGTTTAGTTTCAAGTCTACTAAAGACTGCTCGCCAAAAATGACTTGTAAATCGAGCATCTCTATCAGAAACTATGTTACTGGAAGACCATAGAGTCTATAAAGTTGATTTACAAATATTTTTGCAAGTTCTGGAGTCTTATAAGTAGTCTTGACTGGTATAAACTGAGCAAGTTTAGTCAATCGATCAACTACAACCCAGACTGAATCAAAGCCCTTCTGAGTGCGGGGTAATCCAGAAATGAAATCCATGGAAATGCTTTCCCACTTTCCTTTGGGAATTTCCAAAGGATGTAGCAATCCTCCAACTTTAAGTCGTTCAAACTTATTTACTTGACATTTATGGCACTTAGACACATAGTTTTGCACATCTCGATGCAAACTAGGCCAATAAAAATGTCTTTTCACTAACTCATAGGTTCGGTTAATACCAAGATGTCCTGCACTTGGAGCATCATGGCATTCGAAAAGTACTTGATTTCGTATGTCCACTATACTTGGGACACAAACCTTACCTTTATAAAGCAAATATTCATCTTGGAGAGAATAGTGTTTAAACTTTCTCTCAGAAGTACTTGCTTCAGTTTGTTTATCTTGTTCAGCTGCTTTCCATGCTTGACTGAAGCTTGGATCCTCTTTGCAGCTTCCTTTCAAAGTTGAAATAAATTCACTTTGAATTTGTACAAAACTTAGATTGTTCAACATAGGCATCCGACTTAGGGCGTCTGCCACTGCATTGAACTTTCCTTTTCTGTACCTGAGCTCATAATCGAACTCTTGCAACTGTTCGGCCCATCTTGCTTTTCTACCTCTAAGATTAGGTTGGTTTGCAAACCACTTTATGCTCTCTTGATCAAAAACTATGGTCAGCTTTGATCCATATAGATAATGGCGCCATTTCTTTAGAGCATTTATAATAGCGAACATCTCTCGCTCATAGGTAGAGTAGTTTTGCTGAGCAGGACTTAGCTTTCTACTCTCGAAAGCTATTGGTCGACCATCTTGGCTTAGTACTGCTCCTACTGCAGATGAACTTCCATCTGTCTCTAATTGGAAAGGCTTGTTCGGATCTATGATCTGTAGAACCGGGGCCGATGCTAAAGCAAGTTTAAGTTCTTGAAAACTCTTTGATTGCTCTTCTTTCGAATTTAACTTTTGATGCTTCCCTTTGAGTTGATCCGTCAAAGGTACTGCAATCTTGGCATATCTAGCCACAAACTTCCGATAATATCCTGCCAATCCGAGAAAACTTTGTAGTTCTCGAACCGTCTTGGGCTCAGGCCATTCAAGAATCGCTTGGACCTTTTCCGGGTCAACTTTGATTCCTTCCGCGGAAATAATATGACCTAAATACTTTACTTCTGGGGTAAAGAATTCACATTTTGACTCTTTACCGTAAAGTTTATTATCGCGAAGAAGTTGAAAAACTTTTTTCAAGTGCTCTAAGTGATTTTCATGATCTTTACTGTAGATCAGAATATCATCGAGAAAATCTACAACAAATTTTCCCAAATACGGCTTAAGCACTTGATTCATCAAAGTCATAAATGTTGTGGGTGCGTTTGTCAACCCGAACGGCATCACTAAAAACTCGTAGTGACCAAACTTTGTTCGAAAGGCTGTTTTAGGAATATCATCATCTTTGATTCTGATCTGATGATAACCTTGGCGTAAATCAATCTTAGAAAAGACTGTAGCCCCCTTTAAACTATCAAAAAGATCTTCGACTAGTGGCATGGGATACTTGTTCTTTATCGTAAGATTGTTTAACGCCCTATAATCTACACACAGCCTCATAGTCCCATCTTTCTTTTTCACTAGAAGGATGGGTGCTGCCCATGGAGACTGGCTTGGGCGGATAAATCCTTTATCCAAATACTCTTGGATTTGATTTTCCACCTCCTGATTCTGCACATAGGGGAGGCGGTATGGGTTTTGAGATTTTGGCTTGGTACCCGGAAACAGATCTATACTGTGATCGATGTTTCCACGAGAGGGTGGAAGCCGTAGGGGAGTTCCTTAGGGAACACATCTTTAAATTCCTTCATTAAATTGTTAAATTTAACATAAACTTCTCGAGGAATAAAGGACGAGACATAAGAAACTTGATTTATATTATCAAAATTGATTACATCGGTGCCAAGGACAAGAAAAGCTTGAGTCTTGGCTTCTTTATTGACAAGTTTCTGAAGTTCAGTGTATGATATGAAAGGGATACTTGGAACATCATGCTCACCCTTGATTTTATACACTACACCGTCACGCTGGAATTCCAAAGTATTTGTAAAATAACACCTGGTCAATGAAGGTCCTAGACTCCATAGCCACTCTCTCCCTAAAACGAGATCTACCCGATCCATATTCATTATTTGGAAGTCCAAGGTGTCTTTAAATCCTTGGATTTCTAGTTCCAAATTACATATCATTGTGTCCCAAACACGGGTGTCTTGACCGTGCATCATGGAGACAATGTATTTATGAGGAGATGGTTCCTGAGGAAGAGCCAGTTTTTTTACTAACGCATAATTGATAAAATTATGCGTAGCAGAGTCATCCACCATTATCCGGATGGTGTGCCCTTTTACTGATCCATGCAACTTGACCAAATCATGTGGACCAAACTCTTGAGGTTGCCACATGTTTTTGGAGATTTGACATGAATGGGTACTGTCGCAGTGCATAATCTGAACCTTCTTTGCACTTGAATTTGCATCCAAGTTCAAAGATTGAATCAGATGGATTTGCTGCTTACCCTTTCCCTTACTTTCTCTTCCGACTGGACAGGCACGGCTTCGATGTCCAGGCTTGAGACATTTAAAGCACAAGTTTTCTTTTTGCGCTTTATCATGATCTTCTGGAGAAAGGATGTGTCTAAAAACACGAGGTTTTTTAGACACTCTTTCATTAGATCTAGTCCCTTTGCCCTTACGCTTAAAGTTATTCTTCTGGGAATAACTGCTTTCCTGCGGGACATCCAAACGTGAATTGTCCTCATAAATCTGTGCGACCTTAATCGCCTCTTCAAGGGATTTAGGCGCATGCCTCTTAACTTCATTACGAATTCGCTGGTTAAGTCCTCTGACAAAACCGCGAAGTCGATGGAAGTCATCTAAATTCTTTAACTTCAGAATTACATCTTTGTATTCTGAAATATACACCAATAGCGGTCTACCCTTCTGCTGAATTTTATCCCATGCTTCCCAATTGCGTTCCTCCTCATTCTCGGGGAGAAACTCTTTCTTGAAAAGATGGGAAAATTCATTCCAAGTGGTAGGTTTCTTGTGAGTCTCAGAGAGACTCATCCACCATGTATAAGCTTTCGGTCCTAGCGACAAACTTGCTTCTACTACCCTCACATGATCGGGGGTATGTTTGAGTTCATGGACATCTTTCCATTTCTCTAAGAAAGTCAAAACCGCGTCCTTATTCCTATCCTTATCCTCTCCAGAGAAATAAGGAGGACGGATCTCTTTTCCCAAAGAGAGATCCACAGGGCGGTTATGAGTTTCTAACATCCCTACCGAAGCAACACACAAGGGAGTAGAAGACGCTAGACTCAGACGGCTCATACTTCCCGCTAAAGGAAACATATCTGTATGGGGAGAGGATAATCCCTTATCCTTTTCCATCCTAACAGACATTGATGAAGTTGCGATCGTATCTGTGTGACTACTTAAAATAGTCTTACTGATATCCTTAGGCGTCTGAAGTAAATTCAGAATGGCCTTAAGGTGATCCTGGATTCCATCAACAGATTGACGGAGTACTGCAACCTCATCCGGAATACTGGACAACTGTCCAAGCTTTTGCTCAACTAGCAACATCCTACTTTCCATATCTTTCCTCTCGTTTAAAGTAGTGTTTGTTTCCCCTTTTCTCGCAGAATCCTCAACGTCCAATGCTATAGTCGCTGATTCTATTTTGGATGCATCAGACGCATGACTAGTATTTGAAACCATAGGTGCAGATGAATGCAATGCACGTGCAACTATTGGTGGTCTAGTCATGAATGAGGATGTTACTAACATAGGAATGGAAACATACATGGACGCACTAGTAGTACTTGTAAGCGAAACGTGGCTAGAAGTCCCCTCCATCGCACACAAAGCGTTATTAAACTTACTAAGTATTCCTAACGCAGGTGGTGTGTGCAACAAAATCAAAAGAGCTATGCAAGAATATCACAAGAAATCGTCCCTGATGATTTGGTCCGTTGAGGTCGACTTGATTCTAGCCGAAAGTGCTAGAATTATGACGAAGATAGGCCTCCAGATCTTCACTCCACAGCTCCACTTCTGTTGAACTTTGCTCAAACTTTTAGATTTGTACAGCTTTGACCACCACAGACATGCACTCGGGTTCGGTTGGGGTAATAAGCAAACTCCAAAGATTAATCCAAATGAGAAGATCTCGGCTCGGGATTAGCAGAGCAGAGATACGCTTGGAACTGAATAAAATATGCAGAGAGAGTAATCACCAAAAACCTCTACTTTAGTGGATAAGGCACTGTAGTCTCTCTGCAAGGTTGCGGGGTCGATTCCCGGTGCCAACTCCTTTTGTATCTCTGCGCAGAAATCAAATCAAAGTGGTGTCTTATCTGCCAATTACAGAGTTTGATCTTTTCTTCGTGGATAGACGAGCGCTTCCCAAGGGAGAGGTTCCAAGTTCGAATCCTCGGCTCACAGCAGAGGTTGAAAATGCTTTTGCTCCTTCATAAGGCCTTCTTCTGCGCCAAAAGCATGTACAGAGCTGGTACCGCTTCAAATTCTAAGTCACGAACAAGAATTTTCTCTGTGGTTAAGAGAGCTTCCTCCCACAGGGAGGTACAGGGTTCGAATTCGCCGATCGCACAGCAGAGTTGTTCTTCTTGTCTATTGCTTTTGCTCCTTATTGAAGTCTTGTACAGCAAAATGACAATAAGTAATGCTCCGGCGGATAATAGATCGCACGAACAACTGCTGTCTTCGTGGATAGAACAGTGCTCCTTTAGCGGGAGGATGGGAGTTCGAATCCCACAGCTTACAACAGAGATGACCTTCTTCTTTTGGTACTCTTAGCTCCTAAGCTTCGCAATGAAGATAATTGCGGCACGCATCTCTAGACAGCCGGGAGCAGAATTTGGAAAAGAGCTTATGCACGCCAAGAATTCACGAGCAAGATGATGAAGATGAGAGCTATGGAGAGACGGCTCTGATACCAATGCAACAGCGTAACGACTGGAATTGCTCTTGAATGAATGACTCTCCTCCCAACCAAATGCCTCTATATATAGCTCTCTCCAGGGGACTACCTTCTTGGGCAGGTGAATGCTAATCATCCAAGTGTCAGCCATGTAACTACATGTGCGCCAAGTGTCCAGTGGATGCTTCTAGAAGGTTCTAGAGCTCTTTGGGCAAAATACTCTTCCCATGTACTCCATGGGGATTGAACCCAAGACCTCGTCCTTCACACCCTTGAGTCTTAACCATTAGGCTAAGTGGATTACTTGGTTACAAGACTAAATGACCTACCAGTAAGTCTAGACTCGAGATCTTTGGCCACACAAACGAATGACCAAACGGAATCCGATTTCAGATCTGTCTGAACCAATCGGATCCCTAGATCACCAACTTACTTTATTACAAAGCCCGACTCTTGACCATACAACTCGCCATCTCCATGAGTGACATGTTCTTTCGTTCAACAAATCCATTATGTTGAGGTGTATACGGCACTGTACACTGGTGTTTTATCCCACAGTCAACCAGAAATGCAGTAAAATCAGAAGACATATATCCCCCCTCCTCGATCTGAACGGAGGGTGCCCATTTTACATGCTGATATATTTTCAGCCAAAACCAAAAACTGTTTGAAGCACATGAACACTTCAAACTTTGCCTTCAATGGATATACCCATGCATGCCTAGAAAAATCATCAATGAAAGTCACAAAGTAAAGATAATTTCCAAAAGAAGGTGTGTGCATAGGACCATAGACATCACTATGTACAATCTTCAATTTCTGACTAGCCCAAACTGAACCATCTTTTGGAAATGAGGAACGCTGCATTTTGTCCAAAATACAGCCTTCACAAACATGTTTTCGAGGTGCCTCAAGTTTGGGCAAAGAGGACACCATTTCAGATTTCTATAGGCGTAGCCAACTAGCAAAATTTCAGATGACCAAAGCGTGCATGCCAAAGCTTTGCATCTAACATAGCCTGAGAATCATGTACTGCACATGTCAAATCATTTAGAGAACTTTCATAGTCTATTATCTTATACAACCCATGACATAAAATGCCAGAAGCAATAATCACATCGCCATTTGATAGATCATGAACTGTACACCTGTCATCAAGAAATTTTACAACCAAGCCAATTTGGCTAAAGCAGAAACTGATAACAGGTTCTTCTTGGTCCCTAGCACAAATAAAGCATCTGACAAAATGAAAGAACTACCATCAACAGTAGTCAAAATGATCTTACCAACTCCCATAATAGGATAAGAGGATTTGTTGGCGCATGTAACAGTATTCCCTGTAGGGGCAGGCTCGAGTGAAGAGAAGAAATTACGCTGCGAGGTAATATGTTTGGTTGCCCCATTGTCAAAATACCAAACATCTGAGTCTACTACAGACATACACTGCTCATGAGAAGATGGGTCAAAACTGCAAACAGTAGTAAACGCCCATTCTTCTTCCTGTACAAGATAGCAGACTCTGTTTTTGGAGGAGAGGCCTCTACAACAACCATTCCTGCCTCTTTTGCATCCAGTTTAGGATAGCTCTTTATGATATGATCATTTCCTTTACAATACTTTCAAAACAATTTCTGCTTTTCTCATTTCTTTTCATCTTTGTCTTCCCTCTTCAATTGTGCAGAATTAGGAGATTTCTGCTTACTAGTTGAAGAGATCCATTTTCCTTTGCCCTTCTGACTAGCCAGGAAAGCTTGATCTGCAACTCGCATAATGGAGCTGTTTTGCCTGGACTGATCTTCCTACAACAGAACAGAGACTAAGTCCTCAAATGACAAGGCATTTGGATTGCCTTTCATCATCAACCGAAGAGTAGAAGCAAAACTTTGATATGAATCTGGCAGACCATTCAGAACGGTCTGCACAAGTGAGCTATCTGGTATAACCTCATCAGCAAAAATCAACTGTTCCTTCAAGTCTTTGATCTCTGTTAGGAAACTCTCCATAGAATCACTGTTGAGCCCATAAAATTCATATTGATCAAAGTCAACCATAGTCAAAGTCAACCACATTCAAAGTCAAACTAGTCAAAGTCAATAAGTTCAAGGTCAAAGTCAATTGGTGCAAAGTCAAAGTGCTAAAGTGTAGGTGTCAAAGTGCACAGGTAGTGCACAATGGTTTGTCCACAAAGGATAAATTGGAGAAAGTGGGTTGCAGGTTGCAGAGGTATTTCTCTAATTTCCCTAAGGTTCAAAGTGTTTTAAAGTGTTTTGGAAGGTTCAGGTGAACCCTCTCTTATGTGCAAAAGTGAATACTTAAAAGGAAAATGTGAAGGTATGTGAAGCGACAGCGTACGCAGAAGTGAAAGTATGTCCCCCCAATTAAAAATTTTGTTTTAGACTAAAGTCACTACAGGACAAAACAGGGAGTCGTTGGCTGCCACTTGTGGAGACAATCTTGGGACATCAAAGTGAGCACCAAGATACTCTTGCAGTTAAGAGTGTACGTGAATCGACACACTCAAATCAAGGCAAGGACTATTCTTGGACTATCCTAAGTGTAAGCAAGAGTGAGCATAGTCTAAGCAAGGCAAGAGAGAGAAGTCGAAGAGACACACAGTGTGTGACGCAGAGAAGTGAAGTGCAAGGTGTGCATGAAGAGTGACCAAGGAAGTGTGTAGAGGAGTGCTAAGCTAGTCCCCCAAGGATCCCAAGGTCTCATTGAAGTGTGCATGTGCCGACAGAAGGTATCCATCCCTCCCCCTTAGTGGAAGCTTGGTGCAAGGTGTGCACAAGTGAAGGCTTGGAGAAGGTGGAGGTTTGGTGCAGAGGAGGCCGGCAGCAACAAGTCCCTTGGGTATTTGGTATTCTATAATTGAGCACTCTGTGGGATTTTTCACAGAAGCATTGGATTGTATTGTGCTTCACATTGTATTTGTCTTATTATAATCAATCCGCAGAGGCTTCTAGTGTGTATCTTTCTTCTTTTCTCTTCCTTTTCTCCTACAAACACTCAAATCCCTTCTTGTCCAAGAATCCCCCAACAAAATTTGTCACGCCCGGTGGGACTCCAAGGAGATTTGAGCATAGGAGAAGATATATTGCAGTTGGAGAAGCAATATTCAAGTGTCGATAGTACTACTTCAGTGGACTAAGGGGTACATACTCTTATCAATTATCTCATACTAAGAGGTCTATGAACAGCCCATGACCGCAACCCGATCCCAAACATTGAGGGTCACCTGCAAGCAAACAAGAAGGAAGGTTGTTAGAAGATCCTCTAGTCCACTTTCATCAACTTCATTAGTAATGAGCATGGTAGGACAAGTAGACTTGGAAACCTTACTCTCAAGATTAAATATAAAATTTCCTTCTTTCAAAGACCTAGCTCAGGAAGATCCGGACGAGCATATTAGAAGATTTTTGGCACTATGCAAAACTAGAGGCTTAATGGGTAGGGAGGATGCCTTTTTGATACTCTTCCCTGCCACATTAGAAGGATTAGTAGATAAATGGTTCAACCAGTTTGCTGAGAACCATTTTACAACTTGGGAACTAATGAAAGATGCATTCAAGAATCAATTTCAGCATGGAAATACTGCAGAGATCATCATAGAGGAATTAGAGAATTTGAGATTGGGTCCAGGTGAAAAGTCTCACTCACACAATCTCACACTCAAAGAGGAGCACACGCACAGATTTGAGGCAAGGAAGAATGATCTTCTTCTTCTTCTATTACATAAAAGGAATATACAAGAATTGACACTAAAATAACAATACAACTAGTGCAAACATAAAGAACAATACATAAGGAAAATCCAAATGTCCGAGAATGAATGAGCTGGCAAGAAAACAAATGTGCCATCACTCTTCGTAGATAAATCTATTAAAGGTCAATGAAGTAGTGCACACTCTAGCCACAACCAATCATGTAGCACCCTCAGAAGCCCTGCAATGGGAAATTGATGAATTTCATCAACACATAACATATATTAGCTAGGGTGATTGACATATCTCAAGGTATAATAAGCTTCATAGTTTGGAGCTACTGAGTCGAAGTCATGTGATATTGTTGAAGATCCACTGCATCAAAGATTATTCATTCATTCATTCATTATTCAATCTTAGATGCCAATGAATATGATAAGGTGTTGGATCATGTCAATGGAGGTGCTTTAAGATTTGCATTTATTGGGCATAATCTCTTGGGATTAAATTCTAGGATCTATGACCGTGCATGCTAGCATAATTGGTTGGTGCCCCTACTTCTAGGCCAGGGCCAGGGGTTCAACCCCACTTGTTGTCATGGATGCCTCTCAACACTGTTGTGCTGAGATGAATTCATATGCCTTTGGATGATTCAAATTGTTGTTGGATTTTGGGCTTATAAAAACCACTTGAGCCTCACAACAATTTCAAACCAATCACCTCATTTGGACTTATGGCCATCCTTCCCCATATCTATCTTAACGGGTCTTCATCCTTTCTATCTTGATAGTGTTAGGCATCTAACTCTTACTCTATGGGATATGGAGGTTCCCATGGGTGTTATGTTTTCCTTTACTTGTACTTTCAATTAATTAATGGAAATATTAAATCTCAATGATCAAACTTTCTTTAAAGAAAAATCGAGGATCCATGTCTCTCTTTTTGGTATATTTTGGTAGTGATATGTGCGAACACACCTAGGAGCATCGTGAAACTTTCCTCCCTCTTCATAAGGATTCTTTCGATCAGCTTGGATAAAAAATCAATTGGTGAAGTAGTCTACATCCACACATGAAGAGAATTATGCATTAATGACTAGCTACATGATTGTATGAAGATATCAATACAATCTAAGTTCTAATCTCACATGATTGCAAATACGAGTGGCAATAGGTTTGAAGTCTTCAAGGCCAAAAGCCTATGATAATGTGTCAATATATTTTGTTTGACACAAAGCTATTCTTCCATCAATTTGCGTAAATTGAATGCCCAAATAATGATGCAAATGTCCCAAATCCGACATCTTAATTGAGGCATGCAAATCAGCCTTAAAATCAGCAATATGCTTCTCACGAGGACCAGTGAGCAGCATGTCATCAACATGGACAACAATGATCAAAAGCACATCATTTTCTTGCTTAACATATAAGGTGCTATCAGTTGGACTATTCTCAAAACCATGTGCAATCAAATAGGCATGTATCTTTCCATATCAAGCACATGGTGCTTCCTTCAAACCATGTAATGCTTTTTTCAATCTACACATTTTGTTTTCATGCCCTTTCTGAACAAAATCATGAGGCTAAAGAACAAAAAATGTAGTTTTAATGTCCAACTGATGTTCATTCCAACCATGATGAGCTACAAGTGCACAGATGCCATGAAAAGTAGTCATTCGGCATGTGGGAGAAAAGACATCATCAAAATCAAAGCCTCTTTCTCGAGCATAACCCTTTGTAACAAGTCTAGCCTTATACCTGTCAACTATTCCATCACGGTTATGCTTTAACTTGTATTCCCACTTAGTGCTAATGGCCTTCTTGCCAGAAGGCAAGTCACATAAAGACCAAGTACCATTTTTCATAATAGCATCATATTCTGATTGCATAGCATCCATCCAATTTTCAAAATTTTGTGCTTCATCAAACAAAACAAGCTCATTCTCATCACAAAGACTAGAGGTAGCCATAGATTTTCATCAGAAAGACTAGAGGTAGCCATAACATAGAAATCTGATGTAAAAGAAGCACTATGAGATCTTGAACGAGTATGATATGATAGAGGTGCATCTAATTTGCTATCTTGCAAAGTCTACCCCAGCCATTTAGGCATAGTTTTTGCCTTCTCTATATCAGTTCTTGTTAGTGCAAATACCAAGCCTACACACTTGGCTAGATATTAAGACTTTATGGGAAAATGATTGAAGACCCATGAGAGCCATTGCTATGGATTTTTTACCTTTTACCACTTGTAAAAGTTTATTTGACTTAGAGGAATATTTGTAGCTACCACTAAACTCGTGGAGGTTGTTAGATGGAAAAGCTATGACATTATTTGGACAAAATGTCTCCTAGATTAAAGGATCATTTTTCTGTAGAAAGCCAATGAAGAGTTCAAATTCAAAATTCAAATGAATCATCTATAAAAGATGAATGCAAAACTCGCCGAATAGGTCAGTCCATATCCGAGTCCTTGTTGATCTCATTGTAGAAGAGTGTGGCTTACTCCATAGCCTACATATCTTAGTATCATTGAGCATTGTTTATCATGCCAATGATCATGTACAACATTGTTTTATAATACAACACATCATCCATTATATCTGTTGGTCTCTCTATCATTGTCACTTATAACATTCACTTTCTATTGCTCATATCTCAGTCAATACTCCATCCTTTTCAGTGTTCTATAGCTTGTTGGAATCAGCTCTATGTCCTCTACATGCTATCATATTTTGAAGACTTTCTATGTAGTGGATTCAGAGAAAAGTTTGTCAAGGTGATCACTCATCAAACTCTGGAGAGGTCCTAAAAAATTGGGGGTAATGATTTGATTGCTAAATTGATTGCTTTGTCTATAGTGCATCATTTCAAGTGATTCCACTTGGACTCATTAGCTTAAGCTCATTTAATATCTTCAAAAGGAAGTTTTCTCTCCTAATGTATACAAAGCATGGATTAGCACTACCAACTCATTTTCTGAAGTGTCCATCCATCTTTCCCAACAGTGGTATCAGAGCAAAGCTAAGGTAAAATGGGAGATGGTTTTCCTTATTTCATTGATAAATTGAATAAGAACAAATATCAAGCATGGTCCTTGAGGATGAAGACATACTTGCAAGGAAGGAGTCTCTATGGATACATCTCAGGAGATGAGGAGATGCCCATTTTCAGAAGCAAAGGACAACCTACAAGAGAGGAGCATGAAAGACTCAATTCATGGTACGCCAAGGATGCATTAGCAAGGTCATACTTACTTAACTCGATCTCTGATTTTCTTCTTCCACACATTAGGAACTGTAAGACATCCCAAGAGACTTGGTAAACATTGTCTTCCTATTTCTCTTCCAACACAAGGGCTAGGAAGAACCAATTGTGGATTGAGTTTACCACTCAAAGAAAGCAACCCAAGCAATGCATCTTAGACTATGAGACCAAAGTCAAGGATGTAGCTAATCAATTGGCAAGCATACGAGAAGAGATTGAAGAGGAGCAGATTGTAAGACAAGTAATCAATGGTATTAAGGCAGATGACAAATGGGAGAGTTTCACAACTGCCATGGACTAGAACATGGACATGTAGATTCCAGATCTCACCACACTCATGGGGAAACTCTTCACCCATGAAGCCAAGCTCAACAAGAATGGAGATTCATCAAGAGGTAATAGCTCTTCTGCCCTATACACAGATAAAAGTAAGTCTAAAGAGAAA
This sequence comes from Ceratopteris richardii, assembly GCA_020310875.1. Lineage (NCBI taxonomy): Eukaryota > Viridiplantae > Streptophyta > Polypodiopsida > Polypodiales > Pteridaceae > Ceratopteris > Ceratopteris richardii. The sequence continues at coordinate 79,237,722 of CM035417.1, read as the reverse complement.
GGAAAAGGCAAGAAGTTTGATGATGAAGGAGCTACCTCCCAAGCCAACTATGGAGGGAAAGGTTGAAACTCAAGAGGAAGGGGTAGAGGAGGTAAGCAAGGTAGGGGGAGACCTTATAATTCCTCACCATGGAATATTTTTGATTGTCGAATCATACTATAGATGAGTGTTAAAGGAAGTTCAAGAATTAGAGAGATAAAGGATTTCAAAGAGGTGGATATACACAAACAAGAGGAAGATTCAACCACCATCAAGGCTACAATAACAAGTATAACAACAACTACAATAACAACTACCAAGGAGGCTACAAAGCAAGGAAAGACTACAACAACTATACAAAGGAGCAAGAGGATTCTCTTCTGATTATGAATATGACTTCAAAACCAGGTATAAATGATGACTATCTCTTCTACATTACTCAGGATGCTCAAACCATGTGGCAGGCAATGTGGCTCTTCTCTCTGACCTTGGGGAACCTAAGGGTAAACATTAGGTACAAAGAGGTGATGACACCAAGCACTCAGTGATCAAGGTAAAAAATGTTAAAACCTCTGATGGAAATAAAAATCTATTGAGCAGGGTTCTATATGTACCTACAATTACCAAGAATTTGATGAGTGTTGGACAGATTGTGGAAAAGGGCTTGGAGGTTAGGTTCAACAAATATGGAGCATTTGTGGAGGATCCCCGACATGGATTCAAGAGGATTGCCAAAAAAGAAAAGACAGGTAGATTATTCACTTTTGAACTTGAAGATACAAGGAATAATGCACTTTATAGTTACAAAGACCAAACACTATCAGAGCTTGAAATTTGACATAAGAGATTAGGGCATATTGGTGAGAGAAATTTAAAGAAAATATGTAGAGATCAATGTGTGCTGGGAATAACTAATGTATCCAAGCAACACATGATCTATAAATGTGGTGCTTGTCAGTTTGGAAAATCTCATAGATTACCCTTCTCAAGGAAAGGCTACATACATGAGGACTACCTAGAGCTTGTCCATACAGATGTATGTGGACCAAGTAAGGATCCGTCAATTTCTAGATCACGGTATTATGTATCTTTCATTGATGATTTCAGTAGGTGGACTATCTTATATTTTATGAACCACAAAGATGAAGTATTTAGTTTCTTTAAAAAGTATATTGCACTTGTTGAGAACCGAACAGGAAGAAGTGTAAAGAGATTAAGGTCAGATGGAGGAGGTGAGTACTTTTCAAATGAGTTTGATGCATTCTTACAGGATAGAGGAATCAAGAGAGAAATTACAAAAAACTATAACCCTGAGCAAAATGGGGTAGCAGAGAGGAGAATGTTGGAGATAGACGTCTGCGGAAGCACGTGAATAGCACAAGGAAGGAGAAGAAGCTTGGAGCACAACACACAATACTGAATGTATTACTAGAGAATGTACAAGGATAAGTAGCCCAATAGCGCAATAGGCATATATACAAGCCGAGGGAAAAAAACCTCCTAAAGAGGGAAAAAAGTGCCCCGGTGGTCCTAGTGTGTTCACACACATCACTACCTAAATATATCAACAAATCCCCCTAGGAGTGAAGCGGTGAACAAGGAAAAAGCTAGCACTCATGTATAAGGAAGTGCCAAGCTATGTGGAATCAATCCACAAAAGGAAGTAAGCCCAAAGCTTTGCGGAAAGCTTCAAACTTCTCCCTAGACAGAGCTTTCGTGAAAACGTCGCAATGTTCTCCTGTGTGGGCACATCTGCCAAACTGATCTCCCTAGCAGAGAACCTCTCCCTGACATAATGATAATGCACCTCAATGTGCTTAGTGCGAGCATGGAACATAGGGTTCCTCGCAACTGCCAATGCACTCTGACTGTTAGTGGAGATGGTGGTGGAAGAAGACTGACCAACACCCAAATTAGCAATAAGGCGTTTGAGCCACACACACTCAACATTCGCTGTGAAAGTTGCACTATACTCAGCCTCACGACTGGAAGTGGCCACAGTAGGCTGCTTCTTGCTCAACCAAGATAAATATGAGCTACCAAGTATAAAGCAAAATCCACTAGTGGACACACAAGTGTCATAGCAACCAGCCCAATCAGAGTTAGAAAAAGCATGCAAATTTGGAGGTAGTGATCCCCCCTTGGGATAAAACAACCCAAGTAGCCGAGTACCACTAAAGTAGCAAAAGATGTGCTTAACCGCTTGCCAATGCTTGACTCCTGGGCAATGCATAAACTTGCTCATCTATGAGACAACAAACTGAATATCTGGCCACGTAATGCATAAGTAAATCAAGCATCCAATAGCTTGCTGATAGAGAACAACATCAAATGCATCTCCAACATCATGCAAACTCAATCACAATAGGAGTGGCAAAAGGCTTACAATCTTCAAGGCCAAAACGCTGCAATAATGTGTCAGTATATCTCATTTGACACAAATTCCACCATCAACTTGCATAAATTGAATGCCCAAATAGTGATGCAAATGCCCCAAATCATACACCTCAAATGAGGCATGCAAATGAGCCTTAAAATCAGCAATATGCTTCTCAATAGGACCAATGATCAACATGTTGTCAACATAGACAACAATGATCAGAAGCACACCATTTGCATGCTGAACATATAAGGTGCTTTTAGTTGGACTGTTCTCAAAACCATGTGCGATCATATAGGCACGTATCTTCTCATACCAAGCATGTGGTGCTTGCTTTAAACCATATAATGCCTTCTTCAACCTGCACATCTGGTTTTATGCCCTTTCTACACAAATCCACGGGGCTGAAAAACATACACTTCTTCATGCAAGTCACCATTCAGAAATCTAGTTTTAATGTCCAACTGATGTACATTCCAACCATGATGAGATGCAAGTGCACAGATTCTCCGAACAGTAGTCATTCGGCATGTAGGTGCAAAGAATTCATCAAAATCAATGCCTCTTTCTTGCGCATAACCCTTTGCAAAAAGCCTAGCCTTATAACTGTCAACGGTATGATCAGGTTTACGCTTCAACTTGTATACCCACTTAGTGCCAATAGCTTTCTTGTAAGGCGGCATGTCACATAAAGATCAAGTACAATTCTTCATTATAGCATCATATTCAGATTGCATAGTAGCTATCCAATTTTTTGAATTTAGTGCGTCATCAAACGAAATAGGCTCATTCTCATCACAGATATTAGATGCAACCATAGCATAGCAATCTGATGCAAAAGAGGCACTATGAGAGCTTGAACGAGTATGATATGATAGAGGCGCATCTAATTTGTTGTCACGCAAAGTCTTCACCAGCCATTTTGGCATAGTTTTTGCCTGCTCAATATCATCTCTCTCATCAACTAGTGCATCATGTAAATCTGCATCAGAAATGGAATGATCTACATCATCACATGAAACCTGCAAAGGTTGAGAAGTTGCCTCATTGGGACCAACACTAGACTGTCCACCTATAAAAAGAGGCAGCAAAGTATCATACATGTCTTTGGAGCTAAGAGATGTCTCCTTAGTACATGAACGCAATGGTTCAATAGCATCTTCCACAAAAACAACATCACGGCTAGCTAGAATGTGTTTAGTTTGTGTATGATACAAACGATACCCTTTACTTTGAGAACTGTACCCAACAAAAATACATTTTATTGCTTTATCATCCAATTTTCTACGATGTATGCATATGCCAAACAACCAAAAACGCACAGATGAGCAACAGATGGCTTGCCATCATGCCAAGCCTCATATGTAGTCATAGACTGCAGCGCTTTAGTGGGACACATGTTAAGTACATATGTTGCACACATGACAGCCTCAAGCCAGAAACTATGTGGTAAAGCCTGACTCTTGACCATACACCTCGCCATCTTGATGAGTGACCTGTTCTTTTGTTCAGCAACTCCATTCTGTTGAGGTGTATACGGCACTGTACACTGGTGTTTTATCCCAAGTTTAGCCAAAAATGCATTAAAACAAGAAGACATATATCCCCCCCCTGGATCTGAATGGAGGGTGCCCATTCTACATGCTGAGAGATTTTCAGCCAAACCAAAAACTATTTGAAGCACATGAACACTTCAAACTTTGCCTTCAATGGATATACCCATGCATGCCTAGAAAAATCATCAATGAAAGTCACAAAGTAAAGATAATTTCCAAAAGAAGGTGTCTCCATAGGACCATAGGCATCACTATGTACAAGCTGCAATTTCTGAGTAGCCCAAACTAAACCATCTTTTCAAAATGAGGAACACTGCATTTTCCCCAAAATACAACCTTCACAAACATGTTTTCCAGGTGCCTCAAGTTTGGGCAAAGAGGACACCATTTCAGATTTCTACAGGCGTAGCAAACTAGAAAAATTCAGATGAACAAAGCATGCATGCCAAAGCTTTGCATCTAACATAGCCTGAGAATCATGTACTTCACATGCCCAATCATTAAGAGATCTTTCATAATCTATGAGCTTATACAGCCCACGACATAAAATGCCAGAAGCAATAATCACATCGCCATTTGATAGATCATGAACTGTTTACCTATCATCAACAAATTTCACAACCAAGCCAATCTTGGTCAAAGCAAAAACTGATAACAAGTTCTTCTTGATCCCTGGCACAAATAAAGCATCTAACAAAGTGAAAGAACTACCATCAACATTAGTCAAAATGATCTTACCAACTCCCATAACACGATAAGAGGAGTTGTTGGTGCATGTAATGATATTCCTTGTACGGGCAGGCTCGAGTGAAGAGAAGAAACTGTGTTGTGAGATAATATGTTTGGTCGCCCCACTGTCAAAATACCAAACATCTGAGTGTAGTGAGGACATACACTGCTCATGAGAAGATGGGTCAAAACTGCAAATAGTAGTAAATGCCCATTCTTCTTCCTATACAAGATTAGCAGACTCTGTTTTTGGAGTAGAGGCCTCTACAACAACCATTCCTTCCTCTTTTTTCTTTGCCTCCTTTGCAGCCAGTTTAGGACAATTCTTTATGATATGATCATTTCCTTTACAGTACTTGCAAAAAAATTTCTTCTTTTTTTATTTCTTTTCATCTTTTTCTTCCCTCTTCGATTGTGCAGAATTAGCAGATTTCTGCTTACTACTTGAAGAGCTGCATTTTCCTTTGCCCTTCTGACTAGCCAGGAAAGCTTGATCTACAACTCGCATAATGGACCTATTTTGCTTGGACTAATCTTCCTACAATAGAATAGAGACTAACCCCTCAAATGACAAGGCATTTGGATTGCCTTTCATCATCAACTGAAGAGTAGAAGCAAAACTCTCATATGAATCAGGCAGACCATTCACAACGCTCTGCACAAGTGAGCTATCTGGTATAACCTCATCAGCTGAAATCAAATGTTCCTTCAAGTCTTTGATTTGTGTTAGGAAACTGTCCATAGAATCACCTTCATTCATGTGCTCACTCTCCAATTGTTTTCGGAGGTAAGCAACACGAGCCTCATTTCTAGCTTGGTAAAATGTGGTAAGTGTATCCCAAGCATCCTTAGCTATTCTGCAAGAGCGAATGTGAGGAATAATGGCACATTTGACAGACAAAGCTATCAACACATGTGCTTGAGCATCTCTGCCAACCGAATGAATCTACTTTGTAGTAGGTGTAGCAGAAACCGCAACACGAACATGAATATGCAGAATATCATCATCTTTGACACCTTCTGCCTCAGCTTCTATACCTGCAGTTGTAACAGTTGCATGTGTGATAGGACGTTTTTCAACACCTTGCACAATGTTCCACAGTCCTTTCGCAACCAATACATGTCGCATCATATAAGCCCATAACGGGTAGTTGGTACCATCCAACTTATCCTCAATAGCCAACATACGGAATACATCACTGCTTTCAGCCATGGCCGATGACTAGAATAACTTGATGCAAAAAATTGATTGTATCTCAAAAAGTTGATCAGAACTACCTAGAAGAATACCGCTAGACCTGTAGCAGACTTCGAGATGCTTATACTTGGGAACAGAAATTGGTATATACCTTTGGGACAAAAAGACAAAATAGCCTGCACAAGCACTGTGATTGTGCGTTCAGAGGACAAAACGAGCTCAAATCGTGATTTTGGCACCACAAAGAGAAGCTGTTTTGATCTCAAAAACACGTTGAGTATGCTCACCAAAATTTGTGTGATTATGAGACTACAAGTGGAGGAGTGTCGACAGCACCCTAGATGAAGCGACGACCTACTCTGATACCAATTGTTGGAGATAGACGTCTACGGAAGCACGTGAACAACACAAGGAAGGAGAAGAAGCTTGGAGCACAACACACAATACTGAATGTATTACTAGAGAATGTACAAAGATAAGTAGCCCATTAGGGCAATAGGCGTATATACAAGCTGGGGGGAAAAAACCTCCTAAAGAGGGAAAAAGTGCCCCGGCGGTCCTAGTGTGTTCACACACATCACTACCTAAATATATCAACAGAGAAATAGAATAATTGTTGAAACAGCTAGGTCAATGCTAAATGAGAAAAAAATACCTAATTATTTGTGGGCAGAGAGTGTATCTACTGCCACTTATCTTGTAAACAGGTTGCCATCCAAATCTCTTGATGGGATGACCCAATATGAAGCATGGCATGGTAGAAGACCTTCACTTGATCATTGCACAATCTTTGGATGTGTTGCTTATGTGCATATCCCTTCTCCACTCAGAGATAAGCTAGACCCTAAGGCAGAGAAGTGCATCTTCATAGGGTATGACTTGAATCAGAAAGGATAAAGGTTCTACAATCCTTCCAACAAAGGATTTATGGTCAGTAGAGATGTTGTCTTTGATGACAATGACTCTTGGTTTGAAAGTGAATGAAGGAGAGTAAAGCTACCTTATGACTTGGAAGAGGAATTTCCAAGCCTCACCAAGGAGGAGCCAAACCAGATTGAAGACATCAATTCAGATGATGATGATGTCATCAACCTAGAGGAATTCAAGGCATGGAAATCCAAAGGCAAAGTCAAGATGAAGAAGTGCGAAGATATACCTGAATCATCCAACCAAGCAATCAAAAGATCACAAAGGGAGAGCAAGAAACCAATCAGATATGGGTATGATACTTCTTTAGTTATTAAGCATTCTGTCTATCTTGCAAAAGACTTGTCATTTGAAGAACCATCATCATATGAAGAGGCAAAGACCAAGGCAGAATGGAAGGAACCTATGGATGAGAAGATTGAAGCACTCAAGGAGAATTGTACTTGGGAGCTAGTGCCAAAAAAGGAGTTTATGAAGGTAATTGGTTCTAGATGGATCTATAAGATCAAGAGGAATTCTGACGGATCAATAAGCAGGTAAAAAGCTAGACTTGTGGCTAAGGGTTTTGCACAAACCCAAGAAGTTGATTATGAAGAAACCTTCTCACCTGTGGCCAAAATGCCAACCATCACGATATTGGTAAGTGTGGATGCATCAAGGAATTGGAACATGTATCAATTAGATGTAAAAAATGCATTTCTAAATGGCTAGATTTCAGAGGAGGTGTACATGTCTCAACCTCCTGGTTATGAGGACCCAAGCAAAGTAACATATGTGTGTAAATTGAACAAAGCTCTTTATGTATTGATGCAGGCACCTAGGGCATGGATCCATAGGTTGACTACGTACCTCTAGGATCAAGGATTCATCATGAGTAAAGCAGATACTTCTCTGTTTGTTAAGAGGAGTAATTCAGAGGTAATATACCTATGTGTATATGTTGATGATATCATACTCACAGGAAATGATGCTGGCATCAAGCAGATTAAGAAGCAAATGATGCAAGGGTTCACAATAAGTTATCTAGGATCACTAAAGTATTTTCTTGGACTTGAGTTAGTCTATACTAACTCTGGAGTTTACATTACTCAGACAAAGTATATACAGGACATGTTAAAGAAGTTTCATTTGCAGGATGCCAAAGAAGCAAGCACTCCAATGGTGGTAAACCAAAAGTTAAGTGCTCATGAAGGTGATGTGCTTGAGAATATTGCAGGTTAGCAAAGCATAGTGGGAAGCTTGATCTATGCTACATTGACAAGGATTGATATTGTTTATGGAGGGCACTCAAAATCAAGGATTATACTTTCCTTATACCTCAAATTTGGACATCAAGATATATTCAGATGCAAATTGGGCAGGTTGCAAAGATGATAGAAGGAGTACCTCAGGTTACCTATCTTTTGCAAGTGGCAAACCTATATCATGGTTATCCAAACCTACTATTGGGTTATCTTCTACAGAGGCAGAATATAGAGGATTGGCCAATGCTACTCAAGAGGCCATATGGATCAGATTGTTATATACAAATTTGGGTTTGCATACTACATCTCCAGTGATTTTTGGAGATAATGCAAGCTCACTACATCTTGTAGAAAATCCTATTTATCATGCTAGGACCAAGCATATAGAGGTCCACTATCATTATGTGAGAGAGAAGTTGTTGAGAAGGAAATTCAGTTAGCATATGTATCAACTAATATGCAATGTGCAGACATATTAACCAAAGCACTTGATGGTACAAAACTTTGTAGGTTTAAGTCTATGAGTGGATTGCAAGACATTCAAGAGGAGTGAATAAGAAGACCAAGCCAGGATGTTTGGCTTGAGGGGGAGCTATTGGTGACAATACCAAGCCTACACACTTGGCTAGATATAAAGACTTTATGTGCAAATGATTGAAGACCCATGAGAACCATTGCTATGGATTTTTACCTTTTACTACGTGTAAAAGTCTATTTGACTTAGAGGAATATTTGTAGCTACCCCTAAACTCTTGGAGGTTGTTAGATGGAAAAGCTATGACTTTATTTGGACAGAATATCTCCTAGATTAGATGATCACTTTTCTAGAGAAAGCCAATGAAGAATTCAAGTTCAAAATTCAAATGAATCATCTATAAAAGATGAATGTAAAACCCGCTGGATAGATGAGTCCATATCCGAGTCCTTGTTGATCTCATTGTAGAAGAGTGTGGCTTACTCCATAGCCTACATATCTTAGTATCATTGAGCATTTTTTATCATGCCAATGATCATGTACAACATTGTTTTATAATACAATAGATCATCCATTATATCTGCTGGTCTCTTTGTCATTGTCACTTATAACACTCATTTTCTATTGCTCATATCTCACTCAATACTCCATCATTTTCAATGTTCTATAGCTTGTTGGAATCAGATCTAAGTCCTTTACATACTCTCAAATGTTAAGACTTCTATTCAGTGGATTCAGAGAAAAGTTCGTCGAGGTGATCACTAGTCAAACTCTACAGAGGTCCTCAAAAATCGGGGGTAATGATTTGATTGCTAAATTGATTGCTATGTGTATAGTGCATCATTTCAAGTGATTCCACTTGGAATCATTAGCTCATTTAGCTAATCTAATATCTCGAAAAGGAATTTTTCTAATTCCTATTGTACTGGAAGCACTTACCTTAACAAGCAGCAGGTGTGTGAACAAAAATAGAAGGTTTTCATTGATTCTTGAATTTGGAAGTAGTCTGTTTTGTATCAAACATTACTTGCATCATTTCCAAAGTACATAGGCACTTGCTTAGCGTCATTGGAAAGCTAAGATGGCCTACAACTCAACTTTGAAGCAAAAGAGGACTGGTACAAAGCAGAGATTAGCAGTACCAACTCATTTTCTGAAGTTTCCATCCATCTTTCCCAACAGTTCTCTCATCAATAAGTGCATCATGTAAATCTGCATCAAACTTCAAATGATCTGCATCATCATGTAAATCTTGTTAAGGCTGAGAACTTGCCTCATTTGGACTAGCACTAGACTATCCACCTATAAAAAGAGGCAGCAAGATGTCATACACATCTCTAGATCTAACTCATGTCTCGTTAGTACATGAAAGTAATGGTTGAATAGCATCTTCCATAAAAACAACATCATGGCTAACCAAAATGCATTTGGATGATACCGACGATAGCCTTTGCTTTTAGGACTATACCCAACAAAAAGGTTACACTTATGTGTTCCTCAAGTAGCTTTGATGGGAACCTTTTCCCGATACATGGGCACTTTTTACTCTAGTGCTTGCTAGAGGTTTTAAATTTCCCCTTGTTACCACATACTTGATACTCTCATATGTGTTGGTACTTTGTACTTAGGGATATTATTCAACTCTTACTTTAATTCAGTTCATCATCAATAGAGAGAGCTATTCCTGCCATCCGTATTCTCCATGTGTCTTGTTATGTTTGTGCTCCTTGTGTGTGCTTCTCGTGTGTCTCTCACACTTTTACACACACCCAGGATTGGTATCATAGCAAGTTTAGTTCCTTCTCAAGTTTCAATTTTTCGCATCGCGGCACACGTGCATTTTTAACAGTGCAAATCGACATCGGAGCATAGAAGAGTGAATTTCAGCAGCCAAGAAACAATTCGAGTAGGTTCCCTGGGGTTTCACCCCCATTTTGAAGCCATTCATGCATTCAGAATTGCCATCATAATGATGGTTTGTGAGCTGAAATTTCAGCATTCATTTCAACTTTTGTCGAAGTAAAGATTTTGCCACATTCTTATTCCTTCGTGAAATGGCGAGTAGCAATGAATTGTTTGGCATGCTTCAAGCTAAAGATAAGCTTGATGGGACCAACTATCCAATGTGCTCTAACATGATGAAGCATGTTCTTGTTGCAAAACAACTTTGGAACATAGTGGCAGATGTAGATCGAAGACCTGCAGGTGCTTCTACTTCAGAGGCTACTATCACAGATGGAGCTTCTTCTTCAAGTATAGTGGCTTATTTGGATGTTGTTCAGTCTTTTGCCACCACCATGTTTAACGATAATTAGAGCGCATAGGCAGTTGCGAGGAACCCTGTGTTCCATGCTCGCACTAAGCACATTGAGGTGCACCCTCATTATGCCAGGGAGAGGTTCTCTACTGGAGAGATCAGTTTAGCATATGTGCCCACATAGGAGAACATTGCAAACCTTTTCACAAAGGCTCCGCCTAGGGAGAAGTTTGAAGCTTTCTGCAAAGCTTTAGGCTTACTTCCTTTTGTGGATTGATTCCACATAGCTTGGCACTTCCTAATACATGGGTATCTACAATAATAATTATAGGTCCAACACATGAACCTTAGCATACACACCTTAATACTAAAAAAGAGATGGGTGAGAGATAGAGAGAGAAAATAGAACATATTTTCAGGTGTAACAGTAAGCAAATAGCCTACCTACACTAACTAATATTTGAATGGCAATTACAAGGTGTGTAAATGTTTATAAACTTTGAATCTAAGCAGAAATAGGAAACTTGATACAAGATGGTATGAAGTGTGTGTGTGTGTGCGTGAAGATGTAGAGAATATGAACATTTTAGAATTGTTTTACAACAAACCATTATTCTAAAATTAGGGTTTTTAGAGACCCTAAATTAGAAGAACACATGTGTAGCTCCCATCTTAAAGATACGCATAAGGAACATTTGAAGAAACGGATGACCCCTATCATAATTTTTCATCAAAAAAAATTTTGAAGAACCTTCAAACACATGAATCAAGCCTCATAAGGGCAACAAGATGATAAAAGACCATGTGAGTGCATTCTATTTTAGCTCAAGATATTTTGTGTTCTAGTATTTGTGGAATTTCTATTCCTCTTTCTCATTATGTACAACCTCAATCACTCAATATTCAAAGTCTCTTGTATGCTAACATGCACGTAGTGGATGGTACAATGTGTATGTATGATTTGTCAAGAGATGGATAGGTATGTGCTTGAATATGAAGAGGTGTTGCAAAATCCTTGATCTACACCAGCCAAATGAACTCCAAGAGTATGTGGTTGGCCCTTTTAGCTTGCCAATGGATGTATTAGACACCCTATGTACCTTGGAAGATCGCTCTCAAAAAGATAGATCAAAATAGATAAGTTGGAGTTAGCTCAGAGGTGAAGAACTTGCTATTTTGGTTCATACACCTGCCTAGTGTTTTGCATTATTCTCTGAGCACAGTAGCAATTAGCTTAATTCCTTTTGGGGAAATCTAGCTAACTTAAAGAGCTAACTTTCAAGAGTAATCTCATAAAAAATAATGAGCCACACACTGAGAATGATGTTTAACAAGTGATGACATCATCCCAATTTTCACAAGCTGCTATAGTACTAAGACGAGTGAGCAAACAAATGATCATAACTCAAGATTTAAGAATCCAACGATTATGCACATTTGTATGCTTATACTAGACAGTATTCAAAATCCAAAAAGCTTTAGATCATTGAATCTGGGTAAGTACACACTGAGAAACAGCTCTGACAAGATGAGTAAAAAAGTCTGGTACCTGACAGAGAAGTGAAAATGAACAGACAAGGTTGACTTCAACTGAACATAACTGAATATTGCAACACCCAAATGAAATGAAAATTGGTTAACATATAGTAGACTTATAGCGCTAACTTTACCAAGTTAAATCACTGAAAATGATGCACCAAGCTCAGAGAAACCATCTCTGCAATCTGACTAAGAAAACTGAGAGATCTGCAGTGAGTAGTACACTTCAAAAGAACATGGAAATATGAAGTCAAATGATCATGAAAATGAAAGCATATTGATTGTACAATACAATGGACTTACTGATACATATGTGTGCCTTAGAATCACACCTTGATATGGCATAAATCTCAGCTCTTCGAGGTCTTCTCTAAGGTCTCTCTAACCATGACTAAAGCTGGCATCTATTTATAGTTGAGCTCGAGAGGCTAACTTCCTCAATCACTCTCCAATCAATTAGTGATTGATTTGATTCTCTATCTACCACAAATCATAAATTCGTGGCTCCTCTTTCCCTTTTTGATCAAATGGACTCAACCACTTAAGATTCTTTCACTTTTACATTAAGTAAAGTCTTCAAAAGTTACAAGAGGTAGTTCACAAGTGAACTTTACATTGTCTTCATTTTAAGGCTTCTTCTTTGAATTTGTGGGACTCAAGCCAATACTTAGGCTTGTCATAGACTTGCTCCAACAGCTCCCCCTCAAGCCAAGTATGCTTGAGGTCTTCAATCTTCCAAGATTACCTGCAAACCTATCATAGCCTTGAATTTGCAAAGCTTTATACCATCTAATGCTTTGGTTAGAATATCTGCACATTGTTGATGAGTGGACACATATGATATTTGAATCTCTTTGCTTGGAACCTTCTCTCGTACATAGTGATAATGAACTTCAATATGTTTAGTCCTTGCATGAAAAATAGGATTAGCATCTAAGTGAATAGAACTCATATTGTCACCAAAAATAGTTGGAGTTCCAAAATCCAATCCGAGATCTTTGAATAATGTCTTCATCCACATAGCTTCTTGTGTAGCTATGGCAAGACCTCTGTATTCAGCTTCAGTATAAGAGAGAGCCCAATCTGCATCAGAAAATAGCTTCAAACCTAAATCAGATACATAAGGATAATAAAGTCCTTCATTTATGGTTCCTTTGAGATACTTGAGAATCCTTTTGGCAGCATCCATGTGTGGCTTCTTTGGTGTGTGCATAAATTGACTTAGCACACTCAATTGTAACATATATCTACTCTTGTCAATGTGGCATAGTTGAGACTACCCACTAGACTTTGATATGATGTGATGTCCTCTATGAGTTCACCTTCATGTGAGCTCAATTTGTGATTGACATCCATTGGAGTACCTGCAATCTTACAATCTTGCATCTTGAATTTTGCCAACATGTCCTTAATGTACTTTCTTTGAGTGAGAAACAAACCATGATCTTTGTAGATAACTTCCAAGCCTAGGAAGTAGGTAAGTGAACCCAAATCACTTATCTTGAACTCTTCTCTCATTTGATATTTGATCTTCTTCATACCATCTGCATCATTTCCTGTCAATATAATATCATCTACATATACACATAGGTAGATGATCTCAGAATTAATCTTCTTAATAAAGAGTAAGGATCTATCTTTCTTGGTTGAAAGCCTTTGTCCTGCAAGTATGAAACAAGCCTGAAATTCCAAGCTCTTGGGGCTTGCTTGAGACCATACAATGCTTTGTTAAGTTTACACACATAATCAGGATAAACTTGATTCTCAAAACTAGTGGTTGTGCCATATATACCTCTTCTGTTATCCAACCATTCAAGAATGCATTCTTTACATCTAGTTGAAGTATCTTCCAATTCTTGGAAGAGGAAATACTAAGCAAAACCCTAATAGTAGACATCTTTGCCACAGGAGAGAAGGTCTCCTCATAATCAATTCCCTGAGTTTGTGCAAAGCCTTTTCTACAAGCCTTGCCTTATACCTGTTAATGGAACCATCAGAATTCTTCTTGAGTTTATAGGACCATCTTGAGCCTATTACCTGATGGAGAGTGCTAATCTCCAAAAGAACAAGTTACTCTTGTAATTAGAGCACCTCTATAACAAGAGTAACTCAAACCTTTACCAATTTTAAAAGATCAATGATCAATTATGAAGATTTTGAAAAATCTATGAAGGAGATGACTACACAGAAAGTATGTTGCGCATATCTCTCCCATTACCTTATCAATTGTGTAAAGTTTTTTATGAAACTTTGCATAAAGTGTCGCCTACAGTTTGCGCACCTTCTTCAAGTTGAATCACTCCAAAAGATTCAGTATATCTTGAGAAATGATCTCAACAAGTTACCTATGCCTAAAACTGCGCTTCTGAGAAGTCCATTTAGACACCTATAACTTTTAACACTTGGTTCCCTCAATATAGAACCCGTTTATGAAAATGCTTTTAGCCATAGATAACTTACCTTTCAAATTAAAGATTGAGTGCTTGCTTGCTCAAAACTTTACACTGTGGCCTGCCATGTCTTTGAATCTCTGTAGCTTTGGTCCATCCAAGCTTTTGGTTAGCATATCAGCTATCTGATCTTTTGTTGAAGTATGTATGACTTCAATCTCTTTATCCATCACCTTCTCTCTTAGGAAATGGTACTGAATCTCAATGTGTTTAGTCCTAGCATGAAAAACAGGATTAGTAGCTAAATACAATGAACTCATGTTATCTCCAGGAATAGTAGGTGTACTCTGAATGATGTCAAAACTCTTCATCAGAGTCTTAAGCCATATCACTTCCTTTGCAGCTTCAACCATCCCTTTGTACTCTGCTTCTGTAGATGATAAAGCAACTGTGTGTTGCTTCTTTGAACACCAAGAAATTAACTTATCTCCCACATAACACAAGTATCCATAAGTTGATCTCCTATCATTTGGATTACGTGCCCAATATGCATCACTATATATCTTAATGTTTGTATCTGATGTAAAACCATAATACAAACCTTCTTTGAGTGTACCCTTAATGTACCTCAACACTCCTTGACCTGCAATCCAATGTTCTTTCCTAGGGCAATGCATGAATTGAGACAAAACTCCAACTGCATATGACAAGTTAGGCCTAGTTAATGTAGCATAGATCAGACTACCAACCAAACTCTGATATAGTTTCATGTCCTTGAACTCTTCACCTCCATATCTGCTCAATTTGTGATTCACCTCCATTGGAGTAGGTGCTACCCTGCAATCATTCATCTTAAACTTGATCAACAAGTTTCTCAAATACCTTTCCTCAGTCACATACACTCCATGTGGAGCTTTCTCCCAATTTGCCTTACCTTTTGCCTCTTCATATGTGGAAGGATCTTCATTTGCCTTTATCATGTAAGCATAATCTTTGGTAGCCAAAAAAGAAGTATCATAACTATACCTTGTAGGTTGCCACTTGTGTCTTGATGACCTTCTAAGTTCTCCACTCCTTGAGGTTTCTGGTTCATCACACTCAGGATCAAATCTTGGCATTTCTTCAACTTCAACCTGTACTTCATTATTCTCCTCTTCATCAAATATATAAACCTTTGATTTACCTTTCTTTTGATTCACAACTTCTTCATCACCTGCATTAATATTGATTGTACCTGCATACCAAGTACCTTGCTCATCAAATGTAACATCCTTTGATACAAGGAATTGTTTTGTGGATGGACTCCACAACCTATATCCCATCTGCTTATCATCATAACCAATGAATACATACTTTTCAGCTTTAGGTTCCAATTTGTGCCTTAATTGTGATGGCACATATGCATATGCCAAACATCCAAATACTTTTCAAGGGTCTAATGTAGGTCTCTTACCCCACATGCCTCATATGGTGTCATACCCTGCAAAGCTTTACATGGCAACCTATTAACCAAATAAGTAGCTGTGTTTACAGCCTCAACCCACAAGTAATTCGGGCCTTTTTTCTCCTTCATCATGGATCTTGCAAACTCAACAAGAGTACTATTTCTCCTTTCTGCTACACCATTTTGTTGAGGAGAGTACCTACAAGTAACCTCTCTCTTAATACCTGCATTCCACAAGTAATCACTGAACTCATTAGAGAAATACTCTCCCCCTCCATCTGACCTTAGTCTCTTCAACTTATGACCTGTAATTCTCTTTGCATACACATGATAGTGTTTAAATGTATTGGATACTTCTGATTTATCTTTGATCACATAGATAGTCATCCATCTGGTAGCATCATCAACATAAATCACATAATACCTTGAACCATTGATACTAAAATCTTTTGATGGTCCCCACACATCTGTGTGTACCAATTCAAGCTTCTCTGAATACATAAAACCATGCTTGGAATAAGATTGCTTATGAGCCTTACCTAATTGACATGCCTCCCATCTGTATGTCATATGTTGACCTGCAACATTAGGCAATCCAATCACTGAACCATTGTTAACCATATCTTTGATACCTCTTTCATTGAAATGTCCAAGCCTCTTGTGCCACACATCTGTGTGTACCAATTCAAGCTTCTCTGAATACATAAAACCATGCTTGGAATAAGATTGCATATGAGCCTTACCTAATTGACATGCCTCACATCTGTATGTCATATGTTGACCTGCAACATTAGGCAATCCAAGCACTGAACCATTGTTAACCATATCTTTGATACCTCTTTCATTGAAATGTTCAAGCCTCTTATGCCAAAGATCTAACTCAGAGATCTTATGCCCTCCATAAGTGAACAAGGTATGACCAACATTACCTTGAATCTTCAATGTGAACAATCTTCCTTCTTTCTTACCTGAAACAATCTGTTTATACCCATTGCTAGGGTCTTCCACAAACACTCCTTCATTAGTGAATCTAACTTCATAACCTTTTTCAACAATTTGTCCTACACTTATCAAATTCTTAGGAATTGTAGGAACATATAAGACCTTACTCAAGAGGGTGCTACCAAACTTGGCTTTCACTGATCCAATTGACTTCACATTGTGCTTTGTATTGTCACCTGTTTGAACTACATGATTAGTTACCTTATTCTCCAAATCAGTCATCAATGCTATGTTACCACTCAGGTGATTGCTACACCCTAAGTCAATGTAGAAGACTCTTTGGTCTTCACTTTGCCTTTCACAAGTTGCATATATTATCAATGTTAAATCCTCCTTCTGATATGAAGCATAATTATAGTAGGTATTGTTGTATTGTTGACTTTGGAATCCTCTACCTGCATTTCTTCCAAAGTAACCTCTACTACCTGAATCCTCCTTCTGATCTGAAGCATAATTGTAATAGGTATTGTTGTATTGTTGACTTTGGAATCCTCTACCTGCATTTCTTCCAAAGTAACCTCTACTACCTCTACCTCTGAAATTACCTCTTTGATTTCTACCACCTCTTCCTCTTGAATTAAAATTCTGATTATATCCACCATTACTCTGAGTATTATGCCAACAATAATTAGCTAAGTGATTTGTCTTACCACAAATCCAGCAAGCCTTGACTCCATCTTTATTACTCATGCCTCTTCCTCTACCTTTGCCACCTCCTCTTCCTCTTACGAAGTTGGCTTGACTAATTGTGCCTTCATCTTGATTTGCTTGTTGCTTCCCTTTGCTATTTTTCTTCTTATCCTTTGAATACATTGTGTGACCTGCACTTTTGTCACCTTCACCTTTGACATCCTGCTCAAAGGTTAACATATGTCCTAGCAACTGATTTAAGTCAGGAGTAAAATGATCAAGTGATAACTCAGTAGACAAAATGAATGGCTTCCATTTGTCATCACCTCTCAACCCTATGAGAATTTTCCTTACCAATTTATCCTCCTCAATGTCTTCATCAACTGCTCCTAATGCATCTACAATGTCCTTCATCCTTGTTACATAGTCTGAGATGGATTGAGAAGCCTTCTTCTTGAAAGTGGTAAATTCTGCCCACAAAGATGCCTTCCTTGACTTTGTGGTGTTTTGAAAATGCTCCTCCAAAGCATTCCATATATCACTTGCACTTTCAAGACCTCTAATGTGAGTTAGCAAGTAGTCATTGACTGTCATATAGATAATGCTCCTAGCTTGAGCATCTCTCTTCATCCAATTCTTCAAATCTTATAATTCTTCCCTAGTTGGAACATTAGGATCTCTGAACTGAGGCTTTTCTTCTTCACCTCTAATATAAGCTATCAAATCTTTGCTCATAAGATGAGCTTCCATCCTCATTGACCATGCTGGATAGTTCTGTTGGGGGATTCTTGGACAAGAAGGAGTTTGAGGGTTTGTAGGAGAAAAGGAAACAAAAAGACAAAATACACCCTGGAAGCCTTTGCCGATTGATTACACTAAGACAAATACAATGTTGAAGCACAATACAAGCCAATACTTCTGTGAAAATTCCCACAGAGTGCTCAATTACAAATTACCAAATACCCAAAGTCTTCTTACTGCCGACCTCCTCTGCACCAGACCTCCACCTGCTTCAAGCTTACCCTTGTGCACACCTTGCACCAAGCTTCCACTAAGGGGGAGGAATGAATACCTTCTGTCCGCACGTGCACACTGCAAGGAGACCTTGAGATCCTTGGGGGACTAGCTTAGCTCTCTCTGCACAATCCCTTAGTCACTCTCCATGCACTCTTTCACTTCCACTTCTCTACGTCGCACACTGGTGACTCCTGCACTTCTCTCTCTTGCTTCACTTAGACTATGCTTCTCTTGCTTACTCTAAGATGGTCCAAGAATAGTCCTTGCCTTGATTTGAGTGTGTCGATCACGTACGCTCCTAAATGCAATAGTATCTTGGTGCTCACTTTGACATCCCAAGATTGTCTTCACACGTGGCAGCCAACGACTCCCTGTTTTGTCCTGTAGTGACTTTAGACTAAAAACAACAATTTAATTGGGGGGCCATACTTTCACTTCTGCGTACGCTGCCGCTTCACATACCTTCACATTTCCTTGACTTTGACTATAGTTGACTTTGACTCTTATGACTTTTATGGGCTCAACTGTTGCCCACCACCTAATGTGCTCTCCATCTCGGAGAACTACAGCCAAAACGCTGAGCAGAGAGGACACCATGATTATGTAGCTGCAAAACTTCAAAAAGACCTGAGCAGCTACTAAGTCCACCAGAAACATGAGAGAAGAAGCACCAGAGAAGAACCAATAAGGGGGCTTGTGCCAGGGAAAAGCAAAGGAGGGCAAGGGGAGTGTAGAAAGGAGATGGAGGGGAGGGCTAAGGGGCGGAGAGGAATAGGGTAGGGAGGGGTAAGGATGTAGCTAGGCAGATTGGTAAAGGGAGGGATTGGGAGTAGAATCAGGGGTCTGGAGGGGGTTAAAATGATCAAACAGTAGAGCTACAGAGGGTACATATGGGAAATATAAAAACCTAATGTAAGATAAGGGGAGAATAGATCATGTGGACAATGTGGTGAAATAAAAACATGTGATAAATGTGCTCAAAACATGTGGGGTTTGACCAAAAGTTAGAGAAAAAGTTGGAATTTGGAAAAATACAGCCAAACTGAGTCGAGAGGTGCCAAAAAACCTGAAAATGACTCCATTTGTGTAAAAAACGGCCAACCGAGGCACGATCCAAAGCCAAAAGTTTTCAGCCATGAAAAATAAAAATATATATATAAAAATAAGAATAATAAAAAAATATAATAATATAAATTAAAATGTTAAAGTTTTTTTTTTGCCTTTTGGCGAACGCCCAAACCTAAGCTAAAAAATTTGAAAAAGAAAATTAAAATAAATAAATAAATAAAATAAATAATAAAAACATATAAAAAGAAAAATAAAAATAAAAAATAAAAAATTTTAAATAAAAAGAAAAAGAAAAGAAAAAAGATAAAAAAAATGGGGGGGGGTGGTTGGTCGGTGGGGGGGGAGGGGATTTTTTTTTTTTGGCAAAGAAAAGAAAACGCCCTCTGGGGCCTTTTTTTTTAAATTATCCAAAAAACCAAAGAAAAATACATAAAAAATCCAAAAACAAATGCAAAAAAAATCCAAAAAATCTTGAAAAAATTGCTAGAGTGTTAGGCCAGTTTCTTCACTCAAAACCACAGAGAGATTCCTTTATTCCTCAAATTTGGCAAGAAAAAGACACATGAAAAAGGAGAAAAATGCTAGAAAATTTTTGAAAAAATTCCTAAAAATTCCAAAAATTCTACCTTTGCAAAGTTGATGAAATGGCTACTAAATTTGCTAAAAACTCAAGAAACAACCATGAAATGGATAAAGAAAACTACTAAAAATTAAGTAAAAATGATGAGAAAAGACTATGTACAACCTGGACAAATTTTGCAGGTTCCAAGTGATCCGTAATTCTTCAGTTGGCTTGATGATAGGCCTTGAGCCATGATCTTTATATGTTGACCCCGAGAAACTCCTCCATAAGCTCCAATTGTATTGCATTTCATTTGTTTTATCTTCTTGTTGGGCACACTGATGATCGGATAGGGGTATCCTGAATCCTTCAGAAAAATATTATCTCCTTCATACTGCATCCTTTGTATCTTTGTTTCAGCCACATTATGACTTAATCTGCAAAATTTCATTTTCACTATTCCATCTTCTTCATCAAATTGAACCCTCTGTTTCCAAAGACTTGCAGGTACTTCTTCCACATTCTTGTAAAGCCTTGCACTCACTATCATAAAAATTGACACAACGGATGATATCCATACCAGTAGCCATAAAAAAGTGGCCATTGACATATGAATTGGAGTAGCTTCATCACTGCTGCACTTAAGGGCTTTGCTTTTCTTCTCTTTGCTATGGTCTTTGACTGAGACTGTTTTATTCGAATCAATAACCTGAATGATATCCTTTGATTCTTCAAATGCTTCCTCTCTACTTGAGTTTGGAAAAATTCCATAGCAGGAAGATGGGTCTTCTGCATGGAGCCAAGCCAACATGTTTTCATCTTCATATAAATCTGCTCCTTCAAATAGCTCTGCTTCTGGGTTGTCCACCACTTCTTCTTCCATACAAATACCAATTGTCTGCATCATGCTAGTATTTCTCTGATTGTGCTACACTTTGATTTTGCTATTAGAGAGTATCTATCGATATGATAATTGATCAAGTTAGATGTGGCATATTCATCTCCAAGATGTAGAAGTTTAGATCTCTCTCTCTCTCTCTCTCTCTCTCTCTCTCTCTCTCTCTCTCTCTCTCTCTCTCTCTCTCTCTCTCTCTCTCTCTCTCTCTCTCTCTCTCTCTCTCTCTCTCTCTCTCTCTCTCTCTCTCTCTCTCTCTCTCTCTCTCTCTCCCCCTCCCTCTCCCTCTCCCTCTCCCTCCCTCCCCCTCTCTCTCTCCCTCTCCTCTCTTTCTCTCTCTCTCTCTCTCTCTCTCTCTCTCTCTCTCTCTCTCTCTCTCTCTCTCTCTCTCTCTCTCTCTCTCTCTCTCTCTCTCTCTCTCTCTCTCTCTCTCTTTCATATCTCATTTTAAGTGTCACAACACATAGTGTATAGTGTTCACTTATGCATCATCCATGTTCAATGATGGTTTGTTATGGTGTGGTGTGTAAGTATCTAGCATTATCTATATCACAATGAACATTTTCATCTAATTAATTCATCAGCTTAAGAAACTCTGGTTTTTTATGAGAGAGTGCCTGTTGCTATGATAATTAATGAAGTTGGATGTGACACATTCATCTCGAGGATGAAGAATATTAGATCTCTCGCTCTCCCTCATATCTCATTTTAAGTGCCACAACAAAAAGTGTCGAGTGTTCACTATTGCCTCATCCATGTTCATTGATGATTTGTTCTTGTGTGGCATGTAAGTAACTAGCATTATGTATATTGCAATGAACATTATTATCTATTTGATTTCACCAATTTTAGAAACTTTGATTATGTTATCAAAGAGTGTCTATTGATATCATAATTGATAAAGTTAGATGTGACACATTCATCGCCAAGATGAAGAAGTTTAGATCTTTCTCTTTGTCTCTCTCTCCCTCACTCTCTCTCTCTTTCTCTCTCTCATACCTCATTTTAAGTGTTGCAACACATAGTGTATGAGTATGAGTCTGTGGATGTGTATGTGACACGCATCAAAGATTTGAAAGAGCACTTGGCAAACATAGATGAGATTATTCTGGATGCATCACTCATCTCTACATTGTTGAAAGGATTGCAAGAATCTTTTCAAAGCTTTGCTACTACACTCCATTTGGTTGAAAAAGGGAATCCTAATATGTATGCATTTGATGAGGTTGTGTCTCCCATGGTTGCATTCGCTGCCCATCGATGTAGGAAAGTACATCAGTTGGACATAAAGAGAGATTTCTTGAATGGGGATTTGCAAGAAGAGGTTTATGTGAAACAATCTCCTAGATTTGACATGAAAGGGCAAGAGCATATGGTTTTTCACTTGCATAAAGTCTTGTATGGTCTCAAGCAAGCTCCACATGCATCGTATGATAAAATACATAAGCACTTGGTTGCTCTTGGCTTCACGTGTAGTTCAATTGAAATCACACTCTATGTACGCAAAGATGGGGCTGATCTTACAGTGCTTATTATTTATGTCGATGACATACTCTTGATTGGGTCATATGATGCAAAAGATGACAGTCTTATGGCTGATTTGCAACATACTTTTGATATAACTTATCTTGGTCTTTTGAGCTACTATCTTGGCATCCAATTTGTATCCTTGAGGGGGGAATTATTCTGCATCAAGCAAAGTATGTTGAAAAACTACTTCAGAATTTTGACTTTGAGGATTGCAAGTTAGTTTCCACATCAGTTGAGATAGGATTTAGATTCTTAGATGAGGATTCTAGTGATGCATTTAACACTTCACTTTATCAGCAAGCTGTGGGATTCTCATATATGCATGCAACACAAGGCCACATATACAGTATGTAGTTTCCCAGTTGAGTCGATCCATGCATAGCCCTGGCACTAAGCATTGGCAAGTAGTGAAACATGTGTTTAAATATCTCAAAGGCACTTTGAGCTTAGGTCTCTTTTATGGAAGAGATATTCAGCCATGCTTGCATGCTTTTACAGATAGTGATTGGGCTGGTTGTTATGATACTCACATGTGCACAAGTGGTAATTGCTTTTTCCTTGGAGACTCATGCATATCGTGGTTGAGAAGGAAGCAACCTACAATGGCGACATCGAGTTGTGAAGCTAAATATAGGGCAGTTTTCATAGCTACAGTGGAGTGTATATGGTTGAGACGCCTATTGATGGATCGTTGCATGGAGATTGATGTTGTGACACATATTCTCACTGATAGTCAGAGTGCTTTGGCTATTGCATGAAACCCAGTGTTTCATGCACGGACCAAGCATATTGAGGTGCATCATCCGAGCACCTTCATACAGGAGGTATTGATTTGGTATGTGTGCCTATACAAGATAATGTGGTAGACATATTCACAAAAGCTCTTCCACGAGAAAAGGTTGAAGCTTTTTGCAAAGCTTTAGGCTTATTACCTTGTGGAAGCTGATATGTCACTCCTTGTATGTGTTCACACCATTCACTCCAGGGGGGTTTTCTACACTTATGTGTTCCTCGAGCAGCTTTGATGTGAACCTTTTCCCTATCCATGGGCACTGTTTACTCTAGAGCTAACAAGAGGTTTTATCCCCATGTTACCACATACATGATGCACTCATATGTAGTGTTACTTAGTACTTAGGGATATTATTCAGCATTTACTTTAGTTGAGTTCATCGTTAATAGAGAGAGTTATTCCAACCATCTGTCTTCTTTGTGTATCTTGTTGCATTTGTGCTCCTTGTGTGTGCTTCTCGTGTGTCTCTCGCACTTCTACACACACCCAATAGACACTTGGGTCATGCTAAACAATAAATAAAGATCAATCTCATCCATAGAGCGACATATGACATGGATTCAATGCATTCCATAGGATCAAGATCCTCATGGATGCATGAAGACACTCATCTATGGATGTGCAAAGTTGCGGAAGAAGAAGGAGATCGACTTTATAATTGTTAATCCAAGAATATGTGAGGAAGGTATGATGACCATGAGCAAGTGAAGTGCACAAGTGAGTGAGTGAAAAGCACACAAGCATGCACACACATACACAGACACATGCACACATGGCAAGACAAAGAGATGGAGAAATGGAAACCAAAAACAAGATTACAAGCTCATTTTCACTTGAATTTCCAATTTTCTAACCCCAAAAATGAGCTCTCTAGCTCCTTTTATAGTTTTTTACTAGCTTTTGCTCTCGTCAAGACCTAGTGTCTAGCCTAGTTAAAAATTAGGTTCCTATGCTATTTTGAAGGTGCAAACGAGCTCTTAAGAATATGAAAATTGGTACATAATTAGATCTAATACTCATCAAGTGCAGAAACTCCTTGACTTGCACAAATAGAGTGAGAATTATCAAAAACAATTTTACAATGGTGTGTAGTGATAAAGATCACTGTTGTGAAAGTATTAACAATTGAAAAATTAAGTGAGCCTAGTTGCCAAATCTTCATTGATTGCTCTACCTGCTTGGCCCTGTTTAACTCTCCCTCTATTCTGATTCTCTCCAAGTTCTTCCCTATCTTGTAGCACCTTGACTACCTTGGCTGCTGCCAACACCATGTAAAAGAATATAATAAGCATGGATTAGTTTTATTTAAATTTATTGAGTTGAATGTAGACATATTTTCATAAGGCATATGGATTTCTTTATGCAACTATTTAATAGAACAAAATGGTATTGCTCAATCTACAAATAAGCCTATTTCAAATACAAATTGACCATTGATGCTTGAGAAAAATATTCCTTGTTTTTATTGGGTAGAAATCGGTTTACGTATTGTGTATATTATAAATTACTCATCCAATTACTACCATGAAGTGAAACAAAGACATGAAGGGTTGATGCAAAGACATGACATGGCCCACCAAATTTCTTTAATGGGCCATCAAGCACGTGCCATATCACTTGGATCATGCTAAACAATAAATAAAGATCAATCCCATCCACAGAGCCACAGATGACATGGAGTCAGTGCATTCCATAGGATCAGGATCCTCATGGATGCATGAAGACACTGAGCTATGGATGTGGAAAGTGGAGAAGAAGAAGGAGATCCACCTCATATTGTAGATCTGAGAAGATGCGAGGAAGGTATGACAACCATGAGCAAGTGAAGTGCACAAGTGAGTTTGTGAGAAGCACACAAGCATGCATGCACATACACATACACAGCAAGACAAAGAGATGGAGCAATAGAATCTTTGATTAACCAAAAGCAAGATTACAAGCTCTTTTTCACTTCAATTCCAAATTTGCTAACACCAAAAATGAGCTCTCTAGCACCTTTTATGGTTTTTGACTAGCTCTTGGCCCTCTCTAGACCTAGTGTCTGACCTAGTTAAAAATTAGGTTCCTACCCTATTTTGGAGAATCAAACGAGCTCTAAAAAATATGAAAATTGGTACATACTAAGATTTACAATGGTTTGTAGTGATTAAGATCACTAGTGTGAAAGTGTTAACAATTGAAAAATTAAGTGGGCTAGTTTTCAAATCTTCATTGATTGCTCTGCCTGATTGGTCTTGCTTGGCTCTCCTTGTGTTTTGATTCTCTTTGAGCTCTTCCTTGTCTTGTAACACCTTGACTCCCGTGGCTGCTACCAACACCATGTAAAGAATATAATAAGAACGGATTATTTTCATTTAAATTTATTGAGTTGTGTAGACATATTTTCATGAGGCATATAGATTTGTTTATGCACCTATATAATAGAACAAAATGTTATTGGTGAATTTGCAAATAAACCTATTTCAATACAAATTGACCATTGATGCTTGAGAGAAATACGCCTTGTTTTTATTGGGTAGAGATTGGTTTATCTATTGCATATATAATAAATTACTGATTCAATTACTTCCATATGTCAAGTAACATTTTGAGGACATTTGCATAAAAATAGAACTGAAGGAAAGACATGAAGGGTTGAAGCAAAGACATGATGTGGCCCACCAAATTTCTTCAATGGCCTCAAGCACATGCCAAATCACTTGGATCATGCTAAACAATAAATAAAGATCAATTCTAACCATCGAGCCATAGATAAAACGGAGACACTGCATTCCATAGAATCAAGATCCTCATGAATGCATGAAGACACTCACCTATGGATGTGCAAAGTTGTAGAAGAAGAAGGAGAGACACCTCATAATTGTCAATCCAAGAATATGTGAGGAAGGTATGACGACCTTGAGCAGGTGAAGTACATAAGCGAGTGAGTGAGAAGCACACAAGCATGCACACACACACATGCACACACATCAAGACAAAGAGATGGAGCAATAGAATCTTTGATTAACCTAAAACAAGATTACAAGCTCTTTTTCACTTCAATTCCCAATTTTCTAAGCCCAAAAATGATCTCTCTAGCTCCTTTTATAGTTTTTGACTAGCTTTTGTTCCTGTCCACACTTAGTGTACGACCCACTTAAAAATTAGGTTCCTAGGCTATTTTGGAGGCTCAAACAGACTCTAAAAAATATGAAAATTGGTACGTATTTAGATCTAATACTCCTCAAGCTCGATGACCCCTGGGCTTGCAAAAAATGGAGTGAAAATTATCAGAAATGGTATTTACAATGGTGTGTAGTGATTAAGATCACTGCTGTGAAAGTGTTAACAATTGAAAAATTAAGTCGGCCTAGTTGCAAAATCTTCATTGATTGCTCTGCCTGCTTGGTCCTGCTTGACTCTACCTCTGTTTTGATTCTCTCCGAGGGCTTCCCTATCTTGTAACACCTTGACTGCCCTCGCTCCTGCCAACACTATGTAAAAGAATATAATAAGAATGGATTATTTTCATTTAAATTTATTGAGTTGAATTTAGACATGTTTTCATATTAAGGCATATGGATTTGTTTATGCAACTATGTAATAGATCAAAATGTTATTGGTGAACTTACAAATAAACCTATTTCAAATATAAATTGACCATTCATGCTTGAGAGAAATATGCCTTGTTTTTATTGGGTAGAAATTGGTTTACCTATTGTATATATTATAAATTACTGATCCAATTACTGCCATCTGTCAAGTTACATTTGAGGACATTCGCAGAAAAATTGAAGTGATGCAAAGACATGAAGGGTTGAAGCAAGACGTGATGTTTCCCACCAAATTTCTTTAATGGGCCATCAAGCACATGCCAAATCACTTGGATCATGCAAAACAATAACTAAAGATCAATCCCATCCATAGAGCGACAGATGACATGGAGTTAGTACATTCCATAGGATCAAGATCCTCATGGATGCATGAAGACACTCACCTATGGATGTGCAAAGTTGCAAAAGAAGAAGGACATCCACCTCTTATATGTCAATCCGAGAATATGTGAGGAAGGTATGATGACTATGAGCAAGTGAAGTGGACAAATGAGTGAGTGAGAAGCACACAAGCATGCACACACATACACACATGTGCACACACGAAAAGACAAAGAGATAGAGTAGTAGAATCTTTGATTAACCAAAAACAAGATTACAAGCTCTTTTTCACTTCAATTCCCCATTTGCTAACCCCAAACATGCGATATCTAGTTCCTTTTATAGTTTTTGTGTAGCTTTTAGTCCTATCTAGACCTAATGTCCGGCCTAGCTAAAAATAAAGTCCCTAGGCTATTTCGGAGGCTCAAAAGAGCTCTAAAAAATATGAAAATTAGTACGTACTTAGATATAAAACTCCTCAAGCTTGAGGACTCCTTGGATTGCTTAAAATGCAGTGAGAGTTGTCACAAATGATATTTACAATGGTGTGTACTGATTAAGATCATTGTTGTGAAAGTGTTGACAATTGAAAAATTAAGTGGGCCTAGTTGCCATATCTTTGTTGAGTGTTCTGCCTGCACAGTCTTGCTTAATTCTCCCTCAATTATGATTCTCTCTGATGGCTTCCTTGTCTTGTAACACCTTGACTGTCTTGGCTGTTGCCAACACCGTGTAAAAGAATATAATAAGAATGGATTATTTTCATTTAAATTTATTGAGTTGAATGTAGAAATATTTTCACAAGGCATATGGATTTGTTTATGTAGCTATATAATAGAACAAAATGTTATTGGTGAATCTAGAAGTAAACTAATTTCAACCACAATTTGTCTATTGATGCTTGAGAGAAATATGCCTTGCTTTTATTGGGTAGAAATTGGTTTACCTATTGCATATAATATAAATGACTGATCCAATTACTACCATGTGTCAAGTTATATTTAAGGACATTCGCACAAAACTTGAAGTGAATCAAAGACATAAAGGGTTGAAGCAAAGATGTGATGTGGCCCACCAAATTTTTTTAATGGGTCATCGAGCACATGCCAAATCACTTGGATCATGCAAAACAATAAATAAAGATCAATGCCATCCATAGATCCATAGATGACATGGAGTGAGGGCATTCCATAGGATCATGATCCTCATGGATGCATGAAGACACTCACCTATGGATGTGCAAAATTGTAGAAGAAGAAGGAAATCCACCTCATAAATGTCAATCTGAGAAGACGTGAGGAAGGCATGATGACCATGAGCAAGTGAAGTGCACAACTTAGTGAGTGAAAAGCACACAAGCATGCACACACATACACACACACACGTACACATGGTAAGACAAAGAGATGGAGTAATGGAATATTTGATTAATAAAAAACAAGATTACAAGATCTTTTTCACTTCAATTCCTAATTTGCTTACCTCAAAAATGAGCTTTCTAGCTCCTTTCATAGTTTTTTACTAGCTTTTGCTCCTCTCTAAACCTAGTGTTTGGCCTAGTTAAAAGTAGGTTCCTAGGCTATTTTGGAGGCTCAAACAAGCTCTAAAAAATATGAGAATTGGTACATACTTAGATCTAATACTCCTCAAGCTCAAGGACTCCTCGGCTTGCACAAAATGGAGTGAGAATTATAAAAAATGGTATTTACAATGGTGTGTAGTGATTACGATCACTATTGTGAAAGTGTTAACAATTGAAAAATTAAGTGTGCCTAGTTGTCGGATCTTTGTTGCCTGCTCTGTTTGCTTGGTCCTCCTTGAATCTCCCTCTATTCTAATTCTCTCTGACAACTTCCCTATCTTGTAACACCTTGACTTCCCTAGCTACTTCCAACACCGTGTAAAAGAATATAATAAGAATGGATTATTTTCATTTAAATTTATTGAGTTGAATGTAGACATATGTTCATAAAAATATGGATTTGTTTATGCAGTTATATAATAAAACAAAATGTTATTATGAATCTACAAATAAACCTATTTCAAACACAAATTCACCATTGATGCTTGAGAGAAATATGCCTTGTTTTCATTGGGTAAAAATAGGTTTACCTATTATATATATTATAAATTACTGATCCAATTACTACAATGTGGCAAGTTACATTTGAGGATGTTGGCAGAAAAATTGAAGTGAAGCAAAGACATGAAGGGTTGAAGCAAAGACGTGATGTGGCCCACAAAATTTCTTTAATGGGCCATCAAGCACATGCCAAATCACTTGGATCATGCTAAACAATAAATAAAGATAAATTCCATCCATATAGCCATAGATGACACGGAGTTAGTGCATTCTATAGGATCAGGATCCTCATGGATGCATGAACACACTCACCTATGGATGTGCAAAGTTGCAAAAGAAGAAGGAGATCCACCTCATAATTGTCAATTTGAGAAGACATGAGGTAGGTATGAGGACCAGGAGCAAGTGAAGTGCACAAGTGAGTGAGTGAGATGCACACAAGCATGCACACACATACACACATGTGTGCACCCATGGCAAGACAAAGAGATTGAGCAATGGAATCCTTGATTAACCAAAAACAAGATTACAAGGTCTTTTTCACTTCAATTCCCAATTTGCTAACCCCAAAAGTGAACTCTCTAGCTCTTTTTATAGTTTTTGACCAGTGTTTGGTCTTGTCGAGACCTAATGTCCACCCTAGTTAAAAATTAGGTTCCTAGGCTAGTTTGGAGGCTCAAATGAGCTCTAAAAAATATGAAAATTGGTACGTACTTAGAACTGATGCTCCTCAAGCTTGAGGACTCCTTGGCTTGCACAAAATGGAATGAGAATTATCAAAACTGTTATTTACAATGGTGTGTAGTGATTAAGATCACTCTTGTGAAAGTGTTAACAATTGAAAATTGAAGTGGTCCTAGTTGTCGTATCTTCATTGATTGTTCTGCATGCTTGATCGT
Source organism: Ceratopteris richardii (assembly GCA_020310875.1). Classification (NCBI taxonomy): domain Eukaryota; kingdom Viridiplantae; phylum Streptophyta; class Polypodiopsida; order Polypodiales; family Pteridaceae; genus Ceratopteris; species Ceratopteris richardii. Next base: position 79,207,211 of record CM035417.1, on the reverse strand, counting down.
GCTTGACTCTCCTCTATTTTGATTCTCTCGAACGGCTTCCCTATCTTGTAACACCTTGACTGCCCGGGCTACTCTCAACGCCATCTGAAAGAATATAATAAGAATGGCCTCGGCTTGCACAAAATGGATTGCGAATTATCAGAAATGGTATTTACAATGGTGTGTAGTGATTAAGATCATTGTTGTGAAAGTGTTAACAATTGAAAAATTAAGTGGGCCTAGTTACTAGATCTTTGTTGAGTGCTCTGCCTGCTTGGTCCTAGTTGACTCTCCCTCGAGTCTTGTAACACCTTGACTATCGTGGTTGTTGCCAACATCGTGTAAAAGAATATAATGGGAATGGATTATTCTCATCTAATTTATTGAGTTGAATGTAGACATATTTTCATAAGGCATATGGATTTCTTTATGCATCTATATAATAGAACAAAATGTTATTGGTGAATTTACAAATAAACCTATTTCAAATACAAATTAACGATTGGTGCCTGAGAGAAATATGCCTTGATTTTATTGGGTAGAAATTGGTTTACCTATTACAGATATTATAAATTATTGATCCAATTACTAGATGTCTCAAGTTACATTTGAGGACGTTGGCAAAAAAATTGAAGTGAAGCAAAGCCATGAAGGGTTGAAGCAAAGATGTGATGTGGCCCACCAAATTTCTTTAATGGGCCATTAAGCACATGCCAAATCACTTGGATCATGTAAACAATAAATAAAGACCAATCCCATCCATAGAGCTAGAGATGACACGGAATGAGTGCATTCCATAGGATTAGGATCCTCATGGATGCATGAAGACACTCACCTATGTATGTGCAAAGTTGTAGAAGACGAAGGAGATCCACCTCATAATTGTCAATCCAAGAAGAAGTGAGGAAGTTATGACGACCGTGAGCAAGTGAAATGCACAAGTGAGTGAGTGAGAAGCACACATGCATGCACACACGTACACACATAGCCGCACACATGGCAAGACAAAGAGATGGAGCAATGGAATCTTTGATTAACCAAAAACAAGATCACAAGATCTTTTTCACTTCAATTCCCAATTTTCTAACCCCAAAAATGAGCTTTCTAGCTCCTTTTATAGTTTTCGACTAGCTTTTGGTCATGTCGAGACCTAGTGTCTGGCCTAGTTAAAAATTAGGTTCCTATGCTATTTTGGAGGCTCAAACGAGCTCTAAAAAAATATCAAAATTTGTTTGTACTTAGAACTAATACTCCTCAAGCTCAAGGACTCCTCAACTTGTAGAAAACGGAGTGACAATTATAAAAAATGCTAATTACAATGGTGTGTTTTATTAAGATCACTGTTGTGAAAGTGTTAACAATTGAAAAATTAAGTGGGCCTAGTTGCCGGATCTTTCTTCACTACTCTGCCTGCTTGGTCCTACTTGACTCTCCCTCTATTCTGATTCTCTCCAAGGGCTTCCCTATCTTGTAACACCTTGACTGCCCTGGTTGTGGCCAACACCGAGATGCATCTTAGTTGAACCTCATTTGTAATCCTTGGCGAACCATATCTCAAACAAGTACTAGTTTCTTGGTACATGGAAAAAATCAAGAGATCTTTCCTTCTCATCTTCCATAGATATTTCCTATATGTGTAATAGGATCATGTTATATAACCCAAGTTAAATAGATCCAAGAGTAGGTATATGTTACAAGTTCAAAACCCTATTGAAATGGCCAATTATATGATTTTGAGAACTTAAATCAACATAACAATAACTATTGCATGGAAATCGAAACATTAGTAGAGATTTTCTTGAGCGTATGATGATGCACCATAAAGTGTCTATCATCATCCTCAATGACATCCTCACTACTCTGATGTTTCCATCTATAAACATGTTCAAAAGTAACTTGCTTACAACCTCTCCATCATTCTCTATTATCATTACTTGAATTATTGCGTTGAAAAGCTACAAAATCTTTGGATCCCCCACCTCAAAATTTTCCTCTACCTCTTATGCTTGTTTTTTTTTTACTTGTTGTGCTTGGTTCCACTTATTTTTACCTCATCCACTAGTAACAACTTTACCTTGACTTCTTTTCTTTCTAGAGTAAGATACTTGAATTCCCCTTGAAAAGTGATCTTCTCCAATATTCTTTTCGTACCTTGTGAGTTGCAAAGGTGGACTTATGAATGCATTCTTCTCTAATACATGCAATTCATTATGTCTTCATGCCCTCCATTATTTTTTATGGATCTCGTACAATTTACGTAGCGCTAATGATGATTTGTTAGAAACCTAAACCCTCTTGATTTCCATGAGACAAGGTCGCGGGATACTACATTTGATCTGGCTACTTAGATTTACATTCTTTTAATCAAATTTGATCTAGCGAAGAGAAACGAGAGTAAAGTTATAAATATGCTAGAAAGAAAACAAAATCCTGAAAAAGAGAAATCGAGAAAGAAAGGGTGATTGGGGCCAATTTAACTATCAAGGGTGATTGGGCTATTGTTTCTGATCGGACTTGCAAGTGTGTTATTTTTGTGTGGGGTATGTTAGCATGTTCCAGCATCTTGCTCTCATGCTTCATTGCCATATTCGGAAGCTTCACTCTGCTACATGCCAAGTTGGAGGGGAGTTTTGGAAGAAAGACAAATAGTGAATTCTGTTTTGGTTTCTTAAAATTAATTTAAATACAAGAATGTAATTGTGGGGATGTAGCTCAAATGGTAGAGCGATCGCTTTGCATGGATTGGTGCCCTCCATCTCCAACAAGACCACAGCACTCCGTGTCAAGCTTACCCTTAGCACACTCCTTTTGAGGAGTTTTCTACTTATGGCCTTCCTTTAGCACCCTCCTTATGAGCTTTGCAATTTCAATGAGGAGCACTCTCCTTATGAGGCTTTCCCTTAGCACTCTCCTTTTGAGGCTTTCCCTTAGCACTATCCTTAGCACTTTCCTTTAGTCTTCCTTATGCCGTTGAGTACTCCGAGGGAGGATGGTTTGAGAGGGTCTTATGGCCTTCTTGTTTTTGGATTGAATGTGTTCTTGAGTAGTTCCTTCCACAATGGAAGTGCCTTTGATGATGAGATCATCATGCTCTTGTCGGATGAGATCATCCGTCAAGAACAAGGGATTTCATATGAATCTCTTGGGAAGGATTTCCTAAGCCTGATAGATCATTTTCAAAAGAAGAAAGTTGGAACAATAAAAAAACAAAGAAAGTTGAAACATACAAATGGGTGTTATATTCGAAGACTCTTTGAAATATGGGATTCTGATTCTCCTTATCAAATCTAAATATGCTTACAATAAGGGGTTCCACAAAGCCACCAATTCTACCGTGGATCCTAATTTTCCACTATTGGATATTGTCCATATTTCAAGATCTAAGATCCTCTATCACTTGTAAAAATCTTCCTAGAGAGATCGTATGAATCACCATATGAGTTCCAACTATAGGAATGCATAAGTAGAAGGTTGATATGTTATGTATAATATCATGTTAGCACAACCAAATCGGCTTTTATAAATAGAAAATCATTAATATAGCTCTACCATAGTTATACAAAGTGTGGGTCCATGGGTGCTAGGCCCGTTCACTTGTACAATTGTTCTTTCTATTAACTAAAGTTTGGCAGAGTAGGCTATTGTTGAACTTCCTTTCGAAAAAAAAGAAGTGGAGGTATGCAAGCTCAATGTAATGTTAGGATTAGTGTCAAAATCATTCATACGGGATGTAGAGTCCTATAGTCCAAGGAAAATGTTTGCTTGACTGCTAATTTTATTGTTGTTTCTACTTCCTAATCATGAAATAATTCCAAAGTTGATGATTAAAAACTGTAATCATTTTGTGGAGCTTTAGACGCCGTTCTCTCAAAGAAGAACCCAAACAAATTGTTCACAATCCCATAGATCATTCTCCATACATTGAAATGCACTTTAGAGGAAACTCTTGACTCATGTGAATTCACATTATTGTGCTCAAAGCCATTACTCAATGATGCCACAACTTTTGGCACAGGTTCAACATGAGACACTCATTCATAAAAAGGAGATTGACAACAAACTGAGCATATATAGATGAGGAAGCTCAAAACTTGAGCATACAATACTAAGCTGTCAATTAGGTACTTTTGTAGAACATTCTTTTCTTTTTACAGAAGATAATTACTGGAGATTCCTTCTCAAATCAGGTGAAAAAGCATCACTTGCCACCGCAATATCTTTAGGCCATGTGATCAGCAACATTGGAAAGTATAAGAACACACACTTGGTAAATTGACCCATTCAATTTTGCACACATAAAGCCTCAGCGATGTACTCGAACAATTTCATCACCATCCACGAAATGAACTTCACCCTTGAGGTAACCCCCTGAATCACCTTCTGCTCTTGTATCAATGCAAAATGGTACATGGCAATAGTCTGATTCCAAACCCATATGTGCAATATATCCCCAGCAGTGAACACATTATGTTCTCTCATTGCCTCATGGCAAGCTAATAACTTGACTTTATTGGGGTTACCCAACAGAGGATTTGATTTGAGACAATTATTTAGTGCAGTGATGTCTTCCCAACCAGTCATAAAAACAAGAACTGCTCCCTCCCTTTCATTCTTGCAAACATGACAAAGTAAAGCCTCTGTTAGCATGAACCCAAGACATTCAGGATTCCATTGCGATAAAGCGAACTGTACTGCACCACTATACTTCCTTAAATCTCCATTTGCTAAAGCATCCATGGCTAAAGAAATGATAGGATTCCTTTTACTTCGTTGCAACATTCTCTGCATTTTCTTTATCTGCACCATAATCATCACCTTGATAAATTTCACTAAATGTGTTACCAATCAACTCCAGAACATCTACCAAATAGTGTATGTTTACCGGATATGTGAAACCAGGTATATGCAATAATGGGGCACCATCAAGATATGAGGACAAGTGAAATTTCAACAAAGGCACCAATATAGGAGCAACTTGATCAATCCACAAGTAGAAGCCTCCCTTTAGTTCATCCACATAGCAAGAGAGCATACTACATGTAGTGTCATTTTCCTCGAAGAAGCTACTTCGAATACCAATCCGTTTATCTCCAATGGTGACAGTCTCCACACTCCAATCATCTGAATCAATATCATCATCAAAGTTGTCTGCATCTGTAACAGTCACATCTAGTTTCAACTATGCAGAATGCAGGAGGGGGACATCACAATGCTCATGTAGGGTAAGAAATATTGACCCAAGTATTTGCATAAACATGCCCATTCCTGAAGCATATAGCTGGTAGTCAGATCATCATCCTTTAAGAGTGAACATTACAGGTTCAAGAGCACCTCCATAACCTGCTTGGCATCCTTTCCAAACTTCTCTTTCCCAAGTACTATTTCCTCTAAGCTTAGACACTCAATAGCCTTCACTCTCAGCATTCTGTTGGATTCATCATATAGCCTTTAGTAAAGGCATGAAACTATCACAATAAACTTGAAAGTCCTCCTTTGATGCATTAGCCACAGATGCTAGAGCAATCAGGGCTCCTTGCATCATTCACTTGCCACTTTGCCAAAGTGTGAGCAACTTGGCTACAACCCCATCAAGATATGGGTTGAGCAACTCTGGCCCATAACTCTCACTGAAGCTCAAGATTGTTGTTGCAGCATGAGCCTGTACTTGAGCATTCTGGAAATCATCCATGGCTCCAACCAATGTAGGCACTACTCTTTGAACCATGGGTGTTTATCCCCTAGTGCATAAAGATCATCTTTTATCTCTAAATTTATCTGCTGCATTACTATGCATGTGTCTGCCACGAGCCCAATTTCTGGTATGTGAAATTCAATTCTTCTTTGCAAATGCTAATTAGAATAAACTTCACATCTTCTGACCAGCATGGATGTTCTCCAAAATGTAGAAGCCAATCCAAAGGGGCACCCACTACAAGTGCAACATTACATTGCATTATGGCTATAAATCTTGCAGCAAAAGTAGAGAGGGGATGAGCATCAGAAATAAGGCCCTTTCCCATAGGTTTTGGCAATAACGTTATCCATGTCACATTCACAAAATCATGAAGGGCCTTCTCTGCATATGCATATGCAGCTCCCTTACCAAAAACAAGTAGAGGTTGTTGTGCATTTCTAAGCAAAGAAATTGCTCTTTCAATGTCACCTGATGGAGATGCAAGTTCCTTAACCTCTGAAAGTGGCTGCTTCCATAAGGGGACATGCTTTTCAATAAGTTCAAGGAGCTTTTCTGCTTGTTCTTCTGAGATTACTTCGGGAAGGCTATCAGAAGGCAAGGCCTCTATAATGATACAGGTTATATCCTCAACCTGTTTTTGACTTTGCAGCAAACGTCACAAGTGGTTCCTCAAATTGTAGTTGATCAAGCTCTTCAAAATCACCCTTCCCAATGTGTGCTCGAATAGAGGATCATGATATCATACTGACATGCCACGTACTAATCATGGCATTGCTGAGGCTTATGATTGAGCACTTAATTGAGTCTAGGATCCAAGTTGTTTTCGCAAAAGAATAGCAGACAATGCACGTACATCTGCCATAGAGGAAGACCACACCGTAAGGACTAGCTTGAGAAGAAAAGTGTCCAGATGCTAAGATCGACAAGGATTGAAAAGTTTCTCTGCTTGCATTCGATCTTCATCACATGCACTCGCCAACAGTAGACACTAACGCTTCAAATGGTTCTCCACTCCAACCAAGAAGAGCATCCACTTGGCGTTCACCTGTTGTATAACGATAGCTATTGGCAGCCATGTCCCTCCTCCACTTCTTGCCATAGGTAGAGAGAGAGAGAGAGAGACAGAGTTCCCCTCCAGAGGAGGGTGAACCCCCATCTCCTTGCGTACTTTTCAAAACACCCCCCCGTTACTTCCAATCTCTTTCAAAGTTAAGCAATAAAACTTCCCCTTTCACCTCCGACACATGCTGACGTCAGGGGGTAGTGGGGAAGTACCTTCCTTTTTTTCATCAAAGTTTTTTCTCTTTTTTCCACCAAAAAAACAATAAGGGCATATCTTCCTTAAGACATTGTGAATCCACAAACACCTAAATGTTGAGGTTCTGAGAGGGTGCAAATGGGCTTCGATCACAATTTTAATCCAAAATAAGTGCTGCATTATCTTTTTTTGATGGCATATCGGAGGGTAACATATCCCCCCACACTTAGCTAGTGAGCTCCTACAAACCAAAGACACCAAGAAACATAGAAATGCATGATGTGAATTTAGACCATTCCCTGCTCTTTCCCCCACCCTTCATTTCTTTGTGATCCCTTCTACTCACTCTTCTCACTTCTCCTTTCTTCTCACTCCATTCCTCTCCCTCTCCCTCTCTCTCTCCCTCTCCCCCTCTCTCCCCCTCCCCCCTCTCTCTCTCTCTCCCTCCTTCTCTCTGTCCCCCTCCCCCCATATATACACAAACACATAAACTCCTCGTGGACATCCCAATGAGACACATCTCCACATCTTCATCTAGATCATCTACCTTCTTCGACAAACCATTCTTCATTCTTTCTAACTCCGTTCCGAACGCATCCAACCTATCCAACACTGCTTTCAGCTCTTCCTCCATTTTTCCCGCTCCCGGTCCTCCAGCTATCCTCCTGTCTCATCGTCTTTCTGATTCATCCACCTACCGAGCTTGCTACTCAACCTTGCATTCCCTTTCTCTACCCGTCTCACTTTTTCATCGCTCTCTGCTTGAGCGCTCTTCATCCCTTCTAATTCTAGGTGGAACTCTTCAACTACCTTAGCTGCTTGGTCATCATATCTACCCATCATCTTTCACAATTTCTCGATTTCTTTTTCCATTTGGTTGACTCTCTTTGCCAGGTCATCATCATATTTAGGGGAATCCTCTTTCATCGCAACGCTATGGCAATCGGCTATCATCAAGCTGGTTCTTAGGTCTAAGACCACGTTTTTATGCTCAGACCTCGCAAGGCCTTCTCTCAAGCTCTTGTTCGCTTTCAACTCCTTGTTTCTATTCTCCACGTCCTGCAACTGTTCTACACACTTTGCAACAACCTCTCCAAATCATGCTTGACTTTCCTCAAGCTTTTCTACCTTGGTCCTCTCGCTATCCTGCTCTACCCGAAGAAAATTGACTTGGCCTTCCAGGCTCTTTACGAGTTCTACCAAGTCTCGATCATGAGATCCAGTGTCCTTTCTTTCACTTGCTCTCACGGTTTCTGTCGACAAAGTAACTCCACCCTTGTCAACTTCCACTTACAAAGAGGATAAACACCTATCGGATTCATTCATTGCGACCTTTACGTCAGTTACCTCTTTTGAGCCACACATGTGCTCACATAGCCTCTTTTTTCTGCATTTCGCACATGTGGGGGCAAAATCCAATGGGGTGCATACGTGAGGGAAATATTTGGCTATATGCCCAATCTACTCACAACACCATCATCTCACATAGTTTGATATCGGGCCAAACTATCGACCTCTATTCACATGATGTCTCATGGTCGGACCAGAATATATCCATCTCCTATTTTATCCAGCATTCATTTGCCTCATGTTGGCCTGTTCAAAACCATAGGCTTGCCTTTATCAGGCCATTTCTCTAATGAAGATCAAAGCAAATCTGGGATCAACTTGACTGTGCCACATGATTGGGGCACCAAACGAACTCGTAGCAATCTCTATGAGATATGCTAAGTCAATCCCCAGTAGGATCGCCAAATGTAGAGTCCTATAGCCCAAGGAAAATGTTTGCTTGACTGCTAATTTTATCGTTGTTTTTACTTCTTCATCATGAATTAATTCCAAAGTTGATGATTAAAAACAATCATTTTGTGGAGCTTCAGACGCTGTTCTCTCAAAGAAGAACCCAAAAAAATTGTTCACAATCCCATAGATCATTCTTCATACATTGAAATGCACTTTAGAGGAAACTCTTAACTCTTGTGAATTCACATTATTGTGCTCAAAGCCATTACTCAATGATGCCACAACTTTTGGCACAGGTTCAACATGAGACACTCATTCATAAAAAGGAGACTGACAACAAACTGAGCATATGTAGATGAGGAAGCTCAAAACTTGAGCATACAATACTAAGCTGTCAATTAGGTACTTTTGTAGAACATTCTTTTCTTTTTACGCAAGATAATGACTGGAGATTCGTTCTCAAATCAGGTGAAAAAGCATCACTTGCCATCGCAATATCTTTAGGCCATGTGATCAGCAGCATTGTAAAGTATAAGAACACACACTTGGTAAATTGACCCATTCAATTTTGCACACATAAAGCCTGAGTGATGTACTAGAACAATTTCATCACCATCCGCAAAATGAACTTCACCCTTGAGGTAACCCCGTGAATCACCTTCTGCTCTTGTATCAATGCAAAATGGTACATGGCAATAGTCTGATTCCAAACCCATACATGCAATATATCCCCAGCAGTGAACACATTATGTTCTCTCACTGCCCCATGGCAAGCTAATAACCTGACTTATTTGGGTTACCCAATAGAGGATTTGATTTGAGACAATTATTTAGTGTAGTGATGTCTTCCCAACCAGTCATAAAAAGAAGAACTACTCCCTCCCTTTCATTCTTGCAGACATGACAAAGTAAAGCCTCTCTTAGCATGAACCCAAGACATTCAGAATTCCATTGCGATAAAGTGAAAAGTATTGCACCACTATACTTCCTTAAATCTGCATTTGCTAAAGCATCCATGGCTAAAGTAATGACAGGATTCCTTTTACTTTGTTGCAACATTCTCTGCATTTTACATGCTTAATCTTCACCATAATCATCACCTTGATCGATTTCACTAAATGTGTAGCCAATCGACTCCAGAACATCTACCAAATAGTGTATGTTTACCGGATATGTGAAACCAGGTATATGCAACAATGGGGCACCATCAAGATATGAGGACAAGTGAAATTTCAACAAAGGCACCAATACAAGAGCAACTTGATCAATCCACAAGTACAAGCCTCCCTTTAGTTCATCAACATAGCAAGAGAGCATATTACATGTAGTGTCATTTTCCTTGAAGAAGCTACTTCGAATACCAATCTGTTTATCTCCAATGGTGATAGTCTCCACACTCGAATCATCTGAATCAATATCATCATCAAAGTTGTCTGCATCTATAACAGTCACATCTAGTTTCAACTATGCAGAATGCAGGAGGGCAACACAATGCTCATGTAGGGTAAGAAATATTGACCCAAGTATTTGCATAAGCATGCCCATTCCTGAAGCATATAGCTGGTAGTCGGATCATCATCCTTTAAGAGTGAACATTGAAGGTTCAATAGCACCTCCATAATTACCTACTTGGCATCCTTTCCAAACTTCTCTTTCCCAAGTACCATTTCCTCTAAGCTTAGACACTCAATGGCCTTCACTCTAAGCATCCTGTTGGATTCATCATATAGCCTTTAATAAAGGCATGAAACTATCACAATAGACTTGAAAGTCCTCCTTTGATGCATCAGCCATAGATGCTAGAGAAATCAGGGCTCCTTGCATCATTCACTTTCCACTTTGCCAAAGTGTGAGCAACTTGGCTACAACCCCATCAAGATATGGGTTGAGCAACTCTGGCCCATAACTCTCACTGAACCTCAGGATTGTTGTTGTAGCATGAGCCTGTACTTAAGCATTCTGGAAATCATCCATGGCTCCAACCAATGTAGGCACTACTCTTTGAACCATGGGTGTTTATCCCCTAGTGCATAAGGATCATCTTTGATCTCTAAATTTATCTGCTGCATTACTATGCATGTCTCTGCCACAAGCCCAATTTTTGGTATGTGAAATTCAATTCCTTCTTTGCAAATGCTAATTAGAATAAACTTCACATCTTCTGACCAGCATGGATGTTCTCCAAAATGTAGAAGCCAATCCAAAGGGGCACCCACTACAAGTGCAACATCACATTGCATTATGGCTACAAATCTTGTAGCAGAAGCACAGAGGGGATGAGCATCAGAAATAAGGCCCTTTCCCATAGGGTTTGGAAATAAAGTTATCCATGTCACATTAACAAAATCATGAAGGGCCTTCTCTACATATGCATATGCAGCTCCCTTACCAAAAACAAGCAGAGGTTGTTGTGCATTTCTAAGCAAAGAAATTGCTCTTTCAATGTCACGTGATGAAGCTGCAAGTTCCTTAACCTCTGAAAGTGGTTGCTTCCATAAGGGGACATGCTTTTCAATAACTTCAAGGAGATTTTCTGCTTGTTCTTCTGAGATTACTTCATGAAGGCTATCAGAAGGCAAGGCCTCTATAATGATAGAGGGTATATCCTCAACCTGTTTTTGACTTTGCAGCAAACATCACAAGTGGTTCCACAAACTGTAGTTGATCAAGCTCTTGAAAATCACCCTTCCCAATGTGTGCTCCAACAGAGGATCCTGATATCATACTGACAGGCCACGTATTAGTCATGGCATTGCTGAGGCATGCGATTGAGCACTTAATTGAGTCGAGGATCCAAGTTGTTTCTGCAAAAGAATAGCAGACAATGCATATACATCTGCCACAGAGGAAGACTGCACTGTATGGACTATCTTGAGAAGAAAAGTGTCCAGATGCTGAGAGCGACAAGGATTGAAAAGTTTCTCTTCTTGGATTCAATCTTTATCACATGCACTCGCCAATAGTAGACACTAACGCTTCAAATGGTTCTCCACTCCAACCAAGAAGAGCATCCACTTGGCATTCACCTGTTGTATAACGCTACCTATTGGAAGCCATGTCCCTGCTCCACCTTTTGTCATAGGTAGAGAGAGAGAGAGAGAGACAAAGTTCCCCTCCACAAGAGGTTGAACCCCTATCTCCCTGTGCACTTTCCAAAACACCCCCCCATTACTTCCAATCTCTTTCAAAGTTAAGCAATAAAACTTCCCCTTTCACCTCCGACACATGCTGACATCAGGGGGTAGTGGGGAAGTACCTTCCTTTTTTTCTTCAGATTTTTTTCTTTTTTTTTCCACCAAAAAAATTATAAGGGCATATCTTCCTTAAGACATTGTGAATCCACAAACACCTGAATGTTGAGGTTATCAGTCACAATTTTAATCGAGAATAAGTGCTGCATGATCTTTTTTTGATGGCATATCGGAGGGTAACATATCCCCCCACACTTAGCTGGTGAGCTCTTGCAAACCAAAGACACCAAGAAACATAGAAATGCATGATGTGAATCTAGACCATTCCCTCCTCTTTCCCCCACACTTCATTTCTTTGTGATCCCTTCTACTCACTCTTCTCACCTCCTTTCTTCTCACTCTATTCCTCTCCCTCTCCCTCTCTCTCTCCCTCTCCCCCTCTCTCCCCCTATCCCATCTCTCTCTCTCTCCCTCCCTCTCTCTCTCCCCCTCCCCCCATATATACACACACACATAACCTCCCCGTGGACATCCCAATGAGACACATCTCCTCTCTACTACTACTCAAGCCAAAATCCGGCCACTAATGTTATGGTCAACTTTTCCTCTCGAAACCCGCACACACTAATTACCTTACCGACCTGAAAACCTCGAAAAATACCACTTCAGTCCTAAGCATACAACAGATTTGATATGCCCGTCCTCACATCTCTGACTCACAATCTGCAAAGCAAACCCTAGATAGACTCAAGCCGTCCTCACCAACATCCATCTCCTCGTTTATTTTTTTATCTCCAATGTCTGCCTCACAGAGATTCCACCTGACCTGATAGATGACACGGAAAACTACCATTGGCCATTGTACTTCTTAGTGCTTCAAGCCTCGTCGCTAGGTCTCTTAATCCTTGTTTGTTGTGCTCAATATCACTCTGATATTGGAACAGTTCAGAGTCAATGCTTCGGAACCGATTCCATATTTTCTCCATCTCTTTATCCTCTCTCACCCTTTTTGAGGTCCGAGGGGAATATCCTCCCTCTTCTCAACTTGAACGATCAACTTCTCGACTTCCTCTCTAATCGGTCTTTTCTCCCAAATCCTACTCATATTTTCTTCATCCATATCATCTACCTTCTTTGACAATCCATTCTTCGTTCTTTCTAACTCCGTTCCGAACGCATCCAACCTATCCAACACTGCTTTCAGCTCTTCCTCCATTTTTCCCGCTCTCGAGTCCTCCACCTGTCCTCCCATCTCGTCGTCTTTCCGATTCATCCACCTACCGAGCTTGCTAATCAACCTTGCATTCTCTTTCTCTACCCATCTCACTTTTTCATCGCTCTCTGCTTGAGCGCTCTTCATCCCTTCTAATTCTAGGTGGAACTCTTCAACTACCTTAGCTCCTTGGTTATCATATCTACCCATCATCTCTCGCAATTTCTCGATTTCTTTTTTCATTTGGTTGACTCTCTGTGCCAGGTCATCATCATATTTAGGGGAATCCTCTTCGATCACAACGCTATGGCAATCGGCTATCATCAAGCCGGTTCTTAGGTCTAAGACCACGTTTTCAAGCTCAGACCTCACAAGTCCTTCCCTCAAGCTCTTGTTCTCTTTCAACTCCTTGTTTCTATTCTCCACATCTTGCAACTGTTCTACACGCTTTGCAATAACCTCTCCAAATCTTGCTTGACTTTCCTCAAGCTTTTCTACCTTGGTCCTCTCGCTATCCCACTCTACCCGAAGCAAATTGACTTGGCATTCTAGGCTCTTTACGAGTTCTACCAAGTCTCGGTCATGAGATCCAGTGTCCTTGCTTTCACTTGCTCTCGTGGTTTTTGTCGACGAAGTAACTCCACCCTTGTCAACTTCCACATACAAGGAGGATAAACACCTATCGGATTCATTCCTTGCAACCTTTACGTCAGTCACCTCTTTTAAGCCACACACGTGCTCACATAACCTCTTTTTTCTGCATTTCGCACATGTGGGGGCAAAATCCAATGGGTTGCATACGCGAGGGCAATATTTGGCTATATGCCCAATCTACTCACAACACCAGCATCTCACATAGTTTGATATCGGGCCAAACCTGTCAACCTTTGTTCACATGATGTCTCATGGTCGGACCAGAATATATCCATCTCCTATTTCGTCCAACATTCATTTGCCTCATGTTGGCTTGTTCAAAACGATAGGCTTACCTTTTTTGGGGCATTTCTCTAATGAAGATCAAAGAAAATTTGGGATCGACTTGACTATGCCACACGATTGGGGCACCAAGCAAACTCGTAGCAATCTCTATGAGATATGCTAATTCAATCCCCAGTAGGATCGCCAAATGTAGAGTCCTATAGCCCAAGGAAAATGTTTGCTTGACTGCTAATTTTATCGTTGTTTTTACTTCTTCATCATGAATTAATTCCAAAGTTGATGATTAAAAACAATCATTTTGTGGAGCTTCAGACACCGTTCTCTCAAAGAAGAACCCAAAAAAATTGTTCACAATCCCATAGATCATTCTCCATACATTCAAATGCACTTTAAAGGAAACTCTTGACTCCTGTGAATTCACATTATTATGCTCAAAGCCATTACTCAAAGATGCCACAACTTTTGGCACAGGTTCAACATGAGACACTCATTCATAAAAAGGAGACTGACAACAAACTGAGCATATATAGATGAGGAAGCTCAAAACTTGAGCATACAATACTAAGCTGTCAATTAGGTACTTTTGTAGAACATTCTTTTCTTTTTACACAAGGTAATGACTAGAGATTCCTTCTCAAATCAGGTGAAAAAGCATCACTTGCCACCGCAATATCTTTAGGCCATGTGATCAGCAACATTGGAAAGTATAAGAACACACACTTGGTAAATTGACCCATTCAATTTTGCACACATAAAACCTGAGCAATGTACTGGAACAATTTCATCACCATCCACGAAATGAACTTCACCCTTGAGGTAACCCCCTGAATCACCTTCTGCTCTTGTATCAATGCAAAATGGTACATAGCAATAGTCTGATTCCAAACCCATACGTGCAATATATCCCTAGTAGTGAACACATTATGTTCTCTCACTGCCCCATGGCAAGCTAATAGCCTGACTTTATTTGGGTTACCCAACAGAGGATTTGATTTGAGAGAATTATTTAGTGCAGTGATGTCTTCCCATCCAGTCATAAAAACAAGAATTGCTCCCTTCCTTTCATTCTTGTAGACATGATAAAGTAAAGCCTCTGTTAGCATGAACCCAAGACATTCAGGATTCCATTGCGATAAAGCGAACTGTACTGCACCACTATACTTCCTTAAATCTGCATTTGCTAAAGCATCCATGGCTAAAGAAACGACAGGATTCCTTTTACTTTGTTGCAACATTCTCTGCATTTTCCATGCTTAATCTTCACCATAATCATCAGCTTGATCAATTTCACTAAATGTGTAACCAATTGACTCCAGAACATCTACCAAATAGTGTATGTTTCCCAGATATGTGAAACCATGTATATGCAACAATGGGGCACCATCAAGATATGAGGAGAAGTGAAATTTCAACAAAGGCACCAATACAAGAGCAACTTGATCAATCCACAAGTAGAAGCCTCCCTTTAGTTCATCCACATAGCAAGAGAGCATATTACATGTAGTGTCATTTTCCTCGAAGAAGCTACTTCGAATACCAATCCGTTTATCTCCGATGGTGATAGTCTCCACACTCGAAGCATCTGAATCATTATCATCATCAAAGTTGTCTGCATCTGTAACAGTCACATCTAGTTTCAACTATGCAGAATGTAGGAGGGGGACATCACAATGCTCATGTAGGGTAAGAAATATTGACCCAAGTATTTGCATAAGCATGCCCATTCCTGAAGCATATAGCTGGTAGTCGGATCATCATCCTTTAAGAGTGAGCATTGAAGGTTCAAGAGCACCTCCATAACTTGCTTGGCATCCTTTCCAAACTTCTCTTTCCCAAGTACCATTTCCTCTAAGCTTAGACACTCAATCGCCTTCGCTCTCAGCATTCTGTATTCATCATATAGCCTTTAATAAAGGCATGAAGCTATCACAATAGACTTGAAAGTTCTCCTTTGATGCATCAGCCACAGATGCTAGAGCAATCAGGGCTCCTTGCATCATTCACTTGCCACTTTGCCAAAGTGTGAGCAACTTGGCTACAACCCCATCAAGATATGGGTTGAGCAACTCTGGCCCATAACTCTCACTAAAGCTCAAGATTGTTGCTGCAGCATGAGCTTGTACTTGAGCATTCTGGAAATCATCCATGGCTCCAACCAATGTAGGCACTACTCTTTGAACCATGGGTGTTTATCCCCTAGTGCATAAGGATCATCTTTGATCTCTAAATTTATCTGTTGCATCTATGCATGTGTCTGCCACAAGCCCAATTTCTTGTATGTGAAATTCAATTCCTTCTTTGCAAATGCCAATTAGAATAAACTTCACATCTTCTGACCAGCATGGATGTTCTCCAAAATGTAGAAGCCAATCCAAAGGGCCACCCACTACAAGTGCAACATTACATTGCATTATGGCTATAAATCTTGCAGTAGAAGCACAGAGGGGATGAGCATTAGAAATAAGGCCCTTTCCCATAGGTTTTGGCAATAAAGTTATCCATGTCACATTAACAAAATCATGAAGGGCCTTCTCTGCATATGCATGTGCAGCTCCCTTACCAAAAACAAGTAGAGGTTGTTGTGCATTTCTAAGCAAGAAATTGCTCTTTCAATGTCACCTGATGGAGCTGCAAGTTCCTTAACCTCTGAAAGCGGTTGCTTCCATAAGGGGACATGCTTTTCAAGAACTTCAAGGAGCTCTTTTGCTTGTTCTTCTGAGATTACTTCGTGAAGGCTATCAGAAGGCAAGACCTCTATAATGATACAGGGTATATCCTCAAACTATTTTTGCCTTTGCAGCAAACGTCACAAGTGGTTCCACAAACTATAGTTGATCAAGCTCTTGAAAATCACCCTTCCCAATGTGTGCTCCAAAAGAGTATCCTGATATCATACTGACAGTCCACGTATTAATCATGGCATTGCTAAGGCCTGCGATTGAACACTTAATTGAGTCCAGGATCCAAGCTGTTTCCACAAAAGAATAGCAGAAAATGCACGTACATCTGCCACAGAGGAAGACCGCACTGTAAGGACTAGCTTGAGAAGAAAAGTGTCCAGATGTTGAGATCGACAAGGATTGAAAAGTTTCTCTACTTGGATTCGATCTTCATCACATGCACTCGCCAACAGTAGACACTAATGCTTCAAATGGTTCTCCACTCCAACCAAGAAGAGCATGCACTTGGCGTTCACCTGCTGTATAACCCTAGCTATTGGCAGCCATGTCCTTGCTCCACTTCTTGCCATAGGTAGAGAGAGGGAGGGAGAGAGACAGAGGGAGGGAGGGAAGGAGAGGGGAGGAGGGGGAGAGAGAGTTGTGAGAGAGTCATGAGAATGAAAGAGAGAGAGACAGAGACAGAGTTCCCCTCCACAGGAGGGTGAACCCCCATCTCCCTGCACACTTTCTGAAACACCCCTCGTTACTTCCAATCTCTTTCAAAGTTAAGCAATAAAACTTCCCCTTTCACCTCCGACACATGCTGACGTCAGGGGGTAGTGGGGAAGTACCTTCCTTTTTTTCTTTTTTTTTTCTTCAGAGTTTTTCCTTTTTTTTCCACCAAAAAAACAATAAGGGCAGATCTTCCTTAAGACATTGTGAATCCACAAACACCTGAATGTTGAGGTTCTCAGAGGGTGCAAATGGGCTTCGGTCACAATTTTAATCCAGAATAAGTGCTGCATGATCTTTTTTTGATGGCATATCGGAGGGTAACACGGGAGTACACTTAAAGTTTTTTATTCTTGTGCCTAAGGAATCTATAGACTTCTCTATTTGCCAACATTCTCTAGGGCCCACCAAAGTTGACAACACGTCTCTACAACCATTGATGCCATATGCTAAGTTGATAGAATGTGTTGTATAAGGGGAAAATGAAATGCATGAGAGAGAGAGAGACTTGTGTGGATATGCTTGAGTATGTGTGGGTGTGTGCTTGTGTGTGAAAGAAGGTGAACTAGATTGGAGTAGAGTCGTGCATGTGTGAGAAAGAAGTGAGCAGGCAGTTAATCTTTATTCGGTATGCGCTCTTGAACATGATTTACTATCAAGCATGTTGTGTTTCAAGCATGATTCGGATGGATGTGTAGGATAGGGGTCTCCTTATTTTCGAGCGGATTAGGGACCTTGTTGTTACATCAAACAACAAGGTCCAACAAGGACCTTGTTGTTAACGGGGAGGAGAGAGTCATTGAAGAGGATGAAGACCCCTCCAACAGAACAAGAAGACCAAACGCATCAAACTAAGAAAAGAGCAATCATGTCAAAGAAAAGAGCACTCTACATAAACTATACTAATATATATTCTTTCTGGAATACTTGGACAATCCCATACATGCGTTTGTTAGTGCTCTCGTCGGAGCAGCCGTTGAACACAATGTGTAAAGGGGCAAGAAACGTAGTATAGAACTCAGTTTATTAAACGGCTTATGAAGGGATTTCTGGATGTTTATGTTGAGGACACTATAAAATCTATGTTGATTTAATTAAAGAAAAAAATCTAGATAGTGCATGCAAAGTCCCAATTGCAAGCTATCGGCAAAGCTCATGGCCCACCTATTTTAGGAGAGAACCATAGAGGGGAAATGAGTAGATCTATGGGGGGGAAATTAAGGGAATATCCACCATTTAAGGCCTCAAACCATCATAGATGGGATGATAGAGATTGTTGGAGATCGAGGTCTTCGGAAGCACACAAACAACACAAGGAGGAAGAAGAAGCTTGGAGAACAACACAATACTAAATGTATTATCAAGTGAATGTATAAAAGATAAACCACCCAATAGGGTTATAGGTGTATATACAAGCTCGGGAAAAAACCTCCTAAAAAGGAAAAAGTGACTCCACAGTTCTAAGTTTGTTCACACACATCTCTACCTAAATATATCAACAAATCTGCCTTGGGAGTGATACAGAACAAGGAGCTATTACCTAAGTTGCATTATTCATTATTTGATAGCTAGATTATTTGTGAATAATTATGGAGTTTTATGGTGCACCTTTATTATTCAACGAAATTGTTCGATGCCACATCAGCTTATTTAGATAAGGGTGAATTGTTTTTTAACAAAAATTCGGGCATTTTTTGATCAAAAGTCTTTTTTATTAAAACATTTTTTATCAAAAATTGTTTCGATCAAAACTATTTTGATCGAAAAGTCTTTGGGTTGAAAATCTTTAAATCAAAAGATTTCTCCATAAAATAATGTCCCATGGCATACTATCACCAGAGTTACTTCTTTTTATGAACTTACAATGTCGTATGAAAAACAAGGTATAAAGTCCTTTTTTTACTTTAGGATTATAAAGTAAAGGAGATTATAGAGTTTAGAGTTAAGTAATGAAAAAAATTATAGGACAAGTAAAAGTAATAATAAATATTTAGATTTTTTATATTCACTTAGAATTAATAATTCTTTTCTGTATAAGCTCATAGACTATGAAAGATCTGTGAATGATTCGGCATGTGCAGTTCATGATTCTCAGGCTATGTCAGATGCAAAGCTTTGGCATGCACGCTTTGGTCATCTGAATTTTGCTAGTTTGTTACGCCTGCAGAAATCTGAAATGGTGTCCTCTTTGCCCAAACTTGAGGCACCTGGAAAACATGTTTGTGAAGGCTGTATTTTGGGCAAAATGCAGCGTTCTTCCTTTCCAAAAGATGGTTCAGTTCGGGCCACGCAGAAATTGCAGCTTGTACATAGTGATGTCTGTGGTCCTATGCAGACACCCTCTTTTGGAAATTACCTTTACTTCGTGACTTTCATTGATGATTTTTCCAGGCATGCATGGGTATATCCACTCAAAGCAAAGTCCGAAGTGTTCATGTGCTTCAAACAGTTTTTGGTTTTCGTTGAAAATCTGTCAGCATGTAAAATGGGCACCCTCCGTTCTGATCGAGGGGGGGAATATATGTCTTCAGATTTTAATGCATTTCTGGCTGAAGGTGGGATAAAACACCAATGTACAGTGCCGTATACACCTCAACAGAATGGAGTTGCTGAACGAAAGAACAGGTCACTCATGGAGATGGCAAGGTGCATGGTCAAAAGTCAGGCTTTACCACATAGTTTCTGGCTTGAGGCTGTCATGTGTGCAGCATATGTACTGAACAGGTATCCCACTAAAGCGTTGCAGTCTATCACTCCATATGAGGCTTGGCATGACCGCAAGCCATCTGTTGCTCATTTGCGTGTTTTTGGTTGTTTGGCATATGCATTAGTGCCTGAACAACATCGCAGAAAATTGGATGATAAGGCAGTAAAATGTATTTTTGTTGGGTACAGTTCTGAAAGTAAAGGCTATCGTCTGTATCATCCACAGACTAAACGCATTCTGGTTAGCCGTGATGTTGTCTTTGTGGAAGATGCTATTCAGCCATTGCTTTCATGTACTAAGGAGACATCTGTTAGCTCCAAGGACATGTATGATACTTTGATGCCTCTTTTTATAGGTGGACAGGCTAGTGCTGGTCCTAATGAGGCAACTTCTCAGCCTTTGCAGGTTTCATATGATGATGCAGATCATTCCATTTCTGATGCAGATTTACATGATGCACTTGTTGATGAGGGAGCTGATATTGAGCAGGCAAAAACTATGCCAAAATGGCTGGTGCAGACTTTGCGTGACAGCAAATTAGATGCACCTTTGTCATATCGTACTTGTTCAGGCTCTCATAGTGCCTCCTTTGCATCAGATTGCTATGCTATGGCTGCATCTAGTCTCTGTGATGAGAATGAGCCTGTTTCTTTTGATGAAGCACAAAATTCAAAAAATTGGATGGCTGCTATGCAATCTGAATACGATGCTATAATGAAGAATGGTACATGGTCTTTATGTGACTTGCCTCCTGGCAAGAAGGCCATTGGCACTAAGTGGGTATACAAGCTGAAGCGTAAACCTTATGGTACAGTTGACAGGTATAAGGCTAGGCTTGTTGCAAAGGGTTATGCACAGGAAAGAGGCATTGATTTTGATGAGACCTTTGCACCTACATGCCGTATGACTACTGTTCGCAGCATTTGTGCACTTGCAGCCCATCATGGTTGGAATGTACATCAGTTGGACATTAAAACAGCATTTCTGAATGGTGACTTGCATGAAGAAGTGTATGTTTTTCAGCCTCGTGGCTTTGTGCAGAAAGGGCATGAAAACCAGGTTTGCAGGTTAAAGAAGGCATTATATGGTTTAAAGCAAGCACCACGTGCTTGGTATGAGAAGATACATGCCTATCTGATTGCACATGGTTTTGAGAATAGTCCAACTGAAAGCACCTTATATGTTAAGCGTGCTAATGATGTGCTTCTGATCATTGTTGTCTATGTTGATGACATGCTGCTCACTGGTCCTATTGAGACACATATTGCTGATTTTAAGGCTGATTTGCATGCCTCATTTGAGATGTCTGATTTGGGGCATTTGCATCACTGTTTGGGCATTCAGTTTATGCACGTTGATGGTCGAATGGCTTTGTGTCAAACGAAATATATTGACACATTATTGCAGCGTTTTGGCCTTGAAGACTGTAAGCCTATTGCCACTCCTATGGAGACAGGTTTACGATTGAGTCTTCATGATGCTGGAGATGCATTTGATGCTGTTCTCTATCAGCAGGCTGTTGGATGCTTGATTTACTTATGCATTACTCGGCCATATATTCAGTTTGCTGTCTCACAGATGAGCAGGTTTATGCATTGCCCAGGAGTCACGCATTGGAAAGCGGTTAAGCGCATCTTTCGCTACTTGAGTGGTACTCGGCTACTTGGGTTGTTTTATCCCAAGGGGGGATCACTACCGCCAGATTTGCATGCTTTTTCTGTCTCAGATTGGGATGGTTGCTATGACACTCGTGTGTCCACTAGTGGTTTTTGCTTCATGCTTGGTAGCTCATGTATATCTTGGTTGAGCAAGAAGCAGCCTACTGTGGCCACTTCCAGTTGTGAGGCTGAGTATAGGGCAGCTTTCACAGCGACTGTTGAGTGTGTGTGGCTCAGACGCCTTATGGCTGATTTGGGTGTTGGCCAGTCTTTTGCCACCACCATCTTCACTGACAGTCAGAGCGCATTGGCAGTTGCGAGGAACCCTGTGTTCCATGCTCGCACTAAGCACATTGAGGTGCATTATCAGTATGTCAGGGAGAGGTTCTCTGCTGGGGAGATCAGCTTGGCATATGTGCCCACGCAGGAGAACATTGCAGACCTTTTCATGAAGGCTCTGCCTAGGGAGAAGTTTGAAGCTTTCCGCAAAGCTTTGGGCTTACTTCCTTTTGTCGAGTGATTTCCACATAGCTTGGCACTTCCTTATACATGAGTGCCAACTCCTTGTTCACCGCATCACTCCCAGGGGGGATTTGTTGATATATTTAGGTAGTGATGTGTGTGAACACTCTAGGACCGCCGGGGCACTTTTTCCCTCTTTAGGAGGTTTTTTTCCCCCGGCTTGTATATACGCCTATTGCCCTAATGGGCTACTTATCTTTGTACATTCTCTAGTAATACATTCAGTCTTGTGTGTTGTGCTCCAAGCTTCTTCTTCTTCCTTGTGCTGTTCGCGTGCTTCCGCAGACGTCTATCTCCAACAAGACTTTGACATGGATAGAAAGTATAAGAGCTAAGGAAACTCCTCCAAGTGAAATCACTCAAAAAGACCTCATAATGACTGAGATATGAAATTTTGAAGAGAGGTATGTCTCTGAGGAGACACTGGATAGACACAAGAAAGAAGATCTGCAAAAATGCCTACTTGCACGGCGGAGTTTTCTCATTAAAAATTGTACAAAAACTGATCTATTTATATAGTAAAAGTTGCAAGCTTCGCAACGCAACAAGAAACACTCAATTTGACCACCTACACTAAGACAACCACTCTTTTTATTGAAAGGTTGTCAACAGTAGCGCCTTCCTTGTCTAAAAATAGACAACTCTCCTTTCCTTCTTACTTTTAACTACTTTTATCTACTTTTACTCTAAATTTGGAGATGTGAGCGCCTCCACATGTTATTTATCATAAATAATAAACTCGATAAGCCTAAAACATAATACTTTAGAGCTTGTTCTTATGTAACACGTATGTGTATGTGTATGCGCATGTACGTATGCGTATGCGTATGCGCATGTGCATATGCGTATGCGCATGTGCATATGCGTATGCGCATGTGCATATGCGTATGCGCATGTGCATATGCGTATGCGCATTTGCATATGTGTATGCGTATGTGTATGTGTGTATGAGTATGCGTATGCATATGCATATGCGTATGTGTGCATATGCGTATGCATATGCATATGCGTATGCATATGCATATGCGTATGTCTATGTGTATGTCTATGCGTATGCATATGTGTATGCGTATGCATATGCGTATGTGTATGCGTATGTGTATGCATATGTGTATACGTATGTGTATGCGTATGTGTATACTTATGTGTATGTGTATGTGTATGTGTATGTGTATGTGTATGTGTATGTGTATGTGTATGCATATGTGTATGGGTATGTATATGCGTATGTGTATGGGTATGTGTATGGGTATGTGTATACGTGTGTGTATGCATATGTGTATATGTATGTGTATGCATATGAGTATGGGTATGTGTATGTGTATGTGTATGCGTATATCAATGCATATGTGTATGGGTATGTGTATGGGTATGTGTATGCATATGTGTATGGGTATGTGAATGCATGTGTATGGGTATGTGTATGCATATGTGTATGGGTATGTGTATGCATATGTGTATGGGTATGTGTATGCATATGTGTATGTGTATGCATATGGGTATGTGTATGGATATGTGTATGGGTATATGTATGTGTATGTGTATGGGTATGTGTATGCGTATGTGTATGGGTATGTGTATGCGTATGTGTGGGTATGTGTATGCATATGTGTATGCATATGTGTATGGCTATGTGTATGCGTATGTGTATGCGTATGTGTATGGGTATGTGCATGCATATGTGTATGGGTATGTGTATGCGTATTTGTTTGGGTATGTGTATGCGTATGTGTATGGGTATGTGTATGGGTATGTGCATGCGTATGTGTATGCGTATGTGCATGGGTATGTGTATGGGTATGTGTATGGGTATGTGCATGGGTATGTGTATGCGTATGTGTATGCATGTGTGCATGGGTATGTGTATGCGTATGTGTATGGGTATGTGTATACATATGTGTATGCGTATGTGTATGGGTATGTGTATGGGTATGTGTGTATGGGTATGTGTATGCGTATGTGTATGGGTATGTGTATGCGTACGTGTATGGGTATGTGTATGCGTATGTGTATGGGTATGTGTATGTTTATGTGTATGGGTATGTGTATGCGTATGTGTATGGGTATGTGTATGGGTATGTGCATGCGTATGTGTATGCGTATGTGCATGGGTATGTGTATGGGTATGTGTATGGGTATGTGCATGGGTATGTGTATGCGTATGTGTATGCATGTGTGCATGGGTATGTGTATGCGTATGTGTATGTGTATGTGTATGTGTATGTGTATGTGTATGTGTATGTGTATGTGTATGTGTATGTGTATGTGTATGTGTATGTGTATGTGTATGTGTATGTGTATGTGTATGTGTATGTGTATGTGTATGTGTATGTGTATGTGTATGTGTATGTGTATGTGTATGTGTATGTGTATGTGTATGTGTATGTGTATGTGTATGTGTATGTGTATGTGTATGTGTATGTGTATGTGTATGTGTATGCGTATGTGTATGCGTATGTGTATGTGTATGTGTATGCATATGTGTATGTGTATGTGTATGTGTATGTGTATGCATATATGGATGTGTATGTGTATGTGTATGCATATGCATATGTGTATGTGGATGTGTATGTGTATGTGTATGTGTATGTGTATGTGTATGTGTATGTGTATGTGTATGTGTATGTGTATGTGTATGTGTATGTGTATGTGTATGTGTATGTGTATGTGTATGTGTATGTGTATGTGTATGTGTATGTGTATTGTTGATGTGTAAAACACCACAAGAAATGAATTAATGTGATACTAGAACACCTCTATAGTCACCATTAACTCATTGCCACTCCAAACTTTGAGAAATGATATCCAAAACTAAGAACTTTACTTCTTTAGAACTTTCCAATCATTGAAATGACATACCTTCAATATTTTACTAATTTCTCTTAGCTCAAATATTATTTCTCCAAAATCTTTTGGTAGATGAAACTAGAAGAGTGGAGCTTTCCAAGAAGCTATGATATGCAAGAAACGGATCTCTAGAATGCAAGATATAGCCTTCACAAGATGACCCTGTATGACTTCCAAAAGTGGAAATTATGCCTGTTTTAGTAAAAATCACTGCCTAAAAATGAAAATTCGATGCTTAGCATCGACTTGCAACCAAAAGTCGATGCCAGGCATCGGCTTTGTGCTTTTTCAGCCACTTTTTTGTTCCTGAAATAGGCGCGTTTAACCACAAGGTATGAATGAATCACTTTTATGCTAGAAGCCGATGCCAGGCATAGACTTTATGCGGAAACTCGATGCCAGGCATCGAGTTGCTCCAGAAACTTCATGTTTTTAGAAGATTCAACAACAACTAACACTCAGAGAATGAAAACAATGACTTATCAGCCAAGATTCAATGTCAGACATCAACTTCCCGCATAAAACTCAACCTTTCAACATACATTCGATGCCAGGCATTGACTTGCTTGGAAAACTTCAACTTTAAAAAAACATTTCACAAAAGACAAACTCTGGAGATGGAAGAAGAAGACTTATACACATAACTCTAACTAGTTCTTATCATAGCTATGAAAACTTAGAAGCTTACAAGTTCTTTCTCACTCAGAGAAGCCCAACTATACTCAGTCATACAAAATGAGTACTAACTCACATTCTCATTGTCTTCCTCTTCGCGTAAGTTGATACAAACTAACTTATATAGTTTTTTCTCAATCTCGTGACTTTTAAAAAACTTCTAGAACTAAAGTGAACTAACTTTACAAATATAATACACTTGTGAATTTGTCCCTTCACATAGGCATGTGGTTTTCTTCTAAAGCTTTGACCTTCAAATATATGTCCAATTATTGATTGTTTCTCCAACAGCTCCCCCTCAATCACTAATTAACATTCTCTGTTTCTTCATAACATCTTCTTTCTTTTACTCCTGCCATGCTTTTGAATTTGCTGGTCTTCACACCATCCAAGCTCTTTGTCATTATGTCTGCTATCTGATCTTTTGTAGAAATGTACACTTCAATTTCTTTCTCCATTACCTTTTCTCTCAGGAAATGATAATGTATCTCTATGTGTTTTGTTCTTGCATGAAATACTGGATTTGTTGCAAGATAAAGTGAACTCATATTATCTCCATGTAATGTAGGTATACCTTGATCAATGCTCAAGCTTTTGAACAATGTTTGCATCCATATAAACTCCTTAGCTGCTTCCACAAGTCCTTTGCACTCAACTTCAGTTGATGATAATGCTACTATATGTTGTTTCTTTGAACACCAACTTACAAGCTTATCACCAATGTATATCATGTAGCCATGAGTTGATCTTCTATCATCCTGATTACCTGCCCAGTCTGAGTCACTATATGCTCTCAACTTCAAACATGATATAAAAGGATAATATAATCCTTCCTTTATAGTTCCTTTGATATATCTGAGAACTCTTTGACCTGCAATCCAATGTGGATCCTTTGGACAATGCATGAATTGTGAGAAAACTCCCACTGCATAACTAAGATCAGGTCTTCATAGTGTAGCATAAATCAAACTACCCAGAAGAGATTAATACTTCCTCATATCTTTGTATTCTGCACCATCATATTTACTGAGCTTGTGATTAACTTCAAGTGGAGTTGAAGCTTCTCTGTAATTTTCCATATCAAACTTCTTCAATAGATTCAGAAGATACCTTTCTTGTGATACATATACGCCATGATCTGTATAAGTGACTTCCATTCCAAGAAAGTATGATAACTTTCCTAGGTCATTGATCTTGAACTCTTTCTCAAGCAATCTCTTTACCTCCTTGATTCCTTCATCTGAAGTACCTTTGATTATAATGTCATCTACATAAATACAAATGTAGATTGTACCTTCCTCTGCTCTTTTGATGAGTAGACTTGGATCTGCTTTTGAACTTTGATATCCAAGATCATTGAGATACTTCACCAGTCTATAATTCCATGCTCTTGGAGCTTGCTTCAATCCATATCTCAACCTGCAAACAAAATTTGGATACTTGGAATCTATAAACCCTTGAGGTTGTTCCATGTATACCTCATCTGATATGTATCCATTCAAGAATGCATTCTTTATATCAAATTGACTTAGAGTCCATCCTTTTGAAGCTGCAATAGCAATGATTGTCCTTATAGTTGACATCTTAGGTACGGGACTGAATGTCTCATCATAATCTATGCCATAGGTTTGGGCATAGCCTTTCACCACCAGTCTAGCTTTGTATCTAGCTATACTTCCATCTGAAAGCTTCTTCACTTTATAAACCCATTTATTTCCAATTACTTTCTTACCATTTGGTTTAGGAACAAGTTCCCATGTCTTGTTCTCCTCTAGTGCATTGAACTCTTCCTTCATTGCTTCTTCCCATTGCTTCTTACCTTTAGCTTCATCATAGTTCTGAGGTTCTTCATCATCTTTGACCATATATGCATAATTCTTCTGAGTTATGTAAGAAGTATCATAAGAATACCTTTATGTTTGTCTTCTAGTCCTGCTTGAACTTCTTGGTTCACATTCTTCATAAGTGTATGGATACACCTCTTCATCAAATATAGGAGCTTCTTCATTTCTTCTTGCTAATCCACTTCTAGATGTACTTGCTTGCATACATCCTTCATCTTCATTTACCTGCACAATTGATTTTCCTTTCTCACATCTTCTTACCTCTTCTTCAAATTCTTCAGTTGTATGACTTTGATCTGCATACCAACTTTTCTGTTCATCAAATGTAACATCTCTAGAAACAAGAAATTGTTTGGTTAGAGGATTCCACAACCTGTAACCCATCTGCTTTTCATCATAACCAATGAACACATATTTTTCTGCCTTTGGTTCAAGTCTATGCCTAAGTTGTGATGGCACATAAGCATATGCAATTGATCCAAACACTCTACAATGATCTAGTGTTGGTTTCTTACCCCACCAAGCTTCATATGGAGTCATTCCATTTCGAGCTGCACATGGTAATCTATTCAAAAGATATGTAGCTGTATTTACAGCCTCAACCCAAAGATAATTTGGACAATTCTTCTCCTTCAGCATAGCTCTAGCAAACTCAACCGAAGTCTTGTTTCCTCTTTCTGCTACACCATTTTGTTGTGGTGTATACCTGCAGGTTATTTCTCTCTTAATGCGTGCATTCCAAAGATAATCATTGAAATCTTGGGAGAAGTATTCTCCCCCTCCATCAGACCTCAGTCTCTTAAGCTTTTGACATGTGACTCTCTCTGCATATGCATGAAAATGCTTGAAAGCTCCAAACACTTTCGATCTTTCCTTCAAAACATATAAAGTTATCCATCTTGTAGCATCATCAATGAAAAGAACATAATACCTTGAGCCACTGATAGATCCTTCTTTTGTTGGTCCCCATACATTTTTATGAATGAGCTCAAGTACTCCATCATGTTTGAATCCTTTTTTCTGAAATGGTAACCTGTGTGCTTTACCCATTTGACATGCTTCACATTTATAAACCATATGTTGACTCTGCATATTTGGTAGTCCTAGTACAGACTGATTTGCAACCATAGCTTTAATTCCTCTTTCATTGAAATGACCTAATCTCTTATTCCATAGATCAAGTTCTGTAATCACTCCTTCACCATGTGTGAACAAAGCTTGACCAATGTTTCCTTGAACTCTTAAAGTAAAGAGTCTACCTTCTTTCTTACCACAAACAATTTGATTATATCCATTCTCTGGATCTTCAACAAATACTCCTTCATTTGTAAACCTGACTTGAAAACCTTCTTCAACTATCCGTCCCACACTAATCAAGTTTTTAGGTATTGTAGGAACATACAAAACATTGGTTAGCAAATCTGCTCCACTCTTGCATTTCACCTTTCCAATTGAATGTACACTATGTCTGGTATTATCACCTGTTTGAATTGTATGACTAGAAATACCTTTTTCCAATTTTGACATCAATTCTATGTTTCTTGACAAATGATTAGAACATCTAGAGTCAATGTAAAATACCTTTAGATCTTCTTTATCTGATGTGCTGATCGAATTCATCATCAATGATGTATGACCTTCATTTTGTGTGTCATTTGCATAGTTATAGTAGGTGGTGTTGTAGGATTGATTCTGTCCCCAACTTCTTCCTCCACCTCTACCATAGCCTCCTCTTTGACTTTGTCTACCTTTTTGAAAATTACTTTGATATCTTCCATCTCGGCCTCTGCTATTGTTGTTTTGATTCTGGTTTGATCCTTGTTGGTTGTGCCAACAGTCATGAGCTAAATGATTACTCAATCCACAGATCCAGCAAGCCTTCTTGTTGTTATTTTGATTACCTCTTCCTCTTCCAAAACCTCTTGCTCTTCCTCTGCCTGTGCCTCTACCTCTTGCAAAATAAACTTGAGAACTTGACTCCTCTTCATCCTTTGCTTTACCTTTATCTCCTTTCTTCTTGTTCTTCATGTACATTGCAGAACTTTGTCCTTTATCTCCATCTCCCTTCAAGTCTCGCCCAAATGTGAGCATCAAACCAAGCAACTGGTTCAAATCTGGAACATAATGATTTAATGAAAGTTATGTCGATAAGACAAAAGGTTTCCACCTTTCATCCCCTCTCAAACCTGTAAGTAGTTGAGCAATCAACTTGTGATCCTCAATATCTTCATCTATGGATCCAAGACTATTTGCTAGATCCTTCATCTTAGTGACATAATCACTAATACTTTGACTTGGCTTCTTCTTGAATGTTGTAAACTCTGACCATGGACTTGCTTTCCTTGCTTTGGTAGTACTTTGGAAATGATATTCCAATGCATTCCATATATCTTCAGATGATTCCAATCCTCTGATGTGTGGTAGCAAATGAACTGAGATTGTATTGTAGATGTAAGCTTTTACACTTGCATCCTTCTTCTTCCAATGCTTTAAAGCATCAAGTTCCTCTTTCTTTGGTCGGCTTTCATCTTCAAATACTGGCTTCTCTTCTTCACCTGTTACATATATCATGAGATCCTTATAAGTAAGGCTTCCATTCTCATTACCCATGCGGGATAATTATCTCTGTCCAGTTTGTCAATGGAGATATGATCTTCCATACTCCTTTCCTTCTGCTGCAACCTGTTAGCTTAAAGGATAAAGAATAATACCTTTTATTAGCTTAAACGTGCTAATACCGGGTGAACGATTAAGCGTTTACGTTTACAACTCAGTTTTCTTTAGCTCCTATTGGTGCTATGCTAATACCGGTTCTTTGTGTATGAGGATACTTTTGAAGTAACCTTTTGATGCCTTGTGTCTTCAAATGCTTCAGCTTTCAACGTTTAATGAAAAACTTTCCAAAACTTCTCGTACCTTTACCGCCTTCTACTCTTCAGAACCTTTCTGCTCTGATACCACTTGCCACAAGAAATGAATTAATGTGACACTAGAACACCTCTATAGTCACCATTAACTCATTGCCACTCCAAACTTTGAGAAATGATAGCCAAAACCAAGAACTTTACTTCTTCAATGTGTATGTGTATGTGTATGTGTATGTGTATATGTACATGTATACATACATGTATAGGTACATGTATACATACATGTATAGGTACATGTATACTGTAAGCCACCGAAAAGGAACTCCTAATTTGTAATATACCCTGAAAAGTCGCACGCATAAGGCCTAGCGCAACAGTTGTAACTCTTGACAAATTAATGAAAGAGTCACGTGAAGCAGAAGGCATGGTCGTCGCCGGACTCTTCGTCTGGGCGAGAGCCTACCGTGGAACGCTGTTGCCGAAATCTTGTGTAAATCTGATTCTTTGTTAAATCTATTAATTAAGCTTAATAATTAAGTTAAGTCTTAATGAAGTATTAATGATTGACGGGTTAACACGATAAGTGTAGAAGTTACACAATGAGTTTGCGATAGTATTGAAGTATTCTAGAAATATATTTGAACAGTTAATGTGTGCAAGTTTGTAAGTGGATACACGAAATCTGTAGATTGAAAAAATACAAACAGGGCCTCTGTTTACAGACCCCTAACCATCCCAAGAACCTAGACTTGAATTAAAATTTAAACAGATAATACTTAATCCTGATTTAACACTGGCACCGTCTGTGGGAAATGCAATAGTTGTTTGCATAGAAGATTAAAGACTGACGAAGAATTCTTTGATATATGTCGGTAACATGTTCCGGCGAATCATACCCCAAATACCACAGAGATCAACATCCCTGGGCAGTTCCAAACCTATTAGGAACACCCCCTAGTGGTAGAAGTGCATTATAATTAAGTCCAATTGCAGAAGGTTCAGTCCAGCGAGCCAGCGACGATTCCGGTGGTAGTTCTATAGCACACAGTGAGAATTCGATGCATTCTAGTGCGAGTCCGATACCTTCTGGAGAAAGTCCGGTGATTTTTGGTTGTACAGCGATGCAGTGCGGAGACAGTTCCGCATTATCCGATCAGAATTCGATCACTTTCGATGAAAGGTTCGTGTTATTCGGTGAGAACGCTTCCAGTGACAGTGTAGTCTGGTCCGCTGAAAATTCGGTTCCGGTGAGAGTCCGATATTACCTAGTGGCGATTCAAAGCTTTTCGGTGAAACTGCGATGCTATTGGGTGGACACTTATTGCGTTCACCATTTTTTGGTGCAAGTTTAACTAATTTCAACACTAAAGATGAGGAAGGGATGTTAGATTTGGAGTTAAGTAATCGGTTCAACGACATTTTAGGACCGGAAAGTGAGCAGGTTGACCATACAGTCCAGGAAGATCAAGAGATACCTCCCCAAAATTCAGGTAACAACAACAACAACAACAACAAAAACAACAACAACAACAACAACAGCAACAATAGATTGTTCCACTGCGTTCGGTGCCAGCCGGAGTTACGTATACCAAATTTGGAGGTTTTCCGAGGGATGATCCTGATGCGCATGTGCAGACCTTTGAGATTACTTATGCAGTTCTGAACTACCCAGCAGACCCTGCGTATAAAGCTATTGTGTTCCAGTCAACTCTGGTTAATGAAGCTGCACGATGGCTAACCGAATATGATTTGAACCACTTCCGACAGTACGATGATGTGAAGGATGCATTTTTGCAACGATTTCGATTAAAGAAAAACCCAGCTGAAATCTTTGATTACCTGCAGAATAATAGGCACAAACCACACCAAAATGTACAGGATTATGCCACGCTATTTCGGACTCATTTACGATAGTTGCCACTAGCGCATGCTAATTTACCAAATGACGTTATCACGCAGTGGTTCATCAACGGATTAAAGCCCCAATTGAAGCAGATTATGATCATACGGTGTGTGGATGGAATGACTTTGGATGCCATAATTTCTATGGCGTTACAATTAGAAGATAAAGTGGGTGGATTTACTGAAGATCTAGAGTGGCTGAAAGCATCCAGGCAATCCAACGAGGATCCTTTGAAACAAATTTACTGTACCAAATGCAAAAATCCAAGGCACAATAGTTCAACATGCGCTTTGAACCGAATGTATTGCGCAAATTGCCACACAACAGACCACACTACAGAGACTTGTCCGTATAATGCCAAGGTACAGGACAGAGCAGTTGTTAATGCCATCATTCAGGAACAAGGGCAACCGACCAGACATTATGTACCACCACAGATGAGGAATATCCCGTACCAGGGATACAGGAATTATCGAGGGAGTGTATATTTCGACAGTAGACATGCAAGCAATAGTGGTGCAAACACATTCCGAAAAACAATTACAACCAGTTGCAGAGATTTTTGAATCGGGAATTCGTGAACAAAAGAAGGTGTTTACAAAAGCAAGCAAGTGGGCTACGTAGGAACAAGCTATTTTCCTTGATCCAGTTCCGGTGACGTAGCAAAGCATACCGTAGGAAGTACCAGCAGGGCAAAATTTGGCTCACACAGTACCAGAGTCCATACCGCAGTCCGGCGGATCTGGTGTAAACATAGCAACAACAACACTTTGCAAACGGATGGGGTGGACGCAAATAGAACCTGTTCAATTCTTTGTACGCATGGTTGATCAATCTCGAGTCCATTCGGTGGGCATCTTCAAAATGACCATGGTGCTAGACTTACCAGAATCTAGCTTGGACTATAATCTGCTCTTTGGATGTCCCTGGCTAAAACAAGCTAAGGTAGTGCAGGACTAGTCAACACATGAATTAGTTTTTAAAAATAACCATCGGAAATATGTTGTTCCACTGGACGATATGAAACCTTGTGACTCACATGCACGACCATATCTAGCGGAGCCTGTACACATGTTGGATGGTCTCTCCGATGATGAAGAGGAAGTTTTTTTTACAGCCAACAAGGATCTGATGGCACTTGACATT
This sequence comes from Ceratopteris richardii, assembly GCA_020310875.1. Lineage (NCBI taxonomy): Eukaryota > Viridiplantae > Streptophyta > Polypodiopsida > Polypodiales > Pteridaceae > Ceratopteris > Ceratopteris richardii. The sequence goes on along the minus strand of CM035417.1, from coordinate 79,173,632 downwards.
GTAGATTTACAAACAGTGGCTGATAACTGGAGTCTGGCAGCCTGTACGGTGCCAAGTACAAAGCAGACCTTGGATGATACGATGCTCCAAAAATTACTTCGGTCTGGAGAGGACTTGGAGATGCCCCGATAGTTCTACATATCGGAAGATCAATTGGTTACCTGCAATTTAGGTGATCACACCAACCCACGACCAGTAAAAATTAAGGCGGGACTATCCGAGACCTTCCAGGGTAATTTGTTGCAGTTGCTACGAGAGTTCTCGATGTGTTTGCATGGGATTACCGAGATATGAAGGGGTTGGACCCGCGGATTTATCAACACAGGGTGGTACTGAAACCAGATGCCCACGCTATTAAACAACCAAGCTATAGGATGAATCCTAATTATGTGGCCCAGGTTAAAGCAGAATTGGATCGATTGCTGAAGGTTGGGTTTATTGTCCCTATCGAGCATGCGGAGTGGATTTCTCCTATTGTCATAGTCCCTAAGAAGAATAAGCAATTATGGATATGTGTAGACTACCGAAAACTAAATGCAGCCACCGTACTTGATCCATTCCCTCTGCCATTTTTGGACACAATGCTAGATGATGTGGCAGGATGAGAGATGTACTCCTTTTTAGATGGATATAGTGGTTATAACCAAGTCCGAATGGCGGAACATGATATTCCAAAGACAACATTTATAACTAATTAGGGCGTTTATGCATGTACAGTGATGTGGTTTGGTCTGTGGAATGCTCCAAGTACGTTTCAACGTTGTATGCAATAAATTTTCTCTCCCTATCTCACTACATTTATGAGGGTCTACTTGGATGATTTCTCTTTATCCGATGATACTTCGGTGCATTTATACCATTTACGGTGCTGTTTTTCGAAGTGTCGAGAATACCGTTTGTGTTTGAATCCAAATAAATCTGTATTCTCGATATCTTGTGGCAAGTTACTGGGACACATTATTTCAAAACAAGGGATTCAAGTTGATCCAGATAAGGTGAAGGCCGTACTTGAGGCTCCTGCTCCGAAGACACCCAAAGAAGTGATGCAGTTTTTGGGCCAAATCCGGTGGCATGGATGACATCTGCGGTGGCTTGCTCATTTGGCCACACCCCTCAATCGACTGATCACTAGTACTCCTCGCCAATTTGAATGGAACGAAGCCCGTCAGTTTTCTTTCAACCGCTTGAAATCACTGTTAACGCAGGCACCTATTCTCCAAGCGCTGTCGGAGAGATTTCTCTCTCCCCACTCAAATCATGAAGAAGATATTAAGCAACTTGATGAAGTAATGCGGCTTCAAGGTGTTTTCTTACGGCATGTGGATTTCTCTGTGCCATAAGAAAAAGCTAAGAGCTAGTATATGATGATATGGAAGACAATTAACTTGTGAGGCAATGTATTGATAAATATGTAGAAACTCTTTTAAAGAGAGCAAAAGATATAAGACATTAAAAAATCAAAAGAATGTCTATTACTCAAATAGAGCATGCGTGAAAAGATAGCTAATCGTGAGTTATTTTGGGAAGTTTCTTTTTCTAAAAAAAGGAAAGCTACGGAAGGAGAAGGGATGCCGAATGAAAAAGCTCACAAGGGAGACAAATAGGGAGGCCACTTCATGTTTTTTTCGGGCAGACATGATCTGAGGAGGGGCCTAGGAGAGGAAGGAGGCCAATTACATCATCGATATCTAGCGGAAATCAGACAAAACGAGGAGGCGTTTACGGATCTGTTGCATTTTCAGAGATAGCAATCATCAGATGTGCGCTGTAGAAAAGATTGGATGACTGAAGAAAGAAGGGAGGCCCACGACAGATATAAGGGATGGTGGCAATTCATAGCAAAAAAAAGCGAGATGACTGAACATTGGAAGCTCTCTGGAGGAATAGATGACCAAGGGAAGATCTCACGCACGGACGGCTCTGCTCTTCATATTTGGTTTTCTGATAACTGAATGTTTGAGTCCTAATCCTAATTTGGTTCGTAGACTTGAGTTCGATTTTTAATCGACTGTTGACTTTGTTTCTCTGCTGCTGTGAAACTCTCACTTTATTGGTTATCTCTCATAATTTGAAATCATTGAAGAGTACAAGATCAGATCCTCTGACGATTTTGAAGAATGAACGATGTAAGCTTTTTTATTAGACTATGCTGAAGTTGCACATGATGTTAATGATTTACTTTTGATGAATATGAAACGAATGATGAGCTAATCTAACGAGCACAATTGCGAAGTTATTTATGTTTGAATGATCAATGACTCATGCTTTGTTTCACTCTAATATGACAGTGATGATTCAGTTTTGGTGAATGATTAGAAGGACAGGAGCCGCCCCATCATGAAGGAACCAGAATTCACAGCCTGCAAGAAAGGAATTGTTTCATGCTTCTGAAAGAGAGAGAGGATTGACGATCTGATTGATTTGCTAAGCATCAGAGCTATGCCTATCTTTAGTGGTGATGAATTAGCAAATGATTTGTGTGCAACAGTTCACTAGTGTTACTGGAGTAGGCTTGCGCTAACATAGATAAGACGTGCTTGCTATTATGATGATGTATATGTTTTTGCTACGTTTTCAATGCCAACTGATACAAAGAGAAGTCATTGATGATATTAAGTTTTTGTCTTTTTTCTTATGATTTCATCACCGAGTCTAAAGCGATTTGTGGGAGGCATATACGAGATCTTAAAGTGGATGCTAATGATCAGAATTGGGCGCTGAAGGAATAATCCAAAAAGAAAAAGAAAACGGCTTTGATGAAGATGGGAAAAAGATTGACCAGATAAGTTCAATAGAATCTATACGTTTCCCTTTTTCTCACTATGCCTTTCATAGATGAAAACCTCAGGTATTTGGATGTATCTATAATAGATGCTCATTCGAACGGAATGTAGATCAAGCTCAGAAGAACATGGTTTTACTTATAGCTGATTAAAAACTATTGTCTGTGATATGATTTACTAAGAATGCACATAGTTTACTAGGTGAACTTGTTAGTTATAATTATTAATATCGTCGTTATCATCTGAAAACCTCTAACAATGATAGATATGAAATGTTTTTTGGAATTTGTGCATTAGTCTGATCCATTAACAACACTGGTGGCCGAATGTTTCCTTCCAGTTGATACACAAGAGACTCTCAGGTGGAGAATATGTGAAATCTCTTCGTAAAACTGGACGCACTAGGAGAAGCATGCTTCGTACAAAGTTTGTCTACTAGTCATATCATTCTCTGTCACCTTATTCACGAATGATACGAAATCACTGATGACTACAATAGAAGAAAGAGTTTTCTGAGATCTATTATGCTTTGTCTTGATGTGTGATTAACATTAATCAAATGATGGTTTTATGTGATGTTCTGAATACTAACCACCATGGTTGAGATCTCGTTTTTCATTTTTGTAAGTCCAGACCACCTAAATTTGTGCATGAACAAATAGTGGAAGTTGAATTGCTGCTATTCTCCTGGATGTGTTCCATCAATTCTGTTCTTCTATTCCGACTCAAGCAAACATTGATGAAGAGCAAGTATAGACAATGACAATCGAACGCGCAAAGGATTTAGCAATCTCTCTGATGCCTGATACATAGAGCTCTAGAAGCACCTCCGATATCCAACATATGGTCTGTATGTGATGAACTTTATTATTTTTTTTGATAATGCACTAAATTACCTTCGCTTAGATCAAAACTGAATTACACTAATGAAACTCATTGCTACTTGTTTATTTTTGTCATCCAACAACCTGACTGTAATGAAATTACTATATTAAAAGTAAGAGAACTCAACGCAGGTGGACGGTATCGGAATCCTCTTCAGAAAAAGGAATCGAATTACTGTCTTTCTTGTGATAAATTTGAGTCCAACGACCGCGACACTGTTTTGATTCTTTACAGAAGTATTGTTGTAGCTTAAGGATCTTAAGAATCAACAAAGGATTGACTTTCATAAATATTGCATTGTCAATTTCTGAGTAAGACAAGATTGACTTTAGGTAACAACATGTGGAACTCTTGACACAATTTCTGTTTACACTTTCAACATCATTAATTGAAATCTAGAAAAGCGTGAAAGTATGTATAAATTTCTGTGTTGAATTAATTACATGCATTACTATAGGTTTTTTGGTTTTACTTTTGACTACTACATCTCTTCTTAAACGTGTGCGTGACTATATCTGAGTTTGTTCTGCAAACATTATTCCTGAATTAAACGTATGATTCATGTTTTAGTAGAGTCCGTATGTATTGGTATTACATATATGTCCTTACGTACTACTTTGCAGAAATTATATCTCTCTAAGAAACTTCATCACTCGTTCACATATTCAATCCGACGTTGAAATGGATTAAATTATAATAGTTATCCTACTCCCAGTTCATAAGTATTATGTTAATATACGAGAGAAAAATCATATGCTGATTAGTAAATCGCTATGGTCGAGACATTCTAAACAAAGAAATTTATTACATGAATTGAAATTAACTATTGAAAAGTCCCAAGTGAAACAATTTGTTACTGTTAAAGTAAACTGAACTTCAAGTTTTTGATATAAATAGTAGCTCGAAAAATCTTAATACAATTCTTTCATTAATTTAATAGATCAATTTTCGTGAATATATATCTCATTCAATTCGCATGTAGAAACGAAGTCTTCAATCATTAAATTGATATTGAACTAGTAGTTGCTCTTTTAGTTGAATTAGAATTCTTTAATACAAACGGTGATCAAACACGAACTGGTAAGACATAAGAAAGAGATGTTATCCTATTTGAATGAGACTTTGGATTTGTTTCTATTTAATATTTCTCTTTGTGTGTATCATCATACCTGAGCTTGCGCCAAGCACCCCGCGTGCGTCGTAATTTCGACGGTTGGCTCGATCCTCCATCTGTTGCTTTCACGCCTACAACGCCAAATTGGGAATTACCATTTCATGTCTTTGTGGATGCTTCCGACATTGCCATTGGTAGTGTATTGATGCAGCAGGCGGATAAATGGTTTCGTCGAGTCTATTATGTGAGCCGCAGATTGGCTCCGGTAGAGCGCAATTGCTCAGTCATTGAACGTGAATGTCTTAGCTTAGTGTATTCGGTGAAGAAATTCCGGCATTATTTGTTGGGACAACGTTTCAATTTCCATGTTAATCATGCAGCTTTTGTGTACCTTGTTCGCCCATTTGGGCAGAAGACTAGCACGATGGATCTTGTTGCTCCAAGATTTTGACTATTCCGTAGTACATCGCCCAGGATCAGCACGCACGCTTGCTGACTTCCTCTCTCGGTTGGATTCCGATGAACTTCCGGAAGGAGTGGATGACACAACACCCGCTATTTATGCAGCAGAGACAATACAGAATGATCAACAGGAATTGCCGGTTCCCTCTTCGTACTATGACACCTTGCTTTTGTTCTTGACTAGTGGATGTTCGCCTGGTACGACCTCTTCAGCCGCTCGACGAAGACTCACCACGTATAGTCGACGATTTTGGCTAATTGTAGGACAGTTATATTATATGGATCACTCGGGTGTGTTGCTCAGGTGTGTTCCCCCACATGAAATTGCTTTTGTAATTACCATGGCCCATATTGCCCCAACCGGAGGACATTTTGCGGTTGACCTGACTCACCGAAAGATTCTGCAGAGTGGATTGTGATGGCCCACTATGTATCGTGACGTCACCAAGTATGTACAACAGTGCGATGAGTGTCAACGATCCGGTCAACCTTTACAACGACATCTCTTTCCACTTCAACCAGTTGTGCCTCTTGAGCCCTTTCAGAAATGGGGTTTGGATTTTATAGGGCCAATTACACCTCCGGCAATAGTCACCAATAACAGATACATTCTGACCTGCACGGATTATGCAACTCGATGGGCCAAAGCTTGGGCTCTTCGGTCAGCTATAGCTATTGCGGTAGCTAAATGTTTGATGAAGGATATTTTTCCACGCTATGGGTTACCCTTGGAGATCGTAATTGACCAAGGTACACACTTTGCAAATACATTAATGCAAGTGCTTACTAATACGTTCCAAATTGTGCATAAGTTCAGCTCCCCGTATTACCACGAGCGAATGGACTTGCAGAGAGTACAAATAAATCCGTGTTGACCATCTTAAAGAAACTGGTATTGGAATGCCCTGAAAGATGGGATCAATTCCTACCTACTGTATTATGGGATTATCGTACCACATACAAAGTTGCAACCAAAACAACTCCCTTCAAGTTGGTGTATGGATTGGAAGCGATTGCTCCTATGGAACTGGTGGTTCCTAGTCTGCCGGTGGCCCTCGAACGGAAGCTATTATCAGATGAATCTTTTCCATTTCGATTGGAGGCTTTACGATCTCTAGATGAACAACATCTGGAGAGTGTCCTAGTGTTGCAGGAAGTGCATCTGAGACAAGCCAAAACCCACGATCATTTCCTCAAAACTCCCGTGTTTACGGTAAACCAATTAGTCCTCTTCTATAATGCTAAGTCTAATAGATCCGCCAGAAAATTTAAATTGTGCTGGTTTGGTCCATACCGTATTGCTGAACAAGTGGGACCCGCAACTTTTCGGTTATCCACCTTAACTGGTCACCTTCTCCCTAAAGTGATTAATGGTTCGAAGTTTCGACCCTATTATCCGTCGTCTACCACCTCATGAGGTGTCTTCGGTATTTTTATTCCTTTTCGCTTGCCACTCTTTTCCATCGATTTTCTTTTCTGATCTCCGTGTTTCGGGATACCAACTGACCGTAATCCTTCTGTTTTCTTATCTAACCATGAATAATAGCCACCTCTATGTCGCTGATTTTGTTAATGCATGCATGTCTCCATTATGTCGGTATATTTCCAATATTGTGTTATGATTAGGGTCCTTGCTGCCTGATTTTTCAAGTGTTTCTACTTAATCTTGTTCTTTCCGCTGTTAGTCGCTATTGTGTCTTTGTGTGTTTGCGACCCTTGTGTGTTTTGTGTTTTTTCTTATTTCTGAGTGTGCCATGGAAGCTCTTGCGAATATCGTGACCTTCCGTGCGGGTCTCACTCTGGATGTGAGTGAGTTCCTGCGTGCTCGAGGACTCTTGGCCTTCGCTGAATTGCCTTGGCATTCAATGGAGTGTCATCCCTTCTGTGCATAGATTATCTCTGCCATAGCCGCCATGCCTGTTACAGAGCAGTGCTGGCCATTACCATGCCTAAACCCACGTGTCGCAGTTATGCTCAACACTGTCGCTGAGGGGTTCCGCCTCCCTCAGGAAGGGTTGGTCGATGGACCGCTTCTTCCAATGGCGACCATGAAAGAGCTTTTTCCCCGACACTCATCTAATGAGTTTGCCATACTTTGTCGTCCTGAACCATAGTGCACCGCGCTGCAATTTCTTGTAGCTGCCTTAAACCTACAGAAATGCACGTATGGTATCTCTCGTCCTTTCTACTCGATGATTGATACTGCCTCATGAGAGGGGGTCAATTTCACGTCCTTTTTCTTCTGGCACATTCACCGTGGATGCCTAGCAGTTACCAAACAACTATCCAAGCATGAGATGCCTCGTACCCGATTACCCCACCTCCTCACCCTTCTCCTTCCGGTGATACAAGCAGCGCAACCACCTCCAACGGATACCGTGCTATTACATGAGGAATCTACACAGATGCTAGAAGATGACAATGATGAAGATTTGTTACACTTGTTCCAGCGAAATGCAAACGAATTAGCCCATTGCAAAGCCAGGTTCAGGGTTCAACCGCAGTTCAAGAAGTTCATGATACAACCACCACTTTACAGGGCACATCGACACCCTCTTCTCCTAGCCAGCAGCAGGAGCCAGACGTGATCATGGAAGATGTTGCTAAAGTCCAGCCGCAAAATGAACCAGAGCAATTGGATGTTGAGCCTTTGAAAGAGACAATGGAAGCTACCATTGTTAGTGAATGTCGTCCTCCTTCTCCACGAGACGTAGACGACCAAGCAGATACAGTCAATCAATCGACCGGTACTGAAGTAGCAATTACCAAAGTCGTTTTGTCGGTCCCTCAATATGAAACCAGAATTGTATTAGTACCACCCTCCCTTCTTCCTCTTCCTCTTCCAACCACCATTCCTGATGCTATTGAAGTTCCTCCCATTGCGCCTTCAATTGCCATTCGTGAGGCATCGACTAATCTCCTCTCCTCTCCCGATTACTCTCCCCCATCATCACCTCACCTGCTTGTTGCCCCACCATCGCAGCCTCCTCCTTCTCTTCCTCCAACAGTAATGTTCACTGAATTGGCATCCATGGGCCAATTACTCATTCAATTCTCCCAGTAGTTGCCTCTCCAGATGAAGATGGCCCAACAGTCACTTCCACAGGAACTGCAGAGTAAAGTGGATCTCCTAGAAGCTGACATTGCACCCCTCTAGGAAGAAATACTTGAGGCCAAAGCCGAGAATCATTCATTGCATACTCAAATACAACAACTGCAAGAACAGTTAACCAAAAAAGATAGTATCATTGCTCAACGGGACACCGAAATTATAGAATTGAAGCAAGAAGTTGCAGATAAGAAGGATGCTATGACAGCATTAGGCAATGAGCTCCATAGTACGAGGGATGCACTTAGCGTTTTAGAAGAGGCTTTGCAATCATTGGCAGTCAATGTTCTTAAAGCTGAAGCTGAATTGCATAATGTCACTGAGCAGTTGTTCTAGAGAGATCAAGAGTTTACTGCTGAGATTGCCAAGATCCTCCAGTTGAAGAAGGAACTTACAGGTGTGCAAAAGGAGAGAGAAGACTTCTACAAAACAATGAAGTTTCAAGCTTAGGAACTTGAGAGAAGAGAAAAGCAATTGGGATTTCAGGCGGACAAGCTCTCTCGTATTGATGCAAAGGTAGCTGACATAAAGCTGCACAGAGATGTTGCACTGGCTAATGAATTTTGCTTAGAGGAATCATTTTTGCAGACACAGACAGAGTTACTAATAAGCCAGGTCATCACTACTAGTTCCATTAGGACTGATGCACAACTGATAGAACCTATAATTTTGAAGGATATGTTAGATTCCCTAAATCAAAAGATTACCTGTACCTTCAAATTAACTCGCACTATGTATATCCAGGGCATCATAGATGAACCTTGACTGTGTACTTACCAATTTTGGGTTTGAGTCCACCATGCGTGCCAGTGTAAGCCGTCGGAAAGGAACTCCTAATTTGTAATATACCCTGAAAAGTCGCACGCATAAGGCATAGCACAACAATTGTAACTCTTGACAGATTAATGAAAGAGTCATGTGAAGTAGAAGGCATGGTCGTCGCCGGACTGTTTGTCTGGGCGAAAGCCTACCGTGGAACACTGTTGCCGAAATCCTGTGTAAATCTGAGTCTTCATTAATTCTGTTGATTAAGCTTAATAATTAAGTTAAGTCTTAATGAAGTATTAATGATTGACGAGTTAACCCGATAAGTGTAGAAGTTACACAGTGAGTTTGCGACAGTATTGAAGTATTCATTAAATATATTTGAACAGTTAATGTGTGCAAGTCTGTAAGTGAATACACGGAATCTGTAGATTGGGAAAATACAAATAGGCCTCTGTTTACAGACCCCTAACCATCCCAAGAACCCAGACTTGAATTAAACTTTAAACAGATAATACTTAATCTTGATTTAACAATACATACATGTATTTGTACATGTATTGGTATATGTATATGTATTTGTATATGTATATGTATTTGTATATGTATATGTATATGTATATGTATATGTATATGTATATGTATATGTATATGTATATGTATATGTATATGTATATGTATATGTATATGTATATGTATATGTAGATGTAGATGTAGATGTAGATGTATATGTATATGTATATGTATATGTATATGTATATGTATATGTATATGTATATGCATATGCATATGCATATGTATATTGTATATGTATATGTATATGCATATGCATATGTATATGTATATGTATATGTATATGTATATGTATATGTATATGTATATGTATATGTATATGTATATGTATATGTATATGTATATGTATATGTATATGTATATGTATATGTATATGTATATGCATATGTATATGTATATGTATATGTGTATGTATATGTATATGTGTATGTATATGTCTATGTGTATGTATATGTCTATGTGTATGTATATGTCTATGTGTATGTATATGTCTATGTCTATGTCTATGTCTATGTCTATGTCTATGTCTATGTCTATGTCTATGTCTATGTCTATGTCTATGTGTATTTGTATGTGTATGTGTATGTGTATGTGTATGTGTATGTGTATGTGTATGTGTATGTGTATGTGTATGTGTATGTGTATGTGTATGTGTATGTGTATGTGTATGTGTATGTGTATGTGTATGTGTATGTGTATGTGCATATGTGTATGTGTATGTGCATATGTATATGTATATGTATAAGTGTATGTATATGTATATGTATATGTATATGTATATGTATATGTATATGTATATGTATATGTATATGTATATGTATATGTATATGTATATGTATATGTATATGTATATGTATATGTATATGTATATGTATATGTATATGTATATGTATATGTATATGTATATGTATATGTATATGTATATGTATATGTATATGTATATGTATATGTATATGTATATGTATATGTATATGTATATGTATATGTATATGTATATGTATATGTATATGTATATGTATATGTATATGTTGTTGATGTGTGAAACACCACAAGAAATAAATTAATGTGACACTAGAACACCTCTATGGTCACCATTAACTCATTGCCACTCCAAACTTTTAGAAAGGATAGTCTAAACTGAGAACTTTGCTTCTACAGAAATTCCTAGTCACTAAAATGACATACCTTCAGTGTTTTGCTAATTTCTCTTAGCAAATATTATTTCTCCAAGATCTTTTGGTGGATGAAAGTAGAAGAGTAGATCTTTCCAACAAGCTACTATTTGTAAAAAACGGATCTCTACAACTCAAGCTATAGCTTTCACAATATGACCCTTTATGACTTCCAAAAGTGGAAATTTTACCATTTTTAGTAAATTTGAGCGTCTAAAAATGAAAATTTGATGTCTAGCATCGACTTGCAACCAAAAGTTGATGCCAAGCATCGACTTTGTGCTTTTTCAGCCACTTTTTTTTCTTGAAACAAGCGCGTTCAACACAGATATGATCAAGACCACTTTTATGCTAGAAGTCTATGCCAAGCATCGACTTTATGCTAATACTCGATGCTGGGCATTGACTTGCTCCACAAACCTCATGTTTTCAAGAAGATTCAACAACAGGTAACACGCAGAGAATGAAAACATATACTTATCAACATAAACTCGATGCGAGACATCGACTTGCTTGGAAACCTTCAACTTTTGAAATCATTTCATACAAGAAAAACTCTAAAGATAGAAGAAGAAGACTTATACACAGAAGTTTAATAAACTCTTTCCATAACTATGAAACCTCACAAATGCACAAATGCTTTCTCATGCAGAGAAGCTTGACTATTCTCAGTCATACAGAAATGAGTTCTAACTCACTCTCTTGTTGTCTTCCTCTTCACGTCTGTTGATACAAACTAACTTATATAGTTTTTTCTCAATCTCGTGACTTTTTAAAAAACTTCTAGAACTAAAGTGAACAAACTTTACAAATATAATACACTTGTGAATTTGTCCCTTCACATAGGCATGTAATTTTCTTCTAAAGCTTTGATCTTCAAATATTTGTCCAATTAGTGATTGTTTCTCCAATAGTTCCCCCTTAATCACTATTTGACATTCTCAGTTTCTTCATATCATCTTCTTTTCTTTTACTCCTGCCATGCTTTTGAATCTGCTGGTCTTCACACCATCCAAGCTCTTTTTCATTATGTATATTATCTGATCTCTTGTAGAAATGTACTCCACTTCAATTTCTTTCTCCATTACCTTTTCTCTCAAGAAATGATAATGTATCTCTATATGTTTTGTTCTTGCATGAAATACTCGATTTGCTGCAAGATAAAGTGAACTCATATTATCTCCATGTATTGTAGGTATACCTTGATCAATGCCCAAGCTTTTGAACAGTGTCTGCATCCATATGACCTCCTTAGCTTCTTCCAGCTTCAGTTGATGATAATGCTACTATATGTTGTTTCTTTGAACACCAACTTACAAGCTTATCACCAATATATATCATGTAGCCATGAGTTGATCTTCTATCATCCTGATTACCTGCCCAGTCTGAGTCACTATATGCTCTCAACTTCAAATCTGATGTAAAAGGATAATACAATCCTTCCTTTATAGTTCCTTTGATATATCTAAGAACTCTTTGACCTGCAATCCAATGTGGATCCTTTGGACAATGCATGAATTGTGATAGAACTCCCACTACATAACTAAGATTTGGTCTTGTTAGTGTAGCATAAATCAAACTACCCACAAGAGATTGATACTTCCTCATATCTTTATATTCTGCACCATCATATTTACTGAGCTTGTGGTTGACTTCAAGTGGAGTTGAAGCTTCTCTGCAACTTTCCATTCCAAATTTCTTCAACAAGTTCAGAAGATACCTTTCTTGTGACACATATATGCCATGATTTGTCTAAATAACTTCCATTCCAAGAAAGTATGACAACTTTCCTAGATCACTGATCTTGAATTCTTTTTCAAGTAATCTCTTTACCTCCTTGATTCCTTCATCTAAAGTACCTGTGATTATAATGTCATCTACATAAATACAAATGTAGATTGTACCTTCCTTTACTCTTTTGATAAGTAGACTTGGATCTGCTTTTGAACTTTGATATCCAAGATCATTGAGATACTTTACCAGTTTATAGTTCCATGCTCTTGGAGATTGTTTCAATCCATAGAGTGCTCTTCTCAACCTGCAAAGAAATTTGGACACCTGTAATCTATACAGTCTAGCTTTGTATCTGGCTATACTTCCATCTGCAAGCTTCTTCACTTTATAAACCCATTTATTTCCAATTACTTTCTTACCATTTGGTTTAGGAACAAGTTCCCATGTCTTGTTCTCCTCTAGTGCATTAAATTCTTCCTTCATTGCTTCTTCCCATTGTTTCTTACCTTTAGCTTCATCATAGTTTTGAGGTTCTTCATCATCTTTGACCATATATGCATAGTTCTTTTGAGTTATGTAAGAAGTATCATAGGAATACCTTTCTGGTTGTCTTCTTCTCCTACTTGACCTCCTTGGTTCACATTCTTCATAAGTGTCTAAATACACCTCTTCATCAAATATAGGAGCTTCTTCATTCCTTCTTGTTAATCCACTTTTGGATGTACTCGCTTGCATATAGTCTTCATCTCTATTCACCTGCACAATTGATTTTCCTTTCTCACATCTTCTTACCTCTTCTTCAAATTCTTTAGCTGTATGACTTTGATCTGCATACCAACTTTTCTCTTCATCAAATGTAACTTCTCTAGAAACAAGAGATTGTTTGGTTAGAGGATTCCACAACCTATAACCCATCTGCTTTTTATCATAACCAATGAACATACATTTTTTTGCCTTTGGTTCAAGTTTATGTGTAAGTTGTGATGGAACATAAGCATATGCAATTGATCCAAACACTTTACAATGATGTAGTGTTGGTTTCTTACCCCACCAAGCTTCATATGGAGTCATTCCATTGAGAACTGCACATGGTAATCTATTCACAAGATATATAGCTATATTTATAGCCTCAACCCAAAGATAATTTGGACAATTCTTATCCTTTAGCATAGCTCTAGCAAACTCAACCAAAGTCCCGTTTCTTCTTTCTGCTACACCATTTTATTGTGGTGTATACCTGCAGGTTATTTCTCTCTTAACACCTGCATTCCAGAGATAATCATTGAACTCTTGGGAGAAGTATTCTCCCCCTCCGTCAGACCTCAGTCTCTTAAGCTTTTGACCTGTGACTCTCTCTACATATGCATGAAAATGCTTGAAGGCTCCAAACACTTCTGAACTTTCCTTCAAAACATACAAAGTTATCCATCTTGTAGCATCATCAATGAAAAGAACATAATACCTTGAGCCACTAATAGATCCTTCTTTTGTTGGTCCCCATACATCTGTATGAATGAGCTCAAGTACTCCATCATGTTTGAATCCTTTCTTCTAAAATGGTAACTTGTGTGCTTTACCCATTTGACATGCTTCACATTTATAAACCATATGTTGAATCTGCACATTTGGTAATCCTAGTACAGACTGATTTTCAACCATAGCTTTAATTCCTCTTTCATTAAAATGACCTAATCTCTTATGCCAGAGATCAAGTTCTGTGATCACTCCTTCACCATGTGTGAGCAAAGCCTGACCAATGTTCCCTTGCACTCTTAAAGTAAAGAGTCTACCTTCTTTCTTACCACAGAAAATTTGCTTATATCCATTTTCTGGATCTTCAACAAATACTCCTTCATTTGTAAACCTGACTTGAAAACCTTTCTCAACTATCTGTCCCACACTAATCAAGTTTTTAGGTATTGTGGGAACATACAAAACATTAGTTAGCAAATCTGCTCCACTCTTGCATTTCACTTTTCCAATTGAATGTACACTATGTCTTGTATTATCACCTGTTTGAACACTATGACTAGAAATGCCTTTGTCCAATTCTGACATCAATTCTATGTTTCCTGATTGAGAGCTCTTGATTCACATGAATTTTATTTGGAAAACTTGAAGTTTGATTGTACCAAACATCAAACTTTGATGTTTGTACTATTGTTTAGTAACTTTCAACCAACATGTACTTGTTTTTTTTCACCCTATTGGAGGATTACTTTGTCCTAATAGGCTTGAAAATCCCATATAAATTGTAGGAGAAAGTTTTCCATTTAATTTGGGTCAACCTTACTATATCTCAACCAAGTCAAATTCAAAATAAAAACTGTCCAAATTAGGACACTTTTCTCAAAGACCTTAGCTACAAGTTCTTGGGAATTGTCAATCTTATGAGCAATTCCTAACTTCACTATTGTAGAGTGTATTGAACTCTAGAAAGTCATGAGAGCTATGCTAGTAACTAGAAGCAAACCCAATGAATAAATCAATCTTGGACTTGTCATCGTTTGAAGATTGAATAAGTTCTTATACAAAACATATATCTAGGATGTTTAATTTAGTTATCTAGTTCCAATCGGCTAACCTTGGATTTTTGCAGAAGTGATCACATACCATATCTGAGTCAATTCCAAAAGATTTAGAAAGTGGAAGGAAATAACTAAAACTCTATATAACTAATTCAAAGCTCTAAGATATAATTCTATCAAATACTTGATGGCCCAAGGCTTTAACTCAAGACGTTAACTTCTTAATGATCTATTTCAACAAGGTATTGAAGCATTTTTCTTATCTTCAAGAGAAATATACTAGATTCTCAAAAAGATTTAGAGCAAATTTAAAACATCATCCATCCACAAGATACTAGTGTGGTATCGAACATCAATGTGTTGACCCACTGAGGTTCTATTGATGAGATTTTTTACTCAAATAATGCTTCACTTGAGACTAAGTTCATGTCTATATTCAATCTCTATGATTGCTTACTGGGAATACAATTCTTGTGCATTTCTATGAGCCAAAGGATTGAATTTACCAAGTTACACTAGGAACTTAATGCTTGACTTAGTCAATCTATTACTTAGTTGAAAGGATCATTTCAATGTCAAAGTACAACTTCTTTAGAAATTTATCAAATATTTATGAATCATGATCAACACTTTAGCTTGAAGTATTTCAAGAAGATTTTGGAAGTTACTTACTTCGTATTTTCTTACGAACTTGATCTTGAAGTATCTTGAGATCATACTTTTATCCTCCTTGAATTTAAACTCCTCATTTGAAGTTTTAATTCCCCTGAGGATCAAATCTAACTTCAAGATTCATTCTAGGACTAAAAGATAATTATCATCCCACAGTCCGATGTCCCATATCATCTTTCCTACATCAATCTGAGTATAAAATCTGGTGTCCCGTACCACCCTATTTTATATTCACACTCTAGCCCATTGCCAAGGGTGTGATCCTCTCCTCATGGACTCACCATGCTCATAGAGCATTGTATGTGAGTCATTTCTACTTTAATTCATTTCATCATTTTTTCATATTTATAATTTCTTCCTTCATAGCTTGTTTATTTTGTGGTTGCTAGTAGAGTAGGAGTAATGCCTTCTCATTTCAATATTTATACCTAGCTAATTGGACTCAAGCTAATAGGGAATATTGGCACATATCATACATGTCTAAGTGTAAGTGATGCTCCACTAGGTAGCATAAGACATAGATCTTTTGCACCCTCAATATCATATGTTTTACCATCAAGCATGTGCAAACGTCCATGAATCTTACCTAAGAATCAATAAAACTAATCACAAATCTGAGTAACATGAAAAGATCAAGGAACCAAGCCATATGTGTGCTATCCGATGAATAAGAGGAATCCTAAGATGAATCATCGGAGAAAGTGATATCATCATTATTTTTTGGAACAAACCAATCACAAATTGGTGATTATAAAGAGTTTGGAGCAAGCTTATGATCAGATTAAAGTGGAAGAAGATACTTGAGAAAGTGAAGAGATCTCAGAAGTGAAGTTTGTATACATATGTACATTACAGTTGGAAATTCTTGTAATTTGAGTAGAGATAATCCTTAGGATGATAAGGAGTAATGTAATAGACATGGGATAAGTCTAAAACCATATGTATATAAGTCAATAATGTAAAGAATTATGAGAGAGAGTCATTTGAAGACAAGTGTCATAGAGATAGATGTGAAGAGAGTCATCTTCAGGAAATAGCATCAGATATTTCGTAGATTTCTCTTAGTCTAATCATATGGATCAGAAATCCTTTTGTACACATCTAATTTGGAAGCTAGTTAAGCTATGTTCAGAATTTTGTGATCCAATTCCTTTCCTACTGTGAGAATGATCAATAAGAACATCTATATGTAGAATCTGCAGATAGACTTCTTAGAGTCGTGCACTTTTCCGTGTCAATGTTTTGCTTAGATCTCAGTGCATAGTGTAAAGATTTTAATGAATGAGCATTCAAAATCTAAGTTAGAAGTTAAGGAAGTTATGGCTAAAAGGATTTAGCAAAACGGGATCTGTCTTGTGAGAAATCAACCTTAGAAGTTACCTATGTCAAAGTGGCTTATTCAGGAAGACAATTTCTGACATATTTTTTATCTTAAGAATCAAATTGAAGTTTTAATGATTCTTTTGAAGGACTAATGATTGATATGATTTCACAAAGGTAACTTGGAGGTATATATATCATTAGATTGAAGAAATCTGAAGATATGTGTAGGTAATGAAGTCAATCTTTCAAGCAGACTTCTTGAAGGAGGAAATTCTCACTTAGAGAATTGTTCATGAATGATTTGGTAAATCAAAGTAGCATTTGTGTAAAGTTTGGTCTATAATTGATATAGAGGTGTTCTTAGATCAGTATAGATCAAGCCTTTGGAGATTAAGAGGTCTCCAACAATGGTATCAGAGCTGAAGGTACAATACAAGTGAAGTAAAGGCATTGGAAGTCCCGACTACTACAGATATTGAAGTTCCTTCTAATTGAAGGTGGACAAGGACAAAATCTTGCAGATAATTTGCAGAAGTACAAAGTACAAGTTCAAAGGATAAAAAAGGATTGAAGCTTCATATCAAAGGTACACTTTATTATCATAAATCATAGTAATTGCAGACACAGAAGATCAAAGATGGGAGAAAGCTTGCAGATTGATAAGCTAGATAGGGAGAACTATCCAGCTTGGTCCATGAGGATGGAGGCACACCTCATGAGCAAATATTTGATGGCATTCATTACAGGAGAAGAAGAAAAGCCTAAGTTTGCAGATCCTAGTATTCCAACTAGGGAAGAGCTTGCAGATTTGAAGACTTGGATGAGAAAGGATGCTCAAGCTAGGAGCATCATTTACATGGCTGTAAATGATTATCTTTTATCTCACATCAGAGGATTGGAAAGTGCAACAGATGTGTGGAATGCTTTGGAAGAGCATTTCCGAAACACAACTAAGTCAAGGAAGTCCTCACTTTGGGCTGAGTTCACAACTTTCAAGAAGAAGAGCTCACAATCAATTTTTGATTATGTGGCAAGAATGAAGGATATTGCAGATAGCTTGGGAGCTATAGATGAAGATATTGAAGAGGATAAGTTGGTAAGGCAAATACTTAGAGGTCTGAGAGGAGATGAGAAGTGGAAGCCTTTCATATTGTCCATAGAATTGTCACTTGATCACTTTACTCCTGATCTGAATCAATTGCTAGGACACATGCTAACTTTTGAGCAGGACATTAAGGGAGACAATGATAGGAGTGCAAGCCAAGCTATGTTCTCCAAGGACAAGAAAAAGAATGGCAAAGGGAAGCAATCAACTGATGATGAAGGGACCTCAAGTCAAGCTAACTTTACAAAAGGAAAGATGAACTTCAAAGGTAAAGGAAGAGGAGGTAAGAACAAAGATAATACTAAAGCTTGTTGGATTTGTGGCAGAACCAATCATTTGGCAAATGATTGTTGGTATAACAATCAAAATGGTGGAAGTAATAACCAGAGTTTCAATCAAAGAGGTAGAGGAGGCAGAAACCAAAGAGGCAACTTCAGAGGAAGAGGTGGTAGGACATCATATGCTAGAGGAGGTGGAAGAAGCTTTCAATCTCAGTCCTACAACAACAATTATTATAATTATGCATCAGATCAGAAGGATGATATGACTCTTATCTTGAATGCAACTCATGAAGCAGTAGGAGAAGACCAAAGGGTGTTTTATATTGACTCAGGATGTAGCAATCATCTGAGTGGCAATATATCATTGATGACTGATATGGAAGCAAAGGTGAATGGACATACAGTTCAAACATGTGACAATACTAAGCATAAGGTGGAAAGCATTGGATCAGTGAAGACAAAGAATGGAAGTACACTCTTGAGCAAGGTACTTTATGTTCCTACTATGCCTAAAAATTTGATAAGTGTGGGGCAAATTGTGGAGAAGGGATATGAAGTCAGATTCACAAATGATGGTGTTTATGTGCAAGATCCAAATCAAGGATATAGAAACATTATTGCAGGTAAAAGAGAAGGAAGGTAGTTTACTCTCAAAGTCCAAGGTAATGTGGGACATGCTTTATTTACTTATGGAAGTCAAAAGATGTCTGAGTTAGACCTATGGCATAAAAGGCTAGGTCATTTCAATGAGAGATCCATAAAGGAAATGTCAAGGAATGATGTGATGCTTGGTTTGCCAAAAGTTGAAGGGCAACACATGGTGTACAAGTGTGAAGCTTGTCAATTAGGTAAAGCACACAAGAGTTCATACAATAAATCAGGATATAAGTATTCAAATATGCTTGAATTGGTTCATACAGATGTGTGGGGTCCTTCAAGGGACTATAGCATAAATGGATCCAGATATTACGTGTTGTTTGTTGATGATGCAACCAGATGGATTACTCTATATGTAATCAAGGACAAATCAAAAGTTTTCAAAACATTCAAGCATTATCATGCTTATGCAGAAAGGATGACAGGACAAAAGCTCAAGAGGTTGAGATCAGATGGGAGGGGAGAGTATTTCTCTAAAGAGTTTGATGATTATTTGTGGAATGCAGGCATAAAGAGAGAAGTAACTTGTAGGTACTCTCCTCAACAGAATGGAATTGGAGAAAGGAGAAATAGAACTCTTGTAGAATTTGCAAGAGCAATGATGAAGGAAAAGAATTGCCCAAATTACTTATGGGCAGAAGCTATCAACATTGCAACATACCTTGTGAATAGGTTACCATGTAAAGCATTGGAGGGAAGAACTCCTTATGAAGCATGGTGGGGTAAGAAACCTACTCTTGATCATTGTAAGGTGTTTGGATGTTTAGAATATGCCTAAGTTCCTTCACAATTGAGACATAAGCTAGAACCCAAAGCAGAGAAGTATGTGTTTATTGGGTATGATGATAGACAAATGGGTTACAGATTGTGGAGTCCATCTACAAAGCAATTTCTTGTTACCAAAGATGTTACATTTGATGAGCAAAGCACATGGTATACAGGGTCAACAATAATTATGCAGATGACAAAGAAATACAAAGAAAAGGGAAGACAAAAGTAAGTATGTATGAAGAAGATATTGATGATGTTGATTGTAAAAGTAAATTGCAGAATAATATTGAAGATGGACCAAGATTTGATTCAGAATCAAATGTGGCCGAGACTTCAAGAAGTGAAGAGGTCAAAAGATCCTCAAGGGAAAGAAAAGAGCCTATCAGGTATAGCTATGATACATCTTTTCTAACAACAAAAGATTATGCTTATATTGTGAAGACAGAAGAAGATCCAATCACATATGAAGAAGCTAAAGGAAAACAGAATTGGGAGAAGGCAATGCAAGAAGAGTATGATGCTCTACTTGAAAATGAAACATGGGAATTGGTGCCAAGACCAAAGAATTAGAAAGTCATTGGATGTAAGTGGGTGTATAAAACAAAAAGATTTGCAGATGGTAAGGTGTCTAGATACAAGGCTAGAGTTGTGGTCAAATGTTATGCCCAAACTTATGGGGTAGATTATGATGAAACCTCTAGTCCTGTTGCTAAGATGTCTACAATTAGATCATTGATTGCTATTGCAACTTGTAAAGGATGGAAGTTGTCACAATTAGATGTGAAGAATACATTTCTGAATGGTTACATTGCAAATGAAGTGTACATGGAGCAATTAGAAGGTTTCATGGATTCAATTGGATCAGATTATGTGTGTAAGCTTAAGAGAGCTTTGTATGGGTTGAAGCATGCCCCAAGAGCATGGAATTACAGGCTTGTTAAGTTCTTGAATGAATGTGGATTTCAAGCATCAAAGGCAGATAGTAGCTTGCTAGTGAAGGCAAGTGAAAATGGATACATATATATGTGTATTTATGTTGATGATATCATTGTCACAGGTACAGATGCTCAAGGAATCAATGAACTTAAGAAACAAATAGAGAAGGAGTTTAAGATAAGTGATTTGGGAAACTTATCTTATTTCTTAGGAATGCAGATTGTATATACTCAACATGGAGTATATGTTACACAAGAGAGGTACTTGAAGAATCTTTTGGTCAAGTTCAACATGGAGGATTGCAAGCCTTCAAGCACACCATTGGAGGTAAATCATAAGTTAAACTGGTATGGAGGTGAAGAATTCAATGACATGAAGAAATATCAGAGTTTAGTAGGTAGTTTAATCTATGCTACTTTGACAAGGCCAGATTTATCATATGCAGTAGGTGTGTTATCACAATTTATGCATTGTCCAAAGAAGACTCATTGGATTGCAGCTCAAAGGGTAGTCAAATATATCAAAGGAACCCTAAATGAAGGCTTGTATTATGGATTTACTTTTGATACAAGAATCAAAGTGTTTAGTGATGCAGATTAGGCAGGTGATTCAGATTATAGAAGCTCTACTCATGGGTATCTCTATTATATTGGAGATAAGTTAGTTTCTTGGTGCTCAAAGAAGCAACATACAGTTGCTTTGTCATCCACAGAAGTTGAGTATAAAGGAATGGTAGAGGCTGCAAAGGAAGTAATATGGTTAAAGACCTTGTTGAAGAGTTTTGGAACTGATCAGAGTACTCCAATTATTTTTGGAGATAATTTGAGTTCCTTGTATTTGGCAGCTAACCCTTTTTTTCATGCCAGGGCTAAGCATATAGAGATTCAGTATCATTTCTTGAGGGAAAAGGTACTTGACAAAGAGATTGAAGTGATGTATACTCCAACAAAAGAACAAGTTGCAGATATGTTAACAAAAAGCTTGGATGGACCTAAGCTACAAAGATTCAAGGAGATGGCAGGAGTGAAGAAGAATGGAATAATCACAATTAGTGATTGAGGGGGAGCTGTTGGAACAAACCAATCACAAATTGGTCATTATAAAGGTTTTGGAGCAAGCTTATGATCAGATTAAAGTGGAAGAAGATACTTGAGAAAGTGAAGAGATCTCAGAAGTGAAGTTTGTATACATATGTACATTTCACTTGGAAATTCTTGTAATCTGAGTAGAGATAATCCTTAGGATGACAAGGAGTAATGTAATAGACACGGGATAAGTCTAAAAACATATGTATATAAGTCAATAATGTAAAGAATTATGAGAGAGAGTCATTTGAAGACAAGTGTCATAGAGATAGATGTGAAAAGAGTCATCTTCAAGAAATAGCGTCAGGTATTTCGTAGATTTCTCTAAGTCAGATCATGTGGATCAAAAATCCTTTTGTACACATCTAATATGGAAGCTAATGAAGCTATGTTCAGAATTTTGTGATCCAATTCCTTTCCTACTGTGAGAAGGATTAATAGGAACATCTGCATGTAGAATCTGCAGATAGACTTCTCAGAGTCGCGCACTTTTCTATGTCAATGTTTTGCTTAGATCTCAGTGCATAGTGTAAAGTTTTTAATGAGTGACCATTCAAAATCTAAGTTAGAAGGTAAGGAAGTTATGGCTAAAAGCATTTAGCAAAATGGGATCTATGTTGTGAGAAATCAACAACAGATGAGCAAGTTGCTGATATTTTCACCAAAGCACTTGGAGCTGAGAAGTTGAAGAAGTTTCGGGAGATGCTTGGATTACAGGATATGGCGTTGAGCTTGAGGGGGAGTGTTGAGATATCAAGCTCAACATGTGATGATCCAGGATGACACGTACTAGTTTTTTGTTTCTCTGACATGTATAGTGGTCACGCCAGTATATGTCAAGGATACTTCATTGAGATTTATTAGATTTATCTACCGAGAGTGATGGCACATTTGTTCCTTGCCAACTCACTCATTTGCGAACATTAGGTTTTTCCTTATGTACTGATCTTTATATATTGCACTTGTTGTATTCTTGTTTTTTAGGTCATTCTTGTACATTCCTTTTTATGTAATAGAAGAAGAAGAAGAAGAAGAAGAAGAAGAAGATCATTCTTCCTTGCCTCAATGTGTGTGTGTGCTTCTCCTTGAGAGTGAGAGTGTGTATGTGAGATCTCTTCCTTATCTCCTTCCTCATGACAAGGTCTCGACCTTGTCATCACATTGTTATCCCCATTTTTGGTGACTCTCAAAGGCTCAAGCTTGGTTTGTTCTCTATGGAAGAGTTGGAACAAGGTGACAGTTTATCAGAAACAATGAAGACTGGAAATGGGTGGCTGATATTAAATAGAATGATTCAATCTAGTTCCATATGAGGGGCATCAAAAGTGTGGAATCTTGATACCTCCAAAAAGCTAGGAAGCTTTGGAACAAAGGCTTCCGTCTGTGGAAACATCTCTAGAACCAAAAAACTTGTAAGTGGATTAGATTTGAGGACATTGATCCGGCCAAAAGAGTGGACTATGAGGAATGGTATCTATTGCAGAGCAGATTTATGCTTAGGAACACACGAGGACTCACCTCCTCATCGGCCAAGAATCTTCTCACCCTGAGGATCTGAGATGGCGTAATGGAAATAGCCTTGAGAAAATTTTGAGATTGAAGAAGGATGTGAAATTTCATGTCACCATCAATAGGGAGTGGTGTTTGGATTGGTTAGTCTTCCATTGATACATATTGCAATGTTGACCATAATGAGAGTGAGTTTGGCATTTGAGGCCCACTTCTTCATCTCAAAATTGGTGCTTCGAATGTGCAAGGGTATTCTTATCCTTATCCATGATGATCGATCAAATCATCCTATAGTAGTGAAGGAATTGGGTCTTTTGGAGAGGGGTGTTGAGATTTACATCCAAATCTAGTTTGACCCACAAGTCTTGTGAATTTTCTAGGGCCTCAAATACGTGTGCAAGAAACTAAAAGTATGACCACTTTTTCATATACAATTTGGTCTTCCAAATGTATTCTACCTACCCTAAGGTGCCTGCAAGGTTTTGAAACCAATGTGCATTTAACACTACCTTTTCCACTAGGTCTGTTGGTAATCCTTGGTTGGCATCTCATCAAGATTGGGTCTAAATTTTAGAGGTGGCGAAAGTTTCCCCTCTTCAATGTGTAGTGAATGCTTGATAGATAAGTAGCCGCTTCCATGATGCAATTTCATATGATTGTACTCTTGGCTTTGGTTTACGTATTCATATGAATTTCTAAGACAACATGGACATCACGTTAATAAGAAAATAAAAACTTGGTCCTAGCATGAAGAGACCAAAATCCCTAACGTCCACTGATCTGATCCCCAATCCCAAGTCCCATAGGTGTATGGTGCAACGGGGCTCAAATCATGACTATATATCTTTAAGATATCCTACTACATAGTTTGGATATGCAATGCCTTATAAGAATAGAGAGGAATGTGATGCTATTTTTGTGTAGTTTATAGATATACTTTTTTGTTAGAGGATTTACAAGGCTTAATAATGTGTCACTAGAGAGATTTTCATGTGTATCTATTACTTGACTATGGGGATTATTTATGTTGGAGTTTGAGGTCTATGGAAGCACACAAATAGCACAAGGAAGAAGAAGTTTGGAACACAACAAACAATACTAAATGTATTACCAAGTGAATGTACAAAGATACGTAACCCATAAAGGTTATAGGAATATATACAAGTCAGGGGAAAAAATCCTCCTAAAGATGGAAAAAAGTGCCCCAATAGTCCTAAGTGTGTTCACACACATCAGTATCGAAATATATCAACAAATCCCCCCTAGGAGTGATATTATGAACAAGGAGCTAGCACTCATGTATAATAAAGTGCCAAGCTATGTGGAAAGAAATCAATCTGTTGGTGCAGGGCAATCAACAATTGAAGGTTTGGATGAAGAATTGAAGTCAAGGACTGAAGAAAAGACCAAGTCATGAAGCATGAAGGAAGTGCATATCCAGGAGATAAAGATGTGTATAAATATGTACATTATTTTAGATTCAGATCATTACATACTTTTGTATGGTCATGCATTTGTAGAAATTTGCCTATATATACAAAGAACATGTTGGGGCAAAGTAGAGAGATTATGTGAGAACAAGAATTGAGAAGAATTAGATGTCATTAGACTTTTAGAAGTGAGTAGAATCTCTCTCATTGTTCAGATGTAGGAATTTCTCAGAAATGAAAATGTTGCGCCTGATCTTTCTGTGTATTCTCCTTCTGTGCTTGATCATTTCAAGAATCCTTTTGTAGATGTCTAAATCCGTAGTTAGTAAGTCTATGGTTAAAGTTTGAGAGCCTAATTATAAACAGGCTATGAGAATTATGAGTAGGAACATTCATATGTGAAGAAGTGTTCACGGGTTCCTGAAATAGGTGCAAAATTCGATGTTAATGTTTTGGTGAGTTCTCCATTCACAGTGTAAAGTTTTGAGCAAACAAGCTCTCAAAATTTAAGTTGAAAGGTAAGCTATCTATGACTAAAAGCATTTTCATAAACAGGTTCTAGATTGAGAGAACCAACTGTTAAAAGTTATAGGTGTCTAAATCGACTTCTCAGAACAGCAATTTTAGACATAGGTAACTTGTTCAGATTGTTTCTCAAGATATACTAAATCTTTTGGAGTGATTCAACTTTGAGGAGGTGTGAAAACTATAGGTGACACCTTGTGCAAAGTTTTCTCAAAACCTTTACACATTTGATAAGTCAATGAGAGAGATATGTGCAGCAGACTTTTTGTAGAGTCATCATCTTCACAGATTTTTCAAAATCTTGATAATTGGTCATTGATCCTCTAAACTGGTGAAGGTTTGGAGTTATTCTTGATATAGAGGTGTTCTAAATTCAAGAGTAGCTTGTTCTTTTGGAGATTAACACTCTCCATCAGTGGTATCAGAGCAGGAAGTATCAGAATTGAAGGAAGGAGGATCCCGACTGCTATAGCTACAAAGAATTCAACATCTGAAGGTTCAGAAGGTGAAAGCTTAAGAGAAAATCTTGAGGAGGAGGCCATACGACATCAAGGAAGACAAAAGGAGTATCACTCAAAGTAAAGGTACATATATTACTCATAAAGTTTGAAGAATTCAATACACAGGTGAAGAAAAGATGGGAGATTCTCTTCAAATAGAGAAGTTGGATAGAGAGAACTATCCAACATGGTCAATGAGGATGGAAGCTCATCTTATGAGCAAAGACTTGATAAGTTACATCACAGGTGAAGAAGAAAATCCTCAATTTAGAGATCTTAGTGTTCCAACTAGGGAGGAATTATCAGATTTGAAGAATTGGATGAAGAAAGATGCTCAAGCTAGGAGTATTATCTATATGGCAGTCAATGAATACTTACTACCTCACATTAGAGGTCTTGAAAGTGCAAGTGATATATGGAATGCTTTGGAGGAGCATTTCCAAAACACCACAAAGTCTAGGAAGGCATCCTTGTGGGCAGAATTTACCACATTCAAGAAGAAGGCCTCTCAAGCCATCTCAGATTATGTAACCAGAATAAAGGACATTGCAGATGCATTAGGAGCAGTTGATGAAGACATTGAGGAGGATAAATTGGTAAGGCAAATCCTCACAGGTTTGAGAGGTGATGACAAATGGAAGCCATTCATTTTGTCTACTGAATTATCACTTGATCATTTTACTCCTGACTTAAATCAGTTGCTAGGACATATGTTAACCTTTGAGCAGGATGTCAAAGGTGAAAGTGATAAGAGTACAGGTCATGCAATGTATTCAAAGGATAAGAAGAAGAATATGAAAGGAAATCAACAAGCAAATGAGGATGAAGGTACAACTAGCCAAGCCAACTTCCTAAGAGGAAGAGGCGGTGGCAAAGGTAGAGGAAGAGGCAGGAGTAATAAAGATGGAGTCAAAGCTTGCTAGATTTGTGATAAGAAAAATAACTTAGCTAATGAATGTTGGCATAATACTCAGAGTAATGGTGGATATAATCAGAACTTTAATTCAAGAGGAAGAGGTGGAAGAAATCAAAGAGGTAATTTCAGAGGTAGAGGTAGTAGAGGTTACTTTGGAAGAAATGCAGGTAGAGGATTCCAAAGTCAACAATACAACATTACCTACTACAATTATGCTTCAGATCAGAAGGAGGATTCAATATTGATAATGAATGCAACTTGTGAAAGGCAAAGTGAAGACCAGAGAGTCTTTTACATTGACTCAGGGTGTAGCAATCACCTGAGTGGTAACATAGCATTGATGACTGATTTGGAAAATAAGGTAACTAATCATGTAGTTCAAACAGGTGACAATACAAAGCACAATGTGAAGTCAATTGGATCAGTGAAGGCCAAGGATGGTAGCACCCTCTTGAGTAAGGTCTTGTATGTTCCTACAATTCCTAAGAATTTGATAAGTGTAGGACAAATTGTTGAAAAGGTTTATGAAGTTAGGTTCACTAATGAAGGAGTGTTTGTGGAAGAACCTAGCAATGGGTATAAACAAATTGTTTCAGGGAAGAAAGAAGGAAGATTGTTCACATTGAAGATCCAAGGTAATGTTGGTCATGCCTTGTTCACTTATGGAGGACATAAGATCTCTAAGTTAGATCTTTGGCACAAGAGGCTTGGACATTTCAATGAAAGAGGTATCAAAGATATGATTAACAATGGTTCAGTGCTTGGATTGCCTAATGTTGCAGGTCAAAATATGACATACAGATGTGAGGCATGTCAATTAGGTAAGGCTCATAAGAAATCTTATTCCAAGCATGGTTTTATGTATTCAGAGAAGCTTGAGTTGGTACACACAAATGTGTGGGGACCATCAAAGGATTTCAGTATCAATGGTTCAAGGTATTATGTGATTTATGTTGATGATGCTACCAGATGGATCACTATCTATGTGATCAAAGATAAGTGAGAGGTATTTAATACATTCAAACATTATCATATGTATGCAGAGAGAATTATAGGTCATAAGTTGAAGAGACTAAGGTCAGATGGAGGGGGAGAGTATTTCTCTAATGAGTTCAGTGATTACTTGTGGAATGCAGGTATAAAAAGAGAAATTACTTGCAGGTACTCTCCTCAACAAAATGGTGTAGCAGAGAGAAGAAATAGAACTCTTGTTGAGTTTGCAAGGTCAATGATGAAGGAGAAAAATTGCCCTAATTATTTCTAGGCTGAGGCTGTAAACACAGCCACATATTTGGTCAATAGGTTACCATGTAAAGCTTTGCAGGGTATGACACCATATGAGGCATGGCGGGGTAAGAGACCTACTCTAGATCATTGCAAAGTATTTGGGTGTTTGGCATATTCATATGTGCCATCACAATTAAGGCACAAATTGGAACCTAAAGCTGAAAAGTATGTATTTATTGGATATGATGATAAGCAGATGGGATATAGGTTGTGGAGTGCATCCACAAAACAATTCCTTGTATCAAAGGATGTTATATTTGATGAGCAAGGTACTTGGTATGCAGGTACAATCAATATTAATGCAGGTGATGAAGAAGTTGTGAATAAAAAAAAAGGTAAATCAAAGGTTTAAATATTTGATGAAGAGGAGAACAATGAAGTGCAGGTTGAAGTTGAAGAAATGCCAAGATTTGATCCTGAGTGTGATGAACCAGAAACTTCAAGAAGTGGAGAACTCAGAAGGTCAACAAGGCACAAATGGCAACCTACAAGGTATAGCTATGATACTTCTTTTTTGGCTACCAAAGATTATGCTTATATGGTAAAGGTAGATGAAGACCCTTCTACATATGAAGAGGCAAAAGGTAAAGAAAATTGGGAGAAAGCTATGCAGGAAGAGTATGATGCATTGATGGAGAATCAGACATGGGAGTTGGTTCCTAAACCAAATAGCCAAAAGATCATTGGATGCAAATGGGTCTACAAGACAAAGAGGTTTGCAGATGGAAGTGTATCTAGGTATAAAGCTAGACTTGTTGTGTTTGCTCAAACATATGGTATTGATTATGATGAGACCTATAGTCCTGTGGCAAAGATGACAACCATCAGGACACTCATAGCTATTGCTACATGTAAAGGTTGGAAATTATGTCAATTAGATGTGAAAAATGCTTTTTTGAATGGTTATATTTCAGATGATGTTTTCATGGAGCAACCACAAGAATTCAGAGATGGAAGGTATCCAGATCATGTATGTAAGCTCAAGAGAGCTTTGTATGGTTGAAGCAGGCCCCAAGGGGCATGGAATTATAGACTTGTGAAGTTCTTGAAGGAACTTGGATTCCAAGTATCTAAAGCAGATAGTAGCTTGCTTGTTAAAGCAAGTGATGATGGGTTCATTTACATGTGCATATATGTTGATGATAATTCTTACAGGTACAGATGAGAAAGGCATTCAAAGCCTAAAGAAGCAAATGGAGAAAGAATTCAAGATCAGTGATTTGGGAGACTTGTCATATTTCTTGGGCATGGAGATCTCATACACTCAACATGGAGTGTATGTAACTCAAGAAAGGTATTTGAAGAACTTGTTGATCAAGTTTAAGATGAATGATTGCAGGGTAGCACCTACTCCAATGGAGGTGAATCACAAATTGAGAAGATATGGAGGAGAAGAGTTGAAGGACATGAAGCTATATCAAAGTTTGGTTGGTAGTCTGATCTATGCTACACTAACTAGGCCTGACTTGTCATATGCAGTTGGAGTTTTGTCTCAATTCATGCATTGCCCTAGAAAAGAACATTGGATTGCAGGACAAAGAGTGTTGAGGTACATTAAGGGTACACTCAAAGAGGGTTTGTATTTTGGTTTTACATCAGATATAAACATCAAGATATATAGTGATGCAGATTGGGCAGGTAATCTAGATGATAGGAGATCAACTTATGGATACTTGTGTTATGTGGGAGATAAGTTAATTTTTTGGTGTTCAAAGAAGCAACATACAGTTGCTTTATCATCCATAGAGGTTGAGTATAAAGGTATGGTGGAAGCTGCAAAGGAAGTGATATGGCTTAAGACTCTGATGAAGAGTTTTGACATCATTCAGAGTATACCCACTATTCATGGAGATAACATGAGTTCATTGTATCTAGCTGCTAACCCTGTGTTTCATGCCAAGACTAAACATATTGAGATTCAGTATCACTTTCTAAGAGAGAAGGTGATGGATAAAGAGATTGAAGTCATACATACTTCAACAAAAGATCAGATAGCTGATATGCTAACCAAGAGCATGGATGGACCAAAGCTCTACAGAGATTCAAAGACATGGGAGGTATAAAGAAGATAGAGAAAACCTCAATTGATGATTGAGGGGGAGCTCTTGGTGCAAGGCAATCAACAATTGAAGGTTTGGATGAAGAATTGAAGTCAATGACTGAAGAAAAGACCAAGTCATGAAGCATGAAGGAAGTGCATATCCAAGAGATAAAGATGTGTATAAATATGTACATTATTTTAGAGTCAGATCATTACATACTTTTGTATGGTCATGAGTTTGTAGAAATTTGCCTATATATACAAAGAACATGTCGGGGAAAAGTAGAGAGATTATGTGAGAACAAGAATTGAGAAGAATTAGATGTCATTAGACTTTTAGAAGTGAGTAGAATCTCTCTCATTGTTCAGGTGTAAGAATTTCTCAGAAATGAAAATGTTGCGCCCGAACTTTCTATGTATTCTCCTTTTGTGCTTGATCATTTCAAGAATCCTTTTGTAGATGTCTAAATCCATAGTTAATAAGTCTATGGCTAAAGTTGAGAGACTAATTATAAATAGGCTGTGAGAATTATGAGTAGGAACATTCATATGTGAAGAAGTGTTCACTGGTTCTTGAAACTGGCGCAAAATTTGATGTTAATGTTTTGGTTAGTTCTCCTTTCACAGTGTAAAGTTTTGAGCAAACAAGCATTCAAACTTTAAGTTGGAAGGTAAGCTATCTATGAATAAAAGCATTTTCATGAATGGGTTCTAGATTGAGAGAACCAAGTGTTAAAAGTTATAGGTGTCTAAATCGACTTCTCAGAACAGCAGTTTTAGACATAGGTAACTTGTTCAGATCATTTCTCAAGATATACTGAATCTTTTGGAGTGATTTAACTTTGAGGAGGTGTGCAAACTATAGGCAACACCTTGTGCAAAGGTTTGTCAAAAACTTTACACATTTGATAAGTCAATGAGAGAGATATGTGCAACAGAATTTTTGTAGAGTCATCATCTTCACAAATTTTTCAAGATCTTGATAATTGGTCATTGATCCTCTAAACTGGTGAAGGTTTGGAGTTATTCTTGATATAGAGGTGTTCTAAATTCAAGAGTAGCTTGTTCTTTTGGAGATTAACACTCTCCATCACAATCCACAAAAGGAAGTAAGCCCAAATCTTTGTGAAAAGGTTCAAGCTTCTCCTGAGGAAGAGCCTTTGTGAAAAGATCTGCAATGTTATCCTATGCGGGCACATATGCCAAATTGATCTCTCCAGTAGAAAACCTCTCCTTGACATAATGATAATGCACCTCAATGCTTTGTGTGAGCATGGAACACATGGTTCCTTGCAACTGCCAATGCACGTTAGTGAAGATGGTGGTGGGAGAAGACTAACCAACACCCAAATGATGCAAAAGGCATGTGAGCCACACACTCAATAGTTGCTATGAAAGCTACTCTATACTCAGCCTCACAACTAGAATTGGCCAAAAGTAGGCTACTTCTTGCTCAACCAAGATATGCATAAGCTACCAAGCATGAAGCAAAAACCACTAGTGGACACATGAGTGTGATAGCAACCATCCCAATCAGAGTGAGAAAAAGCATATAAATTTGGTGGTAGTGATTCCCCCTTGGGATAAAACAATCCAAGTAGCCAGGTACCACTCAAGTAGCGAAAGATGTGCTTAACCATCTGCCAATGCTTAATACCTTGGCAATGCATAAACCTGCTCATATATGAGACGACAAACTAAATATTGAGCCGAGTTATGCATAAGTAAATCGAGCATCCAAAAACTTGCAGATAGAGACCATCATCAAATGCATCTCCAACATCATGAAGACTCAAGTGTAAACCCATTTCCATAGGAGTGGCAATAGGTTTGCAATCTTCAAGGCCAAAACACTACAATAATGTGTCAATATATTTTGTTTTACAATATAGAGCTATCCCTCCATCAGCTCAGATAAACTAAATGCCCAAATAATGATGCAAATGCCCCAAATTTGACATCTCAAATGATGCATGAAAATCAGCCTTAACATTAGGAATATGCTTTTGATTATGACCAATGAGCAACATGTTATCAACATAGACAACAATGATAAAAACACATCTTTTGCATGCTTAACATATAGGGCTGTTCTCAAAACCATGCGCAATCAAGTAGGCATGTACCTTTTAATACCAAGCATGTGGTGCTTGCTTAAAACCATATAAGGTCTTTTTCAGCTTTTACATTTTGTTTTCATGCCATTTTTGCACAAAACCACAAGGCCAAAGAACATACACTTCTTCATGTAAATCACGATTCAAAAATGCAGTTTCAATGTCGAACTAATGTACATTCCAACCATGATGGGTTTCAAGTGCACAAATGCTATGAACAATAGTCATTCAACATGTGGGTGCAAAGTTATCATCAAAGTCATTGCATCTTTCTTGAGCATAACATTTTTCAACAAGCCTGGCTTTGTACTTGTCAACTATTCCATCAGGTTTACGTTTCATCTTGTATCCCATTTAGTGCCAATGGTCTTTTTGCTAGGAGGTGAATCACATAAAGGCCATGTAACATTCTTCATAATAGCATCATATTCTCATTGCATAGCAACCATCCAATTTTTTGAATTCTGTGCTTCACAAAAGAAACAGGCTCATTCTCATCAGAGAGACTAGGGGTAGCCATAGCATAGCAATCTGATGCAAAAGAAGCACTATGAGATCCTGAACAAGTATGATATGACAAAGATGCATCTAATTTGCTATCTCGCAAAGTATGCACCAAAAATTTAGGCATAGTTTTAGCCTCCTCTATATTAGCCCTCTCATCAACAAGTGAATCATGTGAATCTGCATAAAAAATGAAATGATTTGCATCATCATGTGGAACCTATAAAGGCTAAAAATTGCCTTATTTGGAACAATACTTGACTTTCCACCTGTAAAAAGAGGAAGCAAAGTGTCATACACATCTTTGGAGCTAACTCATGTCTCCTTATTACAAGAAAGTAATGGCTGAATTGCATGTTCTACAAAAACAACATCACATCTAACCAAAATGCATTTTGGATGATACAGATGATAGCCTTTACTTTAAGAAATATACCCAACAAAAATACATTTCACTGCTTTATCATACAATTTCATGCATTGTTTTTCAGGCAATAATGCATGTGCCAAACAACCAAAGACATGTCTCCTTAGTACAAGAAAGTAATGGCTGAATTGCATGTTCCACAAAACAACATCACAGCTAACCGAAATGCATTTAGTCTATGGATGATACAGATGATAGCCTTTACTTTAAGAACTGTACTCAACAAAAATACATTTCACTACTTTATCATCCAATTTCATGCGTTGTTTTTCAGGCACTAATGAATATGCCAAACAACCAAAGGCATGTAGATGAGCAATAGATGGCTTGTGATCATGTTAAGCCTCATATGGACGACTACAATGCTTTGATGGGACACCTATTAGGTGTTGGAGACTTCTTAATCTCCAAAAGTCTGATCTATACTGATCTAAGAACACTTCTATATCAGCTATGGATCAAACTTTACACAAATATTGTCTTCTTTTATCAAAACTTTCACTAACACTTCTCCGAGTAAAGAAATTCCTTCTTCAGAAAGTCTTCTTCAGAAATCGACTTCATTTCCTACACATATCTTCAAATTTCTTCAAAACAATGATGCATATATCTTCAAACTACCTTTGTGCAATCATATCAACCATTAGTTCATCAAAAGAATCATTAAAACTTTAATTTGATCCTTAAGATCAAAAGTATGTCAGAAACTGTCTTTTTGAACAAGCGACTTTGACATAGGTAACTTCTAAGGTTGATTTCTCACAACACAGATCCCATTTTGCTAAATGCTTTTAGCCATAGCTTCCTTACCTTCTAACTATGATTTTGAATGCTTAGTCATCAAAAACTTTACACTATGCATTGAGATCTAAGCAAAACATTGACACAAAAAAGTGCGTGAATATGAGAGATCATCTGCAGACTTTACATACACATGTTCCTATTGATCATACTCACAGCAGAAGAGGAATTAGACCATGAAACTTTGAACATAGCTTCATTAGCTTCTAGATTAGATGTGTACACAAGGATTTCTGATCCACATGATCAGACTCAGAGAAATCTACAAAACACTCGTCGCTATTTTCTGAAGATGACTCTCTCCACATCTATCTCTATGACAATTGTCTTCTAATGAATCTCTCTCATGTATTTCTTTACATCATTGACTTATATACATATGGTTCTAGACTTATCCCGCATCTATTACATGCCTCCTTATCATCCTAAGGATTATCTCTACTCAAATTACAAGAATTTCCAACTGTAATGTACATATGTATACAAACTTCACTTCTGAGATCTCTTCACTTTCTCAAGTGACTTCTTGAACTTCAATCTGATCATTGACATGCTTCAAGCTCTTTGTAATCATCCATTTGTGATTGCTTTGTTCCAACAATTCCCCCTGTATCACTAATTGTGATTATTCCATTCTTCTTCACTCCTGCCATCTCTTTGAACCTCTGTAGCTTAGGTACATCCAAGCTTTTTGTCAACATATATGCAGCTTGTTCTTTTGTTGGAGTATACATCACTTCAATCTCTTTATCAAGTACCTTTTCCCTCAAGAAATGATACTGAATCTCTATATGCTTAGTCTTGGCATGAAAAACAGGGTTACCTGCCAAATACAATGAACTCATATTATCTCCAAGAATAATTAGAGTACTTTGATCAGTTCCAAAACTCTTCAATAAGGTCTTTAACCATATCATCTTTTGCAGCCTCTACCATTCCTTTATACTCAACTTCTGTAGATGACAAAGCAATTGTATGTTGCTTATATGAGCACCAAGAAACTAATTTATCTCGAATATAACAGAAATATCCATCAGTAGACCTTCTATCATCTGAATCACCTACCCAATCTGCATCACTAAACACTTTGATTCTTGTATCAGAAGTGAATCCATAATACAGACCTTCAGGGTTCCTTTGATATATCTGAGTACCCTTTGAGCTGCAATCCAATGAGTCTTCTTTGGACAATGCATAAATTGTGATAACACACCTACTGCATATGATAGATCTGGCCTTGTCAAGGTAGCATAGATTCAACTACCTACCAAACTCTAATATTTCTTCATGTCATTAAATTCTTCACCTCCATACCATCTCAATTTATGGTTTACCTCCAATGGTGTGCTTGAAGACTTGCAATCCTCCATGTTGAACTTGACCAGAAGATTCTTCAAGTACCTCACTTGTGTAACATATACTCCATGTTGAGTATATACAATCTGCATTCCTAAGAAATAAGATAAGTTTCCCAGATCACTTATCTTAAACTCCTTCTTTATTTGTTTCTTAAGCTCATTGATTCCTTGAGCATCTGTACCTGTGACAATAATATCATCAACATAAATACACATGTATATGTATCCATTTTCACTTGCCTTCACTAGCAAGCTACTATCTGCCTTTGATGCCTGAAATCCACATTCATTCAAGAACTGAACAAACCTGTAATTCCATGCTCTTGGGGCCTGCTTCAACCCATACAAAGCTCTCTTGAGCTTACACACATAATCTGATCCAATTGAATCCATGAAACCTTCTGGTTGCTCCATATATACTTCATCTGCAATATATCCATTCAGAAATGCATTCTTCACATCTAATTGTGATAACTTCCATCCTTTACAAGCAGCAATAGCAATCAATGATCTAATTGTAGACATCTTAGCATTAGGACTAAAGGTTTCATCATAATCTACCCCATAAGTTTGGGCATAACCTTTGACCACAAGTCTAGCCTTGTATCTAGACACCTTACCATCTGCAAAGCTTTTTGTTTTATACACCCACTAACATCCAATGACCTTCTGATTCTTTGGTCTTGGCACCAACTCCCATTTTTTATTTTCAAGTAGAGCATCATACTCTTCTTGCATTGCCTTCTCCCAATTCTGTTTTGTAACCTTTAGCTTCTTCATATGTGATTGGATCCTCTTCTGTCTTCACAATATAAGCATAATCTTTGGTTGTTAAGAAAGATGTGTCATAGCTATACCTGATAGGCTCTTTTCTTTCCCTTGAGGGTCTTCTAACCTCTACACTTCTTGAAGTCTCAGCCACATTCGATTTTGAATCAAATCTTGACCCATCTTCAACATTATCCTGCAATTTACTTTTGTCTTCCCTTTCCTTTGTATTTCTTTATCATCTGCATACGCATTTGTTGACCCTGTATACCATGTGCTTTGCTCATCAAATGTAACATCTTTGGTAACAAGAAATTTCTTTGTGGATGGACTCCACAATCAGTAACCCATCTTTCTATCATCATACCCAATAAACACATACTTCTCTGCTTTGGGTTCTAACTTATGTCTCAATTGCGAAGGAACGTAAGCATATGCTAAACATCCAAATACCTTACAATGATCAAGAGTAGGTTTCTTACCCCACCATGCTTCATAAGGAGTTCTTCCATCCAAAGCCTTACAAGGTAACCTATTCACAAGGTATGTTGCAGTGTTGATAGCTTCTGCCCATAAGTAGTTTGGACAATTCTTTTCCTTCATCATTGCTCTTGCAAACTCTACAAG
Organism: Ceratopteris richardii; assembly: GCA_020310875.1. Taxonomy (NCBI): domain Eukaryota; kingdom Viridiplantae; phylum Streptophyta; class Polypodiopsida; order Polypodiales; family Pteridaceae; genus Ceratopteris; species Ceratopteris richardii. The sequence continues at coordinate 79,136,867 of CM035417.1, read as the reverse complement.
AGTTCTATTTCTTCTTTTTGCAATTCAATTTTGTTGAGGGGAGTACCTGCAAGTTACTTCTCTTTTTATACCTACATTCCACAAATAATCATCAAACTCTTTAGAAAAATACTCTCCCCCTCCATCTGATCTCAATCTCTTGAGCTTTTGTCCTGTAATCCTTTCTGCATAAGCATGATAATGCTTGAATGTCTTGAACACTTCTGATTTGTCCTTTATTACATATAAAGTAATCCACCTGGTTGCATCATCAACAAACAACACATAATATCTGGATCCATTTATGCTATAGTCCCTTGAAGGACCCCACACATCTGTATGAATCAATTCAAGCATATTTGAATACTTATATCCTGATTTATTGTATGAATTTTTGTGTGCTTTACCTAATTGACAAGCGTCACACTTGTACACCATGTGTTGCCCTTCAAATTTTGGAAAACCAAGCACCACATCATTCCTTGACATTTCCTTTATGGCTCTCTCATTGAAATGACCTAGCCTTTTATGCCATAGGTCTAACTCAGACATCTTTTGATTTCCATAAGTAAATAAGGCATGTCCCACATTACCTTGGACTTTGAGAGTAAACAACCTTTCTTCCTTTTTACCTGCAATAATGTTTCTATATCCCTGATTTGGATCTTGCACATAAACACCATCATTTCTGAATCTGACTTCATATCCCTTCTCCACAATTTGCCCTACACTTATCAAATTTTTAGGAATAGTAGGAACATAAAGCACCTTGCTCAAGAGTGTACTTCCATTCTTTGTCTTCACTGATCCAATGCTTTCCACCTTATGCTTGGTGTTGTCACCTGTTTGAACTGTATGTCCATTCACCTTTGCTCCATATCAGTCATTAGTGATATATTGCCACTCAGATGATTGCTACATCCCGAGTCATTTTAAAACACCCTTTGGTCTTCTCCTACTGCTTCATGAGTAGCATTCAAGATAAGAGTCATGTCATCCTTTTGATCTGATGCATAATTATAGTAATTATTGTTATAGGACTGAGGTTGAAAACTTCTTCCACCTCCTCTAGCATATGATGTCCTACCACCTCTTCCTCTGAAGTTGCCTCTTTGATTTCTACCTCCTCTGATGGGGGAAGTATCTCAACCCCTAAGCAACGATGAAGCGCGAATGACCTCCACAGGTATCCTTCTTTGACCTCTGCACACCAAAAATGCTCTTACTCAGAGCTTATGCAGAGAACTCCAGTGAGCTTTTGTAGACCTGTAGTAGACACCAAGGGCTTTCCAACAAAACAAATTTCACTTGAAATGGATGCTTACACAAAGAGAAACAATGTCTACAACATGAGCTAGTTGAATGCTCACAACTGCTAGTCAAGCAGAGACCTCACTTCACTCCAGCAAACTTTTCTCAGAGATTATACAGAGAATGAATCTCAAACTTATGTCAACTTTAGAGGACTCTAATAGCTACCCAATGACACAAAAATCATAGCAAATGGATACATAGAGAAGGAGAACCAGCCCTTACAACAGAGAGCAAAATATTTCCAACAGAGCCTACACAAAGAGAGAGATATCAATCACACAACTTCACTAAAATGAATGTTGCTCTCAGCTTACTCAGAGAATGCTCCAGAGAGTTGGTAAGCATAAAATAGACTCTTATAGCTATCCAATGAGACAATAATTACATCAAATGGATACCATATGAGGGAGAACCAATGCTAACAACTCAGGGGTAGAGAGTTGCAACACTGCCTGCGCACACACATAGATATGCCTACTAAAAGAAAACAAACAAGCAAGCAAGGGGGTTGCTTAAGCAAGGGGCTTGCTTATCACAACTCCAGCACTTAGTGCTCACTTTACATGAGCTAAAACTCCAAGAAGATGGCCCAAAAGAAGTCGGGATACATGCTCCTTTTATAGTGAGAGGTGTGCCCCTAAAATCTAGGAACTACCTTTCCAAATCAGCCTCCTAACTTGGAGGAATTAGTTGAGATGACTTGGGGAGTGGTTGAGTGACTTTTCTTGATGGAATCTCGTGGCTTTTGGCTTCCTTTGATTGCTCCACATGTCCATAAAAGATTCCCCACGAATTTTTAGCTTGAAGCTTGACTTTTAACACTCCCCCTCAAGCTTCAATTCTTCATCCTCATCCAAGCTCCTTCATGTTGATGCATTGCTTGAATTTTGAAATCTTCATCCCATCCAAAGCCTTTGTAAACATGTCCGCAACTTGGTCCTTAGTACCAATATGATGTACTGAAACTTCCTTGGATATCACCTTTTCCCTTATGAAGTGATAGTGCACTTCAATATGCTTGGTTCTAGCATGATAGACAGGGTTCGATGCTAGATGAATGCTACTCATGTTGTCACAAAAAATTGGATATGTGTCAACCTGCAAATTAAGCTCCATAAATAACTTCTTAATCCACATTAGCTCACATGTGACTTGAGCCAAAGCTCTATACTCAGCCTCGGTGGAAGATAATGCCACCGTGGGTTGCTTCTTTGAAATCCATGAGATGATCTTGCTACCTAGCATGACTAGGTAACCACTTGTACTCCTTCTATCTTCCTTCGAACCGGCCCAATCGGCATCGGAATAAGCTTTGACCTGCATATCATCATCAAATGAGTAGAACAATCCTTCATTTATAGTGGCTTTGAGATATCGCAACATTCTTCTTGCAGCTTGCAAGTGTGTAGTCCTTGGACTATGCATAAATTGTGATAACACTCCAACTCCATATGCTATGTCAGGCCTGGTTATTGTGGCATAATTGAAAGAGCCTACAATAGATCGATACAAAGTTACATCCTCTAATGGCTCTCCATCAATGGAGCTTAGCTTTACATTAACTTCCATGGGATTTGAAATAGGCTTGCAATGTAGCATCCCAAACCTCTCAAGTAGGTCTAGAATATACTTCCTTTGTATGAGCATAATACCTTCTTCTTTGTATACAACTTCAATACCAAGAAAATACCTAAGATCTCCAAGATCAGAGATCCTAAACTCCTTTCCAAGCTTTGCCTTGATCTCCTCAATGCCCTTTGTATCATTACCTGTAATGATAAGATCATCTACATACACACACATGTAGACCACAAGTTCTCCTCTTTGTTTGATGAAGAGAGATGGATCCGCCTTGCATTGATTGTAACCACATTTGATCAAATAGTCCACCAATCTTTGGTTCCAAGCCCTTGGAGCTTGCTTTAGGCCATAAAGTGCCTTCTTCAACCTACAAACATGATGTGGAAACTCTTTATGAACAAAACCTAGTGGTTGCTCCATGTATACCTCTTCTTCCAAGTCTCCATTGAGAAAGGCATTCTTGATATCCAATTGGAAGAGCTTCCATCCTTTGCTAGCAGCCATTGCAATGAGTGTCCTAATGGTGCTCATCTTTGCCACGGGGCTGAATGTCTCTTCAAAGTCCACTCCATAGGTTTGTGCAAAACCCTTAGCCACCAATCTTGCTTTGAACCTAGAAATAGATCCATCTGAATTCCTCTTTACTTTATACACCCACTTATTACCTATTACCTTCATGTTCTCCTTCTTGGGCACTAGAGTCCATGTTTGATTTTCCTCAAGTGCGTCGATCTCTTCTTGCATTGCCTCTTTCCATTCGGTGTACCTGCTTGCATCTTCATAGCAATCGGGCTCATGATCTTCTACTACTTTGTTCATATATGCATAATGTGTTGCCATGTATGAATCATAAGTAAACCTTTGAGTTGGATACTTAACTCTAGAAGACTTCCTTTCTTCACCTTTTGGAGGAATAAACCTCCTTTGCCTTGGGAACTTGATCTCTTTCTTTGACGTGGCTTCTTTCTCCATCATGTGTCCTTCATCATCTTCAACTTCATTACCTTCTTCATCCAACTCCACCAATGTTGCTTTGCCTTTGTTGATTGATTGTGCTTCATAGCTTGATGAAGATCTCCCCCTCCATGGTGAGTTCATGCTTGAACTATCTTCATTGATGGAACACCTTGGGCCGCTTAGCTCTAGGTCGATTTGTTCTTCATCATGTCCATGCTTTTCTTCTTCATAGTCCTGCATACAATCATACTTCTTATACCAAGGGAGTAGCTCATCAAATGCTACATCCCTTGATATCCTCAAGTCCGTTGTATTTGGGTTGAAGCACCTGTAACCTTTATGATCATTTGAATATCCTAGAAACACACACTTTTCTGCCTTTGGTTGTAGCTTGTGCCTCAATTCACTTGGCACATGTACATAACAAGTACATCCAAATATCTTCAAGTGGGAAAGATCAGGTTTCTTACCATAATAGGCTTGATATGGTGTCAAGCCATGGATCCCTGAGGTAGGAGCCCTATTCATTAGATACACGGCGGTATTTGCTGCATCACTCCAAAACATGTTAGGTACATTCATCTCATTAAGCATTGCTCTAGCGATCTCGGCAATGTATCTATTCTTTCTCTCTGCTACTCCATTTTGTTGGGGTGTGTACCTGCATGTTACTTGCCTCTTGATGCCTTGATCCATTAAAAAATCAGAAAACTCATTTGAGAAATATTCTCCCCCTCCATCGGACCTTAGCTTCTTGATATATGTACCTGTTTCCTTCTCTACCATTGCCTTGAATGCTTTGAAACATGTAAACACATCTGATTTGTTTTTGATGAAATAAACCCAAACCATCCTTGTGCAATCATCTATAAAAGTGACAAAGTACTTGTTACCTCCAATGGATTGCTCTTTCGTTGGCCCCCACACATCTGTATGTATCAACTCCAATGGATGTTGGCTTATGTAGCCACTCTTCTTGAATGGAAGTCTCGCTTGCTTCCCTAGTTGACAAGATTCACATAAATGCTTCATACCTTGTCCTTGGAAGTTGGGAAGACCTTCAACCAGCCTCTTGAATTGCATTTCCTTCATTCTTTGTATGTTGATGTGACCTATCCTCTTGTGCCACAAGTCCAACTCCGAAATCCTCTTGTTTCCATATGTGAAGTAGACATGTTGAGTAGAATGAGAATTTACCTCCAAAGTGAAGAGTCTCCCTTGCTTCTTTCCTCTTGCTATGACCTTGTAACCTTGCTTAGGGTTCTCCACAAAGCATCCACCTTTGTTGAACCTTACTTGATAGCCTCTTTCAACCATTTGCCCAACGGACACCAAGTTCTTTGTGATGGTAGGTACATGCAAGACATCCTTGAGACATCTTCCTTCCTCCTTGTCATCCAAAGCTACATCTCCAACATGGGAGATCTCATGGGCTGTATCATCACCTGTTTCTACATGTCCTTTACCTTTGGGAACATGTAGATTAGTAAACCAAGAAGCATTGCAACTCATATGGTTGCTACATCCACTATCAATATACCAAGTGTTATCTACTTTGCTTGAATTCCCATTCATGTGCATCATCAAGAGATTGTCATTTTCTGAACTTGTAGAAGCATAATTACCTTGGCCTTTGTATGAAGAACCTTGATTATAGTTCCTTTGGTTTCCTCCTTGGTAGCAATCTCTAGCATAGTGGCCAAACTTGCCACATATGTAACATCCTTCGCCATCTTGATTCCTGTTTTGTTGATGTCGTCCTCCTCTTCCTCTTGATCTTCCTCTCCCTCTTTGTGATGAGGTGCCTTGGTCATGTCCTTGATTTCTTGAGTGGCCTTGCCTTCCTCCAAACCTTCCTTTGCCCCTTCCTTGTCCTTGTCTTCCTTTGCCCCTTTGATTACCTGCATAGAAAACTTGTGCATCTTTGCTTTTAGTTGAACTTCCACCTATGTTCATTTCTTCGGTGACCATGAGAGCAACCAATTGCTCAAAATCGGGAAGATTATCCCTTACATAAACTGAAGTGGTAAAGGGTTTCCACTTCTCATCATCTCTCAAACCATTGAGAGTATAAGCCACAAGATCGTCATCGTCTACGTGGCTTCCAATGGATCCCAATGCATCTGATAACTCCTTGACCTTAAGTATGTAGTCATTTATGCTACTCCCTGAGCTCTTCCTAAGGTTGTTGAGCTCATTCTTGAGTTGGATCTTCCTTGCTTTGGTGCTTGTTGAATAAAGCCTTTCAAGTGTCTCCCATACCTTCATGCTTGAATCCAGGTCTTGGATATGGCCGATCATGCTATTGCTAATGTGTTGGGAAAGAATAAAGATAACCCTCTTGTCTCTTTCATTCCATTCCCTAAAGGCCCTTCTCTGGTCATTGGTTGGATTCTCATCCAACCTAGGTCTTGGTTCACTTCCACTAATCAACCCCCAAAGGCCCTTGCCCATAAGATAGTTGGAGACCATAAATCTCCATGGTTGATAGTTACCTTTGTCTAGCTTTTCAATTTGAGTGTTGAAGTCTCCCATATCTAGTCTTTGATACTTGACCTAGCCCTTGGCTAATGCTCCAATGTGTGTAAAATGAAAATGAGGCTCTGAGGTTACCTCAATCCAAACCTTTCCTTAGATGGACAACTTGTGCTCTTGCAAATTTGAGTAGAATAGCTCCCCCTTGATGTGAGCTACCTCCAAGAAGCTTTTGTTGATGCAACTCTTCAACCACCAACTCCAAGAGGTCTTCTTGCTTGTATGTGATACCTCCAAGATGCCCAAATGCTCTGATACCACTGATGGGGGAAGTATCTCAACCCCTAAGCAACGATGAAGCGCGAATGACCTCCACAGGTATCCTTCTTTGACCTCTGCACACCAAAAATGCTCTTACTCAGAGCTTATGCAGAGAACTCCAGTGAGCTTTTGTAGACCTGTAGTAGACACCAAGGGCTTTCCAACAAAACAAATTTCACTTGAAATGGATGCTTACACAAAGAGAAACAATGTCTACAACATGAGCTAGTTGAATGCTCACAACTGCTAGTCAAGCAGAGACCTCACTTCACTCCAGCAAACTTTTCTCAGAGATTATACAGAGAATGAATCTCAAACTTATGTCAACTTTAGAGGACTCTAATAGCTACCCAATGACACCAAAATCATAGCAAATGGATACATAGAGAAGGAGAACCAGCCCTTACAACAGAGAGCAAAATATTTCCAACAGAGCCTACACAAAGAGAGAGATATCAATCACACAACTTCACTAAAATGAATGTTGCTCTCAGCTTACTCAGAGAATGCTCCAGAGAATTGGTAAGCATAAAATAGACTCTTATAGCTATCCAATGAGACAATAATTACATCAAATGGATACCATATGAGGGAGAACCAATGCTAACAACTCAGGGGTAGAGAGTTGCAACACTGCCTGCGCACACACATAGATATGCCTACTAAAAGAAAACAAACAAGCAAGCAAGGGGGTTGCTTAAGCAAGGGGCTTGCTTATCACAACTCCAGCACTTAGTGCTCACTTTACATGAGCTAAAACTCCAAGAAGATGGCCCAAAAGAAGTCGGGATACATGCTCCTTTTATAGTGAGAGGTGTGCCCCTAAAATCTAGGAACTACCTTTCCAAATCAGCCTCCTAACTTGGAGGAATTAGTTGAGATGACTTGGGGAGTGGTTGAGTGACTTTTCTTGATGGAATCTCGTGGCTTTTGGCTTCCTTTGATTGCTCCACATGTCCATAAAAGATTCCCCACGAATTTTTAGCTTGAAGCTTGACTTTTAACATCCTCTACCTCTTTGATTAAAACTCTGATTATTGCTGCCGTCATTTTGATTATTATACCAACAATCAGTTGCCAAATGATTGGTTCTGCCACAAATAACAAGCTTTAGTATTCTTTGTTCTTACCTCCTCTTCCTTTACCTCTGAAGTTCATCTTTCCTTTTGTAAAGTTAGCTTGACTTGTAGTTCCTTCATCATCAGTTGACTGCTTCCCTTTGCCATTCTTTTTCTTGTCCTTGGAGTACATAGCTTGACTTGCACTCCTATCATTGTCTCCTTTAACATCCTGCTCAAAAGTTAGCATGTGTCCTAGCAATTGATTAAGATCAGGGGTAAAGTGATCAAGTGACAATTCTATGGACAATATGAAAGGCTTCCACTTCTCATCTCCTCTCAGACCTGTAAGTATTTGCCTTACCAACTTATCCTCTTCAATGTTTTCATCTACTGCTCCCAAGCTATCTGCAATATCCTTCATCCGTGCCACATAATCAGAAATTGATTGTGAGCTCTTCTTCTTAAAGGTTGTAAACTCTGCCCATAATGAAGACTTCCTTGACTTGGTTGTATTTTAGAAATGCTCTTCCAAAGCATTCCACACATCTTTTGAACTTTCTAAACCTCTGATGTGAGGTAGAAGATAATCATTTACAGCCATGTAAATGATGCTCCTAGCTTGAGCATCCTTTCTCATCCAATTCTTCAAACCTGCAAGTTCCTCCCTAGTTGGAACACTAGGATCTTCAAACTCAGGCTTTTCTTCTTCCCCTGTAATGAATTCCATCAAATCTCTGCTCATGAGGTGTGCCTCCATCCTCATGGACCAAGCTGGATAGTTCTCCCTATCTAGCTTATCAATATGCAAGCTTTCTCCCATCTTTGATCTTCTGTGTCTACAATTACTATGATTTATGATAATAAAATGTACCTTTGATATGAAGCTTCAATCCTTCTTGATCCTTTGAACTCGTACTTGATTCTCCTTCAGGTTTTCTTTCAAACTTTGATCCCGTGCTCCTTTAATTTGAAAGAACTTCAATGTCTGCAACAGTCGGGACTTCCAATGCTCTTCACTTCCCTTGTATTGCACCTTAAGCTTTGATACCACTGTTGGAGAATTCTTAATCTCCAAAGGTCTGATCTATACTGATCTAAGAACACTTCTACATCAGTTATTGTTGGTGCAGGGCAATCAACAATTGAAGCTTTGGAAGTCAAGGACTGAAGAAAAGACCAACTTATGAAGCATGGAAGAAGTTCATATTCAGAAGATAAAGAGTTGTACACATATGTACATTAAATTAGAGTCACCTTACTTATGTCTTTGATTAGTCATAAGTTTGTAAATTTTTGTCTATATATACTACGGAAAATGTCGGGGCAAGTATGAGAGAGCATGAGAATAGAGTAGTCAAGAGTTGTAAGAGTTATTAGACATCTTAGAAGTTAGTTGAACTCTCTCTCATCATTCAGTTGTAAACTCCTCCAGAAATGAAAAAAATTTGCGCTCGATGTTTCTGAGTTTTCTCCTTCTATGCTAGATCTTTTGTGAAATGCTTTTGTACAAGTCTAAGTCTATAGGTGATTGACCTCTGTACAAATTTTCAGCTTCTAATTGTGATCAAGCTGAGAGAATTGAGTGTAGGAACATTTACATGTGTAAATGGAAGAAGAGAGGTTGCAGGAGGTGCAAAATTCGAAGTCAATGTTTTGATCAGTTCTCCTTCTATAGTTTAAAGTTGTGAGCAAGCAAGCATTCAATCTTTAAGTTGGAAGGTAAGCTACTTGTGGCTAAAAGAATTTGCTTAAATGGGTTCTAGTCTTGGAGAACCATGCCTTAGAAGTTGCAGGTGTCAAAGTCGAGTCTACAAGGTGATAGTTTTAGACATAGGCAACTTGTTGAGTTCATTTCTCAAGTTATACTGAATCTTTCGGAGTAATTCAACTTAGAAAAGGTGCACAATCTATAGACGACACCTTGTGCAAAGTTTTATAAAAAACTTTACACAATTGATGGGTCAATGAGAAAGATAAGTGCAACAGACTTTCTGTAGAGTCATCATCTTCATAGATTTTTCAAAATCTTGATAATTGAGTATTGATCTTCTAAAATTGGAGAGTGTTTTGACTTACTCTTGATATAGAGGTGTTCTAATTTCAAGAGTAGGTTGTTCTTTTGCAGATTAACACTCTCCATCAGTGGTATCAGAGCAGGAAACATCAGAATTGAAGGAAGGAGGGTCCCGACTGCTGCAGATGAAAAGAATTCAACATTTAAAGGTTCAAAAGGTGAAAGCTTGAGGATAAAGCTTGAGAAGGAGATCATACAACATCAAGGAAGTCAAAAGGAGTGTCATTTGAAGTAAAGGTAACCTTATACTTTATAAAGATTAAAGAATTCAATATACAGGTGAAGAAAAGATGGGAGATTCTCTTCAGATAGAGAAATTGGATAGAGAAAACTATCCTGCATGGTCTATGAGGATGGAAGCTCATCTAATGAGCAAAGAATTGATAGCCTACATAACATGTGAAGAAGAAAAGCCACAATTCAGAGATCCTAGTGTTCCAACTAGGGAGGAATTGTCAGATTTGAAGAATTGGATGAAGAGAGATGCTCAAGCTAGGAGCATTATCTATATGGTAGTCAATGACTACTTGCTACCTCACATTAGGGGTCTTGAAAGTGCAAGTGATATATGGAATGCTTTGGAGGAGCATTTCCAAAATACCACAAAGTCTAGGAAGGCATCCTTGTGGGCACAATTTACTACATTCCAGAAGAAGGCCTCTCAAGCCATCTCAGATTATGTAACCAGAATGAAGGACATTGCAGATGCATTAGGAGCAGTTGATGAAGACATTGAGGAGGATAAATTGGTAAGGCAAATCCTTACAGGTTTGAGAGGTGATGACAAATGGAAGCCATTCATTTTGTCTACTGAATTATCACTTGATCATTTTACTCCTGACTTAAATCAGTTGCTAGGACATATGTTAACCTTTGAGCAGGATGTCAAAGGTGAAGGTGACAAGAGTACAGGTCATGCAATGTACTCAAAGGATTAGAAGAAAAATAGCAAAGGGAAGCAACAAGCAAATGAAGATGAAGGCACAACTAGTCAAGCCAACTTCCTAAGAGGAAGAGGAGGTGGCAAAGGTAGAGGAAGAGGCAGGAATAATAAAGATGGAGTCAAAGCTTGCTGGATTTGTGGTAAGACAAATCATTTAGCTAATGATTGTTGGCATAATAATCAGAGTAATGGTGGATATAATTAGAATTTTAATTCAAGAGGAAGAGGTGGCAGAAATCAAAGAGGTAATTTCCGAGGTAGAGGTAGTAGGGGTTACTTTGGAAGAAATGCAAGTAGAGGATTCCAAAGTCAACAATACAATAATACCTACTACAATTATGCTTTAGATCAGAAGGAGGATTCAACATTGATAATGAATGCAACTTGTGAAAGGCAAAGTGAAGACCAAAGAGTCTTCTATATTGATTCAGGGTGTAGCAATCACCTGAGTGGTAACATAGCATTGATGACTGATTTGGAAAATAAGGTATCTAATCATGTTGTTCAAACAGGTGACAATACAAAGCACAATGTGAAGTCAATTGGATCAGTGAAGGCTAAGGATGGTAGCACCTTATTGAGTAAGTTCTTGTATGTTCCTACAATTCCTAAGAATATGATAAGTGTAGGACAAATTGTTGAAAAAGGTTATGAAGTTAAATTCACTAATGAAGGAGTGTTTGTGGAAGACCCTAGCAATGGGTATAAACAAATTGTTTCAGGAAAAAAAGAAGGAAGGCTGTTCACATTGAAGATTCAAGGTAATGGTGGCATGCCTTGTTCACTTATGGAGGACATAAGATCTCTGAGTTAGATCTTTGGCACACGAGGCTTGGACACTTTAATGAAAGAGGTATCAAAGATATGATTAACAATGGTTCAGTGCTTGGATTGCCTAATGTTGCAGGTCAACATATGACATACAGATGTGAGGCATGTCAATTAGGTAAGGCTCATAAGCAATCTTACTCCAAGCATGGTTTCATGTATTCAGAGAAGCTTGAGTTGGTACACACAGATGTGTGGGGACCATCAAAGGATTTCAGTATCAATGGTTCAAGGTATTATGTGATTTATGTTGATGATGCTACCAGATGGATCACTATATATGTGATCAAAGGTAAGTCAGAAGTATTCAACACATTCAAACACTATCATGTGTATGCAGAGAGAATTACAGGTCATAAATTGAAAAGACTAAGGTCAGATGGAGGGGGAGAGTATTTTTCTACAGAGTTTAGTGATTACTTGTGGAATGCAGGTATAAAAAGGGAAATTACTTGCAGGTGCTCTCCTCAAAAAAATGGTGTAGCAGAGAGAAGAAATAGAACTCTTGTTGAGTTTGCAAGGTCAATGATGAAGGAGAAAAATTGCCCAAATTATTTGTGGGCTGAGGCTGTAAATACAGCTACTTATTTGGTTAATAGGTTACCATGTAAAGCCTTGCAGGGTATGACACCATATGAGGCACGGTGAGGTAAGAGACCTACCTTGGATCATTGCAAAGTATTTGGATGTTTGGCATATGCATATGTGCCATCACAAGTAAGACACAAATTGGAACCTAAAGCTGAAAAGTATGTGTTCATTGGTTATGATGACAAGCAGATGGGTTATAGATTGTGGAGCCCATCCACAAAGCAATTCATTGTGTCTAAGGATATTACATTTGATGAGCAAGGTACTTGGTATGCAGGTACAATCAATATTAATGCAGGTGATGAAGAAGTTGTGAGTCAAAAGAAGGGTAAATCAAAGGTTCATATATTTGATGAAGAGGAGAATAATGAAGTGCAGGTTAAAGGGAGAATAATGAAGTGCAGGTTAAAGTTGAAGAAATGCCAAGATTTCATCCTGAGTGTGAAGAATCAGAAACCTCAAGGAGTGGAGAACTTAGAAGGTCATCAAGACACAAGTGGCAACCTACAAGGTATAGCTATGATACTTCTTTTTTGGCTACCAAAGATTATGCTTACATGATAAAGGAAGATGAAGACCCTTCTACATATGAAGAGGCAAAAGGTAAGGAAAATTGGGAGAAAGCTATGCAGGAAGAATGTGATGCATTGATGGAGAATCAGACATGGGATTTGGTTCCTAAACCAAATAGTCAGAAAATCATTGGATGCAAGTGGGTCTACAAAACAAAGAGATTTGCAGATGGAAGTGTGTCTAGGTACAAAGCTAGACTTGTTGTAAAAGGGTTTGCTCAAACATATGGTATTGATTATGATGAGACTTATAGTCCTATGGCAAAGATGACAACCATCAGGACACTCATAGCCATTGCTCCATGTAAAGGTTGGAAATTATGTCAATTAGATGTGAAGAATGCTTTTTTAAATGGTTACATTTCAGATGATGTTTTCATGGAGCAACCTCAAGGATTCAGAGATGGAAGGTATCCAGATCATGTATGTAAGCTCAAGAGAGCTTTGTATGGGTTGAAGCAAGCCCCAAGGGCATGAAATTATAGACTTGTAAAGTTCTTGAAAGAACTTGGATTTCAAGTATCTAAGGCAGATAGTAGCTTGCTTGTAAAAGCAAGTGATGGTGGGTTCATTTATAGGTGCATATATGTTGATGATCTAATTCTTATAGGTAGAGATGAGAAAGGCATTCAAAGCCTAAAGAAGAAAATGGAGAAAGAGTTGAAAATCAATGATTTGGGAGACTTGTCATATTTCTTGGGCATGGAGATTTCATACACTCAACATGGAGTGTATGTGACTCAAGAAAGGTATTTGAAGAACTTGTTAATCAAGTTTAAAATGAATGATTGTAGGGTAGCACCTACTCCAATGGAGGTGAATCACAAATTGAGCAGATATGGTGGAGAAGAATTTAAGGATATAAAGCTATATCAGAGTTTGGTTGGTAGTCTTATCTATGCTACATTAACTAGGCCTTATTTATCATATGTAGTTGGAGTTTTGTCCCAATTCATGCATTGTCCTAGGAAAGAACATTGGATTGCAGGTCAAAGAGTGTTGAGGTACATTAAGGGTACACTCAAAGAGGGTTTGTATTATGGTTTTACATCAGATACAAATATCAAAATATATAGTGATGCAGATTGGGCAGGTAATCCTGATGATAGAAGGTCAACCTATGGATACATGTGTTATGTGGGAGATAAGTTAATCTCTTGGTGTTCAAAGAAGCAACACACAGTTGCTTTTTCATCTACAGAAGCAGAGTACAAAGGCATGGTTGAAGCTGCAAAGGAAGTGATATGGGTTAAGACTCTGATGAAGAATTTCGACACTATATAGAGTACACCTATCATATATGGAGATAACATGAGTTCATTGTATTTAGCTGCTAACCCTGTGTTTCATGCCATGACTAAACACATTAAGATTCAGTATCACTTTCTAAGAGAGAAGGTAATGGACAAAGAGATTGAAGTCATACATACTTCAACTAAAGATCAGATAGCTGATATGCTTACCAAAAGCTTGGATGGACCAAAGCTACAGAAGTTCAAAGACATGGCAGGCATAAAGAAGATAGAGAAAACCTCAATTGATGATTGAGGGGGAGCTGTTGGTGCAGGGAAATCAACAATTGAAGCTTTGGAAGTCAAGGACTGAAGAAAAGACCAACTTATGAAGCATGGAAGAAGTTCAGATTCAAAAGATAAAGAGTTGTACACATATGTACATTAATTTAGAGTCAACTTACTTATGTCTTTGATTAGTCATAAGTTTGTACATTTTTGTCTATATATACTATGGAAAATGTCGGGGCAAGTATGGGAGAGCATGAGAATAGAGTAGTCAAGATTTGTAAGAGTTATTAGACATCTTAGAAGTTAGTTGAACTCTCTCTCATCATTCAGTTGTAAACTCCTCCAGAAATGAAAGAAATTTGCACCCGATGTTTCTGAGTTTTCTCCTTCTGTGCTAGATCTTTTGTGAAATGCTTTTGTACAAGTCTAAGTCTATAGGTGATCGACCTCTGTACAAATTTTCAGCTTCTAATTGTGATCAGGCTGAGAGAATTGAGTGTAGGGACATTTACATGTGTAAACGGAAGAAGAGAGGTTGCAGAAGGCGCAAAATTTGAAGTCAATGTTTTGATCAGTTCTCCTTTTATAGTTTAAAGTTTTGAGCAAGCAAGCATTCAATCTTTAAGTTGGAAGGTAAGCTACTTGTGGCTAAAAGCATTTGCTTAAACGGGTTCTAGTCTTGGAGAACCATGTCTTAGAAGTTGCAGGTGTCAAAGTCGACTCTACAGGGTGACAATTTTAGACATAGGTAACTTGTTGAGTTCATTCTCAAGTTATACTGAATCTTTTGGAGTAATTCAACTAGGAGAAGGTGCAGAATCTATAGGCAACACCTTGTGCAAAGTTTTATAAAAAACTTTACACAATTGATAGGTCAATGAGAAAGATAAGTGCAACAAACTTTTTGTAGAGTCATCATCTTCACAGATTTGTCAAAATCTTGATAATTGAGTATTGATCTTTTAAAATTGGAGAAGGTTTTGACTTACTCTTGATATAGAGGTGTTCTAATTTCAAGAGTCGGTTGTTCTTTTGGAGATTAACACTCTCCATCAGTTATGGATCAAACTTTACACAAATATTTTCTTCTTTTATCAAAAATTTTACTAACACTTCTCTGAGTAAAGAAATTCCTTCTTCAGAAATTCTGCTTCAGAAGTTGACTTCATTTCTTGCACATATCTTCAAATTTCTTCAAGCCAATGATGCACATATCTTCAGACTACCTTTACGCAATCATATCAACCATTAGTTCATCAAAAGAATCATTAAAACTTTAATTTGATCCTTAAGATCAAAAGTATGTTAGAAATTGTCTTTCTGAACAAGCGACTTTGACATAGGTAACTTCTAAGGTTGATTTCTTATAACACAGATGCCATTTTGCTAAATGCTTTTGGCCATAGCCTCCTTACCTTCTAACTTAGATTTTGAATGCTCACTCATCAAAAACTTTACACTGTGCACGGAGATCTAAGCAAAACATTGACATGAAAAAGTGCAGGACTCTAAGAGATCATCTGTAGACTTTACATACACATGTTCCTATTGATCATACTCACAATAGAAGAGGAATTAGACCATGAAACTTTGAACATAGCTTCAGTAGCTTCTAGATTAGATGTGTACAAAAGGATTTCTGATCCACGTGATCAGACTGAGAGAAATCTATGAAATACTCGTCGCTATTTTCTGAAGATGACTCTCTTCACATCTATCTCTATGACACTTGTCTTCTAATGAATCTCTCTTAGGTATTTCTTTACATCATTGACTTATGTACATATGTTTCTAGACTTATCTCGTGTCTATTACATTACTCCTTATCATCCTAAGGATTATCTCTACTCAAATTACAAGAATTTCCAAATGTAATGTACATATGTATACAAACTTCACTTCTGAGATCTCTTCACTTTCTCAAGTGACTTCTTGAACCTCAATCTGATCATTGACATGCTTCAAGATCTTTGTAATCATCAATTTGTGATTGCTTTGTTCCAACATTAGGTACATATGTTGCACATATAACAGCCTCAAGTTAGAAGCTATGTGGTAAAGCTTGACTTTTGTCCATACACCTCGCCATTTCCATGAGTTACCTATTCTTTCTTTCAACAAATCCATTTTGTTGAGGGGTATATGGCACTATACACTGATGTTTTCTCCCATTTTTAGCCAAAATTGCAATTTGATGAAATGTTAAGCTTCCATGCAAATGCAATACAGGATGCTGAACCTTCTTGTTTTGAAGATGCAATTGGAAATGCAAATTGGGAGAAAGCTATGGATGAGGAGGTGGCTGCATTTTATGGAAATGAAACACGGAAGTTGGTTCCATTGCCAAAAGGAAAGAAACCCATAGGCTACAAGTGGGTTTACAAGGTAAAGCACAATACTAATGGTAGCATAAGCAGGTATAAAGCAAGATTATTAGCAAAAGGATATGCATAGACATATGGCATTAATTAAGAGGAAACTTCCAGCCCTACAACTAAAATGTCTACTATCAGAGCACTTGTTGCATTAGCTACAACAAAAGGATGGACTTTGCATCCGATGGATGTGAAGAATGCTTTCCTACATGGTGCATTATAGGAAGAAGTATACATGGACCAACCAAAATGATATGAAGATTCAAAGCACCCATAATATGTTTGTAGGTTGCAAAAGGATTTGTATGGGCTTAAATAAGCCCCTCGTGCTTGGCATGCAAGGATTGTTGACTATTTAACCACCATTGGATTTTCTATGTGTGATGCATATCATTCATTATATGCAAGGAAGGGTGATGGTGGCATCAGGATTGTAGCAATTTATGTTGATGACTTGATTGTAGGAGGTGATAATGAAGCAATCATTAAAGAGGTAAAGCAACTCCTTATGCAGGAATTTGACATGAAATATCTTGGTGTGTTTTGCTATTTCTTGGGCATTGGGTTTATACATGTAGAAACTTGTATATGGATATCACAAAGGCAATATGCCTTGAGTATGCTTCAAAAGTATGGTATGGTTGATTGTAAGCCAATTTCTATGCCATTAGATCAGAATTTGAAGTTGGATACTACATCAGGTGAAGCATTGGAAAATGCTCCTATGTATTGGAAAATTGTGGGAACTTTGATATATCTCACAATAACAATGCCTAATCTAACCTACATTGTTGGACTTGAAAGTCAATTTATGTATGTTCCTAGGAAAGCACACTTAGATTCCTTGTGATGCACTCTACGATATATGACTAGTACTTTGGATTATGCATTGTTTTATGAAGTTGGTGTAGATTTGCAGGTTCATGGATACACCAATGTGGATTGGGCTGGTAGTATTCTAGATAGAAGATCTACTAGTGGATTTCTATTCTCACTTGGGAGTACAACTATTACATGGATAAGTAAAAAGTAAACCAATGTTGCTTTGTTGAGTACAGAGGCTGAATATAGAGGTGCTGCAATTGTAGCATGTCAAGCATCATGGCTAGAGATGGTACTTGTAGATTTAGGTGTGGAAGTACAAAAGCCAATCCTCATCTATTGTGATAATCTTAGCAGCATTCAGTTAGCATAAAATCCTGTTTTTCATGCTAGAACAAAGCATATCGAGGTGCACTATCACTTTATCAGAGAGAAAGTATTAGCAGGTGATACTGATCTTGTTTATGTGAGGACAGATGAGCAAGTTGCTAATATTTTTACTAAAGCACTTGGAGCAGAGAAGTTGAAGAAGTTTCACAAGATGCTTGGATTATAGGCCATGACATTGAACTTGAGGGAGAGTGTTGAGATATCAAGCTCAAGATGTGATGATCCAAGATGATTCGTATCATTTTTTTCATTTCTCTGATACACAAACTTTTTGAATGAAATATAGTGTGATTCAATTATTTTTTGGTAATGATGTTTCAACTTGAACAAAGCTTTGAGGTAAATTTTCTACTAATCCTTTATGTTGTAAGTCAGAAGCTTTAATGGTGTTGTCTCTTTTGCTCTCCTTGTAAGTTGAAAGAGGACATCACAAACAAAATGATTCAGACATAGCTTTCTTACTTCTTTCATTGATAATTGTTCTCCTTCTAAACCCTCTGATTTTAAATCTTGTTGAAATAAAAACACTAACCTTGATTGCACAAATTGAGCACTTAGTTAATCTACAATCCTTTGTGATTCAACATGATCAAGTATGTCATCCATAGTTGGCATTCTTGCCATGTGTTACTTCTAATTCTGCAATTCAATCTAGATGATTCAATTTAATCCACAACATCCACATCGTTCAATTTAATCCGCATCATCCACATCATTCAATTTAATCCACATCATCCACATCATTCAATTTAATCTACTTCATTAAATTTAATCCATGTCACATCATTCACATCATTCAATTGAATCCACTTCATTCAATCTAATCCACATGGATACATCGAGTGATAGGTAGTGTTGGGGGATTCTTAAGCAAAAAGGGACTTGAGTATTTGTAGGAGAAGAAGAGGAAAAAACAGTAAAACACATGCATTGAAAGCTTCTATATCTTGATTATAATGAATAATGTAATGGTTTTGCCTAGAATAAGATAATTGCACAGAGTGCTTAAACCCAAGAAGCACACATACACAAGCATAAGAGATACCAAAAGTCCTTCTGCAGTCCACCTTCTCTGTATCGGACCTCCACCCTATAAAATAGCTTGCTCATGTGCACACCTTGCATTCAAGCTTCCAATAGGGTAGGAGGAAGGTCCAGTTTCTGTCGACATGCAACACCTCTGCAAAGCTACCTTGTTCCACCTTGTTTGCCTTCCTTAATGGTTATCTTCTCTCTCTCTCTTTGTGTGTCTCTCTCTCTCTCTCTTTCTCTCTCTCTCTCTCTGTGCACACTTGATTGCCTTCCGTGTACACTTGTTTCTCTCTTTGCTTCTCCTCATCACACCGGTTCAATGTGTCTCTTACTCTTCTCTCTCTCTCTCTATCTATCTATCTATCTATCTATCCATCTATCTATCTATCTATCTATCTATCTATCTATCTATCTATCTATCTATCTATCTATCTATCTATCTATCTATCTCTCTCTCTCTCTGTGCGTATAGAGTATGCTCTCTATTGCTTAGTCTAACTCCAAGAATGCTAAATTCCTTGTTGTGGGTGTTGATTCCACTTACCTATGCCACTTTTAACTAATAGAGTATCTTGGTGCTCACTTTGATGTCCCAAGAATTACTAAATGTGTAGAGCCAATGACTCCTTATTTTGTCTTGTAGTGACTTTAAGAGAAAATAAAATTTTAAATGGGGAGGTCATACATACACTTTTGCATACTTGCACTTCTCTTCATATGACCACTTTTTGACCTTCAATTCCTCAAAATGTGTGCATAAGGGAGGGTTCACTTGAACCTTACAAAGCACTTAAAACCCTTGAAAACTTTACAAAAAGACAATCCACAACCTGCATTCAACTTTTCTACAAAACTATTGTAAACAAACTATTTGTGCACTACTTGTGCACCTTTGAAGATATCATATGAATCACTAAATGAGTTCCAACTATTTTCTATCATATTTGCAATAGTGAAAGCTTACATTGCTTATTGTCTTCTACTTAGACAAAGCATCTCTCTATCGTATAGAGGTCTACATTCTTCCTCTTTTTCGTGCCCAGGCCCTTTATCGCACCCAATGCACAATGCATCTATCATGCATAACATCTATATCGGATCCCATCACATTTGTGTTGTCGCCCCGGAGCCTAGGCACTTATTAAGGTCATGCCTGGCCCTCTTAAATTCTGTGCGTGATCGACTCTAAGACCCTTCGCTGAATAGAAAAAATGCTCAAGGTGGCTTCAAGGAGTACCTTTTTTGTTTTTTTGTTTTGTTTTTTGTTTTTTTTTCTTTTTCTTTTGGTGTGGCGTTCGACCCGCTCATCCCTTTCTTTTTCTTTTTTTCCTCTACTCTAAGAGGTTTTTAGCCAAAAAAAAAAGAAAAAAGAAAAAAAAAATTAAAAAGAGCCCAAAGGTTTGGCACACAACTTTATGCCTTTTCAAGTTGTTCCTAGATTTCCATTCTAATAAGTCTAAACTTTTGTGCTTTTCATTTTAGGTGGAGCTCCCTAACCTTTCTTACTTCTTTTATGGGTTATTAGGGATCTTGTTTTGCCCATTGGCCAACCATTAGCCTCTAGGGAAGATGTCAACATTTATGAAGGTGCAGCATACTCGTTCAACATGAGATGGCACCCCACCCTCAGATCTGCACTAAAGTAGATCTTAGCTTGGATCTACACTCTAAAATCAGCATAGATATCAAGGAAGAAAATACCCTCGATAAAAAATCAATATACAAAGACATGTCCAATGTATGCTTTCACTGTGGGGCACAAGGCCATATGATCAAAGATTGCCCATTAAGATAGAAATTGTTTTTGGGCAAAACAAGATCCGGATGTCATGCAAGCTATGTTTAACTTGATCCTGTCTCCTCTTTTCAAAGCATCATTTGTCAAATACAGAGAATTGAATTTCTTTATATTCCTTGACAAACAACATTCGAGAACTACACCAAGCTTAGTTTCACATAAGCAGGAGTCTTCTCATCCAGTATACATACAAAGATTTGTAGGGTACCAGAGCTACCCCATACAGATATCTCCCTGGATGCTCTCGTACATGCAATAGTTATGCATCATTCAAGTTGCAGACCTTCAAGCTCTTCACTCCTACCATAGTAAGAGGAACCATAGTTGTGGATGCCATGCTCATGCCAAGTTCTTGATATCTATGAGATAAGGCAGCAATTATATCATCTGCTAGTCAAGACACACTTCTATCCAAACTGATAAATGCCCAGTAATCAACAGTTCCACCTTTAACCAAGCATGACTCATTCATGTTTCATGAGCCAAACCTGGGAACAAGAGCTTCCTCTCTCTTTTTTTTTTTTTTTTTTTTGAGGAAAAAGATATCACAAAACAAGAACACAAAAGTTAGTATCAATAGAAATATTTGACATATATCACAGTGCTCTTGTGCTTGGGATTCTCAAGTGTGTCTATGCACGGCCGTGTAATGTGGCCCTATATTAATGCATACTCTGGAAATGCATGACCTGAATGGTGCAAAAGACAGGGTTGTGCAAGGAGCACATGGTTGTCGCTCGTTCGAGGCTTTCGATGTTATTTGCGGAGGTTGATGCCGAGGTCACTTCAGGCATCTTCCTCTTGGGATGCTTTCTGAACTGTGGTATCCAATGTGGTTGGTGCTTTGGTTCGGTGGAGGCTACTTGTACTTTTGGCTTCCAAACCCATATCCTTTTTGCACGTTTTCCTACTAATGTTGAAGAGCTGATTTGATCTTCCTTTGGTCTCTGTATGTGGTTTTTACCTTTTTCTCTTTTTGGCTTCTTTGTTGAGCCCTTTCGCATGTGGGAGAACATAGGTTGTTGTGGATGTAGGAGCTTCTTAGGTACCCACATCTGTAATCGTCCTTGTTGAGCTGCAGCTAACTTCTTAGGCACCCAAACTTGTTGGATACCTTGTGATTGAGCTTGTCCGAGCTGCTTCCTTCGTCTTCTGGCCTGGTTGGCTTGCCTGGATGGGCTTTGTGGGGACAAGGCTGGTGGTTGCTCTCGTTTGCGTACCCATATCTGCTTCATGCTCGGAACTGCTTTCTTATCGAATGATGTCTTTCTATTTGATGTAGCAGTTGTCGTGAATGGTTGTGTTTCCCTGTGTGGTTGACTCACTACTGTGGCTACTTGATTCTTTGGAGAAGAAGAAAGATCCACCCGCCTTCGAACCTGTTCTTCCACGATTGACTCCTTCTGCATCATAAAGCTTTTGACACATACAACATCTTCATCCATATGACTAGTCTTAGAAGAATTAAGAGAGTGTGTGGTGCCATGATCTAGGAGCATGCAGTACTCTAATTCTAATGTGATGCATCGTTCATGTACCCAAACTTGAAGAATTTGACTTCTTAGGTTTAAGTTGACTGCATTGTCATAAATCCAATCTTGTCCTAAGACAAGTGGTTCTGTAAGGTTCTCATCTTGACACACTAGCACTTTGACTTTCATTGGAACATCTTGAAGGTAGATGGGAAGTTCCACCTCGCCCATACAAGGGGTTTCCACACCTCCCAATCCTATGAGATAAGCTTCTATGGGATTGATGTTCAGCTGCAAGTTTTGGCAGTAGGATAGTCTCACTGCACTACTTGCTGCACCTGAGTCAATCAATGCTTTCACAGTCCTTGCACCCTTTCCTCGTCCTATCTCTATGGTCACAAAGGGACGTCGGTCAATGACTTGAGAAGTAGTTATGCCCGATTTTTGGCACATATCCATGTGATATTTTGGGGCTTTTGAGTTGACATCTAAGCCTAATCGCCTTAACTTATTTCGCCTTATGCGCTCTCTAGCCTCTGCTTGTGCTTCTTCTCTGACTCTCATCTCTTCTTCTTTTCGTTTCTTAGCAATGTTGAGTCTCATTAGCATGTCCTCTGTAAGAGGTTCTTGATATAACTTGACTTGACAACCACTGATATAGTTTGGCAAGATGTCTCCTTCTAGAGTGGCCAACTGAACTGCACCACTAGTGGAAATTCTATTAATGATCATGGGTCCATATCCTCTTTTTTCCAACTTACGGGCATGTTGTTTTAGTGTATAAACCAACACTAGATCTCCCTCTTTCAATCCCTTATCCTTGATGTGTGCATCAAAGTATGCCTTTCGCCTTTTCTTTGTAGCATAGATGCCTGCTGCCGCGCGTAGCCTTGTCTCACCTAAGCGTTCTAGATCAAAGATCCTAGAGGACAATTCATGTCCATTCCACTCATACTCTTGTGCTACTTTTAAGGCAGGGATTAAGAAATCTAATGGTAGCACAACATTCTGTCCGAAGACCATCTGAAATGGGGTGGCGTTGAGTACCGTTTTGTAGGCAACTCGATAAGCCCAAACAGCATGATGAAGTTGTTTGTCCCAATCAGAGCGTTTATTATTTACCAGTTTTGTCAATACGTTACAGAGGATCTTATTGGTGCTCTCGGCTTGTCCGTTAGCTTGTGGGTGATAAGGGGCAGACTTTTTATGTATCACCAAGAATTCTTGGAGAAGATTTTCAATGACCTCATTCAAGAAGTGTGTGCCTCTATCGCTCACTAACTCTATTGGTAGCCCATATCTCGTGAACACATTCTCGAATAAGAACTTAGCCATTGTCTGAGCATCATTCTTTGTGGTGGCTTTGACTTCTACCCACTTTGTAAGGTAATCTGTGGATACAATAATATACTCTGCATGGGAGTTTCTAGCTGGGGGGTTAATAGGACCTATGAAGTCTATGCCCCACTTCGAAAATGCATGCCCTCCCATCATTGGCCTCAAAGGCATCTCATCTTTTCTAACTGGATATTGTGCACGTTGGCATGTGTCACATTTCTTCACATAGGTATGTGCATCCATATGAAGAGTGGGCCACCAAAGTCCTGAGAATAGAATGGTCTTGATTACTCGATCAGGACCGAAGTGTCCCCCTGCGACACCGTTGTGTGCAGTTTCTAAGACTTTCAAATAATCTGATTCATGAACACACAGTCTTAAGTAACCATCTTTGCCTCTTCGGTATAAGTTATCTCCTACTAAGGCATAGCCTTGAGCCTCTTGTGTCATGCTTCGTCTTCTTGCTAGACTAGCCTCTTTGGGTAATCTTCCCGATCTCATAAACTCTACCAATGGAGCACTCCAATCAGGAATTAATGACACTTGATAAAGGGTGGCATGCTCCACTGGTGGTCTCTCTTTGCATATTGGACAATTCTTAATCCACTAATGTATTTCTTTGTCCATGCTAGGCCAATACACTCCTAAACGCTTCAGATTTTGCAAAGTTCGTTGTTTAGAATAGTGATTTCCTAGCAATCCTTCATGAGCTTGCTGCAACCAACTACTATGTTTGTCATCCTCAACACAACAAGCCAATACACCCTCAGTATCTTGTTTGTACATGCTTCCTGCTAATATGTGATATTTTTGTGATTTTACAATCTCTTCTTGTGATGTTTTCACATTCTTATTTGCAGGGCCGAAGGTTAGGACTGGTACCAACTTATTTGCCCATTTAGGAACAACTTCTAAATTGAACAGATAAGCATCGGGTAATTCATCGGACACTCCTTGCGGTGAATCTCCTGAAGTGATGCGAGAAAGATGATCTGCCCGAAGGTGGGTTCTACCTTTCCTAACAAAAACTTCAAAGTCATATTCCATTAGTAAGAGGAACCATCTTACTAAGCGTCCAGTATTGCAAGGTTTATTGACCAAATATAACAAAGCTTGATGATCAGTGAAAAACTTGAACTTGTTGGCCAATAAATAGTGTCTAAACTTCTTCACAGCATATACCATGCCTAAGCCCTCTCTCTCAGTTGTGGTATAGTTTCGTTCAGCTGTGGTGAGCTGTCTATTAACATATGCTATGGGCAAATCTAAGTTTCCTTCTCCTGTGGGTTGTGCTAGCACACATCCTATGGCGTGATTGGATGCATCCACATGGACATGGAATGGTTTATTCCAATCAGGAGTGGTCAGTATTGGTGCTATGCACAAATGTTTCTTCAGTTCATTGAAAGAATTCTCGCATTCATCGTTCCACTCAAAATTAGACAAGGCATAAAGGGGTCTAGCTATGATCGCGTACATGTGGATAAACCTACGGTAATATCCACAATGGCCCATAAAGGCTTGTACCTCTTTAACATTCCTTGGCCTTGGCAGCTCTGCTATGGCTCGTACCTTATCTTCGTCAGTTGAGATTCCATTCTTAGAAACAATATGACCTAAGATTTTACCTTGACGCACCATGAACACACACTTTTCTGGGTTCAGACACACTCGATATTCTCTACACTTGTTGAAGATTTGTCTGAGTTCAGGGATGTGAAATCTTCTTTCTTGGGAATGAGCACCTAAATCATCCACATATACTTCTAAGCTCTTTCGCAAGAACTCTTTGAAGACATGACACATGAGCCGTTGGAATGTTGCAGGTGCATTTGTGAGCCCAAATGGCATAACACGAAATGCAAAGATTCCCCACTCTGTGGCAAAAGCTATTTTGTGTTGATCTTCTGGGGCAATGGCTACTTGATTATAACCTGAAAATCCATCAAGGAAGCTATAAACTTCCTTGCCTGCAACACGCTCCAATAGGTGTTCTGTGATTGGAAGTGGATAACTATCTTTGATCGTAGCGACATTAACTTTTTTAAGGTTAATACACACTCACAACTTCTCGTTCTTCTTGGGTACCACTACAATGGGGGACACCCATTCAGTATGCTCAATCTCATAGATGAATCCAGCTTCAATCAGCCTATCAATTTCTTCTTTTATTTTGGCTGCATAGGTATCATTACATGTGTAGGGTTTCTGTTTGGTGGGCTTGGCATCAGCAGTCATGGGGATAGTATGAGAGAAAATTCTTGGATCTACCCCTTTCAAGTCTCTATAGTGCCACGCAAACACATCCCTATATTCCCTTAATAGAGCTACAAGCTCCATTTCTTCTCTTGCACTTAGGTCATCTCCTATATATGTGCATCTCTCTTCGTTCTCTTCGATGGTCACTACAATCTTCTTGGTCTTTTCGTTATTATCATATGATTCTCCTATGATGGCCTCTCTCTTAGGCATTCGTACCAAAATTTTGCGGTCGTCAACTTCATATTTCTTGAAGTTTTCTAGTACTTCAAACAATGATTCCTCCTCTTCTTGTTTCACTGCTTTTCTTTTCTTTTTCTTTTGATTGCTCTCACTTCCATCCTTTTAATTTACCGTTTTAATACTTGTGAGAGGTTCTTCTTCTTTCTGGGTGAACACTCCTATATCTTCTAGATAGTGCTATTCTGAGTTAAAGCAACTATCCATCACAATGGACTCTATATCATTGTCATTCTCTTCTTCTTCTATGACATCACTAGGGTCACATTCTTCTAGCAAGGGCTGACACATGAACACTGAGATATCATAACCCTCCTCATCACAATGAGGTGTCCATTGTTCTTCATTGACAGCAATGTCCATGGTGGCTAAGATTTCTGGCCAGCCATGAGGCTCAAATTCCTCATCTGGAAAGATCATCGGTGTATAGGCTGGGTCTTTAACTGGTCTATCTCCTGGTGAAGTTCCTTCTTCTCTCGCTTTCAAGCGTTTTTCCTCTTCCTCTGCGACCTTGCACATCCACAAATGAGTATCTTCATGCAGCCATGATGGATCACGTGAACTTTCAGAATGCATAGAGATGGAATCTTCTTTCGCTTTATGGCTAGGATTCCACTGTAGGGGTGGCACATCTCTGAAGGAGTAATCCTTCAAATTGACCTTGGTGGTGACCCCTAAGTGTTGTAAGTACAAGGAGTTGGTTCCCCAATCCTGTACTATTTGCAATTGTCGTAGGAAGGGTCTTCCTAGGATCATCTCATAGACGTTATTTTTCTCAAAGTCACATATAACAAATGTATGTTCAAACTCCACACCACAAGTGGTTAGAGTTATCCCTTCGAGCAATCCTAGAGGTCTTTCAAAATGACCGTCGGCCATTTGAAGCTTCATTCTAGTTGGTCTTAATGTGGGTTTGCCCCATTGCTTCCACAAGGAGGTGGTCGCAATAGCAACACTAGCACCGGAATCTATGATTGCTTTGGTTGTGTAACTTTGGTAGGTGATTGGAAGATAAGTATTACCTTCTTCACCCTCACACATGTCCCCTATTTTGTCTAGAGGTATCTCTGGTACCCTTTGCTTTGAGCTTGCTTTTGGCATGTTGGAATCAAGTTCTGGAACCTGATCCTTCACATGATTCCATAGCTCAGGTTTTGCTTTGAGCAGCTCTTCTATAGTGAGATGACACTGAACCTTAGTGTTCTTCACGACATCCGTGTTCCTTGGAACCACTGAGTCTTCATTTCTTACTAGTATTGTGGGAGCTCTAATCCGGAGAGATTTAGATTCCCATGGGCCTGGAAATTGAGGCAGTTCTTCTAAGGTATTAGATTCAAAATCTAACCTTTTGTCTTCTTGTTGTTCTGCTTCATCTCCGTAAATAGATGGAATGTCTTGGGGAAATTGATCATGAAGATCATCAATCTCAGGAATAGGAGGGGAGTTACCCTTCTCCTTGGCCCATTTCTCTTCTTGTATTTCCCGCAAGAACTCTTAAGAGTACTATTGAATTGAAGGAGGCATTCCAACATCCGTGGAATTAGGAACATAAGCTCCCATTGGTGGTGAGCTTCCTCTCTCAATAACTAGTTGAGCCTGTGGAGGTAAAGAAACTTGTGGTTTGTTTACCAACTGCTCTAATCTTTCTAGTAACCCTTGGAAATGCAAATCTGGTTTGAGAGAGTTTGTCTGATTGAACTTTTGACTAGTCTCAAGTATAGCTTGAGCTTGTTCTACCATTTTCATGCACATTTTCATTCGTTCAATCTCTAAACCCGCTCTAGGGTAACTCTTGTCTAGATTTGCAGCTGTTGGCCCTTCTTGAAGACGAGCCTGGTAGGCCTTGAACATCATGTCCAAGCCTTCTGGGGTTGGATCTGCAAGAACAGACCCTGATTGTGGCCTATTTACAATGGGTGGTGGGGTGGGATGAGGTGGAGTGGATGGAGTTTCGGCATGTGAGGGGCTTTGAGATGCAATGTCTTCTATTTTTGTTTTCGCTTCTTTTAAGCTTTCTTTTAGTTCCGATAACTTTTTATTCCACTTGCGATTGGCCTTCTCTCTGGTATCCTTCCATGTTCTTGTTTTCCTCTTACTAGGCTCTCCTGATTCATTCGACTCTGATTGTTCTGCTGGTTTATCCTGTTTTAAGGCTTGTGCCCTAGTGACAGCTTATATAGGAGCCACATTGCTATTACTTGAACTTGAATCTGCCACTAAGCCTACCACATTAATGGGTGTAATCTTGGGTGCACTGGAGGGGTTTCTTGGACAATCTCTGAGGAGATGGTCTTTGCCACAATCAGAACAAAAAGGTTGTATTGTGATAGCCTGTCCTTGACTCGGAGATGGTGGGTGGGGACAGTCACGAATGAAATGGTCACCTTGACATCTGAAACAAGATCCTCTAGGGGCTTGTGATCTCTTTTGTCTCAACTGGGGCCTAGGGTTAGGATTTGTGTACATGACATTGGAGTATTCTGGCTCCCAATTTTGCTCCATAGGTGGTGCCTCATATTGATACGAGTAAATCTCACTATGTTCAGGTGACTCTGTGTAATAAGCATGTGGACTACCTTCATGGGAATAGTCTGAACTATGAGCATGAGAGTCATTATCTGGTATCAATGGGATTAGTGGCACCAATGCTCTATTTGGATTTTCCTCTCCCACAGCATATTTGACTGGAATCACGTTGGCAGGAGTTGGTGGTTGGTTTCCCAAGACTGGTTGTGGCCTATATTGTGCCTGATATTGCTGTTGTGGTCTATAATATGGCTGTTGGTATTGATTTTGATACCTACCTGGTTGCTAAGGTTGTTGATAAGTTTGCCTAACAGCCTGCCTATTGTAGGGACAATCTTGAGCCGTGTGGTTTGTGTATTTTCTCTCAATAGTGCAATATGGAGCATTCCTTTCTTAATGTTTTGGTTTTGCATTGGGCATACGTTAGCCATGTGGTCACCTCCGCAGGTATAACATCGATTCAATGAGCTGACTCTTGGTATTTGTCTATTTCGAACTCCTAGCTTCTTGGCAACTTGCTCAGCTATCTCATCTATTTCCGTGGAGATTTTTGAAGTATGACTAGTAGAACTATCAGAATCTTTATAGAGTTTGGACAATCCTAACTCCTCACCCAAGTTATCTTCTATGTCAATGCATGTCCGCACACACTCTTCTATGGATCTAGGCTCTTTCAAGTACACATATGATCTTAACTTAGTGCTTAGTAAGCCATCTAAAAACAAAGCCACTTGTTTGGGTGGTGTGGGTAGCTCTGGAGCAGGGCATCTTTCTAGGTACTGTCTAAACCTTCTACCTGCTAGTCACACTGTTTTTTGGGGTGTCTGCTTGAAGCTGTGGATCAATGATGAAGTGTTATGCCTGATACCACTCTTGGAAAATTCTACAATGAATTCGTCTAGCAGTTGACCTATATCGCGATAGTTGCGACTACTTAGAGGTTGAAACCAAGCTAAGGCAGTGCCCTTAAGAGTCAGACCAAATGCCTCCTACTGGGTGAACAAATCCTCAACCTGTTTAGCTCTTAACACTTGTTTGAACTCGGCCACATGATCATAAGGATCTCCTAACCCATCAAAATAATTCTTCATTGCCTTGATCACTTGAGTGGGTCTAAGGGTTCTTGGGTGCTCTCGGGGTCTAGACAATGGAAAATCCTGTTCTTCTCTTTGTTGCCTATGTGCTTGATGTCTCTCTCTTTCAGGTCTTTCATTTTCAAATCCTGACCTATTCTTGCCCACGGTGTGTGAAAAACTTACCTCAGGTTTCTCTCTAGTTCTTTCTCTCTGGGCTTCCTGAGCGTGGGATGATCCTACTCCTTGGAGGCCATGGGAAACATTGGATCTTGGTGGAGGGAAAATCAATTCACTCTTCCAAGTATATGCATGTCTATTATGTTCTGTTACCAAGAAAATTTTCTCTGACGTGTTATCCAGGTAGACAACTTTGCCTGGTATCTCTAGATCCTTGAGCTCGTAGATGATGACTATACCCAATTGGCTAGGTTGATCTGGCTTGAATCTCCAAAAGGCTTCCTCTGTTTCTCTATTCAAGAAGAGTTCTATGTTTTTGTTGTCTTGAGGGATCCAATCTAGTGTGATCACTCTGGTCAAAAGTAACTTACCTCTAGGAGTATGGGGTCCTTGTCCTACATTTCCTTGTTCTAGGTCTCCTATCTCATTCTCATGAATGACATTTCCAAACTCATCGGTCCTATCTGGTTGGTTGGTAACCACATACATGGTTCCTTCCTTATCAATGTATGAACCCTCTTCGAACTTGACCACTGGGTGTTCAAGTCCAAAGGATTGATCTGGATTTTTGAGTTGGACCACTGATCGCCTCAGGCCATCCTCATAGATGCGAGCACCTAATCGGTTGGTCCGAATATATTCCAACTGTGTCTTATAGGGACCTTTTGGTGTTTGTAGATGGGCAGTCCCTGAGCCACCTACAGGTTTCCCCATGCTAAAAGACATTTCTGAATCACTTGTGTCTGAACTTAGTCTGTAAGGATGACCACTTAGTTGTTGCGCCCAAGACTTAGCTGTATGGTTGACACTAGCCTCAGAAGATCTAATGCTTTGTTTATCCTTGCTTAGGTTTCTACCAGACCTCAGGTTCATAAGCTTTGGCTAAGAGTCCAAAAATTTCCCCTTGGCATGGTTCAAAAATCCTTTGGAGTCCCCTTGGGTTCCAAGTCCCACTTGAAGGTCAACTTCAAATTATCCTATCTCAAAATCAACGCGTTATTCTTGAAAAAAACAGTTGAGATCGTGTAGGATTTGAAACGAGCTTTCCAACGAGCTATAGAGCTCAAAAAATGGACTTTGGATGAAAAAGTTATGTCAAATCAGCCTCCTGGGGGTCAAAACAGGCAAACAGGACCTTTTAGAGAAAATCGCGATGTTGTGAAATCAAGAGAATCGCGATTTTGTGAAATAAGAGAATCGCGATTTTGAGCACAAAATCGTGTTTTTGAAAATCGCGATGTTGAGCACAAAATCGTATTTTTGAAAATCGTGATGTTGAGCACAAAATCGTGTTTTTGAAAATCGCGATGTTGAGCACAGAATCGTGTTTTAAAAAATCGCGATTTTGAGCACAGAATCGTGTTTTAGAAAATCGCGATGTTGAGCACAGAATCGTGTTTTAGAAAATCGCGATGTTGAGCATAGAATCGTGTTTTTGAAAATCACGATTTTGAGCAAAAAATCGTGTTTTCACAGAATTGCCTTTTTCACAAAATCGTATTTTTACTGAAAATTGTGATTGGTGAGAATTGCGATTTTGAGCAGAAAATCGTGTTTTCACAAAATTGTGTTTTTGAAAATCGCGATGTTGAGCATAGAATCGTGTTTTAGAAAATCGCGATGTCGAGCACAGAATTGTGTTTTTGAAAATCGTGATTTTGAGCAAAAAATCGTCTTTTCACAGAATTGCCTTTTTCACAAAATCGTATTTTTACTGAAAATCGTGATTAGTGAGAATCGCGATTTTGAGCAGAAAATCGTGTTTTCAGAATCGTGTTCTAGAGAATCGCGATTTTATCTCAGAGAATCGTGATTCACAAAATCGTGTTTTTTCACAAAATCGTGGTTCTCAGAATCATGTTTTTTGGCTGAAAATCGTGATTTGTGAGAATCGCGATTTTGAGCACAACCACAGAATCGCCTTTTTCACAAAATCGTGTTTTTACTGAAAATCGTGATTGGTGAGAATCGCGATTTTGAGCACAACCACAGAATCGCGATTTTGAGAATGACAACAGAATCGTGATTCTTTCAGCAAGCTTTTAGGCGGGAAACAGAAAATCGTGATTTTTCAAAAAATTTTGAATTTTCACAGAATCGCGATTTTCATCACAGAATCGCGTTTTTTGGTGGGAAATTCAAATTTCTGAGCGTCGGCAATGGCGAGCTCCGTATGAGCAGAAAATCATGAAAAAACACAGCGCTTGCTCCCCCTTGCACCTCCTAACTGCTTCCCACACAATAATGGATGAAAAATGGTATGAAAATGGTGAAAATGCACTAAAAAAAAAAAAAAAAAAACAAGAAATTTTATGAAGAAGAAGATGGAAGAAGGTGGAGATGATGATGATCATGAAGATGAAGAGGAAAAAAACAGAAAATGAACTGAAATGACAGTTTTTTTACCTTCCAACGTTGCAAATCTACGATCTTACCATCACAACGCTCGTCCTCGAAGCTCTCTCCCCGGCAACGGCGCCAAAAATTTGGTGTAGCTCAAGCATAAGCACCACCTCCTTTACTTGTCAATCCGCAGAGACGTGAGGACCGGTATGAAGACCATGAGCAAGTGAAGGCACAAGTGCGCGAGTGAAAGCACACAAACATGCACACACATACACACACACGCACAAAGTAAGATCAAAGAGAGGAACAATGGAAAGCTTCGATTGCAAAAGAGTTCTCTTACAAAAGCTCTATTCTCTAACAAGCTAACCTCAAAAATGAGCTTTCTAGCTCTTTTTATAGTTTTTTGACTAGTTTTGGCCCTGTCCAGACCTAGTGTCCGGCCTAGTTAAAAATTAGGTTCCAGGGCTTATTTGAGGGCTCAAACGGAGTCTAAAAATTATGAAAATTGGTAGGATGATAGTTCTAATAGCTCAAGGACTCCTCGGCTTGAACAAAATGGAGTTATAAAAATAGATAATGGTATTTACAATGGTTTTTAGTGATGAAAATCACTATTTCTGTAGGGGATTCTTCTGAAAATTTGACATACACTTCTTGGAGCTCCCTACTTGCTCCCTTTACTTGTGTGTCCACCTTTTGATGTGCTTCCATGCTTTGTCCTTGACTTTGAGCTTCAACAACATACACATACACATACACATACACATACACATACACATACACATACACATACACATACACATACACATACACATACACATACACATACACATACACATACACATACACATACACATACACATACACATACACATACACATACACATACACATACACATACACATACACATACACATACACATACACATACACATACACATACACATACACATACACATACACATACACATACACATACACATACACATACACATACACATACACATACACATACACATACACATACACATACACATACACATACACATACACATACACATACACATACACATACACATACACATACACATACACATACACATACACATACACATACACATACACATACACATACACATACACATACACATACACATACACATACACATACACATACACATACACATACACATACACATACACATACACATACACATACACATACACATACACATACACATACACATACACATACACACACATACACATGTTACCGTTAGTGTCCATGTGAAAGGCCAAATGGCCACCGGACACTTCTTTGTATATGTTCTTTAATAAAACATATAGTGGCCTGGTCAGTCACAGACTGTAAGTTCGACCGCATTTGTAAGACCTAAGAAGTCTGTCTTCGTGCTCCCTATGTACTGTGTTTTCTGCGTATTCTACAGCCTCTGTGCGGAGTACTGTGTGCGGCGTCAGGAGCTCGATTTTCTACTCCGAGCATATTGTCGTGGAGCTCTCGAGAAGGAGAGTGCAGTGCAGTGCATCGCCATCGAAATACTTCATTGGTATCAGAGCAGTTCGAGGCAAAAAGCTTTGTTCCTTTTGTGCGAGCAAAGCGAGCACCCCCCCAGGCTTTCTCAGAGCAGTTCGAGGCAAAAAGCTTTGTTCCTTTTGTGCGAGGCATACCTTGTCATCCGAGTCACCGAAGTCACCGTTGGCGCTGTTGGCTGCGCGCGAGGGAGGACCTCAACGATCAAGGAATATAGAGGTTCTCGGTACTTCCAGGGAGGCCACCCATCCCAATACTGTTCCCCCCAGAGCTCGCTTAACCGTGGAAATCTCTTGCCACTAAGCTACACTCTTGTGGTGTTTGAAGAAGGGGAAAGACTAAGGTTGACATTACCTTGAACAAGTTTTGGTCCCTCAAAGCTTCATTTTTTGCTTTCAAAGCCTATTTCTGAAGCAATTTTGGGGTGGTTTTTGGAGCCATTTCGGAGTACTTTTACACATAGCTCTCTTCGCACAGGTCCAAGTATTTTCAGCCACACTCGTAAAACTACAGGTTTCTCGAGGGGTTTTCAGTTTTGGTGGGAGCAGTCGCTGCAAATTTATGCAGGTTTTTAAAGCCTAAAACATCAGAGTTGACAGACACTTGCAAGTGTTATTGGCTAGTTTTTGGGCTGTGTATTCAGCCTTTTAGTGTCATTTTACTGCATATATTGAGCACATACACACCATGTACGCTTCTATGGATACCGCTTATGTATGTCCATGTGGTCATTGATATAGCGGTTACGTTCTTTGCATAAAGCCTTTTATGTTTGATAAAGAGGGTCGTGGTGAGGTTTTCTTAACTGGGAGACACCCAGATGTCGGGGTCTCTTCAATGATGCAGGTGGAAGACTTACCTAGCCTCGCCATAGGAGATGTATGATAGTTGTTCATAGGTGCTCGATAAGCCTAGTTGGCTTCTATTGGGTAACTGATTATATGCAGTGGAGTCAGTGATTCACTATGCAGGTAGACATGTCAGTACTTGCACTTTTATGATACTTTGACACTGGTCATATGCTAATTTTGCAGAGGATACTCTGTCAAAATTTTTCAGATTTCTGGTTTAGTCAACTATATAGTGGTCGATTTACTCCTTGATACACTTATTTGTTGGTGTTTGGACTCTTCTAGCTCATTATCATTCTATTCAGTTCTCTACGATCATGGCATCAGAGGTCTCAGGCACATCCGGTGGATCAGGGTCTAATGCCAATGTTCCGAGGAGGAGCTATAACTTGTAGGGCAAAGACCATTTTGAGATCCGAAAATTTGATGGCACAAACTTTGCTCTATGGAAGAATCAGATTAAAGATGTGCTGATTCAAAGGAGGCAATGGAAGCCAGTAAATGGGATTTCAAAGAAACCTGCTGACATGGATGAAGATGATTGGGATGAGTTAGATGAAATGGCCAGGTCTACCATTCGCTTGCACTTGGTGGGTGAGTATACCTCACATGAATTTAGCTTTTTCTGTCAGTGTAGAGGGATTCGTAGAGAGTTTACAGCTCCTTATACCCCAGTACAGAATGGTGTAGCTGAGAGGATGAATAGAACTATTCAAGATAGAGTAGTCTCTATGTTGCATCATGCAAACCTCTCACAAGGTTTTTGGGCAGAAGCAGTATTGACTGCAGTTCATGTGATTAACCTTTCACCTAGTACTGCCAAAGGTCTGAAAGTGGCACAAGAGTTATGGACAGGGAAACCACCATATTATGATCATCTTCGAGTTTTTGGGTGTGAAGCATATGTTCATATACCCAAGAATCTTAGACAGAAGTTGGACCATAAGTCAAAGAAATGCATTTTTCTTGGATATGGTCGAGAAGGACAATTTGGATATCGCTTATGGGATCCTGAAACACGGTCATTGATCAGAAGTAGTGATGTCATTTTTAATGAGTCTAAGATGCATAAACAGCCGATTAAGGAGGTTGAAGTGAGAAGAGTGGTGTTTGAGGATACTAGTCCTCCGGTTAGCATGCATAAAAATGCTGCACATAGGGATGTTCAAGAGAATGTCCATTCAGATCAGTCTGCACATGTTCCTGTTCAGCAACCATTGAGACGTTCTGCACGTGTCTCATATCCACCTGATAGATATGTTCCAGGTTTAGATTTTGTTATGCTAACAGATGCCGGTGAGCCCTCTTGCTACAAAGAGGCTATGCAGACAGAGGATCATGTCAAGTGGGAGCGTGCCATGAAGAGTGAGTTGGATTCTATTCACAAGAATGGTACTTGGGACTTAGTACCTTTGCCAAAGGGCAGGAAAGCTTTACCATGTAAATGAGTATATAAGTTGAAATTTACATCAGATAGTGCTTCTCCAAAATATAAAGCACGACTTGTTGCAAAGGGTTTTAAGCAACAACATGGTGTTGATTTTGAGGAAATCTTCTCTCCAGTGGTCAAGATGACTACTTTGCGCATGTTGCTTGGATTCGTTGCAATGGAGGACTTAGAGCTAGTCCAAATGGATGTGAAAACAACTTTCTTGCATGGAGATCTTACAGATGAGATCTATATGGAACAACCAGAGGGTTATGTAGTTCCTGGCAAGGAAAGTCTAGTTTGTAAGCTCAAGAAGAGCTTGTATGGACTTAAACAGTCTCCTAGACAATGGTACCAAAAGTTTGATGCTTTTATGAAGTCCCAAGGCTATTCTCGGAGCAACGAGGATCATTGTCTCTACACAAAGAGATGTTCCGATGGCAGCTTGATATGCTTGATACTTTACGTCGATGATATGTTGATTGCTGGGAAGTCCTCTTATGATTTGCCACTTCTCAAAAAGAAGTTGAGTCAAACATTTGATATGAAGGATTTGGGGGATGCCAAACATATTCTTGGCATGCGCATTACTCGTGATAGGAGTAAAAGATGCATATACTTGTCTCAAAGTGAGTACATATCCAAAGTACTTCACCAATTCAATATGCAGGGTGGAAAGGCATTGAGTACACCTTTACCCACATATGTGAAATTGAGCAAGGATGATTGCCCCAAATCAGATGAGGAAAAGGAATTCATGACCAAAATTCCCTATCAGTCTGCTGTTGGTAGTCTCATGTATGCTATGGTAGCTACGAGACCAGACATTGCATTTGCAGTGGGAGTTGTGAGCAGATATATGTCTAATCCTGGCAAGAAACATTGGGAAGTGGTCAAAATGATTTTGAGATATCTGAGTGGCACTAAGGACAAGTGTCTATGCTTAGGTAGAGGGAAAGCATCCATTATTGGTTACACAGATTCTGACTATGCTGGTTGTGTAGACAATCGTAAGTCTACATCAGGGTATATTTTTCATTTTGCTGGAGGTGCTATCTCTTGGAGATCTCGTCTTCAAGAATGTACAACTGTTTCCACCACAGAAGCAGAGTATGTTGCAGCAAGTGAGGCATGTAAGGAAGCATTGTGGCTTTCTCGTCTTGCTTGTGATATGGGTTTACCTCAGCATGTACCTCACTTGCTCAGTGATAGTCAGAGTGCCATTGCTTTGGCTAAGAATCCGATCTATCATGCAAAGACCAAGCACATTGAGATGAGGTATCACTTCATTAGAGATTGCTTAGCCACTGAGAGCATTATTCTTGAGAAGGTTCACACTCGAGATAATGCTGCAGATGCTTTGACTAAAGCTCTACCACAGGATAGCTTTCGACACTGTTGTCACTTGATGGGGGTTACTTGATTCTTGATCTTACGCAGTCACTTGTATACTATGTAACATGCCCATCAGGTGGGAGGTATAGTTTGTATACTTACACTTAGGTATTCTTTATCATTCTTTCCTTTTTCTCCTATAGTTACTCTGGCCATATTGGCCTTTAGTGGGAGATTGTTACCGTTAGTGTCCATGTGAAAGGCCAAATGGCCATCGGACACTTCTTTGTATATGTTCTTTAATAAAACATATAGTGGCCTGGTCAGTCACAGACTGTAAGTTCGACCGCATTTGTAAGACCTAAGAAGTCTGTCTTCGTGCTCCCTGTGTACTGTGTTTTCTGCGTATTCTACAGCCTCTGTGCGGAGTACTGTGTGCGGCGTCAGGAGCTCGGTTTTCTACTCTGAGCATATCGTCGTGGAGCTCTCGAGAAGGAGAGTGCAGTGCGGTGCATCGCCATCGAAATACTTCAACACACACACATGCACATACACATACACACACACATACACACACACATACACACACACATACACACACACATACACACACATACACACACACATACACATCCACATACACATGCACACACACATACACATACACATACACATACACATACACATACACATACACATACACATACACATACACATACACATACACATACACATACACATACACATACACATACACATACACATACACATACACATACACATACACATACACATACACATACACATACACATACACATACACATACACATACACATACACATACACATACACATACACATACACATACACATACACATACACATACACATACACATACACATACACATACACATACACATACACATACACATACACATACACATACACATACACATACACATACACATACACATACACATACACATACACATACACATACACATACACATACACATACACATACACATACACATACACATACACATACACATACACATACACATACACATACACATACACATACACATACACATACACATACACATACACATACACATACACATACACATACACATACACATACACATACACATACACATACACATACACATACACATACACATACACATACACATACACATACACATACACATACACATACATATACACATACACATACATACTATTTTGAAGTAAGAATCAATGTTGAGCCTAACAATCACAATAGTTTTTAACTCATAATCATACACACATACAAATATACATACTATTGTGAAGTAAGAATCAATGTTGATTTAGACAATCACAATAGATTTTAACTCACAATCATACACACACACATACATATACACATATTATTGTGAAATAAGAATCAATGTCAAGTCAGACAATCACAATAAATTTTAACTCACAATCATATATGCAAATACACATACACATACTATTGTGAAGTAAGAATCAATATCGAGTAAGATAATCACAATAGTTTTTAACTTAGAATCTTAAACACACACATACATAAACACATACATACATAATTCATACACTTAAAAATCCACTCTCATATACCTAACACTAAAACATATCAAAGCTATTGTGAAGTAAAAATAAATTTGTGATTAAAAAAAACACAATAGTATTTATACAATAAAAGTTTTAGAGTAATTTAATTCTTATTAATAAATTTTAAATGTAATATTTGGTATGGATTCAAATGCATACAGTGATGCAGATTGGGCTGGAAATAAGGATGACAGAAGGAGTACAGGT
Organism: Ceratopteris richardii; assembly: GCA_020310875.1. Lineage (NCBI taxonomy): Eukaryota > Viridiplantae > Streptophyta > Polypodiopsida > Polypodiales > Pteridaceae > Ceratopteris > Ceratopteris richardii. The sequence goes on along the minus strand of CM035417.1, from coordinate 79,097,796 downwards.
GGATATCCAATATTTGCAGGTAATAATTTGGTTTCATGGAGTTCTAAAAAACAACCTACAATAGCACTTTCAAGCACAGAAGCTGAATATAGAAGCCTTACAAATGCAACATGTGAGATTATGTGGTATTTGAAGCTTTATGAAGATATGAATCAATCTACAACACGTCCACTACTCTTTGGAGATAATGTAAGTTCATTACAACTCGCGTCTAATCCAGTGTACCATGCAAGAACAAAACACATTGAAGTGCACTATCACTATATGCGAGAGAAGGTAGTGAATGAAGATATTGATATTCAACATGTTGGAACTAAAGATCAATCAGCAGACATACTCACAAAAGCAGTGGATGCTCAGAAGCTCAAGCAAATCAAAGTACTACTTAGAGTCAAAGCTTTGGATTTAGAGCTTGAGGGGGGCAATGTTACATAAGAAAAAGCTCTAAAGTATTATTTTTTAGGCTTATGGAGTTTATTATTTATGATATATAACATGTGGAGGCGCTCACATCTCCAAATTTAGAGTAAAAGTAGATAAAAGTAAGAAGGAAAGGAGAGGTGTCTATTTTTAGACAAGGAAGGCGCTTCTATTGACAACCTCTCATAAAAAGAGTGGTTCTCTTAGTGTAGGTGGCCAAATTGAGTGATTCTTGTTGCCTTGCAAAGCTTACAACTTGTACTATATAAATAGGTCAGTTTTGTATAATTTTCAATGAGAAAACTCGTGTGCAAATCTTCTTTCTTGTGTCTATCCGGTGTCTCATCAGAGACATACCTCTCTTCAAACTTTCATATCTCAGTTGTTATGAGGTCTTTTTGAGTGATTTCACTTGGAGGAGTTTCCTTAGCTCTCACAATTTCTATATGTATCAAAATCTTGCATAGATCTTTGAGTTTCCTTTCTGCTCTATATCAGTTTTCAATTCAGACAGTTAGTCATACCTTGTTGTTGCAGGCCTTCTCATACCTTGACTTCACGCTGTTCGTTCGGGAGCTATACTCCATCTTTTTTTATGTTTTTTTGTTTCTAAAGCATGGTATTCAAAGTCTACTTTTATAATATATGATTAGTTTTGAGAAATTCTGCTCAGAGAGTTTTTGGTGGTTATTTTGCTACAGTGACCTATTTTTGTTTTCTTGAAAGTTTGGAGGAAAGTTTGTTTTTGAAGTTTGGAAATATTTGTTTGAACTTTTGAAGATCTTGGGAGGCCTCATCATGTTTCATTGTGTACTTTGATGTTTACAAGTTTGTAAACACAACAATATGCATACGCATAGGCATACGCATAGGCATACGCATAGGCATACGCATAGGCATATGCATAGGCATACACATGTTGATATATTTAGGTAGTGATGTGTGTGAACACACTAGGACCGTCGGGGCACTTTTTTCCCTCTTTAGGAGGTTTTTTTCCCCCGGCTTGTATATACGCCTATTGCCCTAATGGGCTACTTATCTTTGTACATTCTCTAGTAATACATTCAGTCTTGTGTGTTGTGCTCCAAGCTTCTTCTTCTTCCTTGTGCTGTTCGCGTGCTTCCGCAAACGTCTAACTCCAACAATTGGTATCAGAGCAGATCGTCGCTTCATCTAGGGCACCGTCGACACTCCTCCGTTTGCAGTCTCAGGTTCACACGAAATTTGGTGAGCATACTCAGGGTGTTTTCGAGATCAAAACGGCTTCGCTCTGTGGTGCCGAAATCGCGATCTGAGCTCGTTGCGGCCTCCGAACGCACTATCGCAGTGCTTGTGTAGGCTATTTCGTCCTTTTGTGCCAAAGGTATATACCAGTTTCTGTTCGCCAGTTTAAGCGTCTCGAAGTCTGCTACAGGTCTAGCAGAACTCGTCTGGACAGTTCCGTTCAACTTTTTGAGATACATTCAATTTTTTGCATCAAGGTATTTTAGTCACCGACCATGGCTGAAAGCAGTGATGTATTCCGTATGTTGGCTGTTGAGGATAAGTTGGATGGTACCAACTACCCATTATGGGCTTATATGATGCGACATGTACTGGTTGCAAAAGGATTGTGGAACATTGTGCAAGGTATTGAAAGACGTCCTGTTACACCTATAACGACAGGTACTGCAAATACAAGTGCTGGAGCTGATGAAGATGGTGTCAAAGATGATATTCCGCAGATTCCTATTCGTGCTGGTGTTTCTGTTGCACCTATTGCAGAGTAGATTCGCTGGGATGGCAGAGATGCCCAGGCACATGCATTGATAGCTTTGTCTGTCAAACGTGTCATTATTCCTCACATTTGCTCTTGCAAAACAGCAAAGGATGCTTGGGATACACTTACCACTTTGTACCAGGCTAGGAATGAGGCTCGTGTTGCTTACCTCCAAAAACAGTTGGAGAGTGAGCACATAAATGAAGGTGATTCTATGGACAGTTTCTTAACGAAGATCAAAGATTTGAAGGAACAGTTGATTTCTGCTGATGAGGTTATACCAGATAGCTCACTTGTGCAGACCGTTCTGAATGGTCTTCCTGATTCATATCAGAGTTTTGCTTCTACTCTTTGGTTGATGATGAAAGGCAATCCAAATGCCTTCTCATTTGAGGAGTTAGTCTCTGTTCTGTTGCCTGAAGATCAGTCCAGGCAGAACAGGTCCATTATGCGTGTTGTAGATCAAGCTTTCCTGGCTAGTCAGAAGGGCAAAGGAAAATGGAGCTCTTCTACTAGTAAGCAGAAATCTGCAAATGCTGCACAATCGAAGAACCAGGATAAAGATGAGAAGAAATCAGAAAAGCAGAAATTGTTTTGTAAGTACTGTAAAGGCAATGATCATATCATAAAGAACTGTCCAAAACTGGCTGCTAAAGAGGCAAAGAAGAAAGAGGCTGGAATGGTTGTTGCAGAGGCCTCTACACCAAAAACAGAGTCTGCAAATCTTGTGCAGGAAGAAGAAGGGGCGTTTACTACTGTCTACAGTTTTGACACATCTTCTCATGATCAGTGCACGTCTGCAGTAGACTCAGATGTTTGGTACTTTGACAGTGGGGCGACCAAACATATTACCTCGCAGCGTAGTTTCTTCTCTTCCCTCGAGCCTGCCTCTACAGGGAATACTGTTACATGCGCCAACAACTCCTCTTATCCTGTTATGGGAGTTGGTAAGATCATTTTGACTACTGCTGATGGTAGTTCTTTCACTTTGTCAGATGCTTTATTTGTGCCAGGGATAAAAAAGAATCTGTTATCAGTTTCTGCATTAGCCAAGATTGGCTTGGTTGTGAAATTTGTTGATGACAGGTGTACAATTCATGATCTCTCAAATGGCGATGTGATTATTGCTTCTGGCATTTTATATCGTGGGCTGTATAAGCTCATAGACTATGAAAGATCTGTGAATGATTCGACATGTGCAGTTCAAGATTCTCAGGCTATGTCAGATGCAAAGCTTTGGCATGCACGCTTTGGTCATCTGAATTTTGCTATTTTGCTACGCCTACAGAAATCTGAAATGGTGTCCTCTTTGCCCAAACTTGAGGCACCTGGAAAACATGTTTGTGAAGGCTGTATTTTGGGCAAAATGCAGCGTTCTTCCTTTCCAAAAGATGGTTCAATTCGGGCTACGCAGAAATTGCAGCTTGTACATAGTGATGTATGTGGTCCTATGCAGACACCCTCTTTTGGAAATTACCTTTACTTCGTGACTTTCATTGATGATTTTTCCAGGCATGCATGGGTATATCCACTCAAAGCAAAGTCGAAGTGTTCATGTGCTTCAAACAGTTTTTGGTTTTGGCTGAAAATCTGTCAGCATGTAAAATGAGCACCCTCCGTTCTGATCGAGGGGGGGAATATATGTCTTCAGATTTTGATGCATTTCTGGTTGAACGTGGGATAAAACACCAGTGTACAGTGCCGTATACACCTCAACAGAATGGAGTTGCTGAACGAAAGAACAGGTCACTCATGGAGATGGCAAGGTGCATGGTCAAAAGTCAAGCTTTACCACATAGTTTCTGGCTTGAGGCCCAGTAAAATGTATTTTTGTTGGGTACAGTTCTGAAAGTAAAGGCTATCGTCTGTATCATCCACAGACTAAACGCATTCTGGTTAGCCGTGATGTTGTCTTTGTGGAAGATGCTATTCAGCCATTGCTTTCATGTACTAAGGAGACATCTGCTAGCTCCAAAGACATGTATGATACGTTGATGCCTCTTTTTACAGGTGGACAATCTAGTGTTGGTCCTAATGAGGCAACTTCTCAGCCCTTGCAGGTTTCATATGATGATGCAGATCATTCTATTTCTGATGGAGATTTACATGATGCACTTGTTGATGAGAGAGCTGATATTGAGCACGCAAAAACTATGCCAAAATGGCTGGTGCAGACTTTGCGTGACATCAAATTAGATGCACCTTTGTCATATCGTACTCGTTCAGGCTCTCATAGTGCCTCCTTTGCATCAGATTGCTATGCTATGGCTGCGTCTAGTCTCTGTGATGAGAATGAGCCTTTTGATGAAGCACATAATTCAAAAAATTGGATGGCTCCCATGCAATCTGAATATGATGCTATAATGAAGAATGGTACATGGTCTTTATGTGACTTGCCTCCTGGCAAGAAGGCCATTGGTCTATGTTGATGACATGTTGCTCACTGGTCCTATTGAGAAGCATATTGCTGATTTCAAGGCTGATTTGCATGCCTCATTTGAGATGTCTGATTTGGGGCATTTGCATCACTATTTGGGCATTCAATTTTTGCAAGTTGATGGTGGAATGGCTTTGTGTCAAACGAAATATATTGACACATTATTGCAGCGTTTTGGCCTTGAAGACTGTAAGCCTATTGCCACTCCTATGGAGACAGGTTTATGATTGAGTCTTCATGATGCTGGAGATGCATTTGATGTTGTTCTCTATCAGCAGGCTGTTGGATGCTTGATTTACTTATGCATTACTCGGCCAGATATTCAGTTTGCTATCTCACAGATGAGCAAGTTTATGCATTGCCCAGGAGCCACGCATTGGAAGGCGGTTAAGCGCATCTTTCGCTACTTGAGTGGTACTCGGCTACTTGGGTTGTTTTATCCCAAGGGGGGATCACTACCGCCAGATTTGCATGCTTTTTCTGACTAAGATTAGGCTGGTTGCTATGACACTCGTGTGTCCACCAGTGGTTTTTGCTTCATGCTTGGTAGCTCATGTATATCTGAGTTGAGCAAGAAGCAGCCTACTGTGGCCACTTCCAGTTGTGAGGTTGAGTATAGGGCAGCTTTCACAGTGACTATTGAGTGTGTGTGGCTCAGACGCCTTATGGCTGATTTGGGTGTTGGCCAGTCTTCTGCCACCACCATCTTCACTGACAGTCAGAGCACATTGGCAGTTGCAAGGAACCCTGTGTTCCATGCTCGCACTAAGCACATTGAGGTGCATTATCAGTATGTCAGGGAGAGGTTCTCTGCTGGGGAGATCAGCTTGGCATATGTGCCCACGTAGGAGAACATTGCAGACCTTTTCACGAAGGCTCTGCCTAGGGAGAAGTTTGAAGCTTTCCGCAAAGCTTTGGGCTTACTTCCTTTTGTGGAGTGATTTCCACATAGCTTGGCACTTCCTTATACATGAGTGCCAGCTCCTTGTTCACCGCATCACTCCCAGGGGGCATTTGTTGATATATTTAGGTAGTGATGTGTGTGAACACACTAGGACCACCGGGACACTTTTTTCCCTCTTTAGGAGGTTTTTTTCCCCCGGCTTGTATATATGCCTATTGCCCTAATGGGCTACTTATCTTTGTACATTGTCTAGTAATACATTCAGTCTTGTGTGTTGTGCTCCAAGCTTCTTCTTCTTCCTTGTGTTGTTCGCGTGCTTTCGCAGACGTCTAACTCCAACAACACATACACATACGAATACGCATACGCATATGCATACGCATACGCATACGCATACGCATACGCATACGCATACGCATACGCATACGCATACGCATACGCATACGCATACGCATACGCATACGCATACGCATACGCATACGCATACGCATACGCATACGCATACGCATACGCATACGCATACGCCTACGCATACGCCTACGCATACGCATACGCATACGCATACACATACGCATACGCATACGCATACGCATACGCATACGCATACGCATACGCATACGCATACGCATACGCATACGCATACGCATACGCATACGCATACGCACACCCATACGCATACGCATA